>JALMGJ010000005.1:11285000-12485000 GCA_023362775.1 Charina bottae
CTTGATCAAAATCTAGGAAAGTGTAATTGTAATAAATTACAACTCTTGTGTGAGGAAGGAAGGAAGGAGTAAAAGAAAAGAAAACCTTAACGTTTAGAAAAATAAAACATATCAATATACCCTTATGATAAAATCTGATCTATATATCTATTCCCCCCCTTCTCTCCTCTATCCAAGAGCCTTTTGGGGTACAGGCCAGCCAAACTAAAGAGCTTTGAAGTCTCATTTATTTCAATAAAAGTATTAAGCATATCTAGCATTTTCTTTTTTACGATCATTTTCTATCCATCTTAGTAGTTGTTACCACTGATAGTTTCATATGGAATATGCCTACTTGGAATAAATGGATTATTGCTGCTCAGCGGTCTAGAAAATGTGAAGAGGTTTTAGACACTTGCTGATAGGACAAATGGGTGGGTGGAGAGGGGGAAATGCCTTGAAAGACTCAAGCATTTATATTTTCTTCCCTCAGACTCTGTTAGCAATTTCAAAGACATGGAATTTTAAGATAATTTTGAATGCCTGCATGCAGTTCTTGTCTAATGATTGCAATCAACAAAACAGTTGCCTATGCAGAAATGGTTTAATGTATGGAAGAAATCTAGAGCACATCTGGATATACTCTGTACCAGGGCTCTTTGCCCACCTCCTTGCTCTTAACTTCCTAAAAATATATATTTTATTTTAAATAAGAGAAAAATGAGAAATCAATATATTTCCAAGCACTAGCTTTTGAATTGACAGTGTTTATAATAATGCCTCTAAGCCATTCATTTTTTTTTAATGGTGCAGAAGGCTGCAATCCAATGCTTAGTTTGGAAGTATACTTATTTGGTTCCTGTGAAACACAGGGGTAATTCTGAGGGACTTGGGATTGGGGCATAGACAGCAAACTGCAGTGGTGCCAAAATGACAATGTGCACAAATGCTCACATTAAGTACTTGTATCTTGATATCTCATGCAAGTGTGCCACAGTTGTGGCATTTGCATGATGATATCATCACACTCATTTCCCATACTACAGGTAGAGGCAAGAAGCAATCTTACCTGTATATAATCTTACCGCTTTCTCTTAAACTTTTTTTTAAAATATATTTTGTGAATAGGTCAGATTTTCTCATATCGGCCATGCTTGAGAAAGCTCGCAATTCTACAAATTCCAAATGAGCGTACCCAAGGAAAAAAGTTATCTTTTCTGCTTTGGCCACACTGTATAAGATATAATAGCCCAATTTAGAAAACATGGGCATATAGTCTTGCCAAATTTATTCTTTGTAACTCCCTTTTAATCCAAGAAATGTGGCTTAATCCACCCTCTTTAGGGCTACCATATCTTTTGGGGGCAAAAATCTAGATCACTGCTAAATGGCAGCAAGGAGATATAGAATTCCTGAAATGTTTGCTGCTCTCTAGTGGTCAGCTGAATTTGCAGGACTTGTTATCTGAATTAGGGAAAAAGGAGCTCCAATGATAAATTGCATTTCTCAAAACCCATTTCTCAAACAGTTGCTCCAACAGGCAGAAACTTTACCCAACTCTACCCACCAAACTCCTGGTGAAAGTTAGGGGCTGGTTTAGTGGTGCCTCAGCTGGCTGGGCCAGGACTGCTGCCAGTTCTGCCATAGCTTCCAGCTACTACAACCAGTGAAGGTGCATCTCCAGCTAAGCAGATGGTGCAGGGTCTCCCTCCCATTGGGCCTGGAGTTGGGCCACTCTATGGAGGCCAGTACTAGTAGACCCAGAAGAGCAAGTGTGGCAAGGAGGCTGTGTCCACCAAGCTAGTGCCAGGGTTCATTCCATCTGCTTCATTGGGGAGTCAGTCAGAGTCACCGTTCTCCAAAGGGGATACCTGGCCTTAACAACTGATTCTTGCATTCTTGCAAACGACACTGTACTGGCTAGATAGCACTCCTGAATATGGGTGTTTTGGATTCAAACTCAGTCAGAATTTGTTATGGCTACTTTTCCAGTGAAAAGAAAGGTGTCAGCCCTTTGAGGTAGTCCAGACAAGAAACAATGAATACTAACATTACCTTTATTGTAAGGGTACAGTAACAGAATCTTGCAGGTCTGAAAGCACTTCTCCCCTCCCCTGCTACTTTCCAGAGAGCTAAGCAGAGTCCCTTCTGAGACCCTTTGTCTACCCCCATTCCTTCTGTGGGCTGAGATAGCTCTTGTCTGACCTTGTCTAGGCTGCGACACTTTCTCTTGTCTCCCAAGGTTATTCTCACAGCCCATTACAAAGGGAGACCTCCTTTGTTTTAATCCCATATCCAAGATTGTTCCCTCTCCTTTCTTCCTCTTGTCCTCTGGCATTTAAAATTCTTTTGTAGAAGGAACCAGGAGAGAGAGAAGAAAACAGCTTTCCCTCCATGCCTGTAGTTATTCCTTTTCTAAATTCGCAACAACCATAAAATAAAAAATCTTTTTTATCCTAAGGATCACCAGTCTTGAACTGAATTGAATTGAGCTGAATTGAACACATTAAATATGAAACACTGCAAAATCCCTTGAATGATTAAAAGGATTCCTCCCTGTCTTTCTCTGGCACGCGAGGAGGTCAGCAAGCTCCCAGCTCAGGTAGGCAATTGTCATCTTCCTGGAAGGTGTTTTGTTTGTTTTCTGTTTTCAGTTTAGAGGCTCCATCTCTCTCATTCCTTACTTTGATATCGTGTTCTTCTTTTTGAATCATACAGGAACACTTAGCTTGGTTCTGACCTTAGCCTCTTCCTGTCCTAGGATTCAGCTGCTTGCTAAGCATACTTTCAGATTCCAGCAGAATTTGCTCCTGGTTCAGCTCTTGCAGAATTGGGAAATGTTAGGAAGGATGGGCTATACCCCATGTTCTACAAAGGCCTTCTCTTTTCCTTTTAAAAAGGTAAAGGTTCCCCCGCACAGTCGTGTCCGACTCTAGGAGCCGGTGCTCATCTCCGTTTGTTAGCCGAAGAGCCAGCGTTGTCTGAAGATGATTCTGCAGTCATGTGGCCAGCATGACGCACGCAGAGCACTGTTACCTACCCACCGAAGTGGTACCTATTTATCTACTTGCATTTGCATGCTTTCGAATTGCTAGGTTGGCAAGAGCTGGGGCGAGTGCAGGAGCTCACTCTGTCACGTGGGGCTAGGGTCTTGAACCTCCAAACTTGCAACCTTCCGATCGACAAGCCTGGCATCTTAACTGCTGAGCCAACACGCCCCCTTTTTCCTTTTTTTCCCTTTTACCATGCATCAAAACAGATTTTGACAATATTACATCTGAAAACTTTCTCCTCAGTTTCAACTTCCTTGTATATTTTACAACATAAAGATAATATCAATTATCTGCAAACTTACATTTCACTGTTCACAATACACCTGAAGGACAACACAGATTTCATAGGAAGAAAATAACAGCCTGAATGAGATTATTCTAATTAAAAGGGGGGAAATAATGAATTACCTGCCCTCCACTACCAACCCCTTCATAAAGGCATTTTATTTCTTTTACTTGTCATTTATAATTCTGTGAATAATGCTTTGCTTGAGTTCCTGGGCTTTTCATTATATTTTATGGGCCAATGCTCAGAACTACAAGTGTGAAACTATTAGCATTTCCTTTCCTTTCATTGGCCTGACACATCTCTCCTGTTCCTGCCACCCCTAAATGTGATTTTTGAACTCACTAAAGGAAGTCTTGCTTTCTAAGTTCCTCAGGGTTAGAATTAGGGTGATCTTAGGTAACTTAACAAGTACAGTTTAGTTGGGAAATAATGACTCCATACCCAATGACTAGAGGAAGCCAAAGGATAAAGGGGAAAGTTTATTCAGTAATGATCAATGGAACTCTCCAGCAGGAGCAGATACAATGCTTACAAACATTACAGATTATGGATAATTTGTCTATTTTATTAATCTTTTATTCATGTTTTTTCTTTTGCACATTTATTTATTTTCTAAGTAAAGGTAAAGGTTCCCCCCGGACATTTGTGCAGTCATGTCCGACTCTAGGGGCCGGTTCTCATCTCCGTTTGTTAGCCGAAGAGCCAGCATTGTCCGAAGACGCTTCCACGGTCATGTGGCCGGCATGACGCGCATGGAACGCTGTTACCTACCCACCAAAGTGGTACCTATTCATCTACTTGCATTTGCATGCTTTTGAATTACTAGGTTGGCAAGAGCTGGGGTGAGTGCGGGAGCTCACTCCGTCACGCGGGGCTAGGGATTCGAACCTCCGAACTTGCAATCTTCCGATCGACAAGCCTGGCATCTTACCCGCTGAGCCACCACGCCCCCTATTTATTTTCTATCCCGCCTTTATTATTCTTTTTTATAAATAACTCAAGGCAGCGAACATACCTAATACTCCTTCCTCCTTCTATTTTCCCCACAACAACAACCCTGTGAGGTGAGTTGGGCTGAGAGAGAGTGACTGGCCCAAGGTCACCCAGACGGCTTTCATGCCTGAGGCAGGACTAGAACTCTCAGTCTCCTGGTTTCTACCCCGTTGCCTTAACCACTAGTCCTTACTCATTTATTGCAAGCAGTTATTTCCTCCTCCTCCTCCTCCTCCTCCTCCTCCTCCTCCTCCTCCTCCTCCATTTAAGCTGGTCTCTGCCAAATACTTACACATCATATTCAACTGTACAGAAAAAAATTCCTAAAAAATAATATTCATTTTCTAAGAAAAGGCCTATACACAGTCTGAGATCTACAAACATCCTGAAAGAAGTTTTCTCAATCCCTCTTTGCTGAAGGTTCACCACTGGAAGAGCTGAAGGACCAGGTTAGGGATAGATCATCATGGATAAAATATATTTATGTGGTTACTAAGAATCGACGACTTGATGGCAAGTAATCATCATCATTGCTGAAGACTATTTGATAAAATGTGCTTTTTAGCTGTACCAGAAAGAGGATGGAGAATTTTATGTGCAATAGTTTTATCTCTCTTTTAAAAAAATAGTTATCAGAAGTCATGGGCTCTGCCTGTTTTTTTTCTAGTTGTCCTCTCTTGGCCCACTGCCTCCTTCATTAGTATTCATTCATTCACTGAACCTATACCCTTTATTTCCATAAAAATGGCCCTCAAAGGGACTAATGAGAATAAAGATAAATCACAAATAACATAAATCAAATTAGTTGAAATACCTAGTGAAACTTATCTAAAAACTTTTTTTTATCTGATGAATGAGATATCCTTTAAATAATAACAAAAAAATAATTAAAATACAATTACAAATAATCAATTAAAGAAAGATATGTCACCCACGTAATTAAAGCATACCAAGCAGTTTATAAACTGCCTGCCTGGATAAAAATGTGTTTGCCTGTCTCAAAAGGATCAGTGAAAAGGCAGTTCCTTGAAGTCCCATAGTAAGGAGTTTCAAGTCTAAGGAGTAGATGTTGGAAAGGTTGCCAGCCAAAATTTCTCAAAATTTAAAATGGACAGTATTTTCTTAAAACCAGGTAGGGTTAGAAAATATTGATTCCAATCTGGTTTCAGGCCAACTTCTGACCTGATTTACAGATGGAAATGAACAGAGGCATTCAACCCTGAAATGCTCAACAGCTTTTTAGAGTATACTGTTGGATTATTTAGCTGGAGCAGCTCACCCAGATAAATCTATGTTAAGGTAATTCTAATCAATCATTTTCCTGAAGACAGTACCCTGAGACTTCTTTCTGTCCCATAAATTTTGACAGAAGGTTCCATTTTGTTCTTGCTAGAACAAACACCTGGGAAAGCCACTCTAAAGTTTGGGCTGTAATGCCACCAACATGCAGTTCTACCTATGTTTTCTATCCTCTAATGCAGTGTTACTCAACCTCAACAACTTTAAGATGCTGGCTGGGGAATTCTAGGAGTTAAAGTCCACACATCTTAAAGTTGCTGAGGTTGAGAATCACTACTCTAATGTAAAGATAAGAAATAAATCTTTATTAAAATAAAATAAAATAAAATAAATAAAATAAAATAATAAAATAAATAAAATAAAATAAAATAAAATAAATAAAATAAAATAATAAAATAATAAAATAAAATAAAATAAAATAAAATAAAATAAAAAATAAAAAATAAAAATAAAAATTAAATTAAAATAAAATAAATAAAATAAAATAAAATAAAATAAATATAAAATAATAAAATAAAATAAAATAAAATAAAATAAAATAAAATAAAATAAAATAAAATAAAATAATAAAATAAAATAAATAATAAAATAAATAAAATAATAAAATTTATTTAAATAAAAATAAATAATGTATTTATTTATTTTCTATTTATTCTGATGGTGTGACTGTATTTTAGGCTTGGATGGTTCTAATTGTTGATCTTATTGTAAACTGCCAGAGTCCCCCTTTTGGGGGGAGATGGGCGGTGATAGAAATGTAAATAATAAATAAATAAATAAGCTGTGAAATTCTTAAATAGACTTTGGAGATGGTTTTTGGATGGATGAGCATGATCAAATTTAATTTTGAAAAGACATTTGTAGATTATTTATTTAATAAGATGTTTATGCCACCCCAATCAATCAATTCTGAGTGAAGCATAATATCCTCAAAACACAAACTCAATACAATCATACAACTTAATAAAAACAATTCACAAGAAATAAATACTGTAGCAATCTTCATTCCTCACTAAGCATTAAAGCTGTTAAAAGTCCACATAAAAAGATATCTTCTAAACATGTTGCAAAAGGCCAAGAGTGAAGATGTCAAACATATCTCTGGAAGCAATGTATCCTATAATGTAAGGATACATGACTTCTTATCCATGTCTCCCTGACTTTCTGTGGTGGTGAGATCTTAAACAGGCCCTCTCTCAATAACCTTTTTTTTAATCCATTCAATTGTGTCCGATTCTCAGAGACTGCCTGGACAAGTCCCTGAAGTTTTCTTGGCAAGATTTTCGGGAGTGGTTTGCCATTGCCTTCTTCCTAGGGCTGAGATTGACTAGCCCAAGGTCACCCAGCTGGCTTTGTGCCTAAGGAGGTACTAGAACTCATGGTCACCTGGTTTCTAGTCTGGTGACTTAACCACTACAAACTGGCTCTTGATAACCTTATAGAACAGGCTTAATCATTATAAACAATCTGGTGCTGTGCCTTGTAGGGTTTTATGTATAACACTGTTCTATGCTGGTCAACGACCAAAATAAATAAATGAATGAATTGTGGATGAGAAAGTTGCTAATCTGATTAGATGAATTCAAATGATATTAAAGACAGTTGCCCCAGCTCTTGCCAACCTAGCAATTCGAAAGCATGCAAATGCAAGTAGATTAATAGGTACCACTTCCATGGGTAGGTAACAGCGTTCCGCGTGCATCATGCCGGCCACATGACCGTGGAAGCGTCTTCGGACAACGCTGGCTCTTCGGCTAACAAATGGAGATGAGCACTGGCCCCTAGAGTCGGACACAACTGAAAAAATATGCGGGGGAACTTTTACCTTTTTACTACTCCTGAAGGAGGAAATTTGTAGCTTGGAGATCAAACAGTTTGGAGAGTTTTGGATTCAGTGCTGGCTGCAGTAGTACAGATAGAAAATATACTACAATTAATCTTAATTATGGATGCAGACTATGCTACTGCAACAGATTCTACCTGGGATTGCCTTTTAAGATAAGAAGGAAACTTCATTAGTGTAGAGCTGCTGATATAGTTGGGGGAACTACTTGGAAGGATTATGACCATTTCCCCACTAGTTCTACATAGCATTTTCTAGACTTACCTAACCATTCTTGAGACAGTTGAACTACTGTCTTTATTATAGTGACACAATCCTGGATGACTCTAGAAGATGTTACATGTCAGTAGGTGATCCTATCTATTTTACCCAACTTTGTAACAGCTGCATTGATGCAGCTCTAATTATTGTTAAAAATATAAATAATTTCTGGAGTACTTTGTGTAGGACAATTGGAGACAATAGGACTGTGGAGGAGAGGGCAGAGCAGGCTTAGGTGGGGATCTTCTTTGCATGCTTTTTCTTTCAGGATTCTGTAGGTATCCTGCCTCCAGGGCACTTGGTACCAATGGCCTGCTAAGTAATGGCCCCTGTCCTATAGAGACATCATCTATGATGAAACAATACATTGTCCAGTTAAAAGATTGCAGATACAGAGTTAAGTGGACAGTAAACTCTGTACAGTTGTCAACTGCCTTTTTCCTTTTCTGTCCTATCTGTTCCTTTCTCTCTTCCCTTTCTGTCCTCTTTCCATACAGAGATAGGATACAAAAGGACAAAGGCAGTTGACAAGTGTACAGAGTCTACACAGAGAAAGAAAAATAATGTGTTTGTATATACAATGAAAAGAGAAACTCTGCTTGCTGTTGTGACAATCATTCTGAAATTAAGCACTCAAGGAGTTTCTACAATGTACCTTTTTAAAGAGAAGCAATTTACAACCTGTATTATCGTTTCATGCCACATTATTGTTGAATAAAGTTTTGTTGTTTATAATCAATTGAACCTGAGTAAATAGACATGGAATATAATACACTTCCCTCACAATACACGTACACACACACAAACATCTAGATACTTAGTTACCAGGAAATAGCTTATAAGATAGAAGAATTCTATATGAACTGTAAATTTATCACTTTGGGATGGTGCAGTAAGATTTTAAACTGTAGTTATTCCCGATATAAATTCAGAAGAAATTATGCCACTTCTGACCAAATAAACCTATTTCATACACCATCACTTGTTGTTTCTTATACTTTGAAAAAAGAAACTATTGTATGAAAGGTTTTCATTATTTGCTTGTTTATTTGATTTTTACCCTGCTGCAATCTCATGACTCTCAGCAGTTACAATGTTATTACTGTTTTTACTGTTATAGTAAAAACCACAGAATTAATACAGTATGCAATCCAAATTGCAAGAACAAAAGCAAAGTAGGAGGGAAAAACAAGAGGTGCAGGTGATGTTACTGAAAGACTCTTTGAAAAAGATCCATTTTTAATAACTTCCTAAAAGCTAGCAGGAAGGAATCTAGTCTGATCCCAGTTGAGAGCTCATTCCATAACATTGACAATGTGACAGAGAAGCAACCCCATCTAGATTGGGCTCCTTTGACATTCTGGAAACATGGGACAAAGAACCCTGTTGTAAAAGTATGTGGGAATGACCTTGGGAGACAGGAAGAAGAGCTGCAGACTAGGCAATGGTCAGATAAGAGGCAGCTGAGCCTGCAGAAGGAATGTGGGAATGGCAAATGTCTCAGAAGGGACCCTCCCTAGTTTCTTGGACTGTAAAGGTGTAGGAGGAGAGATGTACTTTCAGACTAGCAATATTCTGTTAATGTAACATTTACAATAAACATAGAGTTAGTACTCCTGGGTGTACTTCTTTTCTGGACTACCTCACAAGGTCAACATCCTCCCTAAATGATCTGATAGGCCAGGCCAATCAGAGGAGGCGGTCCTGCTGGTATCCAGGAGTCATTATGCAATTATTTTTTACGTAGGTTAGTTTTATGTGTTTGAGATTTGTCTAATTCTTTAAAAAATGAGTTAAAATTAATTGTTAAAAATAATCTATGATTTAATGAACCTGATAAACAAGTTGCATGCTTTTGTGGCAAGCTGCCTTAGGAAGATGATAGCCATGAAAGGTAGCTAAAAGCACATTTAATCAACAAACAAGAATTATATAAAAAAGAAAAGGTCCCTTTTTTATCTCCCCTCAAATAGAATGGATGATATGTATATATACAGTGGATATAAAAAGTCTATACACCCCTGTTAAAATGCCAGGTTTTTGAGATGTAAAAAAATCAGGCCAAGATAAATCACTTCAGAATTTTTTCCACCTTTAATATAACATATAAGCTGTACAAATCAGTTTCTATTTGTTTGTGGTCGATACAATGGATCTTCTTTAGTAAGATCTTTTTGTGTAAAATCTAATAGGGTGATGCTGCTAATGGATTCTAAACTCATGTCTCAACTGACCATTTCTACTTTCTCTGTTTTATAATCCATTGGATAAAAATTAAAACAAAAACGAAAACATAAATGAATCAGGTTTGCAAGGTACAACAGAAACATCAATAAGCTAGACGTGTAAAATAACCATAAAGGTTGCATCTTTCTTGAGGTACTTAGAAAACAATGTTTGGTTTTCAGTGAGCTCAGAAAAGCCATGTGTAACTATTACCATGGCTAGAATACTGATTGCCTTGAACACTTACAATATTAAGTCATGGCCCAGAAAATACAATCAATGTGGAGTCCATGGTGCTCTCTGAGCCTTGTTGTTTTCTTGCAGACGTTTCATTGCCAGGCTAGGCAACATCTTCAGTGCAAAAAGGGAGTGGAACTTGCTCTCTCTTTATATACCCTGGCTTGTCCTGCCTGTGTTGGTGGGGGTGTTGAGAGCAAGTCCCACTCCCTTTTCGCACTGAAGATGTTGCCTAGCCTGGCAATGAAACGTCTGCAAGAAAACAACAAGGCTCAGAGAGCACCATGGACTCCACAGTTCAACCCTGAGCTACAAATATTCTCTTCGATTAGTACAATCAATGCTCAGTAGCACAGAGTTCCAGCCTAGTACTAGTGCTAGACTCTGGGATGTAAGTAAAAATTTGATGGCCACAAGGACCATACTTCTACTGTAGGTTTATGCATCAACAAAAAAAGATGGACTTTATGGTCTCCAGAATCCTGTCCATCTCCAAACACGATCAGAGGTACATGCAGTCAGAAGCCATTGCTTAAAGTACATATTTCCATGCAGGTACCTACTGACACTTCTTCAAGTTTAATAAGTTCCATCAAGCAACAGGCATGGTATATTTCATCTGAATTCAGACAAATTCATATGATTATGTCTGCTGCCGAGTTAATTCAAATAGAGTTCAGCATATACTGAAACAATCATAAGAGTGTGCTTGTGTAGTTAACAAGTCAATCTACACAGACTTATTCTAAAGCAAAAGTACTCTACAATCCACTTAAGTACAGGGGAAAAATCATAACTGAAACCATAGAGACGTCACACAGAACTGGGTTTTTGTTCTGTTTGGGACTGTATATGAAATCCTGCAGATACAGAAGAGTAAGGTTTGTTCATGATTAGGATATATAACCTAATTTGTGTTTTCTTTCTGCTCTGCCTTTCAGTAATTACCTGAAGAGCCAAATCATTCACAAAGCTTCATACTTCATGAAAATGTGGGGATTATGTGGCACCATATTAAACAATTTCTTTTTCAAGGCACTGTGCTTTTTCCTCAGAAAAGCACACATTGTGCAGTGTAAAATTACTTACTTGTACTCTTAGATTGGATGGATCAATGTGCTAATTTCACTCAGCTTTTTTCATGAATATTTAACAATGTTTATTTTTGACTGCTTCTAATCCTTAAATTGTAATCCTTTTAAATTACATCATGATGCTACTGCTGTAAGTGTCATGGGCTTTTTGAATATATAATATATATTCTGGGGGCGTGATGGCTCAGTGGTTAAGCTGCCAGGATTGTCGATCGGAAGGTCAGCGGTTTGAGACCCAAGCGCTGTGTGACGGAGTGAGCTCCCGCACTCGCCCCAGCTCTTGCCAACCTAGCAATTCCAAAGCATGCAAATGCAAGTAGATAAAGAGGTACCACTTTGGTGGGATGGTAACAGCGTTCCGCACATGTCATGCCGGCCACATGACTGCAGAAGCATCTTCGGACAGCGCTGGCTCTTCGGCTAAGAAACGGAGATGAGTATTGGCCCCTAGAGTCAGACACGACTGTGCAGGGGAAAACCATATATATATATATATATATATATATATATATATATATTGCTCAAAAAAATAAAGGGAACACTGAAATAAGACATCCTAGATCTGAATGAATGAAATATTCATATTAATTACTTTGTTCATTACATAGTTGAATGTGCTGACAACAACATCACACAAAAAGCAATGGAAATCAAATGTAAGCAACCCCTGGAGGTCTGGATGTGGAGTTACACTCAAAAATTAAAGTGGAAAAGAACAGTACAGGCTGATCCAACGTTGATGTAATGTCCTTAAAACAAGTCAAAATGAGGCTCAGTAGTGTGTGTGGCCTCCACGTGCCTGTATGACCTCCCTACAACGCCTGGGCATGCTCCTGATGAGGTGGCGGATGGTCTCCTGAGGGATCTCCTCCCACACCTGGACTAAAGCATCCCCCAACTCCTGGACAGTCTGTGGTGCAACGTGGCGTTGGTGGATGGAGCGAGACATAATGTCCCAGATGTGCTCAATTGGATTCAGGTCTGGGGAACGGGCGGGCCAGTCCATAGCATCAATGCCTTCGTCTTGCAGGAACTGCTGGCACACTCCAGCCACATGAGGTCTAGCATTGTCTTGCATTAGGAGGAACCCAGGGCCAACCGCACCAGCATATGGTCTCACAAGGGGTCTGAGGATCTCATCTCGGTACCTAATGGCAGTCAGGCTACCTCTGGCGAGCACATGGAGGGCTGTGCGGCCCCCTAAAGAAATGCCACCCCACACCATTACTGACCCACTGCCAAACCGGTCATGCTGGAGGATGTTGCAGGCAGCAGAACGTTCTCCACGGCGTCTCCAGACCCTGTCACGTCTGTCACATGTGCTCAGTGTGAACCTGCTTTCATCTGTGAAGAGCACAGGGCACCAGTGGCGAAGTTGCCAATCTTGGTGTTCTCTGGCAAATGCCAAACGTCCTGCACGGTGTTGGGCTGTAAGCACAACCCCCACCTGTGGACGTCGGGCCCTCATACCACCCTCATGGAGTCTGTTTCTGACCGTTTGAGCAGCCACACGCACATTTGTGGCCCACTGGAGGTCATTTTGCAGGGCTCTGGCAGTGCTCCTCCTGTCCCTCCTTGCACAAAGGTGGAGGTAGCGGTCCTGCTGCTGGGTTGTTGCCCTCCTACGGCCTCCTCCACGTCTCCTGATGTACTGACCTGTCTCCTGGTAGCGCCTCCATGCTCTGGACACTACGCTGACAGACACAGCAAACCTTATTGCCACAGCTCGCATTGATGTGCCATCCTGGATGAGCTGCACTACCTGAGCCACTTGTGTGGGTTGTAGACTCCGTCTCATGCTACCACTAGAGTGGAAGCACCGCCAACATTCAAAAGTGGCCAAACCATCAGCCAGAAAGCATAGGAACTGAGAAGTGGTCTGTGGTCACCACCTGCAGATCCACTCCTTTATTGGGGATGTCTTGCTAACTGCCTATGCTTTCCGCCTGTTGTCTATTCCATGTGCACAACAGCATGTGAAATTGATTGTCAATCAGTGTTGCTACCTAAGTGGACAGTTTGATTTCACAGAAGTGTGATTGACTTGGACTTACATTGTGTTGTTTCAGTGTTCCCTTTATTTTTTTGAGCAGTGTATGTATGTATGTATGTATGTATGTATATATATATATATATATATATATATATATATATATATATTTATTTTATTTATTTATTTATTCAATTTATTCCCCGCCCATCTCCCATACAAGGGACTCTGGGCGGGTCACAACAATCAAAGTTAAAAACAATACAATAATTTTAAAAAATACAATATAAATAAATAAAATACAAGATGGGGGACGTAGGGAACGTAGCATAGTGTTGCTACGGGGCTAGCCAACCCCAAGAGGCACTCCCGCCTCCGTTGTCCCAGGCCAGGTGGCAGAGCCAGGTCTTAAGGGCCTTCCGAAAGGTCAGGAGGGAGGGGGCCAGTCTCACCTCCGGGGGCAAGATATTCCATAGGGCGGGCGCTATCGCAGAGAAGGCACGCCTCCTGGACCCCGCTAGATGGAATTCTCTTGTTGAGGGGGTCCGAAGCATGCCCTCTCTGCATGCACGGGTGGGGCGGGCTGACGTTATTGGGACGAGACGGTCCCTCAGGTACCCTGGTCCTATGCCATGTAGGGCTTTAAAGGTGATCACCAACACCTTGAATTGGACCCGGAAGCAAACTGGCACCCAATGCAGCTCGCGAAGCAGAGGTGTTACATGGGCCGATCTCTTGGCCCCCATAACTGCTCGCGCCGCCGCATTCTGCACCAGCTGAAGCTTCCGGATACTCTTCAAGGGTAGCCCCATGTAGAGCGCATTACAATAGTCTATATTGTAGACTATTGTATACAATAGTATATATATATATATACACACACATACACACACACACATACATACATACATACATACATACATACATATCCATCCATCCATCCATCCATCCATCCATCCATCCATCCATCTATCTTTATTAATAAATAAATAAAGGCTGGGAGACTGCAATTTATATATTAATAATATAATAATATAATATAATATAATAATATAATATAATGTAATAATATAATATAATATAATATAATATAATATAATATAATAAATATAATATAATAAATAATATAATATAATATAATATAATATAATATAATATAATATAATATAATATAATATATAGTAATTGCAGTCTCCCAGCCTTTATTTATTTATTAATAAAGATGGATGGATGGATGGATGGATAGATAGATTGATTGATTGATTGATTGAATGATTGATTGATTGATTTGTGGTGCTAAGTTGAATTGCACTAGAGTTTGCTGGTGGCTAGTATTCTTCCTACTATGAATTCTTCTATTGCAACCCCTGCCCTCCAAATTTGCTTCAAAGTGAATGTACATTAACAGTCTTTTACATCCTTAACCACAACATACAAGTAATTAATCGAATCAAACCAAACACATGCCACTCAGCTTTTTCACTATCCATGCGAGGCTACTACACTGTGTTATTGCTGTTTCTGAGATGACTGTCTGTTGTATCTACCATGATTTTGTTGCAGAACATTAGAAGATTATGCTGGAATTAGGTGTGCAAAAATATGGTGCTGTTCAGGCTTATCCATTACAATGGCAATTGCTGGGTGAACATCCAGTAATGTGATTCAACTTCCATGGAAAGATGATGGATTAGGAGCCAAACTCTGTCATGATACAGATCATTATGTATTTACTTTCAACAGTATATGTCTTCTTCTGTGTTGACCTTTAATGAGTCCTAGACATTTTGAAGTGTTTTGACATTGTAGTGTTTTAAGTATTTGAATACTAGCTTTGACATGTTATATTTATTTATTCATCTGATGTTTCAAGATCCCCTGTCCTTGGAGCAAAATGAAATAAATCCCATTTTCCCTCATAGACTGGCATTCCAGGCTTTTCATAGTATGAAATAAATACAGCAAAGCAAATAACATGTTATTTGTTGTAAAGATACAGAGAAGGTTTTGTGCAAAAAGATATAAGTTGGATTCTGATTCTCCAGTTGAAGTGACTTTAGATGACCAAGACTGGGAAATATCTCTAAGACAAGAGATTCATTATAATTTTGTTCAGTTCATTTTTTAATAAGACCTTAACACAATTTGCAAATTTCTTTCTCAACAAGATGGAACAAACGTGACATTTTACAGATTTGGGAAAAAGCAAAACTGAGTTTCATCCATCCAAATTTTAAATATCTGGTTTAAAATTCCCATGTATTCGATAAAAAGGCATTGTTTATTGGCACATTGGCAAAAAAGAAAGAGAAAGGAAGAGGGCTTTTTAAAAAAAAGAAAAAAAGCAAAAACTTACAGATAAAATAACGATGTTACATGTATATAAAGTCCTGCAAAGAGGTAACACATAATAGCCAATACTGAAATATTGTGCTATTATGGCTGTTTTATTGGCTTTATATTATTGTAAATTGCCATGAGTTGATACAAGATTCAATGGCACATAAATTTGAATAATAATAAAAGATGAATCATGCCCAGTTACATCATCCAACTGACATTCCCCCAATCACAATTACAGTTTTTCTGACTTCAGTTATGAAAATTATGCTGCTATTGTGTTAGTTTCAAAGAAGAGTCAGATGTTCTGGGGTTTGAGAAAGTATGGCTGCAAATATCTCCAGAACTGACCACAATGGACAGGTCATCCCACTATTTCATCAATAAGAAAATCATTTGTACCATTTGTTGAATTTTTTCCAACATATATCTGAAAAAAAAATGCACATAGTTTGGAAGAGGTATAAAAAGTAAGGAAGTAGAGACATTTTTATCACTGCCAACTTGGGATAATTTTAACTATTCTTTCATTATCCTGAGTAATTAATTTTTGATTTGAAGTTCAATCAAAATAATTTGTCCAAGCTTTTAGGAATATGATTTCCTGGATATCTGAAAAAGTGTTACAAATGTTAATTCCTGATGGTTTGTTTAATCAATCTATCAAAATTTATTTACAGCACAAGACCAAACAAAGATGGTTTGTTTAATATACTATATTTTGAATTGTCATAGGAACATTTTTACATAGAAATTCTGTCTTAGAAAAAGTAATACGTAAACCTGCTAATTTGCAGAATTTGTGAAAATGTTCAGACTTCTAGGCAACGCCTTAAGGGAGCTCAGTATAACCAGTGCAATATCATCAGCAAAAAGATTTATCTTTTAATGCACACTTTTATTTTCTAATGCTTGCATTTCCAACATTCTCTTACATTTTCTTTAGTAAGAATTTTAATGAGGTAGTAAAAATATTGGGGTAAATGGGTATCTTTGTTTAGTACCTCTTTCTATTCAAAAAATTTGGGGAGTCTACACCATCAAGTTTAACATGAGCACTTGTATTTTGATATAATTTCTGAATTATTCTAAAGAAATTGATCTCCAAAATTCATGTATTCTAAGGTAGAAAATAGAAAGGGCCACAGAGTTTGAATAATGTCAGGTGCTATATGAAAGTTTATTTATTTATTTGCTTGCTTGCTTGCTTGCTTGCTTGCTTGCTTGCTTGCTTGCTTGCTTACTTACTTACTTACTTACTTACTTACTTACTTACTTACTAGATTTATCACCGCCCATCTCCCCCAAGGGGGACTCTGGGCGGTTTACAATAAAATATAATTAATTAAAATACAATTATAAATAGAGCAAAATAAATGTAAGAATCACAAACGTTTGGATGTAATAATATAATAAAATCCAAATGGCAGCGTCTTCATGGTCCATGGGTACACTCTAGGGCTACCCTAAGGCTACATCTCATTTAAATGAGATGTAAGGAATCTTAAATAAGGAAGGCAGCTAAATACAACTTTTGTACCCTGCCTGCCTACCTGCCGACTTGCCTGTCTGCCTTCCGAAAGCCAAATAATATTCACAACATTAATTTCTGGATAGAAATGCAAATCTGAGAATCATTAGGAAGAAAGTTAAAGAAAGGCATCTTGCCTGTTCTTCTCCAGGTGCTTTTGAAAGCTATACAGAGTCACAGAAATATTTTGGGAAAGATTCTTCGGAGCTTGTGGGAACACAAATGTACCACCTGTCTGCAATCTCTTTTCACAGAATTACATACCTACCAATTTGTTTTGGAGTCAAATCCAATGCAAGCCTTGTCCATAGCTTTAGGAGTCAGGCTCTGTTATTATTCAAATTTCCCCATTCCACCCCCCACACAAAGGGATTTTATATAGAAATCACACAAAGTCACTTTTTTAACATTCCATATACATTCTGGAAACCTTGCTGCATGACGTTAACCACATTACTGTTCAAACCAAAGGATTCAGAGGTAGGTTCCATCTTCTTGTGAGCTTTGTTCTTCTCTTGTGCCATATGTGGAGATAAATAATTATTATTCTTCCTACCATACATTATGAACAAAGGTGTACAGAAGGACATTCAAACTATTACAAGGCTTGTCTTCTTCGAAGATAAAAGGATGTAACTTAGCTTTGTTTAGTTTTATTAAATCAAAGACCAAAAGAAAAAAGTTATATTTAACCAAAGATTAAATGCTGAGAGAATGCATTAAAAATACAAATCTATACTGTAAGTAAAATTAACAAAGTTACTGTGCTATTTACTATCAAACAGCAATGGCAGCTAATCAGAATTTGGCAGCCCTTCTAGTGATCCCATCACAGATATACAAGCAACCCGGTACTTGAGAAGTCTCTGGTCCCTTTGAGCAAGGGCTTCCAGAGGGAGGAACCAGCTCTCTTCGCCATCTGGACAATGAGTTGAGTTCAGCCTAAGCTGTGTATAAGGGTGGAGGAGTTTGTTTATCCAGGCCTGATCAGGGTAATCCAGTAGGTGTTTTCTCTATAGGCCTCTTTATCATCTCCTGGCATCTCCTGGCATCAAGGACCTGTCAGCTAAGGGAGAAAGAACATTCTCCTCCTCTGAGGTACATAACTAGGAGATAGCAGAGCATTATTTGATCAGCTCACCAAGCTGTATTATAAGGGCAGTGGTAAAGCACATGAGAAACAGCTTCCATTTTCCCCAGCAGACTGCATGGGAATGTTGCTAAGCCTTCCTTCTAGCAGCAAATACAGCAAAACATTAATTCAAAAGATTGTAAAGGCTCTCCTGTGTGAGTCTGACAAAAAATATTAGCCAGATACTTGGTATGGGAGTACAGACCAAGTGATGGCTGCACTTAGATCATATTGAATATCATTGTCAAGGTCCCGTGGCTTCAGTCCTAAACAAGCTATCTCAGGGTCAAGTGAGGACAAATATGAGCTGATAAGCCATAAAATTTAGATCTAGATCAATGCCTACCTTCTATAATAACTATAAAGTTATCCTGTAAGGTCAAGGAAGCTAGGAAGGTACCAGTGAAAACTAATTTGAACCAAAATTTCAGACGTCAAAGCCACATTTGAATTTGTACAGAAATTAGACCAGATTCTAGTTACAGCAGAGAATTAGATACACATTGTGGAACCCACAATATGGTTCTTAAAATTTAGATTGGAAAGCTTCAGTAAAACTCAAATCATGATAATAACAAATCTGGACAGCATATCTCAGGTGGCCTATGACTTTAGCTCTAAATATTTTATTGCAACTGGGACATAATTATCATTTTTGCAATCTGTGTATCAAAGACTAGCATAAAAGGGTTTGTGGACCCAGGTAATGGACAGCCCTTTGTTGTTCTGTTCTGATAACCAAGGTTTCAAAAGAAACATTCGTGTATTTAAACACCTTGATTCCATCAATACAAAAATGGGTGATTTTCCAGGAGAGGCAACAGATGACAAGTCTTTTGGATAAAGCAACCAGTTTGGTTTTATCATGGTTAACCATTGGACTTTCCTTGTGGAAGACAAGAGTGCAGAGATGCTATCTCAGGCGTATTTGCACCAAAGATAGAAACAGGTTTTGGCTGGCAAAACTCAGGTTTATTGAAGGCTTGTACCAAAGAATTAATATAAAAAGTTAAAAAGGGAAAGAGTCAACATGCATCCTAAAAGGAAATATTACACTGGCTGACCATTCTGGATGAAGGAGAGATTTGACTAAGTAAATAATAATAATAATAATAATAATAATAATAATAAGAAGAAGAAGAAGAAGAAGAAGAAGAAGAAGAAGAAGAAGAAGAAGAAAAATTACTGTTTACATTGTTCTAATTTAGTTACACATTTTGCAGCCAGTTAGTTTAGGCCCCTTGCATACATGGTCCCTATTGTTACTGTTGATTTGGATTCCCTAATCCCCACTAGGCCCCATATTCCACCTTATTTTTCTAATATAATTTTATAAATTACAAAATTTATATTATAATTATATTATTTATATAGCTGACATGCTGTAAAGGTCAGTCCAGAACTCAACATATTTTCAAGAATACTCCAAGAGTCTCAGAAAATGCTTGATGTTTCCTTTGGAAACTCTACTCCCCCTGGCTATTATAAACTGAGATGGTACAGAGTATCTTGCAAGGTTACAGGGGATGGGGAAGAACATTTTATTCTAGTAAACAGTTCTTATGTAGCTAGCCATGCTTTCTTGCAGACATTTTGTGGAATGCCTGTTTGAACCTCACTTTGGGTTACTTTCAATGAAAAGTAGCTAAAAGCAATAATTTGCAAACTTAAACTTAGCAAATTATTTAAAAACTTATGAAAACCAAAACAGAATACAGTAGCCAACAAAATTTAAAAAGTGCTTAGGGTAATTAGTGTCAAGATATTTAAACTACAAGCTACACAGTAAGCCCCATTCAGTTCAATAGGGTTTGCCGGAAGCACCACTGAGTTCTGAAAGGCTTACTCCCAGCTAAGGATTCACAGGATTTCAGTGTAAAAGGAAGAACCAGCCTATTGGATTTTGGCTAGGAAGAAGTAAGTAACAAATGCAACTCAAATAACAGTTGTTGGTTTTGTTCTTTCTAGTTATTTTTTTCCAGCTGGCTATTATGCAATTTTTTTTAAAGAAAAAGATCAGTATACCTCCATCTTCACAGTGCATTCTTAAAAGAATACTTAACATTCAACCAAATGTTTACCTTAAAAAAGAACAAAAGTGTCAATTAAATCCATCAGCAGGGACAAAGGAAAAAAAGATGGGGTGGGATGCCTGAATTAGGTTCTCTACTTCTGTAGTTGGGTCCTTGGAATGTATGTATGTATGTATGTATGTATGTATGTATGTATGTATCCATCCATCCATCCATCCATCCATCCATCCATCCATCCATCCATCCATCCATCCAGTAAATCCCTTGAAATTTAGTGGTAACACATGCAGTGCACACAGACACACACAAACTCAGGGCCATATTCAACATGAATGAAAATGCTTAGCTCTTTAAAGATTTTACAGTTTTCAATTTTCTTACATGGGTTCTTAGCAATCTACATCTTTCCCAGTTTATTTGAGAAGGGCGAAAATGGAAACAATGGAAAAGTACTGGAGGTGGGCTTGGAATGTCTACATTATCAGTGTGTTTGCCAGGAAAGAGGAAAGAGGCAGGGGCCGGTATTATTGGACCCCAGATGAGGGTGTTGCTGATACCGAAGGCAGAGATAGGGCATGGTACGTGACAGACCCAGCCCTCTTGGCTACCGGGCAATGACCCCTGACTCATTTACATCTTAAAATACCCACCCCAAGGCAAAGACTTTGGGGAGAACGTAGAACATGTCAAAATGCATTATGGGTTAATATGTAACATGTAGAAAGAATCATCCAGAAGACAAAAGTGTTGACCAATGGAAAGCTTTTATTTACTGTTGTACTGCTTTGATAACTGCTGTTAAACTGTATAAAAATGCCACTTGAAAAATGCTTGGGGCTTCTCCCTTTTGCAGGAGAGCCCTATTTCTTCTAGACGTCTTGAATAAATAATTTTAATTCCCCTGTCCTGCGTGCTGATTGTATTCTTACTGTGCCAGGCGAACGAACCGGAAAACCACGAATTGCAGATACTGTAACATATTGATTTCAAAATATGCTATTTACTCTATTTCCCTTTTTAAAAAAAGAAAATGCTGATATCTTCTTGAAATGCCAATATCTCACTGACTACTTGAATTTTCAACTCAGTCTCAGTAAGCTTACTGCTTCAGCTTTGAAAAATAAAAATTCAAACTAAAATGCTTTGCCTCTTTTCAAGAGCTACTCTCCCCGTGTATCTACACCCTTTTAAAAACCGTGTTCTGTCATATATCTTTTTTTTCTGTTTGTTTTCATTCAATATATTGAAAGAAAATTTACTTTCAAAACATCCTTCAAAGGAGAAGATGATTTAAGTGATTTTTTTAAACACTGCTTGATTGTTTGCCTGGTGTTAATCCCTGCTTATCTCGGGATTGGTTGCTGGAGAGGATGTATTCTGATCTTTTTGTTTCCTTTTTAGCTTTTTTTTTATTGTCTATTTGAGTGCTGTGTAAATGCGATTTATCTCTTTCTGTCAATTGATGGATGATTTGTCTGAATGCCAAGTTTCCAGGAATTTCCTAGTGTTTTTGGATTTAGCTTAGTCTAGGATGCTTACAGTTTCCCAGTTGAAACTATGGTTGAGTCTGTCCATGTGTTGTGAAATTAAAGAGTTTTCATCATGCCTTCTGACTGCTAGTTGGTGTTTATGGATGCGCTCTCCTAGTTTTCTGCCTGTCTGTCCCACATAGTGGCTGTTACAGTCCTCACACTATGTTGTAGATGACTCCTGTTTTTTCTTCTTGGGCCATTGGGTCTCTTGGTTTGCTTAAGATGTTTTGGAGGGCTTTAGTTGGTTTGTGTGTTACAGTGATGCCATATGGTTGCAATAGTCTGTTGGTTGTTTCTGAGATGCTTGTGTTGGTTGTGCTGTAGTGGGTTGAGTGGTCAGGCACTTTTTGGTAAAGTTCTGGGGGTATCCATTTTGTTGGAAGATGTTGTATAGGTGGTCTGTTTCCTTTTTCTGGTTTTCTGGGGTGCTGCAGTACATTTGTGCAGTGCATTTGTGCTCCTCTGAATAATGTTCTTACACAGCTCCTCTTGTGGGAGGTTGGGTTGTTACTTTGGTAATGGAGCACTTGGTTAGTGTGGATTGTTTTTTGCCATTTCTAATTTGCCGTTGTTTCCTCTGCTGATGAGGATATCCAGGAAGGGTAGTGTGTTGTTTCCTTCTTCCCTTGTGAATTTTATTTTTTTGAAGATGTTAATTCTTTCATGTGTCAAGTTTTTTTTCTATTGCCAGATATATCTATAAAAATAACCAGGGGTGTAAAATTTTGCTCAGTAACAGTTGTCTAGGGGCAATATGGACTTAATTTTCTGGAATTCTTAATTGAATCCTGATTGGTTAGTATTTTTATTATTAAATATCTGTTTTTTTTATTTTCTCATTCCTTTTTTTTTGCTTCTGTTTATTTGAGACTACTTTCTGGGGGGAGGGATCAAGCCTCATGTAACTGGCAGATCCAAAAATTAAGAACCACATGGATTTCAGAAAAGCATTTTTAATACTTTCAGGATAAAAATACTACTCAGGGTAAAAACATAAACTTGAAAATTGTAAAAGAAAATTCCCAGGAAGTTTTATAGCAAACCAGTTAGGGCTGGGTCTCTTTGAAAAGTTTCCTTCCTTCAGTCCTGAACTCTGGGCTGAGCTGCCTCTTTTCACACCAGCTGAACTCCTCTACCTCTCTCTGACCATAATGCAATACTAACAAGAGCAACACAAGAGTCCTTCTTGCCAAATCACATTTCAAAGGATGTTTGGATTTCATTCTGAATGCTTATTCAAAAATGCAAAATCAGGTAAATTAGCATTAAAGCGTGACTTGAATAAAATTCTCATTGTATCCTTCAACTGACTGCAGCTAAATAATGTACTCCTTAAAACAGAGGGCATCAACACTTTATTATACTGAATGAAGGCTCAATATTTCTCCACATTCTTCCATTTCCAAATGGAAACTCTCCAGAAAATTGACACAATTCTTTGTTAATGCAAATTCAAAGTATTTGTTAGTACTGGAATTATTTTATTAGACAGCCACTCCAAGGCTGCAACTGAACTGTAATTGGTAATATGACAAGAGAAAAATCATTTAATATATGGGGAATCCTAGATATCTGCATAATGTTTCAAGGGTGGAATTCTGTTTTTACTTTACTGGATCTGTTAGATCATTGCTCTTCAAACTTACTGGCAATACTCTGATCAAAATAGACTATTCAAACTGTGTAACAGAGGTTAGAATGGTCCATTTCGAGGTCTGATCACTTTTGATGGGTCAGAATGAGATATTTGACACTTCCATGTTGGCTGTTGCACCAAGCTAGCATATGAAGTATCTGCATCACTTTACCATTGACAACAAGCCTAGGACACAGTGACAAAGATTCAACATCTCTGCATATACCAGGTGTGGTAGTATAAATGCTTAATGATAAAACTTCCAGCCTATAGCAGACTCTATGAAGAATAACTTTCTTTTATAGTGAATTAGATATAAACCAATTTGTTTCTTTCCTCTTCATAGTCTAAATATGTTTTCTATACACTTAGCCAGGGCTTCCAAAGCTCTGGTTAGAGAGATTATTATTAATAAAAACTCATAGAGGATGAAGATGGAGATCAATGAAACTATGGATTTTAAAAAGTAAATCAAGCAATTTGAGAAGGATTAACATAGTAGACTTCCTAATGAAGTCCTTACAGTGTTTTGAAACATCAAAATCACTTTGATTCACACAGGTCATGGTAGATGTGCAGATGCCCTTTATAAATGGGGCAAAACAACATCATTGAATTGTGATTGTGGGGCCGAAAAACGAACTATCCAACATATAGTGACAGAGTGTCAAAACCGAGCCTACAATGGAGACTTTGCTGATTTCTTGCTTGTGACAACTGAAGCAAAAAACTATATTTGTAACCTGGACATACGTTTGTAATTTTCCTGTCTATATTTTATATTTCATATTTATTATGCTCTATGTTTTTTATTGTAACGCGTGTGAATGCGCCATATGATAAATAAATAAGTTCTCCTAAGTAAAGTTCCCAGATGCAATTTTATCAATCTTAAATGCATCTTGCAGTAAGAACAGGGGGGGAAAGTAAATGAACTTATGACACGTTTTAGCTTGGAAATCCAAGATTTATAGCAGAATTCCAAATGCATTGCTACTTTTTAAATATTCATTTAAATTCAAAAGCTAAGGTCTGATATATAGGGTCAGATTTTGAGCATTTTTTAACAATTTGCAAAACAAAAGCATCAATAAGAAAATGACCTACAAAAATAGAATAAAATTAAGAACTATTACACTCTTCTGAAAACTGAAAAAAAGCCGAGTTAAATCATATATGTCCTTTCTGACGCTGTACTAAAACCTATTCTATTGTCCCAATCATTTTCACTAAATTTGATATTAAATAATAATATAAATTTAATAAATAAATAAAATTAATTAATTAATTAAAGAAATTTCCTTTGATTTTTTTTTACAAAAGAGGGAGGGGGGAGTTGAAATTATCAAGTAGGGAGAATATAGAATTCTTGAAAAATCTTAATTATGATGTGACTAAATTATGCGTGTGACTATCCAGATATTCATGGAACAACTGTCTATACAGTGGAATACAGCCATCCTGACTTCCCACGTTTCAGTGAAAAGTTAGACATTTTGATGAAACTCCTTTCATTAAGCTTTTTTTTCTAATTCTGGAAGTCTGGCTGCCATAGAGAACTGCAGAGTAATGGAGAAACGGATATCCACAAACAGCAGCAAACTCTACTATCTCTCAATCTTAAAGTAAGCTTGTAACCTTTCAGTGGAAAGAAATTCTGAAGAAATTCTCAAGTATCCTGGGGATGAAGTGGAAATTGAGACACCTTTTGTCACAGTGGAAGAAAACTTTCAGGAAACTGGAGAGGAGATTTTGGCACTGTACTAATTTAAATAATGTTCTCCAACCTTTATTTTCTGATTTGCTTGGCCCTGGTTATGAGTCTTTCCCATTTGCATTTTCACTGAGCACTTCAGTGCTTGAAGAGACTTTATGTTCAATCCCTGCTTCACACCTCTTTAAAAAGAGTTCTGGGAGGCAGTTTGACACCTGCTAAAAGAAGTTCACCCTATTAAACATTTCACTTTACTTACTTTGTCTTTCTTATGTCTAAAGAGGCAGGCCATCACACTTTTATCAGGAAGACTCAACATCTATGAAATGACAACGAAGAGTACTCCTGAAATTGCTAGATTTCCCATTCCTCACTACGTCTCAATCTAAATGCTAATTTCTACACCCACCCAGCTTCCATATCACTTGGGTGAGCATATCTTTATAAAAATTCTATTGCAGGACACTTTTCCTTGGTCTCCTTGAAAGGGATAACATCTTAAAGAGATTTAAAATATTCACTCTTGATTTTTTCTTTCTATCTAGAGGATGTCAGTGTCAAATAAAGTTTCTGGTAAGATGAAAAAATGTGGCTATCTTTTCATGATCCAAAGCGTCTCTGATACTTACAGCGCATCCCAATCAGCATTACTGCTTAACAGCATGCGTGGAAAAAACAAGGTTTTTTTTTTAATCCAAGCCTGCAAAGCAAGATTACATAAAGCATAGAGTGACTTAATTCTCATTTTCTTCTGTTTTTCTTTGTTCTTGCTGGTTTTAATCAAAACTCAGCAGCTTGCTTTTCAGTGTAGGATATATATATTATTTTAAGGCAATTTTAATAAGCAACAAGTTATTTATATGCATATGTGTGTGTGTATCATACTTTAAAACAGCCTATGGCAGTCCCCAACTGTCAAACATCTTTTTTGGGAAATGCATATAGTGACAACAGCATCTATTACAAGTTCTATAAAACAGGAATTTGTTATGCAGGTTTGACAGAAAAAATAATATACTGGCTAAAAAGGTGGTTTCAATATTCAAAAGAAAGCATTTATGTCAAGTGCTGAGAAATATCAGCAGTGGTAATGAGCTACATCCTTTAAATAAAAGTATACATAAATATACTGGACTGAACCACCTCTAAATAGAGCAGATGGGCTTTGTGTGATTAAATAACCATCTTCTAAATAGAATGGTATATGACCATTCTTATTCTTATCCAACTCTTACTTGGTTCTTTTTCTAAAGCATTATTACCCTAATATTTAGTTAAAACCATGAGTGGTTTACAAAGAACAACGCTATGATAGTTCCTGCACTCAGAAATACAATCTAGAACAGATAATGCACAAGTAAGGGGGGCAGTAAATTAGGCTGGGAAGTTAAACAAAGAAGCACATACAAAATCCAGATAAAGCCAGCGGATGTCTAGTCCCCAGAACTGAGCTCGGCTTGAGAGACCATGTCATTTATTTAAGTCCTGAAATTTCATTACTGATAAATGGGAATCTGTTCATACACAATTTATTTCAAAGGACAACTCCCTGTACTCTAACAGTGGCAGGGATTTATTAATTACAAGTATTAGAAAATTGAAAATATTTCTGGTAACTGAGCAGTAACCACAATGTGGTTCAGTCTTTGGTCTTATGATTTCAAAACAGTGCAGTGTGCCTGGGAGCAACTGGTGCTCCAAACTGAATATGGGAATACAAATATTTTTGGGTTTTTTTGTTGACAGGGTTCATACAAAACATGCTAAACCCAGGTTAACAAAACACAGTTGCTGTGTTCATGTAACATAAAATGGCCAAACAAACTACCTTACGGTTTAACAAAATGGCCTTGTTTATGCAACATATTAATTCAGAAGTTGGCTTCTGAACCACAAACCATCCAATCACATTTTAGCCCAGACAATATGTTATGCATAACCAGACATTCACAATCATTGAGTATCTTCAAATGGTTATATG
This sequence comes from Charina bottae, assembly GCA_023362775.1. Classification (NCBI taxonomy): domain Eukaryota; kingdom Metazoa; phylum Chordata; class Lepidosauria; order Squamata; family Charinaidae; genus Charina; species Charina bottae. The sequence continues at coordinate 11,312,164 of JALMGJ010000005.1, forward strand.
TATTTTCTGAACTAGACAAAATTGGATGAAAGTTCCCAGAATAGTAGCTGAATATGAAGGAATGAAAACTGCCCATTTTCAGGTTTCCTCCCTCCCTCCCTCCCTGTTTCCCTCCCTGAAGAATTGTTAAAATTCAAAGAAAAAAATCTAAAATTCAAAGAATAGTTACCAATTACTGAGGAATTGGACAATTGGGGAAACATTAGAGGCAACATTATCTAGTCTAAATGGATCAAGTCTTCCAAATAAAAATGATTAGGTTCATCTTCTGTACAAGACAAAATGTTACTGTTTCTTCCCCTGGGAGTAAGAAAATGACATCAAACATGAAAATGGCTTGACCTAACAAATCTGAAAAAAAATCAGGACAGATGCAGCATTCCCATTTGATGGTGGAATGAAAATAGGTGATATGCTTCTACTTCCCTATCTATTTGTATGTGGAGGGGGGCAGAGATGGTAGAGGGTGGAAAAAAGCTGATAAAAATCAGAAGAGGTACAGGTTCTAGGGAGCTATGATAAATGAAACAATTTAAGCCCTTTTGTTTTCATAGGAAGTAATAGGAAGTGTGATAACAAAGAGGTACACTGGGACTGTGTTTATTTATTTATTGCCTTTATATCACAGCTTACTTCTATGAACTCTCACAGCAAATGGATGTCTTCCCTCAAATTATTTCCTCAGCCACAACCTTGAGACAGATGGGGGTGAGAAATAGCAACTGGCTCAAACTCATCCAGTGAGTTCTATGGTTCCATGGGAACGTGAAACTCGGCTGCACTGGTTGAAGACTAACACTTTTTAAACAATTAATCCACTACACTGAATTTCAGGGACAGAAGTAAAAGGGCTTGGACATTCAGCATTCTGTGGAGTCCTTGGTGCTTTCTGAACTTGGCTGTTTGCTTGCAGATGATTCATTGCTCAACTAAGCAACATCTTCAGTGCTAGAAGGGAGTGGGGTTTGCTCTCTGTTTATATAAAATAGCTTGCCCTGACAGTGTTGGTGAGGGTGTTGTTCTCCCCTTGGTGGTTCCTGGATTAGGCTGTTGTTTACTGCTTGATTGTTTGTCTGAGTTGGCAGTCTGTTGATTAGGGTATTGTGTTCTGCTTGATTGTTCATCTGGTGTTAATCTGGGTATTAATCTTTGCTTATCAGGGTGTTGATTGCTGGCAAGGGGGTGTTGTGGTTTTTTGGTTTCTTTTTTAGCTTTTTTATTGTCTCTTTTGGATGGTATGTAAATGTTGTTTACCTCTATGTGCCTGTTGATGGCTGACTTGTCTGAGTGGCAAGCTTCCAGGAATTCCCTAGTGTTTTTGGATTTAGCTTGGTCTAGGATTCTCACAGTTTCCCAGTTGAAAAAATGGTTGAGTCTGTCCAGGTGTTGTGAGATTAAGGAGTTTTCATCGTGTCTTCTGACTGCTAGTTGGTGTTTGTGGATGCGCTCTGCTAGTCTTCTGCCTGTCTGTCCTACATAGTGGCTGTTACAGTCCTTACACTTTATGCTGTAGATGACTCCTGTTTTTTCTTCTTGGGCTACTGGGTCTTTTGGTTTGCTTAAGATGTTTTGGAGGGCTTTAGCTGGTTTTTGTGCTATGCTGATGCCATGTGGTTGTAATAGTATATTGGTTATTTCTGATATGTTTTTGGATGTATGTTTGTGTTATCCTTTTCATAGCTTGTGTTGGTTGTGCTGCAGTGGGTTAAGTGGTCAGGCACTTTTTGGTAAAGTTGTGGGGGTATCCATTTTGTTGGAAGATGTTGTATAGGTGGTCTGTTTCCTTTCTCTGGTGTTCCGGGTTGCTGCAATAATATTCTTATGCAGCTCCTCTTGTGGGAGGTTGGGTTGTTACTTTGGTAATGGAGCACTTGGTTAGTGTGGGTTGTTTTCCCACACTAACAAGTGCAGCCTAATCAAGCCCAACACCCAAGTGCAGCCTAATCAAGGAACCACCAAGGAGAAAAGGACACCCCCACCAACATTGTCAGGGCAAGCTACTGTATATAAACAGAGAGCAAACCCCACCCACTTCTAGCACTGAAGATGTTGCTTAGTCGGGCAACAAAATGTCTGCAAGCAAACAACCAAGTTCAGAGAGCACCAAGGGCTCCACAGTTTAACCCTGAGCTACAGATATTCTGTAAGTTTTCAGCATTCTCTAATCCAGTGTTTCTCAACCTTGGTAGTTTGAAAGGCTGACCATATTTCCTTGAGACAAAAACAGGACATTGGGCCCGCAAAAATGGGATGGGGTTAAACTTATGTAATATTCCATATTCATGAAAAAGTAAGATGATAAAAAAAATGTTTTTAAAGAGTTTTTAAGATCCATTTGCTGGTCCTGGCTTCCAGTGAAAAGATGGCCAACTGAACACTCTGCTCACAAGATCAGCGGGCAGACCTAACAGTGTGGATTCTTTTTAGAGGCACAGGCAGGCTTCTTCTGTTGCCCTACAGTGTTTTTGTGGACATAAAACACTTGGAATCATCCCATTTGCACTTCATAACATCACCTTGTCGCCTGAAGATCATCAATAGCATTGGCATTATTCCGGTAAGAGGAGACGGGAGTCGGGGGTGCCATAATTTCCAGACCATGCTGTAGCCTTTTTGGGACATTAGGTCGAGCCTTTCTCATTTCTAAATCACCCAGTTTGTATATTTTTAAGTTCTTGGACCCCAAGACAGGTTTTTAACAAGAAGAAGATACGAATCTCTTGGTACTGAATAACGTTGTTTCTGGAGGAGGCTTAAAATTTTTTTTCTAGCTGCTAGCTTGCTTTATTTATTTTATTTATTTATTTATTATTCAAATTTATTCCCCGCCCATCTCCCATGCAAGGGACTCTGGGCGGGTTACAATAAATAAAAATTTAAAACTATACAAAATATCTAAAAACACAAACAAAACATAATAAAATAAAATCCAGGATGGGCTTGGACCCGCAGAATAGATAGTAGAGCTATGGGGCCAGCCAACCCCAGGAGGCACTACCACCTCCGTCGTCCCAGGCCAGGTGGCAGAGCCAGGTCTTAAGGGCCTTCCGAAAGGCCAGGAGCGAGGGGGCGAGTATCACCTCCGGGGGCAGAATATTCCACAAGGCGGGCGCTATCGCAGAGAAGGCACATCTCCTGGACCCCGCTAGATGGAATTGTCTTGTTGAGGGGGTCCGAAGCATGCCCTCCCTGCATGTATGGGTGGGGCGGGTCGACGTTATCGGGACGAGACGGTCCCTCAGGTACCCTGGTCCTATGCCATGTAGGGCTTTAAAGGTAATCACCAACACCTTGAATTGGACCCGGAAGCAAACTGGCACCCAATGCAGCTCGCGTAGCAGAGGTGTTACATGTGCCGATCTTCTGGCACTCATAACTGCTCGCGCCGCTGCATTCTGCACCAGCTGAAGCTTCCGGATACTCTTCAAGGGTAGCCCCATGTAGAGCGCATTACAATAGTCTATACGGGAGATGACAAGGGCGTGAGTGACTGTTCGGAGGGCCTCCCGATCCAGGAAAGGGCGTAACTGGCGCACAACTCGCAGCTGTGCAAAGGCCCTCCTGGCCACGACTGCCACCTGCTCTTCAAGCAGGAGTCGCGAGTCCAGGAGGACCCCCAGATTCCGCACTGGATCCGAGTGGGGTAGTGCAACCCCCCCCAGAACCAAAGATGACAACTTCCCGGATCCAGGGGGGCCATCAATCCACAGCCACTCCATCTTACCAGGGTTCAGTTGAAGCCTGTTGTTCCCCATCCAGACCCCCACAGCCTCCAGGCACTGAGATAAGGCATTGACCGCATCACTTACTTCACCCGGGACGGAGATGTATAACTGGGTATCATCAGCATATTGGTGATACCTCATCCCGTGGTGAAGGATGATCTCGCCCAGTGGCTTCATGTAGATGTTAAATAGGAGTGGAGAGAGAACCGACCCCTGCGGCACCCCACAAGTCAGGGGTCGCGGGTCAGCTCTCTCCTCCCCTATCAACACCGACTGGGAACGGCCCTGGAGAAAGGAGGCGAACCAGCGCAAAACCACGCCGCCCGCCCCCAACTCCTCGAGCCGCTCCAAAAGTATACCATGGTCGACGGTATCGAAAGCCGCTGAGAGATCTAAGAGAGCAAGGATGGATGCACTCCCTCCATCCCGCTCTCGCCAGAGATCATCCATAAGTGCGACCAATGCGGTCTCCGTCCCATATCCCGGCCTGAAACCTGACTGGAAGGGGTCCAGATAATCCGTTTCATCCAGAATCCTCTGGAGTTGCAACGCCACCACCTTCTCAACCACCTTTCCTAAAAAGGGAAGGTGGGAGACTGGGCGAAAATTGCCCAGGATTGTAGGGTCCAGGGAAGGGTTCTTGAGGAGGGGGTGCACCAGCGCCTCCTTAAAGCCAGCCGGGAACACCCCCTCACTCAAGGACGAATTAATCATCACCTGGACCCAGCCACATGTCACCTCACTAGCTGATTTCACCAGCCAGGAGGGACATGGGTCAAGCTGGCATGTGGTGGCGTTTACAATCCGGAGGATCCTGTCTACTTCATCAGGCGCAACAGGATCAAACTGTTCCCAGATAACGTGGTAAGTACGAGCCCCTGGCATCTCCCCAGATCTTGTCTCACGCTTGGAGTCCAACTTGGAATGAATCTGAGCGATTTTGTCCTGCAGATGCTCAGAAAACTCTTCCGAACGGCCCTGTAAGTGGGTCTCCCCCTGCTCCCGACCCAAAAGTGATCTTGTAATCTTGAAAAGGGCCATCGGGCGGCATTCTGCGGACGCAATAAGAGCGGAGAAATATTCACGTTTCACCGCTCTTACTGCCACAAGGTAGGCCTTAACTGCGGCTCTAGATTGTGTTCGGTCAGATTCAGTCTTCGTCTTTCTCCAGCGGTGCTCTAGACGTCTCTTAACCCTCTTCAAAGCCCTTAACTCTTCCGTGAACCACGGAGAGCAGCGGGTCGAGCAGGGCCGGAGAGGTCGCATAGGCGCGATCTTGTCCAGGGCTCCGGCCGCGGCTTTATTCCAGGCCGCGGCCAGGACCTCCACTGGACCGTGAAGCAAGTCCTCGGGAATAACCCCCAGCTCCTTCTGAAACCTCACTGGGTCCATCAGTCACCGGGGGCGGACCAATCGAATAGGTCCCGCCTCCCTGCGGAGTGGGGTAGCACAAGAGAGTCTCAGGGTCACCAGGGCATGGTCTGACCATGACAATGGGGAAAGATGTAACTCTCCCCTCAGATCACATTGCCACTGCTCAGACAAGAAAACTAAGTCCGGGGTGAGACCACTGTCACGAATGCTTTCCATTCAAATTTAAGGGGGACTGAAAATAAATAATTATCTCTCCATTATTATTTTTCTATCTAGTTTGAAGGACTTTATGTTTTCCTACACATTTAATTTGAGGTTTTTAGCTTTTAGTTTTCTGTTCACTTGCCTTGGCATATCAGTAGAAGGTGCCAGACTTTAATGTTTGAATTATGGAAGACCTTAAGGAAACAACATTAGATCTCCGAGCTGACTTTAACAAGATTTTCCACAAAATTGTCCAAGCTAATTTACAAGAAGTACAGGATATTGCTTTTAAAATGTATCAGTCAATTGAGGATTTTCTGAAGGGAGAGGAAGAGATTCATCAAGGAAGAAGTATCCCTCCTGATTGCGAGAATCCAGATGGTGAAGAAATGACAGACATGAAGGAGTTACAAATCGGCTTTCAAGAAGAAAAATGGCTTGTTTATCACAGGGTTTGTTTGGAAATTGAGATAGCTGGGTCATGTGGGAAATTTTTTGTTGACTTTGTAGGGGAGATAGCTGAAGTTTTTTTTTATCTGTCTATAAAAATACTCTCGTGCATAATATGGAGACAAATAAATGCTTTGGTTTATTTTGAGGTGGGATAAAAATTAAGAATAAGTAAAGTTTCTTGTAATGATTTAAAGTTTTTTTTTTAAGGTTTAATAGGAGTAAGATTGAAATAATAGTACTAAGTATAGAAGTAGTTAATTTAAATGTTTTTTTAAATGCTTTTACAATTTGATTGTTAAAATTAAGAATAAATACTGTATGTAGATTGATGTTATTTTATTTTTCTCTAATGACTTAAAGTTTCTTGTAATGATTTAAAGCAGAGCTTTCCAAACTTTTCATGTTGGTGACACACTTTTCAGACATGCATCATTTAGTGACACACTCTTACAGCATGGCATCATTTCGCAACACACTCTTAAAGCAGGGCACAAGGCAGGCACCAGGACCTGCGCGGAATCCTGGCAGGGCAGGTTTGGAGGCAGCAAGGCACAAGGCAGGCACTAGGACCTGCGCGGAATCCTGGCAGGGCTCAGAGGCAGCAGCAGCCACGGCACACCCAGACACTGCAGCCGACACACTAACGTGTCCCGACACACAGTTTGGAAAGCTATGATTTAAAGTTCGTTTTTTAAGGTTTAATAGGGGTAAGATTGAAATAACAGTAATAAGTATATGGATTGATTATAAGGTTGTATGATTCTATTTCTTTTAATGATTTAAAGTTTGTTTTTTAAGGTTTAATGTGGTAAGATTGTAGTATTAAGTATAAAAGTATAATAATTTGATTGTTAACATAGTGGCGAGAAATTTTATAGAATAGTGTTAGGAGGGAAACATTTTATCAATGAGTTTATGGGGGGGGGAGAAGTTGATTTAAAGGTTTATATATTTGTTTATTTTTTATATATATAAGAGGAAGAAGCATTTGCTTTTATTGATTTATATAATGTCCATGGAATGTGTTATAGAAACAATGTGATTTTGGTTAAATTTGGAGAAAGGGATTTTATTTATGCTCTATACTTAATAAAATTCTTTAATAAAAAAAAAAGACCCATTTGCTGGTCCTTAAACAGATTACTGTATGTATATAAATATTTTTGTTTTCATTAAAATGAAAAAGTTTTATTACATGAACATATTGAGCTAACAATTATTCTTCAGTGACAGAACTCATACAAAAATTTAGGTAGATGTAGTGGGGGACTGTATTTCACCATGGTCGTACCATGAATATTTCTCCAATGAAGTAATTTTACGCAGCAAATTTCGGTCTTTCAATACGTTATCATAAAACTTGTCACACTCCATGACACAATTTTGTTTTACAATTAATAAAGTCCTCATAAAAAATGGGACAAAACTGACATTTATATTAAAACGACAGGACGGTCGGGAAATGTGAAAAAAACTGTCCTGTTTAAAATGGTACATATGGTCAGCCTACAGTTTGAAGATGTGTGGACTTCAATTCCCAGAATTCCCAAGCCAGCAGGCTAGCTGGAGTATTCTGGGAGTTGAAGTCCACACATCTTCAAGCTGCCAAATTTGAGAAACACTGCTTTAAGCAAACATCCAATTATTCTGTAACTTGCAAATTCCACTAACATCTTTAAATGTTCCTGCTTATGGAAGAAAGAATGAACTCAGAATTCTGAAATTGCAAATATTAATGGAACTGGCAGAGATAGTGAAACAGACTACATTGATTAAATAAAATAACTTGTACAGCTTTGTTTCTACTTGGAAACCCCTTTTGGACATTTTGCTTGTAACTTAAAAAAATGTAGTTTTGATTTTGGTATTTGATGATTAGGTTGGTATAAGAATATAGAAATAATGTATACTATAGTTAAAAATAGAGTTAGAGGTTAATGTACTTTTTATTTGTATCTGTACTGGAGAAGGTCAGAAGTCACTCCTTTTTCTGTACTTTTTATTTCTGCACTTTTAAGTTTGTCTCTTTTTTCTTTACTCTCTCTTTACTCTCTCTTTAATATTTTTATATTTTATCTGTATGTTGAAAATCTAATAAAGTTTTTTTTTAAAGAATTCTGAAACTGTAGTTTTTCAGATCATTTTACTAAATCATCCTCCTCCTACAGCATTAATATTAGGGATCCCTCATAAAACTATTCACTGTAATTAGTTAAAAACTGACATACTTCCTCTTTCCATTCTGACATTTTCTTGTATAGAATGCTTAGGGAGAAATGTATCCATTTTTGTAGAAAATTGTCTGTGTTCCACTGAAGCTTACAATCACTCGTGAACTGTGAGATTCAGATTCAGATTCGGTCCATTTCATAGGGCTAGGTTCCTTTGCATCTTTCTGATATAACCGATTTCAGTTTGGGAAGTTGGCTGAGCCCAATGCAATATTTTACTAGTAAGTTATAAAACTCCAGCAAAGGAGATCATTACCTTGTCGTGGTGCTGGAGCTTGAGCACCTCAATGAAACCATGAGCTAAACCGTGAAGGGACACCCAAGACGGGAAGGTCGTGGCAGAGAGGTCAGACTAAATACGATCCCTGGGAAAGGTAATGGCAACCCACCCCAGTATTCTTGCCGTGAAAACTAAATGGATCAGTACAACCAGAGATATGTCGGTATACCATCGGAAGATGGGACTCCCAGGTCGGAAGATGGTCAAAATGCTACTGGGGAGGAACAGAGGATACGTTCAACTAGCCCCAGATGTGATGACGCAGCTAGCTCAAAGCCGAAAGGACAGCTAGCGGCCGACGGTGCTGGTGGTGAATGACGAATCCGATGTTCTAAAGATCAACACACCATAGGAACCTGGAATGTAAGATCTATGAGCCAGGGCAAATTGGATGTGGTTATTGGTGAGATGTCAAGATTAAATATAGACATTTTAGGTGTCAGTGAACTGAAATGGACTGGAATGGGCCACTTCACATCAGATGACCACCAGATCTACTACTGTGGACAAGAGGACCACAGAAGAGATGGAGTAGCCTTCATAATTAATAATAAAGTGGCTAAAGCAGTGCTTGGATACAATCCAAAAAACGATAGAATGATCTCAATTCGAATTCAGGGTAAGCCATTTAACATCACAGTGATCCAAATATACGCCCCAACCACAGATGCTGAAGAAGCAGAAGTAGATCAGTTCTATGAGGATCTGCAGCACCTACTGGATAATACACCAAAAAGAGATGTCATTTTCATTACAGGAGACTGGAATGCTAAGGTGGGTAGTCAGACGACACCTGGAATTACAGGCAAGCATGGTCTGGGAGAACAAAATGAAGCAGGACATAGGCTGATAGAAGTTTGCCAAGACAACTCACTGTGCATAACAAACACTCTCTTCCAACAACCAAAAAGACGACTTTATACATGGACTTCACCAGATGGTCGACACCGAAATCAGATTGACTACATCCTTTGCAGCCAAAGGTGGCGGGCATCTATACAGTCGGTAAAAACAAGACCTGGAGCTGACTGTAGTTCAGATCACGAACTTCTTATTGCAAAATTTAGAATCAGACTAAAGAGAATAGGGAAGACTTACAGATCAGTTAGATATGTAAAGGTAAAGGTTCCCCCCGCACAGTTGTGCAGTCGTGTCCGACTCTAGGGGCCGGTGCTCATCTCCGTTTGTTAGCCAAAGAGCCAGCGTTGTCCGAAGACGCTTCCATGGTCATGTGGCCGCATGACACACACGGAACGCTGTTACCCACCCACCGAAGTGGTACCTATTCATCTACTTGCATTTGCATGCTTTCGAATTGCTAGGTTGGCAAGAGCTGGGGCGAGTGCGGGAGCTCACTCCGCACGCAGGACTAGGGATTCGAACCTCCGAACTTGCGACGTTCCAATCGACAAGCCTGGCATCTTACCCGCTGAGCCACCACGCCTAAGGAATATGCAGTGGAGGTGAAGAATAGATTTAAGGGACTAGATTTAGTAGATAGGGTCCCGGAAGAACTATGGACAGAAGTTCACAACATTGTTCAGGAGGCGGTAACAAAAAACGTCCCAAAGAAAAAGAAAACCAAGAAGGCAAGATGGCTGTCTGCTGAGACACTGGAAGTAGCCAAAGAAAGAAGGAAAGCAAAAGGCAACAGTGATAGGGGGAGTTATGCCCAATTAAATGCAAAATTCCAGAGGTTAGCCAGAAGAGATAAGGAATTATTTTTTAACAAGCAATGTGCGGAAGTGGAAGAAGACAGAAGAATAGGAAGGACAAGAGACCTCTTCCAGAAAATTAGAAACATTGGAGGTAAATTCCAAGCAAAAATGGGTATGATCAAAAGCAAAGATGGTAGGGACCTTACAGAAGCAGAAGAGATCAAGAAAAGGTGGCAAGAATATATGGAATATCTGTATAGGAAAGATAATAATATTGGAGATAGCTTTGATAGTGTGGTCAGTGAGTTAGAGCCAGACATCCTGAAGAGTGAGGTTGAATGAGCCTTAAGAAGCCTTGCTAATAACAAGGCAGCAGGAGAGGACGGTATCCCAGCTGAACTGTTTAAAATCTTGCAAAATGATGCTGTCAAGGTGATGCATGCCATATGCCAGCAAATTTGGAAAACACAAGAATGGCCATCAGATTGGAAAAAATCAACTTATATCCCCATACCAAAAAAGGGAAGCACTAAAGAATGTTCAAACTATCGAACAGTGGCACTTATTTCACATGCCAGTAAGGTAATGTTTAAGATCTTGCAAAGTAGACTCCAGCAATTCATGGAGCGAGAATTGCCAGATGTACAAGCTGGGTTTAGAAAAGGCAGAGGAACTAGAGACCAAATTGCCAATATCCGCCTGATAATGGAGAAAGCCAGGGAGTTTCAGAAAAACATCTATTTCTGTTTTATTGACTATTCTAAAGCCTTTGACTGTGTGGATCATAACAAATTGTGGCAAGTTCTTGTTGGTATGGGGATACCAAGTCATCTTGTCTGCCTCCTGAGGAATCTGTATAACGACCAAGTAGCAACGGTAAGAACAGAGCATGGAACAACGGACTGGTTTAAGATTTTTGTATTTTTATAAAATTTGTGATCAGAGTTATGGAAAAACCAAGAGATAAGTTTGTAGTAAAAACGTTGCTTTATTTAAAACAAAAACATAGGAACAAACCTTGAATCTTCTTCTTTAGCCAAAGCATGGCATGGTTGATTAACATAGCCATTTAGATAGCAGAGACCAGAATGCAGAGAACAAAAGGACAAAAGGCATTTACATTTTTAAACCTTTACCTGACCAGCCTCTGAGTGGACAGGATCCACCATGTGACCAAAACACCTAGGCAACAGATTCCCAATATGGGCAAAGCTCAAACAGCTAATTCTGATTGGTCAGAAACTCTCAGACTGGCCGGCACCTGGGGGCAATTAGCATTCCTGAGTGGGGGTGAACATGTGCTCTCTGAGCCCAAACAGGAAAAAAGTTTTGAGGCCTGGCTTTTTAAAAACTCAGCCACATATTCTACAGACATAAAAAATATATACAACACTCCCCTTTTTTATGACTAGAAAGAATATGGAAACAAACCCAGCTTGGTAATTAACTCAGTGTGCCTACTGGCAACTAGAGGCTTGGTTAAGATATCAGCCAACATTAATTTAGTATCACAGTATTTCAAAACAACCTTTTTCTTGGCTAGAAAATCTTTAACAAGATGAAAACGCACATCAATGTGCTTTGTGCGGTTTCTGGAACTTTCAGATAAAACCAAATGGATACAGGCTTGATTGTCTTCATGAATTGTTACAGGCTGGCTTAAAATGACTCCAATGTCTTGCAACAATTGAGTAAACCAAAGTACTTCATTGCACAGTTGTGCTAAAGCATAGAATTCGGCTTCAGCTGTGCTAATGGCTACTACAGTCTGCTTTCTGGAAAACCAAGCAATAGTGGAATTTGCAAATTGAATTACACTTCCAGAAGTAGACTTCCTATCACTGAGATCTCCAGCCCAATCTGAATCACACCAGCATTCTAACTTTTCTTCTGTGTCTGTAGCAGACAACCTTAAGCAAAAATCTTTGGTGCCTTGCAAATAACGAAACAGCCTTTTTAAACCAGACTTTGCAGCAGATGTGGGATTTTCCACAAACCTGCTCAAAATGGACACACTGTTAGCAATGTCCGGACGGCTGTTGTTTGCAATGTAAAGAAGACTGCCAATGGCTGATCTGAAACTATCTCCTTCAGATGACTCACCATCCCCCTTCACCCCCTCCTCTTTTAGAAACTCGGGAAGCATGGGGGAGGAGACAGACTTGCAGTCCTGCATTTTAAAATCCTCCAGCAGCTTCTTAATTTTGCTGCTCTGGCTTATGAGAAAACTGCCATCTTTTTCCCTCTGAATTTCTAATCCTAGGTAATTGTTGACTGCTCCAAGACATTTCAATGTGAAATTGTTTTTCATACAAACCTCAAAGGAATGCTTCTGTTCATCAGATGAAGTGAGCAACAACAAATCATCCACATACAAGCACAAGTACATTACACCTTGCTTATCATTTTTTACATACACACAAGGATCAGCAATTCCCTTTTGAAACCCAAATTTTTGCAAAATATTATCCATTTTAATATTCCAACAACGCGCGGCTTGTTTCAATCCATAGATGGATTTCTGCAACTCACACACAAGATGTTTTTCTTTTTCATAACCAGGAGGTTGTTGCATAAACAATTTTTCCTCCAAGTCACCATACAGAAAAGCAGTTTGAATATCATAGTGATAAACAGACAGTTTCTTCATGGCAGCAACCTTTAAAAGCAACCTGATAGATTCAGCTTTTGTCACTGGAGCAAAAGTTTTGTCATAATCCACATTTTTTCTTTGAGCAAAACCTTTTGCTACCAACCTTGCTTTGTACTTCTGAATTTTGCCATCAGAATCTTTTTTCAGTTTGAACACCCACCTACAACCTAAAACCTTCTGATTAGGAGGCAAACTTACTAGTTTCCAAGTTTTATTTTCCTTTAAGGAATCCAACTCTTGCTGCATGGCTTCATGCCAACACTTAGCTATTTCAGCTGGCATTTCTTTAATTTCTTCCAGAGACTCAGGCTCTGTGTGAATGTGAAAAGCCTTCACAACATCTACTTGATAACGATCAGGAGGAACTCCCTTATTAATCCTTTCAGACCTGCGAGGTAGGACAGGACTTACACTCTGTTTCCCACCATTGTCCTCAGAAACCTCTGACTTTCCAGACAAGTCAGCTTCCTGATCATTGACTTCACTAGGTGATTCCTGCAAATCACCATCAGCAAGACTTTGCTGCTCCCCCATGGATAAATCAACTGAAGAACTAGAGTTTATTTTATCCCAATTCTGCTCAGCAAAAGAAGCACTTTTACTAATTATCAGTTGATTATCCAGTATGAACCTGTAGCTTCTCTGACTCTGTTCATACCCTACAAAGATTGCTTTCTTTGTTCTGGAAGCCCCCTTGCGCCTCAGCTGTTTGGGAATGTGGACCCAAGCTGTGCTTCCAAACACCCTGAGGTGGCTTACTTTAGGCTTCACACCATAGAACAAATGAAAAGGGACATCCTGAATTGCACTGCTAAACAGCCTGTTCTGCACATAACACGCTGTAGTAACAGCTTCTCCCCAATACCTAAAAGGCAAACTAGCATCCTTCAGCAAACACATCATTGCTTCCTGCAGCGTTCTGCCTTTTCTTTCTGCAACAGAATTCTGTTCAGGAGTGTAAGGGTTAGCTAAAATGTGTTCTATCCCTTTTTCTAACAAAAAGCTTTTAAACTTTGAGGATAGATACTCTCCACCTCGATCTGATTGCAAAGCAGACACTGGCCTTGGGAATTTTCCATTCGCCCAAGCCACAAAAGCCTTAAATTTATCAAAGACCTCATCTTTGTGTTTCAGCAAATAAATGAATGTGTACCTGGAAAAATCATCTATGAAGGTCAAAATGTACCTTGCTCCCCCAAGACTAGGAGAAAATGGACCTATTACATCAGAATGAATGATCTCTAGAGGCCTAGAGGTGGACCTATCAGAAAACTTCTTCACAGGAGCCCTAGTGGTCTTATTCTCCTTGCAAACTGCACAGTCTAGATATTTATCACAAGGCTTCAATTTTAAATCAGCAGAATAACTAGGCATTTGAGAAATGTACTTAAAATTAGCATGAGCAAATCTCCTATGCATTAAATGGATGCACTGGTCGTGTATGGGCTTATTTTCAAAAACAGCCTTAGCTTTAGCAATTTGCTGCTTTTCAGCATTTTGTACAATGTACAGAGAATCTTTCTGCAAACATTTTACAACCATTTTGCCATTCTTTCTAATATCACAACCCTCTTTCTTAAAAGTTATAACATAACCTGAGGCTACTAGCTGCCCCACAGACAAGAGATTGCTTTGAAAATTAGGCACAAACAAAACATTTTTAACAGTTTCCCCCAAACATGGAAGATTGATCTCACCTTCACCCACGATCTTGGATACAGATCCATCTGCTAAGGAAACTTTTTGTTTGTTAGTTTTAGACAAAGACAGAAAGGAATCTTTATTGTGACATATATGAGAATTGGCCCCACTGTCAAGAACCCACAAATCTTTATTATCAGAGTTCTCAACAACTGTTGCATGAAGAATCTTCTTTCTAGAAGTCTCTTCTTTCTTGCGAGAAGTCTTCTTCTTTTGAACACAGTCCTTTTGGAGATGAGCAGTGGATCCACAGGTAAAGCATCGCCTGCTGGATAATGCAGAAGCTTGAAATTCAGAGCTCTTCCGCTCCCTCTGCTGGCCACGAGAAGACTTTATTGTAGAAATGGAGGCAGCTTTTTCTTGTCGCTTCTCCCACTCAGCAAGCAAACGGGTAGACACAAACGATGGATTTAGATCAGCTTCTGGGATTCCCTCCATGGAGCAAATTAAAGTGTCCCAGGACTCATTCAATGAAGAAAGCATAATGTAGGCTTTCATCAGGGGGGTAAATTCCATCCCACGTTCCTGAAGTTCCACAAAATAATTCTGAAGCTTGTGGAGATGATCAGGCAAATTTCCATTCTCAGGCAAGTGAGCCTTGTACAGTTTTTTCGTTAAAATAACCTTGCTGCCTGGACTAGTTTTCACATATAAATCACGCAAATAGTCCCATAAGTCTTTGGAAGTTTCTTTGCCTCTCACGTGAATAAGCTGATCATCCTGAACAGCCAAAATAATGGAGGCTTTGCATTTCTCATCTTTCCTCAACCAGGCTTGATCTGGATTCTGAGGAATTTGTTCAGAAATTGCAGACCATAAATTTTCTCTCCTCAAGAAACTTTCCATTTTCAAAGACCAGTTCAAATAATTAGAATTAGAAAGCCTTTCCAGGAGCATACCTTGAAAATTTGAAGCTGTAGCAGCAGCAGCCATGGCTCCTTCTCTCCCCTGTTGTAGTAATCCAAAAAACACCACGAGGCTTGCTAACACGAGGCAAAACTCCGCCTCCAATGGAAACTTCCTGTAACTGCCGGCAAGTTTCAAAAAACAAAGGAAGCCTCTCCAAATGCAGACTAAAACAGGTCAGCTTTCTTCTCTCTCATAATTCCATAAGTTTTGTCTCTGATCCAGAAGCAATTGCTGGGCCCATAACCTTTTGTATTTTTATAAAATTTGTGATCAGAGTTATGGAAAAACCAAGAGATAAGTTTGTAGTAAAAACGTTGCTTTATTTAAAACAAAAACATAGGAACAAACCTTGAATCTTCTTCTTTAGCCAAAGCATGGCATGGTTGATTAACATAGCCATTTAGATAGCAGAGACCAGAATGCAGAGAACAAAAGGACAAAAGGCATTTACATTTTTAAACCTTTACCTGACCAGCCTCTGAGTGGACAGGATCCACCATGTGACCAAAACACCTAGGCAACAGATTCCCAATATGGGCAAAGCTCAAACAGCTAATTCTGATTGGTCAGAAACTCTCAGACTGGCCGGCACCTGGGGGCAATTAGCATTCCTGAGTGGGGGTGAACATGTGCTCTCTGAGCCCAAACAGGAAAAAAGTTTTGAGGCCTGGCTTTTTAAAAACTCAGCCACATATTCTACAGACATAAAAAATATATACAACAAAGATTGGGAAAGGAGTATGGCAGGGCTGTATACTCTCACCCTACCTATTCAACCTGTACGCAGAACACATCATGCGACGTGCTGGGCTTGAGGAATCCAAGGCTGGAGTTAAAATCGCTGGAAGAAACATTTACAATCTTAGATATGCAGATGATACCACTTTGATGGCTGATAGCGAGGAGGAGTTGAGGAGCCTTATGATGAAGGTGAAAGAAGAAAGTGCAAAAGCTGGGTTGCAGTTAAACCTCAAAAAAACCAAGATTATGGCAACCAGCTTGATTGATAACTGGCAAATAGAGGGAGAAAAAGTGGAGGCAGTGACAGACTTTGTATTTCTAGGCACAAAGATTACTGCAGATGCTGACTGCAGCCAGGAAATCAGAAGACGTCTACTTCTTGGGAGGAGAGCAATGGCAAATCTTGATAAAATAGTTAAGAGCAGAGACATCACACTGACAACAAATGTCCGCATAGTTAAAGCAATGGTATTCTCTGTAGTAACTTATGGCTCTGAGAGCTGGACCATAAGGAAGGCTGAGAGAAGGAAGATAGATGCTTTTGAACTGTGGTGTTGGAGGAAAATTCTGAGAGTGCCTTGGACTGCAAGAAGATCAAACCAGTCCATACTCCAGGAAATAAACCAGACTGCTCACTTGAGGGAATGATATTAAAGGCAAAACTGAAGTACTTTGGCCACATAATGAGAAGACAGGATACCCTGGAGAAGATGCTGATGCTAGGGATAGTGGAAGGCAAAAGGAAGAGGGGCCGACCAAGGGCAAGATGGATGGATGATATTCTGGAGGTGACGGACTCAACCATGGGGGAGCTGGGGATGGTGACGGCCGACAGGAAGCTCTGGCGTGGGCTGGTCCATGAAGTCACAAAGAGTCGGAAGCGACTGAACGAATAAACAACAAAAAAGTTATAAAAATGGAATATGTGTATAATGGAACATCCAAGCACTTATCATTTGCCTCAAGCACTATAAAGGCATCTAATTTTCTTTAACCTGGATCTTTTATTTACTATAAAAACATCTTCCAACCTCTAACTGCTAACACATAAAGGAAGAATGTTTTTAAATCTTAAAGCAATAACATTGGTCTTTATTACAATCAGCAATGCAGCAAGGTATTCTTCCATATCCAGTCTAAAAGTATGTTAGAGAAAAACTCAACATTTCTTCAACCTATACCCACAGAAGGAAAATTGTACATTTTAGCTAATTTAGGTTAGTGCTAACACTTAAGAACAGCCCTTTATAGTGTGAAATTAAAATTTCTCTGAGGTTTTTCCCTCAGCAATTTCAATTTATTTTACTATATTTTGCCAACAATTTCTGCTTGGCGTGTTTGTACTACTCATATAAAAAATTATTTCCAATGCCTTCAGACTGTTCAGTGAAGTCCTCTAGCTTTCTATCTCAAAGGTTCTGAATAATTATTTGGAAAGAAATTGAGGCAGAAGGGACAATACCAACAGCAGAGGTTCATGTGTGCTTATTTGATAAGTGACTAAAGTTAACAGACCTTTAACAACAAAAAATTTCTTGTTAAGAAGGAAAAGAGCCTAAACTTTTGAGAAGCCTGGCAATTGCCAGAAAATGACATGCAGACAGCAGCATTTTCATTTCATTCAGTGGGCATTACGTGGAAGCCAGCTAGCCAGCAGAACGTTGAAGTTCTTTTTACCCACATCAAGCCTGAATTAGGGACCAACACTCTAAACTATGAAACTGCATGTATGTAAGCTCCTGTTCCTTACTAATCATAGATCAAACCTCTGCATTAACTTTTTTCTCTCCCCCTGCCCCCACATCATCACAACAATGTCAAACAGTTTAGAATTTACTTCTCATTTTTTTAAAAATATACATTTTAAAATGCAGAACCCTGTGAAGAGCTGGGAAATTGCACACACAAGAGAGAGAGAGAGATACAAGTGTGTGTGTGTATTTTTAGTAGTCATGACTAGCATCAGTACTCTTGGCATCTGCAAGAATCTTGGGATGCTGCATTGCTATCTATTCTGGCTGTCACACACATGCACACCATTAAAACTGTTGTTTTCTGTCCAGCTCTGGGCAGAATGATCCACCTATCATTTTGTGCATAACAGTGTTCTGCCAAGTGTCCAAGCAGTGATCAGGTGCTCAGACCATTGGTTCTTTTAGATCCAGAGACAATAAGCACACCAGTGGATAAAGAGAGTTTAAGTTTTATTATAAACTTAAGCAAACATATTTAAACAGAAACACAGTTTAATCAAAAACATAGTTTAGGCAGCATAAAAAGCATAGCATAAAGAAAGGAAATCATAACATACCAGGCAAGTTGATACCCTATCCCCTTAAGCTGGAGCCCTGGACAAGATCGCGCCTATGCGACCTCTCCGGCCCTACTTGGCCCGCCGCTCTCCGTGGTTTACCGAAGAGTTAAGGGCCTTGAAAAGGGTTAAGAGACGTCTAGAGCGCCGCTGGAGAAAGACGAAGAATGAATCTGACCGAACACAATCTAGAGCCGCAGTTAAGGCCTACCTTGTGGCGGTAAGAGCGGCGAAACGTGAATATTTCTCCGTTCTTATTGCATCCGCAGAATGCCGCCCGACGGCCCTTTTTAAAATTACTAGATCACTGTTGGGTCGGGAGCAGGGGGAGACCCACTTACAGGGCCGATCGGAAGAGTTTGCTGAGCATCTGCAGGATAAAATCGCCCAGATTCATTCCAAGTTGGACTCCAAGCATGAGACAGGATCTGTGGAGATGCCAGGGGCTCGTACTTACCATGTTATCTGGGAACAGTTTGATCCTGTTGCGCCTGAGGAAGTGGACAGGATCCTCCGGACTGTGAACGCCACCACATGCCAGCTTGACCCTTGTCCCTCCTGGCTGGTGAAATCGGCCAGTGAGGTGACATGTGGATGGGTCCAGGTGATGATTAATCTGTCCTTGAGTGAGGGGGTGTTCCCAGAGGTCTTTAAGGAGGCACTGGTGCACCCCCTCCTCAAGAAGCCGTCCCTGGACCCTACTATCCTGGGCAATTTTCGCCCAGTCTCCCACCTTCCCTTCTTGGGAAAGGTGGTTGAGAAGGTGGTGGCTTGGCAACTCCAGAGGATTCTGGAGGAAACGGATTATCTAGACCCCTTCCAGTCAGGTTTCAGGCCGGGATATGGGACGGAGACCGCATTGGTCGCGCTTATGGATGATCTTTGGCGAGAGCGGGACGGAGGGAGTGCGTCCATCCTAGCTCTCTTAGATCTCTCAGCGGCTTTCGATACCGTCGACCACGGTATACTTTTGGGACGGCTCGAGGAGTTGGGGGCGGGCAGCGTGGTTCTGCGCTGGTTCGCCTCCTTCC
Organism: Charina bottae; assembly: GCA_023362775.1. NCBI lineage: Eukaryota > Metazoa > Chordata > Lepidosauria > Squamata > Charinaidae > Charina > Charina bottae. The sequence continues at coordinate 11,331,435 of JALMGJ010000005.1, forward strand.
TCCGGGGCCATTCCCAGTCGGTGTTGATAGGGGAGGAGAGGGCTGACCCGCGCCCCCTGACTTGTGGGGTGCCGCAGGGGTCGGTTCTCTCTCCTCTCCTGTTCAACATCTACATGAAACCGCTGGGCGAGATCATCCGTCACCATGGGATGAGGTATCACCAATATGCTGATGATACCCAGGTGTACATCTCCATCCCAGGTGAAGTAAGTGATGCGGTCGATGCCTTATCTCAGTGTCTGGAGGCTGTGGGGGCCTGGATGGGGAACAACAGGCTTCAGCTGAACCCTGGTAAGACGGAGTGGCTGTGGATTGATGGCCCCCCTAGATCCGGGAAGTTGTCGTCTTTGGTTCTGGGTGAGGTGGCACTACCTCGCTCAGATCCAGTGCGGAATCTGGGGGTCCTCCTGGACTCGCGACTCTTGCTCGAAGAGCAGGTGGCAGTCGCGGCCAGGAGGGCCTTTGCACAACTTCGTGTTGTGCGCCAGTTACGCCCTTTCCTGGATCGGGAGGCCCTCCGAACAGTCACTCACGCCCTTGTCATCTCCCGTATAGATTACTGTAATGCGCTCTACATGGGGCTACCCCTGAAGAGTATCCGGAAGCTTCAGCTGGTTCAGAATGCTGCGGCACGAGCAGTTATGGGTGCCATGAGATCGGCACATGTAACACCTCTGCTACGCGAGCTGCATTGGCTACCAGTTTGCTTCCGGGTCCAATTCAAGGTGTTGGTGATTACCTTTAAAGCCCTATATGGCATAGGGCCAGGGTACCTGAGGGACCGTCTCATCCCGATAACGTCGGCCCGCCCCACCCGTGCATGCAGGGAGGGCATGCTTCGGACCCCCTCAACAAGAGAATTCCATCTGGCGGGGTCCAGGAGACGTGCCTTCTCTGCGATAGCGCCCGCCTTATGGAACATCTTGCCCCCGGAGGTGAGACTCGCCCCCTCGCTCCTGGCCTTCCGGAAGGCCCTCAAGACCTGGCTCTGCCATCGAGCCTGGGATGACAGAGGTGGCAGTGCCTCCTGGGGTTGGCTGGCCCCGTAGGAATACGATCTACACCATGGTCTCCAATCCATCTTGGATTTAGATAATTTATTATTGTATATTATTATTTTATTATTATTGTATTTTTAGATGATATTTTTATAGTTTTTAACTTTCAATTGTTGTAACCCGCCCAGAGTCCCTTGCAAGGGAGATGGGCGGGGAATAAATTGAAATAATAAAAATAAATAATAAATAAAAATGATACTGAAGGAATTAATCAGCTCATGTTCAAAAATATCGGAAATAGATTCACTAAGGCAGGTGGAATGTTTAACTAGACTCCCTACTGTCAAGGATGAAGATAAAATGGACAGCTCTTGGCAATCAACATGTCAGGTTCTATGTTGCCCTGTGGGTATCCACTTTCAGCATTAGGCAAAAGATCCTTTCTGTTGAGATCCCTAAATACTCAAGAAGGGATATATCAAAAGCTGAAAGAAAAGTTCTCATACTTTGAAGCAAGGAAGGGATCAATGGAGTGCTGAAAAAAAAGTCGTTGTGTTCTCTGAGCATCTGCAGGATAAAATCGCTCAGATCCATTGCAAGTTGGACTCTCAGCGTGAGGCACAGTCTGGGGAGATACCAAGGGAGCATACTTACCCTGTTATCTGGGAACGGTTTGACCCTGTTGGGCCCAAGGAAGTGGACAGGATCCTCTGGACTGTAAATGCCACCACATGCCATCTGGACCCATGCGATTCCTGGCTGGTGAAGGTAGCCTGGGAGGTGACATGTGGCTGGGTTAATCAAACAATGGTTAATCCATCCTTGAGTGAGGGGGTGTTTCCAGCTGCCTTTAAGGAGGCGCTTATACACCCTCTCCTCAAGAAACCATCCCTGGACCCTACTGTGTTGGACAAATTTCATCTTGTCTCCCACCTTCCCTTTTTGGGAAAGGTGGTTGAGAAAGTGGTGGTGTTGCAACTCCAGAGGATTCTGGATGAAACGGATTATCTAGACCCCTTTCAGCCATGTTTCAGGCCAGGATACGGGACAGAGACTGCATTGGTCACACTTATAGATGATCTCTGGTGGGAGTGGGATAGAGGGAGTGCATCCATCCTGACTATTTTGGACCTCTCAGTGGCTTTTGATACCATCGACCATGGTATCCTTTCAGAGTGGCTCAGGGAGTTGGGGGTGGGCGGCATAGTTTTGCGCTGGTTCACCTCCTTCTTCCAGGGCCATTCCCAATCCTATTTAACATCTACATGAAGCCACTGGGCGAGGTCATCCGTCACCATGGGATGAGGTATCACCAGTATGCTTATGATATGCAATTGTATATCTTCATCCCGGGTGAAGTAAGTGATGTGGTGGCTGCCCTGTCTCAGTGCCTGGGGGCTGTGGGGGCCTCGATGGGGAACAACAGGCTTCGGCTGAACCCTGGTAAGACAGGTTGTGGGTTGTAGGTTGATGGCCCCTCTGTATCCAGGAAATTATCATCCTTATTCCTGGATAGGGTGGCACTGCCCCATTCAGACCCAGTGTGAAACTTGGGGGTCCTTCTGGACTCACAATTCCTGCTTGAAGAGCAGGTGGCAGTCGTGGCCAGAAGGGCTTTTGCGCAACTTAGGGTTGTGCACCAGTTACGCCCATTCCTAGATCGAGATACCCTCCAAACAGTCACTCATGCCCTTGTCATCTCCCATATAGACTATTGCAGGGGTTGGCAAACCGCGGCTTGCGAGCCACATGCGGCTCTTTGGCCCCTTGAGTGTGGCTCTTCTGTGTGGGTGCGCACAGGCAGGCGTGGCAGGGGCAGCCCCACCGCTTATACACACAAACCCTCACGTGTCCGTCCTATTCTTACCCCAGTGAGAAGCTCCTTGGGGGAAGCAAGCCCCCGTGCACAAAGCTTGATCCCCCGGCTCCTATATCAATCCTACATTCCTGCAGGAAGGTAGACAGGAATCAGCCCCGAGCTCGGGCCGCTTCCTCCAGGTACAGCATGCGGACAACTTCCCCGCTGCCCTCTCTCCCCCTCTAGTTCTCTTCCCCACGAACCAGCGTGTGCGCTTCCCAATTCCCTCCCTCCGCTTTCCAAATCCCTACGTCAGCAGCAGGCATGCTGTTCCTGGCGACTGGAGCAGTCGAGCCTCTCTTTCCCTTCTCCTTCTTCCAAACCTCCCCCACCCCCTTCCACGCGATTGGCTCCCGCCCGCAAACCCCGCCCCCTTCCACACGATTGGCTCCCACCCACAAACCCCACCCCCTTCCACACGATTGGCTCCCACCCGCAAACCCCGCCCCCTGGCCCTCGAGTGATGTTATAAATGTTATAAATGTCAAAATGGCTCCTGGCATAAAAACGTTTGCCGACCCCTGGACTATTGCAATGCGCTCTATATGGGGCTACCCTTGAAGAGTTTCTGGAAGCTTCAGCTGGTCCAGAATGCAGCTGCGCGAGCAGTTATTGGTGCCTCAAGATCAGCATATATAACACCACTGCTGCGCGAGCTGCACTGGGTACTGGTATGCTTCTGGGTCCAATTCAAGTAAAGCCCTACATGGCATAGGACCAGGTTACCTGAGGGACCGTCTCATTCCCATAACATTGACCTGCCCCACCCGGTCATGCAGAGAGGGCATGCTACGGACCCCGTCGAGAAACGAATTTCATTTAGTGTGTCCTGGTTCAGCCTCTGCCCCAGGACTTCAGTGAGGAGTCAGAAGACGAGCTGCCCTTGGTGAACCCCCAGGGGACTGAACCAGACGAGGTCCCAGACACAGGCACGGCCCCAGACAAAGACCCAGCACCACAGGGCAGTGGGGAGTTGGCAATACCCGAGGCTACAGGGGAGCAAGCTGGGGATGGTGGTTTGTCCCTACCCTCTAGCCAGCAGCCAATAACCGAGGCTACAGGGGAGCAAGCCGGGGATGGTGGTTTGTCCCCACCCTCTAGCCAGCAGCCAGCTGGATCCCATCAGACTCCCAGCTCACCTGAATCACCCAAAGGGCAGAGACGAAGGCGTGTACGCCTCGCCTTAAAGGACAGAAGGAGAAGTGCCCGGTTAGCTGCAAGAGATTTACGCAGAGGAGAAGTGGAGTCTTTGCAGGACCCAGATGACAGCTCCTAAACTCCTAATAAATAACCAGCAGAGTGGTGAGTGGGTTGTGGGTGCACCGTAGCATATTGGCTTTGTGACCACTCTGGCAACCTGGCTTGATTCCTGATTTTCTGACTCGGTTTGGACTACTGTTACTCTGTTTTCTGGACTCCTTGACTTGGCTTTGACTTCTCGCTGACCTACCTGTTACCACCCCTGACCTGGCTTTGGAATATCGGTTGTCTTCTGGATTAACTCTGACTTCGGCAAATGAACTCTGGACTTCTCTCTCAGCTTTTCCCTACAGCATAACTTCTGGCTGTTGGTGAGTGAATTCCTGCCTGCAGGTCACAAGCAGAGACTCTGTGTAACTTGATACTCGAGGCTAGCCAGCACATAGTGGGGTCCAGGAGGTGGGCCTTCTCTGCAGTAGCACCCACCCTTTGGAATATTCTGCCCCCAGAGGTGAGGCAGGCCCCTTCACTCCTGGCCTTCCAGAAGAGTCTGAAGACCTGGCTCTGCTGCCTTGCTTGGTATGGGGGGGGGGGTTAACAGTTCCTCCTGGGGGTGGCTTGTGCCGTAGAGCCCTCCCTATTGAATAAGATCTTACTTTCATTGGATTTTATATTTATTTATTTCTATTTATAGTGTTGGTTGTAATTTTATATTTTATGATTTTAATTGTGATTTTACTGTAAACCTCCCAGAGACCCCTTCTGGGGGAGATAGGCGGTGATTTAAAGATAGATAGATAGATAGATAGATAGATAGATAGATAGATAGATAGATAGATAGATAGATCACTGATTGTAATGGGCAGCAAAAAAGTTTGCATAAGGAGTAGCAAACAGAGCCCTTAGAAGCCCATCTTCCTACATGCTTGCTATTAGCTAGGACTGTTAAATCTATTTGTCTGTCTAAATCTAATTGTATTTTTTGGTAAACAAGAAGAGAATCCTCCTTATTTTTTACAGAGGGGACATCAGAGTAATCATCTTTTTGAGGCTCCCCCTCAGAGGATTGGTGGCTTGAGTAAAGGGGTAGAAGTTTTTTTCTCTGATGGTGAGCTAAAGTACTTCTTTAATATTTCCCTCAACTACTCGGTTTTAGCAGAGATATCTGCCAGTTGGTCAAACCAGGCTATCACAGTCTGAGCTGTTAAAAGGCAGTTTTTTGCCAAAACATCTGCCTTACACTCAGCTGACCCCACGTTGTTCAGATCATTGGCTAATACATTATGTAAAATGTAAGGATGCAATTTCATTCTTCCAATAACAGGTCAGTTTGCCTACTAGCCAAAGTTAGTCTTTGGGGGTCACCTACCCACCCCAAATGCTGAGTGGATATTGTAAAAGCAGTTGAAGTATCTGCTGGAGTTGACGGCTTTGTGGATTCAGGAGTAGGCTTCTCTGCTACATAGTCATTAAGGTTTAGCTGCATTTGCCCGAATTCCTGCAGAATTCCAGGACTAAATCCAGAGATGTTTCTGCTACTCTTTTCCTTACCCATATTAGGGCTGGGGCATTGCAAGACTCTGCATTAGAGAACAAGAAAAAGTATTATGAGGAGCTCTCTAATTGAGCTACAGGTCTGGGGGCATCTTGGGAAAACAAACAAACAAAGTGCATGTATTTTTTCCCCCAAAGCCTTGGGTGCAGTTCAGCTAAATTGTAAGTGTAATGTGATAGAATGGGGAAAAGTATTAAATGCATAACTCATAATCATCTTTTATATGTTTAAGTGATTAATTTTAGTCTTAAATAAAAATAAACTATATGCAATCAAATTTAGTTTTTTTCTTTTGTTCTATTGCATGATTTTTGAAGTGCACTGTTTGACTCACCACTCATCAACCAAGTGCCTCTTCTCAAAATCCTAGAGACTTTTTAAAAATGCTGTTAGTTCGTGTCTCAATATAATAATGTAACATTTTGCCATGGTGAAAAGCAGTGCATAACAAATAGTTCAGTTCTTGATCATTGTTGCCTGCTCTGGCATAAGTTTGACAAGCAGATCCCACACCCCATGTTTATAGATGTTGTGCCTTTGTCCCCTGCTTCCCTTGATAGAAGATTCAAGATTGTGGTTCCATACAATATTTCTGATTGCATTAATGGAGCGTAAATTCATAATTGCTTACCATTTCCCTTCTGAAAGAGTTTTATCCCAAGAAGTACAGTGCTGTGAATTTGTGTCACAGGAGTCTCTGTGGCAAATCTAATTGCTATTGAAATTATCAAATTTTGCACATCCTAGCTGAGTTATCTCTGCTACACAAGAGTTCTTTCATTAGCCAGGTGGAGTGGAGTCAGCCAAGCAGACATATTGAGAACCACCTGAATTTCACATGCAGCTATTAACTACAAACAGCTGGGGAGTTTGTAGAAGTAATTACCATTCAATAGAATCAAACAGACAAGTTGTATAGCAAATAATGCAAAGCCATTCTTCGCTCAAAGGAGCAGCATTCAGTTCCCCCCTCCAGAAAATTGAGCCTTGCAAGGGAAAAGATTCTTGAATATAAGGACCTTTTCTGTTTGCACCTGACAATGTTTAAGAAGGGAATGAAGATATCTATTAGCTGGTATAGTCAGAAATTGTTGGCTTCACTTTATAAGATCAGCATGCTACTTGTACATTGAAGCTTTAGTAAAAGTGAGCTACTTCAGAGATTGACAACAATTTGTCCCGATTTCTGACAAGAGTCTTTCTCAGCCTTATGTGGAGATGCCCATGAGTGAATATGGCATTTATAAGTGCAAAATATAGGGTCCTACCACATGGTAATTATACCCACATCTCCTGATAAATTTCCTAAAACTCTGCTTACTTGCCATTCTTGCAAAATTAGAGTTCCCCCCTCCCTCCAGTGACAGATGAAAGTTACATTCAAGCAGACCGATCCTATGTCTATAGATGTATGATTTTTCATTGGAGATTCATTCTGCCAATTGTCCATCTCCACCTCAGCTCTCAATCAAATCAGATAAGGGAAAAATATAGGAACTCTGATTCATGGCATGAAGTTCTCACTGATCTTAGTGCTATAAGAAACACACCCTGTCAAGAAAGCTCATCTGATGCTGACCAGAGAATAACTCAATGGATTTGCTGATTGGTTTTCAAAACAAACTTCCCTGAAAGTTTTCTTCTGCAAAACTGCCACATAAATGTACCTAAAATAAAGGAATTCACTGACTGGGTGCATTGTGGACCGGAGTAAGATTACAGAAGCTTAATTATTTCTATGAAGAAATAATCTGTCTACCCATGGAAACTTGAAAGGAAATAAATTTGGTGACTGGAAAATTTGAGGCAGAGCATCAGGCTTCTCCTAGACTGATATTGGAACTCAAAGTCTAGCAGGCAGATTCATGGTCATAGCTCTTTATAAACCAGTTTTATTACAGACATTAGAAAAAGCTTGAATGACAAAATCCAGCAACTGCAAGCATAAACAAGGTTCAAATGTTATGGCTCTTTCTCCTAGCCATGTGGCATAGCCTCTCCCATTTCAGTGGAAAGAGCAGTTGGTATTTTTTATTTATTTATTTATTTATTTATCATATTTATACCCCTCCTATCCCCTCCCTATTGGAGGACTCTAGGCGGCTTACAGCATTTCAATATATATTTATACAATTCATATACATATCATTAACCGCACGCTCAGGAAGGGGGTAGGGGAACCAACTCTTCTTCCGTGGGCATTGGACTACATGTCCCAGCATACCTCGATTCCGAGTCGGCTGCTGATGTCCTGGATGTTCACCGATCGGGTTCCGTCATCCTCCGTCGCCATTACGGGATTCCCGGGATCTTCCTTCGCTCCGAGGGCGACCCCCGATAACAGGACGCCGGCAAATTCTCCCACTTTAACATGGTACCCATTTATCTACTCGCCTTAGCTTTCGAACTGCTGGGTTGACAGATGCTGGGGCTAATGATGAGAGCTCACCTCGCCACGCGGGGATTAGCACTGCCGACCATCAGATCTTTTACAGGCAGTCTTCCAGCTCAGCGGTTTAACCCACTGAGCTACCGCGCCCCTTTCAAAATCCAGCAACTGCAAGCATAAACAAGGTTCAAATGTTATGGCTCTTTCTCCTAGCCATGTGGCATAGCCTCTCCCATTTCAGTGGAAAGAGCAGTTGGTACCTTACATAGTTATTGTAATGGACCAGTCTGGTCTCTGGTTTTGATCTTACCCTTACTCAGAGACAGTGAATGCTGATTGGCTCACATTTTCTGTACTTGATAAGATCAAACAAGGATTGCCTGAAGGTGCACACTGCCAGATCCTGGACATTGTTTCCCAACCTGGGCAAATTTGAGAGGTTTGGATTTCAACTCCCAAAATTCCCCAATCAATGTGGTTTCCTACTGCTCTACAGTCATAAGTAAGTGGACAACATCATGAAGAATGAGGTTCAAATCTGTAAAGAATGAGATTGCAGTGGGCAAATGTTCATTCAGGTAAAAAGTGTACTAGGGAATAATTTGGAGATCAGACAAATGAAATGGGCATCACTGCTGAGATATGGACATTTCTTTTAATAGCATCTTGAACAGAATTTTGAAGACAAGATGGAAACCAGATAGAGATTATTGGAAAGGAGGGGGTTGCCACAAAAAAAAAGAATATGAGATGAAATGAGATGAGATGCAGATGCAGATCAGTTGCATTATAATCCTTTCTTATTCCACTTTTAAACTTTTTTACAAGGTTAAAAACCAGTTTGGTCTAGTGGTTAAGGTGCTGGGCTAGAAACCAGGAGTCTGTGAGTTCTAGTCCTGCCTTAGACATGAAAGCCGGCTGGGTGACCTTGAGCTGGTCACACACACTCAGCCCAACTCACCTCACAGGGTTGTTGTTGTGGGGAAAATAGGAGGAGGAAGGAGTATTGGGTATGTTCACTGCCTTGAGTTATTTATAAAAATAATAAAGGCAGGATAAAAATTAAATAAATAAATACATAAATAAAAACATCTAAGTAAAATAATAAACAAAACATTAAGAGCAGCAAATAGAAACCATAACCAGGTGATTTTACTTTTTTAAAAAGAAAAACTTTGTTTTATGCCTAAAAGCAGAAAAAGAAAAAGATTGCTCGGAAGAGCTTCTACAATGAATTTTCATAGTTTTTCACCTTGTTTCAAGTTCTCTGAGCAAAAACATTTAAATGATGTAGCTATAAATCTTGAGCGTACTGCTTAGCTATATTTGTATGCATTAATCCTTGGGGAAGTAGTGGAAGCTACAGGAAGATTAAGTTTTCTTTTATGCAATTTTTCAGTGAAAAGGTCTTCAAAGATCTTCAAAGCACTGCGATGATAGATAGATAGATAGATAGATAGATAGATAGATAGATAGATAGACAGACAGACAGACAGACAGACAGACAGACAGACAGACAGACAGACATGTGATTAAATAAATCAATACAGGATTAACAGCTGAATTAAAGACGACACCATTCGCTGTTAACAAAAATATTTTCATTTTGTTTTATTTTTTAACATTTAGTCGTCTGGGGATCCATTTTAGATTGGATCTTGGTAAGAGAGCAACCTTTCCCTTTGTTGCCATGGTTCCTAATCCAATTCAGGACTCCCATTTGTATATTTTAAGTCTAAATATTAGCAAACCTAAAAGTGTGGAGTCCATGGTGCTCTCTGAGCCTTGTTGTTTTCTTGCAGACGTTTCATTGCCAGGCTAGGCAACATCTTCAGTGCGAAAAGGGAGTGGAACTTGCTCTCTGTTTATATACCCTGGCTTGTCCTGCCTGTATTGGTAGGGGTGTTGTACTCTCCTTGGTAGTACCACTAACACAGGCAGGACAAGCCAGGGTATATAAACAGAGAGCAAGTTCCACTCCCTTTTCGCACTGAAGATGTTGCCTAGCCTAACAGATACAAATATAAAAATACAAAAATATAAAATATAACATTCAAGATGGGCACAGGGCATAGGATCTTATCCTTGGCACAATCACGGTGCTAGCCACCCCCATGAATGGCTACCCCCTTCCAATCCCAAGCGAGATGACATAACCATGTCTTCAACCCCTTCCGGAAGGCCAGGAGAGTGGGGGCCTGTCTTACCTCCGGGGGTAAGCTGTTCCAAAGGACGGGTGCCACAGCAGAGAAGGCAGAGAATTATTATTATTATTATTATTATTATTATTATTATTATTATTATTATTCAAACAACATGAAATCATAGCTGCCAGTTCTTTAGCTGGTGTTGTTGTTGTTGTTGTTGTTGTTATTATTATTATTATTATTATTATTATTATTATTATTATTTTATCCCACCTTTTTTATATACTCAAATACTCATTTGCAGTTTAAATAGGACAAAAGAAGGACTTTATTAACTCAAACGTATCCAACCTACCAAACTTATCAGGAATCTTAATCTTTAAAGATACTTAAAGGATGATTTCCTGGTACATCAGAGAAAGGCCTGGTCTTTACTTTTTGACAGCATATTTAAGGCAAAAGCAAGGGTATTCTGGGGAGTGAGAGAACTTCCAAGGAAGGAAATTCAAGCTGATAAATCAATATTTTGAATAACCTGGTTAGGTGCCTTCCAGAAAGGTTTGGTTTAAGGGGTCTTAACAGTTATATTGGGCTCTAGAATAGTGAAGGTCACTAAGCAGAGCAGTAAGCAAAAGTGGGCTACAAGTGAGCAGGGATATCTGTCACTCCATCCCCAAGAAAGTGTTCCATGTTTGCTTCATAGTGACAGGGTTTAGGGTCAGACAGGTCCAACTATAAACTAACAACTCTATGTTAACTAATAGATTGGGTTAATTTATATTTAGCAGGATTTTAGTGCATGGTGATGTTTTTTTCCAGTATGTTGCATACTTCTCCTCGGAAAAGTATAATTAAAATAGTTGTAGTGAATATTGACACTGCATTTTTAGGACTTCCATTTCCTTTTCTATTTTTTTTAATGGAGTAGAATTGTAAATGAATTGATGCAGCACCAGTTGCAGGGCCCAGATTTATTATTTTCTTCCTAAGTTCTGGGTGCAGTTTTGAAGATGTTTCTCCAGGTGTTAAAACCATGTTAATATTACCTTCAAATTTTTTGTGGAGTTTATGTGTAATTCAGGGCTCAAAATAGCAGAAAACCATGTCACTGATTAAAGGAGTGGGACACACCTTGCTTAACCTTTATTTACATTTATCTATTTATCCCTAGGGGAGCGCGATGGCTCAGTGGTTAAGAGACCAGGCTTGTCGATCAGAAGGTCGGCAGTTTGAGACCTGAGCACCGCATGTTGGAGTAAGCTCCCGCACTCGCCACAGCTCTTGCCCACCTAGCAATTCGAAAGCATGCAAATGCAAGTAGATGAATAGGTACCACTTTGATGGGATGGTAACAGTGTTCTGCGCACGTCATGCCGGCCACATGACCGCAGAAGTGTCTTCGGACAGCGCTGGCTCTTCGGCTAAGAAAAAGAGATGAGCACTGCCCCCTAGAGTCAGACACGACTGTGCAGGGGAAAACCTTTACCTACCTTTTTTTATTAATCCCTAGAGAAGTTATATAGCCCAATAGCAATGTTTCAGCTCCCTAATATTTGACACTTAAAATTTTTTCTCTCCCTAGTTTCCTTCCAAAAATATTTATTTATTTATTTTGTTTATTTTCTATCCCTTTATTTTTTTTATAAATAACTCAAGGCAGCGAACATACCAAATACTCCTTCCTCCTCCTACTTTCCCCACAACAACAACCCTGTGAGGTGAGTTGGGCTGAGAAAGAGTGACTGACCCAAAATCACCCAGCCGGCTTTCTTGCCTAAGGTGGCACTAGAACTCTCAGTCTCCTGGTTTCTAGCCCGTTGCCTTAACCACTAGACCAAACACAAAATATATACTGTATTGTGTGCATGATTTGATCAAACTACAAAACTGTAGTTCACTTACGTTCCCTTGTATTAACCTGTTTTATATATCTCTTTCCTGTTTCACCACAACCGATAGTTTAGTGAGAATTTTTCAGCAATATAAGCTTCCATATGAGTTATTGTGATTGCTTTGCTGTCAGTGTTTATTACACAATTTATCAACCTTACTCAAAGAGATCAAAATGTTTTACTCTTAAATACAAAGCACATGCTGCATTGTTCAGAAAGCAACATGGCCTCAAAATCCCTAGTGCACACAGCAACACTCCAAATAATCTCCAAAAGGCCATAATCAAACTAAAGAAGTTGTTTCATTCGTTATTTTAGTAGACTTGTGCAAATGATTTGCCCCTCTGGATCTGATCTTTGAAATTGTGAAACAGCAAAGATATTTTAAATGCTCAGAGCACCTGCTTTGAGACTGAATCCCTGGCTACCAGAATTGTCTCCTGGACATTCATATCCTTGTCCATAAGATCTCAGAAAGCTTCAAAGTAATTGCATTAGAGCTTCAAGCAGCTTATTTCTGGATTCAGTCCAGTGTGATTTCAAGGAGGAAATGTAAAGAACACCTTGTCAAATAATTTGCACAGGGCCAAATTTTAGGCTTCATCTCCTCAAAATATGATACATACAGCAAAATATGATAGAAAGGTGACAGTAGAATCTATGATGGGCCCACTTCTGTCTGTATGTGGTGGTGATTTGGTGAGAAAATAACAGTTTTGAATACTGTAAACAAAGGTACACAATTGAAGATCTTAGGTTCCAAAAAGCCTGAAATGCAACCCCTAGTTCTCTCCCAACATTTTAAATTATAATTATAATTTTAAATTATAATTCTTAAAAAAGGGGGAAAATAATTTGATTTATGCATTACATTTATTATATACTACAAACTCCATATGCTTTCTCAATGGTATAATAATAATAATAATAATGTATAATTATGTAATAATAATGTATTTTTATTGTAATGTTATTGTATTGTATTTTTATTACTGTTTTTATTGTAGTTGTTGATATTATGTTGTGAACCGCCAAGAGTCCCTCCTTGAAGGGGAGATGGGCAGTTATAGAAATTCAACAAATAAATAAATAAATAAATAAATAAATAAATAATAATAATAATAATAATAAATATAGAGTGTAATTTTATTAAAATATATTTAATTTAATCTTAATTAAATTTCTTTCTTTAACTGGATATAGTTCAGCAACATCTTACAGGATTTAGCTTCCATACCTTTGTGTTTGATGCTTTAGCTTCAAACAGTTTAGGCTTTAAAACTCAGTACCAGTGCTTTGAATTGCTGAATATTTTAAAGTCCTTGTATTACGTAGTCATATTGCTTATCATAGTTAAACATCTTGTAATTCAGGAAGTAACTGAATTTTCAGAAATATTTTCAGTGGTCGTGGCTATGCACAACATAACACAAAAATTAGCATTATCAGATCATAGATTTTCCTAGATGTGTTCATTTTTCATGCATAGCCTTTGTTCAGACTGAATGTGTCAGTGATTATGCTTTCAGAGTTCACCTGAATCACTATTTATATGGATTTTTTTTGTATACAGCTCAGAATCCAGTTTGCTTTAAAATCAGCTACATGATAGGAGGTTTCAGGGCAAAATAGACAACTGAAATTCAGATGGAAGAAGATGCATCTCAAATTCAGTAAGACAACACAAATCCCTTTTTAAGGCTTATGCCGTGACATAAGATGTGGCAAAAAAGCAATTTAATTCTATGCATACAGCACTGACAAGCTCACATCCACATGAAATTTCCTGGTTTATTCAAGTTAATTTGATTAATTTTTTGTGGATAATTCTGGGCTGACCTCCACTATTTTTGCTACCAGTTAAGAGGATATCAAGCAATTTTTTTTAATAAGCTCACAATGGTTTGGTTTCAGTTGATGGCTCTTCAAAATGTGGACAAACTGGTTGGGTTGGTATAGCTCAGTAGTCATTTTTTTTTTGGATCCTTGCCCAACTTATTTATTTATTTATTTATTTATTTATTTATTTATTTATTTATTGTATTTATACCCCGCCTATCCCCTCCCTAACGGAGGACTGTAGCTGAAATCAACATATCTGATTTCATCATTTAAAGAGATATTTTTTGAACTGGTTGACATAATTAATGTTGTCATCATCATTGCCTCTCTGAGTTTGACTTCTTGTTTAAAGGAACCAGTGGTTCAACCTCTCTTGGTGTGGCAAATTATAGGTCAGTCTCCAGCCTCCCATAGTAGAGAAAGGTGATTGGTGATAGACAGGGTAGTGGCTAATCAGCTTTGAGTGATCTTGGTAGAAACAGATTATCAAGATTCATTTTATACCAGCTTTAGAATATTTTATGAGTTTGAGATGGTCTTGCTCAGCCTGATACCGTAGATGATTTTTGCCAAGAGACTAACAGAGGTAGAGTGACTGTGTTAGTTCTTTCAGATTTCTTATTGTTTTTTTTAATATTATCAACTACAGTATTCTTCTGAATCACAAGAAGGTATTGGGGTTGGGGCACTGTGTTTCCCTGGTTTGTCTTTCTCTCTCAATTAGTTCTCAGATAGTGGTGCTTCATGTCAGTTTCTTCTGAAAATAGTTGTTATATGGAATCCCTCATGGCTCCATTCTATTACCAAAGTTTGTTAACATTTATGTTAACTTCCCGTTGAGATCATCAGGAGTTTTTGATGCTGTACTTTATCAATATATTGATGATAGCCAAATCTATTTTTTCAGGGTAATCATTCTCAGGAAATGGGATTTTCTACCTAAATGCTTATGTGCAGGAAGTAAGTGGTTGGATTAAACTGAAAAAATTCAAGCAAGATGGCATGCTCAATATGAGATGAAAAATTTACCATCTGTCTCCAATGCTACAGTTCCTCCTGGGTTGTGGAACATGATCCTTGTAGATACCGTGGATCTACCTTCCTTAGAGGCCTTTGAGAGAGCTTTAAATACCCTGTTTTGCAGCCTGACTTAATAATATTCAATGGTTGTAAATAGTTTTAGTATATTTTATGTTAATTTAAATATATTATTTTGCTTTAATATAGTTAAATGATTTAAACTTTAATGTAAACTGTCCCTAGCCACTTAGGAAGGGCAGTGTAGAAACAATAATAATAACAACCACAAGAACAACAATATAAACCACAATCCACTTGTTTTCTTTAAAAACAACATTATACATTTCACTAGAGTTTGAACAGATTTTCTTTTTCTTTCTTACTTTAAACAGAACTCTATCATTATTGTATTTGTAATTCTGCTCACTTTTTAAACAAATACAGTTGAACGAATAAACAAAGTTACTTCTTCAGCATAAAATATATAAATTACAGCATACGCAAAGAACAAGTAAACAGTAAATATTCCATTCTTCTTCTAAAATTACACAGGATAATGTAGTGGAACTCTATTAAGCAAAACAAATCTGTTGAATCAGAGTGATATACTGATCCTCATAGACTCTCAGAAGGAAAATAACACACACAGCTTTAATAGAAGGGTGTTTAGATTAAAATAAAAATAAAAAATAACCCACCCAAACTTGCATTATGTCAGCTCAGAGAAGGAAATAAGAATTAAAGGCCATTATGGGAATAAAATTTAAATGTATGTGTATATATTTGACAATAAGTGTTTATTTTTAAAAGGCATAGAGCAACAACAAAAGCAACATAGTTTATTTCCCAAAGTAATTTGAATCTTCTCTGAGATAGTTCAGTTGTATGACAGAATACATTAATAGGAATTGGGAGGGCAAAGTACCATGGACAACTTTTGCTGATGTAAGCATCTAAACCAGGTCAGTGAACCTTTGACGACTAGGCTCAGGGAGGATGGAGGGATTAGAAAGTTATGGAAAATGGGTGAAGCTTTATTAAGGATATAGACATGGTCAGGATACTCTAATTTTGCCATTCTGAGAATGGATTTTTGCTTTTTAATTCTTTCGAACTCAACAGAATGTTGGAAATAAATTATGTAACAGGTCTCAGGTCTCTGTCTGTTGTCTGCATATCAGAAGGATAACTCTCTAAACACTGATCTGAACAGGACCAAATTTGGTGTAGGGAGAGAAGCCAGCAATAAATAAATATATAAATATAAATATAAATAATATAAATATATATTAAAAAAATAGCCAAACCTGGCTGGGGATCACAGAGGAAAAAAAGGTCCCAATGACAGATAGGAAAGGGAGTTGGACAGTTATTCAGATTCCATTCTAAGCTCTCTCGTTGTTCCTTCCCAGTCAGGTGATCCAGAGCAGAGCTATTATTAAGTAATTGGAAAGCATTTCAGAAGCCATGTTTTGTGTGCTTTGCTTACCTTGTTTAAAATTGTATTAAACCCAATTTATGCTTTCACTATTACATCCTAATTTTTTTATATTATTATTATTATTATTATTATTATTATTATTATTATTGCAATTGTAGTTGGATGAGCCTGTTTGGGCTTCAAAAAAGCAGTTTTGAGCTTCAAGTGGCCCTGAAGTCACAAGTTTCCTACCCTGGATATAAACTAAATATATTTTCCTCTATTACTTGAACAACAATAAACATTCAGCCCTCTTTCTTTCCTACCTCAAAGCTAGGTGGAAGCTTCATATAAGAGATTTCAAAAAAGAACAAAAAAAAGATGTTTACTCAGAAGAGAGGACCATCAAGTCCTCTGTGTTTTAAAAGAGGAAACAAATCGTAGGACTGGCAACGTCATCACTTACAGATTAATTAATAATTTAAAAAACAGAGAACATAGGTAAACTGAACAATTATTTGATACAAATCAGGATTTTCTACAGCATTTAATAAAAAATAGAAAAAGAAAACATTATCTGAGAAAAAAAATTCTCATGTATTCAACTATCTCTTAATTTTGAGTCAAGATACAACATTTACTGTATAAGGCACACTATGTTGAACTTCCTTGAAGAAGTTTAAGGAAGAAATACAATAAACAGATTCACCATAATGTAGTATGTATGTATGTATGTATGTAGGTAGGTAGGTAGGTAGGTAGGTAGGTAGAATAGCTGTTACATCATGCTGGACTTCCTCAAATTGGTGGTCTCTGGCTATATCAGATTTTAGTTTCCAGAATTTCTACCATGTTGAATGGGAATTTGGGAATTGTATTTCAACATATCTTCAGGGCTCCAGTTTGAAAATTGTTGCATTAAGCCTTCTACATTCAAAAACACCAAGAAGCAGAGTACAGGAAAATGGGACATTGGGCAAGTACATATAATTGCACTTATACCAAGTGGGGGGAAATCTGTTCTTAGTGAAGTTAGAAAAATGACCCCGATCAGCAAAATATATTATAATGAATAATGCATTATGGTTTTGACAAATTATGTTATACTTTTCCTCTTGTGGCTGACATACTAAGATGTATAGCTTTGGTTTTGCCCTCCTAACATTCCATGAAGAAACAGCAATATTTTATTTTATTTTATTTTATTTTTTAATCCCATTGCTTATCATGAACTGCATTATTCTTGTCTAAATATGCAAAGGCATGCTAAAATGCAAGTTGTAAACTAAAAATATGACTTTTACTGACATTATAGTAGAATAGGTCATGTTGCATATCTTCTATAGTGAAGAACCACACAGTCAGAAGTGTTCATAGTAGGGAATTTTTCGGTATATCAGTGACTGCTGAAGGCAGTGCATTAGGTCTGTCCATGACTGATTATAGATTACCAAAACCAGCTGATATAGTCCTGAGGGTAAGCTTCCAAGACTTATATTGCTTTAGTGTCATTCTAATATCTTACTGCTATCCTCTGTCTAAAATACTCCTCTTAAGTACATTTTTTGCTTGACCATATTTCATCCTTTGTAATGTCACACAAGAGAAGCCATATAGAGCATTTTTCCCTCTGATATGTATCTTCCATGTAGATTGAAAATTATCCTTGATTATCAGAGGAGTTAGCTTAGGAATTAGTTAGCTTAGGAGTTAGTTAGTAAACATTTATTTTAACCAGTAAGTAAAGATGACAACACAAATTTAGTCTCTATCCTTGCAATTCCCAGTTCTAATCTTAAAGCTGTATTGGGAACATATTGAGGGACTTGTATAATTAACAACTTAGAGTGCACCTTCCCTGATGGAGCTAAATTAATAAGGTCCTAGAAATTATCAATACGTATAATCAATGGTAAAATTCAGTCAACTTTAGATTTAGAATTATTGGGAGGTGGTTGCTTTCTGGTCTACTTCTTGTCATCTGAAGAAAAAGCACCTGTTTTTTCTTCATTGCTTCTTTGAGCCAATTCATATCTAATGATAATAAGATATGATGGACTGAGGATAAGGCAGGTGCAGTCTTTTTTCTGTTTTCTATGCTTCTTCAAAATGCAGAAAGAGGACTTTTGCATGGCATTTTCCACCATGACTATTTTTTCTCCTAAGCTAGGAGGTGCTTTATGTTTTCCCTTTGCAGCAGAGGGATATAGAAGAACTCTTTCAGATATTTGCTCAGGTGTGAGAGACTTTGTGAGCATCCATGCATATTAATCATAGTGGAGACAACATCACTGTAACTGTTAAAAACATGTAGCTACTTTTGCAGTAGCCTTCTTGAGCCATTCAATCCCTGTCTTCTTTATTCCAGCCATGGATAATCTGCAGCTCACAAGTATGTGTGTCCTCAGCCTTCTTGAATATGTATCCATATACCTACCAGCACCTCCCATTTCATTCTGGGCAGCTGGAGACCTTCCACAGAAATTCTTCCCTTCTCTAATGTTATTACTGTGTAAGAATAAGAGAGAACAACTACAAAGTATGATGTTCAGAGTGATGTAAGATCTCCATGGTCATCTCCTTTTGCGGTTCAAGAAGAAATGGGAGAAGCCAGAAAATGAAAAATCTCTAAAAATCTTTCGAGCTTATAATTTCAAAATGTTCCTCTGTGTGGGTAAGAATAAGAGCATGATAACTGTGTGAGCAGTAACAGGTGCCTCTCAGCTACGTGAGCTGCATTGTCTGCCATTTGGCTTCTGAGTGCAATTCAGGGTGCTGATTATTACCTATAAAGCCCTGTATGGCATTGGGCCTAGCTATCTGACAGACCATTTGTCTCCAATTGTTTCTGCCTGCCCGGTACGTTCCAGCAAAGTGGGTACGTTCCAGGTCCCCTCCATTAAACACTGTCATCTTGTGGGAACTAGGAAAAGTGCCTCCTCTGTCATGGCCCCCAGAGATAAGGATGGCCCCCCTCTTTCCTAGGGTTCTGGAAACTTTTGAAAACCTGGCTTTGGTCGCAGGCCTGAGTTTGGTGTTTATGATTTGTTTAAAGTCCCTGTTTCGCTTTGTTGATTTTGTTGATTGTAAGATTATTTTAGTTGGGCTGTCTGTCTGATTTCATGTTTTTAGCTGTTTTTATGCTTTTCATAGTTTTGTATGCCAACCAGAGTCCACTCGAGTTGGGCGGCCAATAAATTTAAATAAATAAATAAAAAAAACCAATATTTGAACCAGTGATTTCAATACATATAAGTTAATGGAATGGAAGTGAACTTGTTTGGAAGAGGCAGAAAAGTACCCTCCCTTCCACACATGCAGCTTATGGGGGAATATGAATGTGGGGTAAAATATTGGTATCTTTTTAAATTAATTTATTTGGTAAAGCTATAGATGGGAGCTGAACAATAAGTAATAGCATAAAAAATATGTATGTTTCCCCTTCCTTATGGAAAGATAAAGGTCAATTAAGTCATCTTCAAATTTATTGTAAAATCCTGTGGATCTGCTTTAGCATGATCAGCAGAAATAAATATATCTGCTCTGTAAGTTGGTGTGAATATCCGTGCTGGGTCTGTTGGCAGAGAATTGATACATACATACACTCTAGATATGCACTGAGGTATAGAACACACAGGAGAGCTGAAGAATCTGAGAATGAACAACAGAGGAGAAAAAGTAAGAAGTATTTAATAAATGCATGTAACTCTTTTATATATATTTTTTATATATATTTTATTAAGTTTTGAATATACATAGTTAAAAATTGAAAACAGAAAAAGAAATAGAAATACAAATCAAAGAAAGAAGAAAAAAGGTGTAGTAAAGCAAAAAGAAAAAGATGAAACATAGAAAATAGTCAACTTCCGACTTATCTCTGGTCTTAGTAATTTAAAATTTTTATCTTACTTGCTAGGTCAATATATAATATTAAGAAAAACTTTTCTCATCTAATATATCAATTTATATATATTTTAATCTACAAATCCCCATATAAGCTTTGCCCCTCCTGTATTTTACTAATAGTCCATTAATGGTTTCCACTCTTTAAAAATGTAATAGTATATATTTTAATCTCCAAAAAACCCATATAGGCTTTACCCCCCTATATGTTTCAGATAGTCCATCAATAATTTCCACTCCTTAATAAAATAAAATAATAATAACATGTCAATTTATCATTTTCTATCAATCCATCAATTTTAACATCCAATCTTATATCATTGGTAAAATCTGATTTTCCCAACCCTTAAGAGGTCTTATAAGTCATTTATCTCTATTTCTATGAGATGCTTCTTACGTTCTCCTGGTGCATCCCTCATATCTATCTTGTATTTCTCTAAAAATGTTTTAATTTTTATAGTAGAGGTTATCCTTAACCCTTGCCCCTTGAGCACTTTCTTTTCTCTAGCATACCATGAATTATCTCTGAAAGTTCCATCTATTTCCTTTTTTTTTTCATATATTTTATTAGGTTTTACATATACATAGATAAATCAACCCTGACTGCTCATTGGAAGGACAGATGCTGAAGCTGAAGCTCAAATACTTTGGCCACCTAATGCAAAGAGAGGACTCACTGGAAAAGACCCTGATGCTGGGAAAGACTGAAGGCAAAAGGAGAAGGGGACGGCAGAGGATGAGATGGTTAGATAGCATCACCGATGTAATGAACCTGAATTTGAGTAAACTCTGGGAGACAGTGGAGGACAGGAAGGCCTGGCGTGCTATGGTCCATGAGGTCACGAAGAGTCGGACACGACTAAACGACTGAACAACAACGACAACAAAAAAGAATTAAATGTGTAAATGGATGGATAAATAGGTTATTATGATTTTATTTTCTTAAGGATTTGGATTAAGACTTACAGAATGTTTGATTTGTATGACTTAAAAAGTATTGATAAGATATAATAATACTTGGCTTTTAAATTTAATAGAATTAAATCTGTTGTGGTATTATTGACTATGAAAATAGATAACTTGCATGTTTTTATAATTTGATTTTTATTATAGTGGACAGAAATATATAGAATAGTGGTAGGAAGGAAGTAATTAAATGGATGTTGCCTTTTTATATAAGGGGAAGGAGCAATTTGTATTAGTGATTTGCATGTGTTAATGGAAGGATTTATAGAAATAATGTGATTTTGGTTTGACAAAGAGTAAGGGTTTGACTATGAAATTTGCTGTATATTTTAAACTCTGGTCTGCTCTACGTTAATAGAATTAAAACTCTCAGCAGCAAGCCAGCATGGCCAATATGGATCGTAAGCGAGTTTAGGAAAAACTAGATGCTGGGAAAGACTGAAGGCAAAAGGAGAAGGGGACGGCAGATGATGAGATGGTTAGATAGCATCACCGATGTAATGAACATGAATTTGAGTAAACTCCGGGTGACAGTGGAGGACAGGAAGGCCTGGCGTGCTATGGTCCATGAAGTCACGAAGAGTCGGACACGACTAAACGACTGAACAACAACAAATACATAGATAAAAGTTGAAAACAGAAAATAGAAATACAAAGCAAAGAAAGAAGAAAAAGAGTGTAGTAAAGTAAAGAAAAAAAGAAAAAGATGAAACAAAGAAATTAGTCAACTTCCGATTTATCCCTGGTCATAGTGATTTAAAAAAATAAATCTTACATGCTAGGTCTAATTATAACATTAAAAAAACATTTCTTGTCTAATATATCAATTTATATATATTTTAGTCTTCAAATCCCCATATAAGCTTTGCCCGCCCTGCATTTTCAAATAGTCTGTTAATGGTTTCCACTCTTTAAGAAAATAATAATTTGAATTTTCTTTTAATAAACATGTCAATTTATCATTTTCTGCCATATCCATTACTTTTAACATCCAGTCATGTATCGTAGGTATAGTCTGATTTTTCCTATTTTGTGCATATATGAGTCTTGCCGCTGTAATCATATATTGCGTAATTCTTGTAAATTGTTTTCCTATTTGTTCTTCTGATATTCCCAATAGAAATAATTCTGGTTTAAATGGAACTCGAATTTGTAAAATATTTTGCATCAATGAATGTATTTGAGTCCAAAACTTCTTTGCAATTTCACATGTCCACCACATATGGTAAAATGACCCCTCTTTTTTTTTTTACATTTCCAACACAAGTTGGAAACATTCCCATACATTTTAGCTAGTTTTTGTGGAGTCATATACCATCTGTACATCATCTTGTAGAAATTTTCCTTCAAATTGTAACACAAAGTAAATTTTAGTCCTTTAGTCCACATGTCTTCCCATTGTTGCATTTGAATATTATGACCAATATTTTTTGCCCAGTTAATCATGCAATCTTTAACTTGTTCCTCTACCATTTCACCTTTTAACAATAATTTATACATTTTAGCAATTAAATGATCATCTGTCCCACATAATTGTATCTCAAATTC
This sequence comes from Charina bottae, assembly GCA_023362775.1. NCBI lineage: Eukaryota > Metazoa > Chordata > Lepidosauria > Squamata > Charinaidae > Charina > Charina bottae. Next base: position 11,354,173 of record JALMGJ010000005.1, read on the forward strand.
CGATTTGGTTTGTTCAAATTCAAGTTCTTTTTTATCTGATTTAAATTTTTCTACAAGTTGCATATATGAAAGCCATTGAAAAGTATATCCTTCTGAGGCCAATTCTTCTTTTGATTTAGTTTTATATTGTCCTTGTTCTTTTTTTAAAAAAGTCTTTGTAAGTCAGCCATTTATCTTTAACTCTTACTTCTGTTCTATGAAATGCTTCTTGCATGGAAATCCATAAAGGTCTTTTATAACATAAAGTTAGTTTATATTTATTCCAAATTCTTAACAAAGATCTTCTAATATAATGATTTTTAAAGTCCACATTAACTTTTACTTTGTCATACCACAAATATCCATGCCATCCATATCTTAATTCATGACCCTCCAAATTCAATAGTTTTTCATTTGTCAAAACTATCCACTCTTTAATCCATACCAAACAACAAGAAGCATAATATAATTTCAGATCTGGTAGACCCATTCCGCCTCTTTCCTTTGAATCTTGTAAGACTTTATATTTTATTCTTGTTTTTTTCCCTTGCCAAATAAACTTAGAAATATCTCGCTGCAATGTTTGAAAGGTTCTTCTGATGCCAATATAGGTAATGTTTGAAAAAGATATAAAATTCTTGACTTTCACTTCCGGGTGTTGGGTTGAGCGAAGCGGCGAACCGAGGCTCCGAGCCTCGTTTCTGCGTTTTACAAACAGCGGCGATTAAAAAGAAAAAAGTCGCCGAAAATCACCCTCAGAGAGAGGGTTAGCAGAAGATCTTCCACAAGGGTCGCCGGATTGCCGCTCTCTGCATACCCCCGTATTTCCACCACAGGGGAAGGCAGATTGAAGCGGCAAAAGGTGGCTGGGATTGTCAAGAAGCTCTCTGGAAACCGTGAATCTGAATAAGATAAGTAGCTCCCCGCCCAACCTTTTAGATGCACTTTTTAGTTTTATTTTTAAACTTTAATTGCCTTATTAAGATCTAAGATTTATCTATGGACTTGTTAAATAATTGCTAGTAGTGGTTTTTTCTTTCATGTCAAAGACTGTCAAAATGTGGGAAGGAAAAACTAATTGACTTTGCCATAAAGGAAAGTGATTTGCCTTTTACTTTTACTTTTACTTGGATTTAAACTTTCTACTTATTGGTTACTATATACATTTTTATTCTGGAAATATTTTATTTCGACTTTGTTTCTACATGGAATAATTAACATTCTGCCTTCTACTCTTTTTTGGTTAATATTGCTAGGGAAATTATTTTTTTCTCTTACAAGCCTTGCTTTAAATTTTTATGCTCTGTTTGGACTTACTATACAGAACTGGATTTTTTAATATGTAACTTGGGAGAAGAAGTGATTTGGATTGTTATTGCTTTCTCTCTTTTTTTGTATTGCAAATAATTTTACTATAACTTCTTTTTTACTTCAGTTACTTTTGGTTGGATTGAAGAGTACTAGTGGGCACAAGAAACCTTGGAACTGTTTACTTTCACCAGGACTGTTTTGACTATAGTGGGGGGGGGGGAAAGCTGCCATCTGTTGCTTTATTTTTTGCTTTTGAGATTACATAGACTTATTTACCTAATGGATTACAAATGAACTTTGAAGATAATTATTTTTAAAGGGTTGCTTTTACTTTTTGGAATTTTTTTTAAGTTCCCTTTTTTGCTGTAATTACTGCCTTTTTTATTTTTGATATTTTTCATTTTTTCTCTTTCTTTTCCTTTTTTCCCCTTCCTCCTCTCTTTTTTTTTTTCTCTTACAGGAAAGCTACCTACAACATGGCGTCTGTGGTATTGAAGAGGAAAGATAAAGATAAAGAAAAAGAGACTGGAAAAGCGTCAACTGAGTCTGCGACACCTGCACCATCAACGGAAACTCCACTATCAGAAATGAAAAAAATGAAGCAATTGCAGCATTAAATAAGAAAGTGGAAGATTAATCGGCAGCATTAAATAAAAAAGTGGAAGATTCATCAGCTAATTTGGGTCAGCAAAATAAACAGATGGAAGAACAAATTGCATCGTTAGATAAGAAGATGGATAAGAAGATGGAAGATATGAAAAAAGAAATTACCCAGGAGATAAAACTTGAATTTAAAAAGGAAGTACAAACAGTTAAGGAAGTTGTGAACTCTCTGTCAGGTGAACTTAAAGATATGCAAGGTCAGATACAAAAATTAGAGACTAAATCAGAATATACTACTAAAGAAATTGAACATAATTTGGATATTACAGCATTAGCAGAGATGAGAGAGAAGGAACACATGTTGAGATTGAGAGCAGTCCCTGAGCAAGCAAATGAAGATGTAAGAGAAAGGATTATTTCTGTATTGGCAAATTTTTTAGAGATAAAAGAACAAGACTTAGAGTTGGAAATAGATATTTTTTTTAGAGTGAATTCATGTTATGCTAGAGAAAATAAAGTTCCTAGAGACATATTGATATACTTTGTGAGAAAAGTGGTAAAAGAACAAATTTTGAAGAAACATTACAATAAAAGATTAAATATAGAATGGAAAGAAATAATTATATTAAAAGAAATACCTTTGAGAATATTAAGGAAAAGAAGAGACTACTCCTTCCTTACAGACAAATTAAAACAACACAATATCCCATTCAGATGGGAGAAATTAGAAGGTGTATCTTTTATGTTCAAAGGGCAGAGGTTCAGAATAACTTCCATTTTAAAAGCAAAAGCATTTTTAGAAAAATACAAGACAGAAATGAGTGTAATATCTGGAGACTTGGAAGAAGGAGGAGTGTCATCTAAAGATAAAAAGAGGAATGAAGACTTATCCGAGATGGGAGCTGCAGGTTTGGATTTGAAAAAGATTTTAACCATCAAAAGAATTATGGAAAATAAATATTTGACATGGAATATTAATGGAATTAACGCCCCACAGAAAAGAAGAAAGATTTTTCATTTCTTGAAAAAATTTAAATTGGACATAATTTGCTTACAAGAGACTAATATTTGCAAAAAAGACACTAAATATTTGATTCAAAAACAAGTTGGAGAAGAATTTATTTCAGCTGGGGAAAAAAAACGAAAGGGGTAGTTTTGTATATACAACCAAAGTTAAACTCAAAATTAATATTAACTGATGATGAAGGACGTTATGTTGCAGTTGAAATTAACATACAAGGAACTAAAACATTAGTTGTTGGACTTTATGCACCAAATATGGACAAAGTAGTATTTTATAAGAATTTAATGGATAAACTTTTGGACCAAACTTATGAAAATTGGTCTTTTATGGGTGATTGGAATGGAGTAATTTACCCTAAGATGGATAGACAATCACAAAAAGAAGTGAAGAGTACACAGGGAAAATTGCCACAAACATTCTTTGACTTAAAAGAGATGTTGGACTTACAAGATATATGGAGACTTATGAATGGGACTTCTAGAGAATACACGTATTATTCAGAAAGATTTAAATCACATTCCAGAATAGATATGAATTTGATATCTAAAAGTCTAATGATGGACATTAGTAAAGTTGAAATATTACTCAAGACCCTTTCAGATCATAATCCAGTAATGTTGACTGTTAAAGGAAAAAGAAATGTATTTTGATGGAGATTAAATGAGTCAATATTTCGGAAAAATGATATAGTTGAGGCAAGCAAAAAAAAGTTAAAGGAATATTTTCAACTGAACTCAAACAAAGGTACCAATATTCAGATTGTATGGGATGCCAGTAAAGCATATATGAGGGGTTACTTTATTCAATATATTGCTCAAATGAGGAGAAAGAAACAAGAGAGAATTCAACAGATTTTAGATGAAATAAAAAGTAAAGAGATATGTTTAAGAGATAAGCCAATGGACGATACTTTGCTTACTCAAATTAAATTTTTACAAAAACGGATATCGATGATATTGACACAAGAGATAGAGACTCAAATGAAATTCACAAAGCAAAAATATTTTGAACATGCTAATAAACCAGGTAGATGGTTGGCTTATAAATTACGGAAACAAAGATAAAAAAAATTAATTTCTAAAATACAACATGAAGGAAAAGTTATGGTGAATAATATAGATATACAAGAAGTGTTTTATGATTATTATTCAAAATTATATAAAAAACAAGAAGTTAATTTGATGGACATTGATAAATATCTGAGTGAACAGAAATTAACTGTTCTTGATGACCAACAAAGATTAATGCTTAATAATCCTATAACAACAGAAGAAATGGTAAAGGTTTTCAAGAAAATTAGTAGTGGAAAAGCACCAGGACCGGATGGCCTGTCAGCAGCTTACTATAAATGTTTCGAAGATGAATTATGTTTACCTTTACAGAAGACTATGAATTCGATTTTGGAAACAGGAACAATGCCAGAGACTTGGAAAGAAGCACATATAACATTGATTCCTAAAGAACAAGATTTGACTTTAACTAAGAATTACAGACCAATATCTCTACTGAATAATGACTATAATATTTTCACAACTATATTGGCAGAAAGAATGAAAAACATTCTTAAGAACTTTATCAAGATCAAGCAGGATTTCTGCCCAAGAGACAGATCCGTGACAATGTCCAAAATATATTAGATAAATTGGAATATCTGGAACAACATTATGAAAAACAAGCTGCCTTGATATTTATAGATGCTGAAAAAGCTTTTGATAATTTAAATTGGCCTTTTATGTTTAAAGTATTAGAAAATATGAATTTTGGAGGAAACTTTATTAAATGGATTAGATCAATATATACTCCCCAATTTGCAAAAATAATTGTTAACGGAGAATTTAGTAAACCATGTGAAATCCAAAAAGGTACAAGACAAGGTTGTCCATTATCTCCACTTTTGTTTATATTGGTACTAGAGGTCTTATTGAGAGATGTTAGACAAGATGAAGGTATCCATGGTATTAAGGTTAAAAAAGAAATTTATAAATTAAGAGCCTTTGCTGACGACTTAGTCTTTACTTTGGAAAATCCACTAGATGGAATTGAATTATTGATTCAGAAATTGAAAGACTTTGGATTGTTAGCAGGGTTTAAAGTGAACTTACAGAAAACAAAAGTTTTGACTAAAAACATGGACTATTACCAACAAGAGAAATTGAAAGAAATAACGGGATATTCAATGGAAGAAAAAGTAAAATATGTGGGAGTATATTTAACAACTAAAAATTTTAAGTTGTTTAAGAATAATTATATTCCGCTTTGGACAGATATTAAAAAAGACTTGGATCAATGGGAAAAATTACAACTATCATTATTAGGTAGAATTTCAGCAATTAAAATGAATATTTTACTGAAAGTTCCATCTATTTCCAAATCCAGATCCTGTTCTCTCATTTCCAGAAATTTAACTAATTCAGAAACAATCCTTTCTCTTGCTTTTTCATTTAATTGTTCTAGGGATGCACTCAATCTCCAATCATGTTCTTTCTCTATCATTTCTGCTAAGGCAATATTATCTAAGTTGTATTCAACTTCCTCAATGAGACTTTCTGAGTTAGTCTCCAATTTCTGCATCTGGCCTTGCATCTCTTTAAATTCCACCACTTCCTTAACTATCTGCATTTCTTTTTCAAATTCTTGTTTTATTTCCTGGATTGGTTCTTCCTTCGTCTCCCCCATCCTCTCAACTACTTGTTGTCCCAATAGACCCATCTTTTTGTCCATCTTTTTTTCCAAAGCAAATAAATTCTCCATCTGCTCGTTGATTCACTGACCCAAGTTTATAAATGAGTCTTCTATTTTTTTGTTTAGTAAAGTAATTCCATCCAGGATTGCATCCAGAATTTTTTTTTTCTTTCGCTGGTGGAACTTCCATAGATGCACTTCTAGTTTCTTTTTTTTTCTCTTTGTCTCTCTTCATCCTCAATGCCATATTTGTCATAACGTAGATAATATTCCTGTAAAAAAAAAAAAAGGAAAGAGGAGGGGGAAATATATATAAAAAAGAGAGAAATAATAAGTGTTGCAATAGTTGTTTACAAAATGGAGGGAGTAAAGAAATACCAAAAGTAAAAAAAAATCCTTTAAAAAAAAAAACTATTTTTTTTTTAAAAAAAAAAACTATTAAAAAATAGTTGTCATAACACCAGGATTGTAGTCCATACAAAAGGCAAAAACAGTCCTTTAAAAATAATTGTCATCATAATTCATTTGTAATCCATTAGATATATAAGTCCATGTACTTTCAAGAACAAAAAATAAAAAGGCAGATGGAAACTTTTTTTTCCTTATAGTCAAAATAATAATGGAAACGATAAACAATTCCAAGGTTTCACACGCCCACTTATAACTCTTCAGTCCAACCAACCAAAGTAACTGAAGCAGAAAAATTATATAAAATACATAAGATGTTATTTATTCCATATAGAATCAAAATCCAAATAAAATTATTCCAAAATAAAAATGCATTCAATTACCAATAGATAGGAAACTTAAATTAAGGTAAAAGTAAAAGGAAAATCACTTTCATTTGTGGCACAGTCATTAGCTTTCCATTTCCACCAGTTAACCTTCTTTTGACAAGAAAAAAATAAAAACACCAGCAATTATAGATCAAGTCCAGAGATAAATCTTAGAGTATAATAGGAAAAATAATATTTAAAAATAAAAGGTGTATCTAAAAGGTTGGATAAGGACCTACTTATCTTTTCTAGATTCACAGCTTCCGCAGAGCTTCATGTAAATTCCAGTCGCCGCTCGCCACTCCAATCTCCCTTCCCCCGTGGTGGAAATATGGGGGTCAGAAGAGAGCTGTGATTCCAGCGACCTTTGTGAGCAATCTTCTGCTCACCCTCTCTTCGAGGGTGATTTTTCGGTGATTTTCTTCTTTTCAGAACCACCGCAAATGGAAAGCCACGGAATCGAGACTAAGAGCCTCGGTTCTTCGCTCTGCTCAGTCCAACGCCCGGAAGTGAAAGTCCATGTAACTATTTTATATTCTCTTTACATTAACAGAACTACTCTGGTCAAAAAAAATTTAACACACAAAAAAACACTTTTTAACTTTTTAAACAAAAGTTTTTAACACAAATAATATTTAATCATAATTGGGAAGAAAGAAACGAAATGTTTTAAAACAGCCCCAAACTGTAGTGTGCATAAGATCAAATATGTCTTTGGATGGATTTGACTCCATCCCTTTAAGTCATTATTGTGTTTAGCTACCATTTCCCCCCCTAATAATCCTGTTTTTGTTTTATTCTCTGTTTTGATACGTACTATTTTCTAAGTGGGCTGACACACACAACTGCTTTAGTTGCCTATTTTTTTTTTAAAAAAAAGAGCAACATAGACTTTATTGGTTTTCTGTCCTGTTGCTTAATATTTTATTTCCTCCTGAAAGCAAACTCCACCCACTAAACAAACAAAAAGGTCTTCCATTTTAGTAACAAAAAGCTCACTGATGCTTAGAACAAGAGCTTTCACCTATATACGTCACAGTCTTCACAAGGAAATTAATATCTTCACCATTTTTTCCTGTAATCAAAAACCTAGTATGACATGATGAATTGCTTTCAGATCACATCTTTATGGTCATTCCAGAAATTTTAGTATACATTTTTGACCTACCAAATACTACATGCAATTAAAATTCTATTAAGAGGGTAGGGAAAAAAGAACAAAAGAAAAAAGAACCAGAGAACTGTGTAGAACAGATAAGGCTGATTTACAGATTGCTTTACAGAGAGAGAAAAATAAGGCCGGGGATGGGAACCCTGGTTAGGCTTATTATCTCCATCTTACATGTATCTTCACCACATATCAAGAGAATCTAAAAAATAATGCTGATTAAACAATTCTTCTATTGGATCTCTCTGTGCTGCCCTTTTCCATTTTAGAACATACTTTGGTAAAAGCATTAGACTTAGACTGTATTGCAAGAAATTCTAATCTTCTCAAGCCGTGGAAAAAGAAGGCATTTATTTCTTGAAAAGTTTACCTTGATCTTTACTAGACAAACTAGTACCAGTAAGGACATGATCTGAAAATATATTATTACACAAATAAACAAAGTGATATTTGAAAACTAGCAGGACTGGTTTTACCCCATATCCAATTTCCAAGTTTACAACTTTGTTGCAAGGAAGCGTCTTCTTTTTTTTTAATGTACAATCCAGATGGTGTATTAGAATCTCTGTAATTGTGGTAAAATGGAATAGCACCGAGATGTTATCAAATCTTCCTCTAATTTAACAATCTTATTCCCTTCGGAGTCCTTCTTATCACAGAGAGCTTGAAAAAAAACACAGTTGGTCCATTACAGACAACTGGTTTATTATCTCTGCTTTATTACTTAGATCATCTGGAAGAGGGAGAAAAATGTAAAAAACAAACAAATGAACCCTCACAGCTATAACAAGTAGCTCTTTGTCAGAACTAATCCAATACTTTGAAATAATTGAAACCCCAGATGCTGGGAGAGGTAGGTAGGAGCTACCATGGCAGCTCAAGGCATCAAAGTTTGGGCCAAGAGTGGCTCAGTCAACATATAAACCATCACCCCAGATGGGCAGAAGAAATTGCTATAATAAAACCTAACAGAAAGACAAAATGTTTAACTTTGTCTCCTCCGACAAAATGCAATGATGCTTCTAAATAGAGTGCCTATTCATCACTACCATTAACCAGAAAGCAGATAAATCGGTACTCATGGTTTCCAGTGGGCCTGGGGCAAAATCTCTTAGCCATACTCTTGAGCCGCAGAATCTTGAAACTATCTCCAACCATCCAGCCTTCATCTTCTTTCAAGGCAAATCGTAGTGGACCACTTCTCTCCTCGTTTCCTTCCCAACAATCTATTACATGCCTGACCCAGATAGAATATTTTCTTATTCTAGACTTCTTTTTTCTAAAGGAAACATGCAGCAACTCAGCATATTTAACTCACAATAATTTGCCTGGAAAATTATTGCTTAAGAAAAATTCATTGGCAATTGGCTTTGGGGAGCCACGTAAGATGCCTTACAAAAAAACCAGTAAACCTCAAAGAGATTATCTCAGTCAATGCAGTTTAATTAAAGCATTCTCACACATACATACTAATTCCAGTGTTGTGCAAAAGTTAAGAATGCCAGAAAAGCCCTGCTGGAATAGACTAAAATGCAATACATCCAGCATCTTCTTTTTAAAGATCAAATTGATCTCTCTGGGAGCACCACAAGCAAGGCATCAAGGGAATATCCCTATTTTTTTGGTGTCTTCCAAAACTGAAACATGATTCCATGCATTCAATGTGCTTTACAAACATTAATCATCTGTGGAGTCCTTGGTGCTCTCTGAGCTTGGTTGTTTGCTTGCAGACATTTCATTACCTGACTAGGTAACATCATCAGTGCTAGTGAATGTGGGGTTTGCTCCCTGTTTATATACAATAGCTTGCCCTGCCAGTGTTGGTGGGGGTGTGGTTTTCTCCTTGGTGTTGGGGGTGTTGTTTTCTGCTTGATTGTTTGTCTCCTTGGTTAAGATTCTATTGGAGCCATTAATCATCTTTCCGTTCAACATACATTCTTCTAATCTAATTTAAATGCAACCCAGTCATTATCACCTAGCTTTCTGGAAAAGGCTCTAATGCTGGGAAAGAAGGAAGGAAAGAGAAGAAGGGGATGACAAGCAGAAAGGTGGATGGGCTCAGTTACAATAGCAACTGGTGCACCTTTAGAAGACCTGAAAGACCAGTTTAGGGACAGATTGTTATGAAGAAAAGCTATCTATGTGGTTGCAAAGAATCAACATTGACTTGATGGCATGTAATCAATCAATCAGTCATTATCATCATAGCTTGTGAAAGTAAATTCCTCAATATATATAACTATATATGAATATATATTCATATTCAGTGATAAAATACTTTATTTTGCCCTACCAAATCATATAAAACACTGTCATATCCCCCTACTTTTTTGTTTGTTTGCTTTTAATAAATGATCTCATAAAGATTTCCTAGTGCTCTGATTTAGTTATAATATTTATTGTCCCTTTCTGCCTTTTCAGCTTTAGGGTAATATTTTTGAGACAGCATTACCAGGTTACCAGAACTGGGGATAGTATCCAAACAAGGCTATACCATAAGTTCAGATAAATATGAGTTTCCAGTTTCTACCCTTATTACCTACAGCACAGAATCTGGCTAAACTGCTTGGAAGATTTGCAAGATTCTGTTACTACAGCTGTTCTACAATAGCTTTAGGTTTGCGCAGTGTCTGTTTCTTAGTCTGGCCTACCTGTTAGGGCTGACAGAAAGAAAATATATGGCAACAAATTCTATACACGAATGGCTAGTGCCTCTAATTCAACATAAGGTGCCAGTGCATTAATAATATATACATAAGCTATTTCTGATTATTCCTCCTTCAGAAAAAGACCAATTCGACTTCTTCTCCATCTTCTGTTAAATAATAACCTCAAATCAATATCAGAGTGAAGAATCTTTAAATGAAGTTTTTTAGGACTCCAGTTATTTACTTAGTTCTCATTTACAGCCACTTTGGTGTAGTGGTTTAAGGCACCAGGCTAGAAATCGGGAAATTGTGAGTTCTAGTCCTGCCTTAGGCACAAAGCCAGCTGGGTGACCTTGGACCAGTCACTCTCTCTCAGCCCTAGGAAGAAGGCAATGGCAAACCACTTCCAAAAATCTCGCCAAGAACACTGCAGGGACTTGTCCAGGCAGTCACCAGGAGTCAACACTGACTCGAAGGCACACAATCCGGTTGGGGGAGGTGGGCGGTGATATAAATTTAAATAATAAATTAAATAATAAATAAATACCACATTCACAGCAGGTCTCAGAACCTTTTTCTATACTTAAAGGGGAAAATAGGCAGATTATTCATGGCATGGAGACTTTTTTTTCTAACAACTCAGGTAGAACTTTTGCACCAACTTCCATCTGTGTTTTGGGGGGCAATCTTCAAGTACTTCTCATTCCAGAAGGCACGCTTTTCAAAGATTCATTTTAGTTCTTCAGGAGAGTCTAATAAAAGACATCTTGGTTTATGAACATTTTAGAAATTATATTTAACATTGACGTTAACTTTTTTCTCCTTATCTTTAAAGGTTTAACATCTAAATCATCATAGTGTTAACAACTTCTAGTTTATATTGCAGAAATACCTCTGTACCCAGCTAATATAAGGTATTATTTGCATCTTACAATGCAATAAAACAATTACTTGGGAAAAAAGAAAAAAAAGAAAAGACATCAGACTTTCCATAGTCACTGAGCAACACCTTGTAGCAACATTCTCCAGCCAGGTACTCCAGAATCTTTGAACTACAATAGCGTCATCTCTAGTCTCAGGATAATGGAATTGTAGACATGTATATTGAATTCAGCTCTTGGTTGCTGAAGATAATCCATGAATAAAAATCTAGAGATCAACTCCTCTGGCTCTTGTTTGCCTTCTTATTGTCTTGCTCATGTCCCTCCTCTCTATGTTCTTACTTCTGCCCCTTTTTCTCAGTCATAATTCTCAATCCTCTTCATTCTCTCTGTCTTACTTTATCCTTCCATTTTTCTCTAGGTTTTACTTAAATAGGCTTCCTGCTGTTTCCATCCCTCCATACTTTTCCATCTCTTCAGTCTCCCCTTTATTAGTTCCTTCTGTTAAGCAGTCACAGACCTATTGATGACATGATCAATCCTCTGCCACCACTGGAGTTTTCTTCTATTACCTTGCAGTCCTCAAGTATTAAAACTGTCCATAACTGCTGTGACGTCCCCATTACATGGGAATATTGACTCACTCAGCCACACTGGATATGTATCAATGTGCTCAATTATCCTTGTAAAGTATTATTACAACTTTTAACACCCATTAAAACATCAAGTAAAGAAGTCCAATTGCAGTAAAGATCCAGATACCCTGCACCCAATCAAAACAGTGTTGCCCACTTTACTTTCTATGTAACTTCAATATTAGGTCATATCTCAATAAATGAATTTATATAGAGAATTTTAAACTGCTCTAATAAAATGCAACAGTCCCTCATCTACCATGTTTCTCTCTTTTCCATTGTCTCTCCACACTCCCCCTCTCTCTTTTTTCTGTATGGGGTCTTTAAATGCCTGGGTTTAGTCATTGATCCTTGTTGTTGTTGTTTATTCGTTCAGTCGTTTCCGACTCTTCGTGACTTCATGGACCAGTCCACGCCAGAGCTTCCTGTCAGCCGTCACCATCCCCAGCTCCCCAATGGTTGAGTCCGTCACCTCCAGAATACCATCCATCCATCTTGCCCTTGGTCGGCCCCTCTTCCTTTTGCCTTCCACTTTTCCTAGCATCAGCTTCTTCTCCAGGGTATCCTGTCTTCTCATTATGTGGCCAAAGTACTTCAGTTTTGCCTTTAATATCATTCCCTCAAGTGAGCAGTCTGGCTTGATTTCCTGGAGTATGGACTGGTTTGATCTTCTTGCAGTCCAAGGCACTCTCAGAATTTTCCTCCAACACCAGTCATTGATCCTACACCTCCTCAATAGTGTCATCATTTCTCAGGAAATCACTTATTTATTGTTCCTAAAGGACATTTTCTCATCTGAATAGGTTTGCATCATTTTCTCCTTGCATTGGTAATTCCTCATTCAAATGCCCCTACATCTTACTTCATTTTCTCTATTCCTTGAGTAAACTGTAGTTTAATTTCCAGAAATATAGTGCATTCAGTTAAGTCTCTGAAATTTCAAGAGTTCCATGCTTGTGGGGCATAGTTCCTATTGAAATATTTGCTGTATGACAAACAGAGTCAGCTTTTCCCATTCAAATAACATATGTATATCAAATTAGTCTTTTCAGTCAAATACTTGTCAGTTTGACTGGTTGCATACGAGAAATCAGAACATTTCTGTGGAAGGAAACATTCACCAGGCAGCAGTTTCATCGTATCTCTTCTTATTTTGTTCCATAACATTTAATCTGCCCTGCATCCTTTCATGTAGGATTTTATCTAGACCAATTGCTGTGTCTCATCTTCCCTTTCTTCAACTTGTTCAGATTTAATAGTGGCATTATGAAACATTAGCAAACCTAGAAGAGGATCTCTTAGTCGCACTCAAATCTTCTGATGTGTGTGTGTGTGTGTGTGTGTATACATATTAAAAAGAATTCAATTCCCTTCTCACCCCTATGGGTGGTATGCGTCTTCCTCAACCTCAGGTCCTCTACTGGAGGCCTGGGAGTTTGCGGGTTCTGCGCAGTATCTTAGCTGTTCCTAGCATTGCACTCTTCTGTACAGAGAGCTCTGATGTTGCTCCTGGGATCTGTTGGAGCCACTCTCCCAGTTTAGGAGTCACAGCCCTGAATGCTCCTACCACCACTGGGACCACTTTGGCCTTCATTTTACACATCCTATTTCAGGCCCTGGTACTTCTCCAGCTTCTCATACTCCTTCTTCCTGATGTTGTTGTCACTTGGCACCACTACATCTATCACCATCGCTGACTTATGCTCCTTGTCTACTACCAATAGATTGGTTGATTGGCCAATACTTGTCTGTCTGTCTTGATCTGGAAGTCCCACAGGATCTTAGCGCTGTCATTTTCCACGACCTTCTGTAGAATCTCCCATCTGCACAGTCTGCACCTTGGGTCCTGTCTAGTGTGGTAGACCCCTGCTTCTATGGATCTGGTGCTTAGTGCCTGTTCTTGTGATGCTATGATCAGTGCCTCAGTGCTGTCTTTTAGTCCATCCCTTTCCAGGCACTGGTAGGATTTCCCAATGTCAGCCACCTCAGCTATCTGTTGATGGTACATCCTATGCAGGGTCTTGTCTTGCCATGGCACTTCCTCTGCTTGATCTTCCTTCCATGTCTGCTATATATATATCAACATCTCCAGTTGGGTGCTCATAGACCAAAGAGTTTCATAAAATGAAAACAGACTAATTTATGTATTGTCGAAGGCTTTCACGGCCGGAGTTCGATGGCTGTTGTGGGTCTTCCGGGCTGTGTGGCCGTGTTCTGGAAGTTGTGGTTCCTAACGTTTTGCCAGCATCTGCGGCCAGTATCTTCAGAGGGCAGGAGCACAGACAGAAGCGAAATCTCTGTGCCCAGGTAGAGTGGCAATGTTTTGTTTGTTTTCTATTTATACAGCTAAGTTATAGGAGATTAGGTGGGGTTTTTTGTTGTGTTGAAATGTTAACGAGTGGCTGCTGAGCGTGATTAGCATGTTCATTGTGAGAAGTATTCCCATGTCCTGTTAGTTGGACTGAGTTCGTTGACCTTTTGCAGGCTGTGTTTTTCAGGACTGGTAGCCAGGTTTTGCTAATTTTTAGACTTTCTTCTTTTTTATTGTAACTGTGCTGGTGTTTGTGAATTTCAATGGCTTCTCTGTATAATCTGGTGTAGTGGCTTTTGGTGTTGTCCAGTATTTCTGTGTTTTCAAATAGGATTTTGTGTCCCGTTTGCTTGAGAGCATGTTCAGCTACTGAAGATTTTTCTGGTTGCTGTAGTCTGCAGTGTCTTTCGTGTTCTTTTATCCTGGTGTGAAAGCTTCGTTTTGTGGTTCCGATGTATACTTGTCCGCAGCTGCATGGTATGCGGTATACTCCTGCAGCAGTGTGGGGGTCCCTTTTGTCTTTTGCTGATTTTTAGCATTTGTTTTATTATTTATTTATTTATTATTTGGATTTATCCCCACCCATCTCTACCGTGGTAGACTCTGGGAGGTTTGTTGTATTTTCCTGGTGGGTCTGAAGACTGTTTGAAAGTTGTGTTTTTCCATCAGTTTTCCCATGCGGTCAGTGACTCCTTTGATGTAGGGCAGGAATACTTTGTTTGTGGGGGGCAGTTTTTCTTCAGTTGGATGTTGTTTTCTTGGTTTGATGGCTCTTTTTATTTCATTCTTGGAATAGCCATTCGCCTGTAGGACCCAGTTCAGATGGTTAAGTTCATTGTTGAGAAATTGGGTTTCACAGTTTCAATTAGCACGATCCACCAAGGTTTTGATCATGCCTCTCTTTTGTCGTGGGTGGTGATTGGAATTTTTGTGCAGATACTGGTCTGTATGGGTGGGTTTTCTGTATACTTTGTGTCCTAGTTTGAGGTCTGGTTTGCGTATGACCAGCATATCTAAAAATGGAAGTTTGCTGTCAGTTTCTTTTTCCATAGTGAATTGTATATTGGGGTGGATGCCGTTTAGGTGGTCAAGAAATTTCTCCAGTTCTTCTTCAGTATGACTCCAAATTGCGAAGGTGTCATCCACGAACCGGAACCAGACTGTTGGTGTAATGGGAGCTGATTCCAAAGCCTGTTTTTCAAAATGAAGAAGCAAATCTTCCCAGAAGACATTACAGCTTTATTTCAACACTGCCTAACAACTAGTTACTTTCAATGGGAGAATGAGTTCTACAAACAAATAGATGGTGTTGCCATGGGAAGCCCCCTGATCCAAGTCATAGCAAACTTTTACATGGAACATTTTGAAAAACAGGCTTTGGAATCAGAAAAGAGCCATCAAACCAAGAAAACAACATCCAACTGAAGAAAAACAGCCCCCCACAAACAAAGTATTCCTGCCCTACATCAAAGGAGTCACTGACCGCATGGGAAAACTGATGGAAAAACACAACTTTCAAACAGTCTTCAGACCCACCAGGAAAATACAACAAATGCTAAAATCAGCAAAAGACGAAAGGGACCCCCACACCGCTGCAGGAGTATACCACATACCATGCAGCTGCGGACAAGTACACATCGGAACCACAAAACGAAGCATTCACACCAGGATAAAAGAACACGAAAGACACTGCAGACTACAGCAACCAGAAAAATCTTCAGTAGCTGAACATGCTCTCAAGCAAACGGGACACAAAATCCTATTTGAAAACATAGAAATAGTGGACAACACCAAAAGCCACTACACCAGATTATACAGAGAAGCCATTGAAATTCACAAACACCAACACAGTTACAATAAAAAAGAAGAAAGTCTAAAAATTAGCAAAACCTGGCTACCAGTCCTGAAAAACACAGCCTGCAAAAGGTCAACGAACTCAGTCCAACCAACAGGACATGGGAATACTTCTCACAATGAACATGCTAATCATGCTCAGCAGCCACTCGTTAACATTTCAACACAACAAAAAACCCCACCTAAACTCCTATAACTTAGCTCTATAAATAGAAAACAAACAAAACATTGCCTCTCTACCTGGGCACAGAGATTTCGCTTCTGTCTGTGCTCCTGCCCTCTGAAGATGCTGGCCACAGATGCTGGCGAAACGTTAGAAACCACAACTTCCAGAACACGGCCACATAGCCCAGAAGACCCACAACAGCCAGACTAATTTATCTCAGACTATTTTGTAGCCTGCCAGATTTAATGCAAATCTCAAGAAAAATTTAGAAATCTGAAGGTTCATGATTCCCACTGACAGTAACTAAAAGCTATAAACAAGACAAAGTTTTATTTGTCATGACTGGATGAAAACATTATATATATATATATATATATATATATATATATATATATATATATATGTGTGTGTGTGTGTGTGTGTGTGTGTGTGTGTGTGTGTGTGTGTCTGTGTGTCTGTGTGTAATGAAACTGTAAAGACAGAAGAAAATGGGAGAAAATGAGACTCTGGGTAATACTGAAAATAGATGGACTGAAAAACTGCAGGCACAAAACAGTGCTGTATGACTCATTAGTGAGAAATATATCTGCAAGAGGATTATGCGTTTAGAGGTTTAAAAATTTAGTACATTGTTTTGCATACATTTATAGTAGCTTTTGGGGTGAGAAGATAAAACAGAGCTATGTTTATATATTGTACTAGTAATAAATAGAATATTATCAGCTGCCATTCCAATTCCTTTTTCTCAGTCTGAGAGTTACTAGTATTTATAAAGTGGAACAGCCTACTTTTTCCTTTCTATCGCATATGTTCCATATTTTGTTTTTCAGATGTATGTCATTTTACTGCAGTTCTTCTCTCCCCCAATCTGCATTCTTTTACAAGTGTGGTTTATTAAATTTCTTTAATTCAAAATTTGTACTGTTTTTAATTCTGCTGAAAAACTTCTTCAATAAAAATTATTTTCTGAAAAAGATGATCCAACTTCAGGTCCCTATTCAACTGTGGAGCTTTGAGTATCCAATTTGAGACAGTCACAATATTTAAGTCCAACCTACATTACAGAATTATTGTTGCCTGGATAAAGTAAGAGGAGATCCATTGCATATATACCACCACAAGTTTCTGGAGGAAAGATAGAACATAAGTACAATTCATTGTATATGTATTGAGAAGATGACAAGTATGGGGTGGGCTATGCTACCATTAGATGGATATAGCATTGGTTGAATGTCACCCAGCGAGTTCATGTCAGTGATTTGGGATCAAGCTGGAAGGAGATTATGAGACACATATTACAATGCTTCATTCTAGGTCCTGTGCTGTTCAACATATTCATAAATAACTTGGATAAGGAATCAGAAAATCAAATTGGGGATGATACCTTAGATCACAGCTTTCCAAACTTTTTCTGTTGGTAACACACACCAACGGTGGCGGCGGCGACACAACATCACACGCAGCAGTGGCAGTGTGCAGGTGTGTCGCGCGAAACGTGGAAGTGCTGATGGTGGCAGCGGCACACCATCAGCACTTCCGGGTTTTCGCATGACACACCTGCACACCGCAGGCGACACAGTACTGTGTCATGACACACAGTTTGGAAAGCTATGCCTTAGATGAAAGTATCAAGTCTCAGGAAGATCTTTAGCAGGAAAATGGGCAGAAATCAGTTAGGTGGATTTCAAATAATATGCAAAGTACTTCATTTAGATAGAAACAATCAAATATATGAGTACAGGATGGAGGAGACCATGCTGGCAGCAGTACAAAATGAATCAGAAGCTGAACCTGAGACAACAGTGTGGTTCAACACAAAAAAGCAAACACAATCTTCACTTATATCAACAGGAGTACAGCATCAAGATCAAGGGAAGTCATTGTTCCCTTATTCTACAATGGCCAGATTACGCCCATAAAATTCTCTCCAGTTCTGGACACCCTATAATGTATTGCATCCAGAAGAGAGTAACCACAGTGATAAAGGGCTTGGAAGGGGGAAAAAAAAGAATGGCTGAAGTTATTAGGTATGTTTAGGCTGGAGAAGAGAAGACTGCAGGGAGAAAATGTAGCTGTCTTCAAGAATTTGAAGGGATGTCAGGTGAAGATAGTTAACTCCTTCAGTGTTGTTACAGAAAGATAAGAAAAGAAACCAAGGGGTTCAATTACACAGAATCAGATTTTGTTTGGACATCGGGAAGAATTTCCTGGTTATTTTTTTCCTCCAACAATGGAACAGACTGCCTTGGGAGGTGGTGGAATCTCCTTCATTGGACATGTTGAAACAGAGACTAGATGGCCATCTGTCAGTGATGATATACTAGCCGTTTCCTATACTGCGTAAGGGATTAGATGATACAATCTCCAAGGTCCTTTCCAATCTTTATGTTCTATGATTCTATTAAGTAAACTAATAAATAACTTCTGAAGAAATACCTGTATCATTAAAGTGGGATGATAAATATATTAGCTCAGTAAAAGCTTAGACTGCCTGTTAAGATATCTTTTTCTGAGCAACACTTTTGCCCAGATCAAGAAAAGCCAATGAGTGACCAGCAGATAAAGTTAAGCTGGAATCTGAAAATACGATCCTGTTATTTCTTTCACAACATCAATCAGTTCACAAGAAGAAGAAGCAGTACTTGAATTATAAGATATCCACTTTGAATCCAGTCTAATTCCAGCAGTGAGGCAGCTTCTTCTAAACCATACAGAATCAATCCCCGATTGCTGAACTACATGTAAGATAAACAAGTTAATTGCAAACTGCAGTTCTTAAAAATGTGTTCCTTCCACAGCCAAGTGTGCCAGATTTTCTTGAAGAAAAAAACCCGAACATTTGTAGACCTGTAAAAATATAATTGTGTACTAAAGGTAACTTAAATTAAATTGTGTATCCCCCATCTTACCCTTCAGTCTACTGTTTTGGTGGAGGTGAATGGTCATTTGTAAATGATATTGCATTTTCTGATATTTCTCAAAAAATATCAAGAAGCATAAGTATTAAAAAAAATTTCTTTCAGTCATTTATTCCACTCTGATAGCATATTTTCTCAGCCCTTCAACAATGTTCTTTAAAATATTGTGTATAAAACCAGGTTTTGTGGTTTTGTGGATAAGGTTTTTTAATCTTAAGAAAAAGCAGTATCAATTAAGAGGCATCTAAAGG
This sequence comes from Charina bottae, assembly GCA_023362775.1. Taxonomy (NCBI): domain Eukaryota; kingdom Metazoa; phylum Chordata; class Lepidosauria; order Squamata; family Charinaidae; genus Charina; species Charina bottae. Next base: position 11,373,380 of record JALMGJ010000005.1, read on the forward strand.
CCAGCTTGTACCTTCAGCAGAACTGAATGAAAATATAACTTATACAGTATACTCTTCTGAAGGTACAATCCATATATAAATGGAATCTGTAAATTAGTCTGAATCCAGTTTATGTTAGCATCACATGCATTCATTAATCAATTCAACTTCCCAAAGATTAAATATAAATTTATTTTTATTTATTTATTTATTTGGTTTTATCCCCGCCCATCAAATGCAATATATGTCCCTTATTTCAGAGTTTGATAATAGCGTGGAGCAACTATATTGGTTTAGAAATAATTTATAAGGAGAAAATAGTTGAAGGATCCATTTACAAACACATACTTACTTATAAATACTTATGTATTTATTATATTAATATCTAACTCATCAACATACATTATGGAAAATTTGTTTTTTAAGACAATCATGTGTGTAGCATTTAGTTTTATACCAAATCTTTCCTAATTTATACATTGTTGAATTGTCCTAATTTTTTTTCTATGCAAGCTTCCCCAGTATAGATATTTTTGTGTGCTATTTTTCAATTGAGAAATTATATGCCAATCCTTACTAAGAAGGATTCTGGGTTGGTGGATTACACCCTTTCACTTAAAAAGAATCACATTTCTTTTCCTTCCTTCCTGGGTTTCTATGACATACTTAACCAGATCATCAGAAGGTCTAACTGTGGCATCAACATTACATATTAACCTTGGTTAGATTCTTACTGTGCTATTCAAACCCATCCCACTTGCTTTATGATTTAATATATCGTCCAAACCCATATTGTGAGTTAGTACCAAGGGTGGGTTAACCATGGTCTATGAATCCAGCAGAAGGCTGTTTTGTTTTGAGAATTAGGGTGATCTTTTACACTGAAGTGCAAGGTTTACCTAAGTGAAGTCTCCTGTGAGCTGAGCTTGACTCCTAGTGACTTCTTGGATCTACTAATATAGTGATTTTTTTAGCAACAATGCAGAAATTGTTTAGAATTTCCTTCCTTCCTTCCTTCCTTCCTTCCTTCCTTCCTTCCTTCCTCCCTCCCTCCCTCCCTCCCTCCCTCCCTCCCCTCCTCCTCCTCCTCCTCCTCCTCCTCCTCCTCCTCCTCCTCCTCCTCCTCCTCCTCCTCCTTCCCAATTTAGTCCACAATCCTGGAATTTCCTGAGCCATTCATGTCTGGCCCTGTTTAACTTCTAAACATAAAAAGGCTAGCCAGGTACTTCTGACCCTGAGTTTCCCATTATTTATCACCTAAATCTGTGACAACCTGAGGCATGGAAAAGAATTTCTCTGATCTTAGTTAAGGATCTCTGAGGATTCCAGAAAATAAAACTCAAGCATTTTCCCAATTTTTTTTAATAGAACCAATGATTAGGGCTCACACACATTTTTGCAATTTCTCTCTTTCTCCAAGTAGGACATCAGGTTAGAACAGCAGGGTATTTCAAGAATAATGTTCAGTTATTGCAGAAGCTCAGCAACCAGAGGACAGAGGCCCAAAGATGAGAAATAAAGGGACAAATGTGAGAAACGTTTTAGACAAGGGCAAGTCATGAAGTTAATGTTGTTTTGCAACAATGAACTGAGTATTACATTGGTAGAGAAACTGACTGTTGGTTTCAGAGTTGAGAATTATTTTACAACATTGGAAGGATAGCTTTACACCTGATTGGCAGCAATAGATTGCCTTTATGAGCTGTTTGTCAGCATTTGAAAAACAGAGGACTTTCAAGCAATCTGGCCAACATTTTGGGAGTTATTTTTTCCATGGGACAGCAGACATTTTTCTTGTTTTTCTTTTCCATTTTAATTTAATCTCATATATGGATTGTTTATACAGATAGTTGGTAATTTAGGCTGCGTAATCTATCAATCTTTCTATAGCACTGATGGCTAAATTTTATATTTGTATTTTTTCTTTCCACCTTGATGTTATTGTTATTTCCTTTTTTGTACTGCTTCATAAAGCACAAAGAGGGTGGAGAGAGTGTGGTAGCAGCAGGCAAAATGAGATGTTAGCACCTGATACAAATGTGCTGTGTAAAGTAGCATTTCCAGTAGAACACTTGTCAATTCAGCAGGCAGGCAAAGTACCATATAGAGAGACCAGGAAAGCTGGTGGTGGTGGGGAAGACAGGAAGACAATTGAAAAAGGAGCAATAAATAATGCTGACAATCAATTATCCTTCCACGGAAAGAGATGGATAACCAATTAAGGGTTTTGGTAGTGGTTATATTTTTTTAACATACCAATGGAAGCTAAGAGGACAGTCCTAATTTAAAAGTATATCAATTGAAAGGGATTATGGTGAGACACAAGTCAGTCCTACTAACTGAAATACTTTTCTGCCAGTTGAAACCAAGATCTGCTGACAGAGAGATCTGTTAGCAGAACGGAGAAAGATGCTGGCTGAAAATATAGAAAAAGAGAAGGAAAAGAAAAGAAGAATTACTCTGGCCCAGCTCTACAACTTGCTCAATAAGATGGCTAGGATGTTGTGGGAAGGGAGTCAATAGACCCTGTCAAATAACTCCAAGAGAGTTAGATTTAGCTTAGATTTAGTCCCTAACAGAACCAATATTATATATGGTTAAATTAACTCCACCCAACTAGCTATGCTGTGGGAATATGAAAACCCAATCATTTGACCTCTGTTGTATAAGAAAAAGAGAGAAAGTGGCTGAAAAATCAAGCCTTTCCATAATGGAATTCACCACCAGGACTGGCAACAGCATATCCCCCAAAGAGTGAATCTTGCTGCAGTGAAGATTGTGCCTGCTTGTTTAATGAGGAAGGGCTAGTGATGTAACAAAAACTCCCTAGTGCTCTTCTGGCACAAGGCCTTATGCAATATCAGGTGCTTCCTGAAGAAAGAGGGCAGGGATTCTGTATGCCCAAAATAATGACTCCATCTGTTTGATATGACTATGTGCTGCCACCAATTGACTTGGTTAGTGGCTGACTGGGGGGGGGGGGGAAAGGATTGTGGACAAAGGCCACACCTAGTGCCTGCACAAAGTTATTCTTGGCCTTGATGGTTGTAGGAAATTTCCAACCTGCTGTATTCAATTTGATCTCCAGGTAAGCCATTCCCCTCTTTTCTGAAAGGGGAAGGGTTTGGATTCAGATGGCTTTGGACATTTTAGCTAGGTAAGACCTGGTTACCAATTTTATACGTGCTTACCTGAAAGTAAATCTCATTGAATTCAGTGAGACTTCCTTCTGAGTCAACCTTTATAAATTTGCTCTGTAAATCTATACAATTTGTCTTGAATTTAAAAACTCTCTGCATTATGCATTGAGATTGACAGAACTATTAAATAATAAAGAGACCTTAGAGTGACATGACATGCACACTAATGCCTCCCAGTATAGAAATTCATTAAAAGGGTACAGTGTGTTCACAAATTATTTTTAGCCAGAAGCTTTTTTGCTCTCTCTCTCTTTCTCTCTTCAGAAAGTGCCACAAGAGCATTATCAGATTTTTTATTGACAGCCCCTCAACATAATATATTCAGCTATGAAGGCCTGAAGCAGACCTACAATATTCCTGCAGTTTTATTAGATGCTACAAGCCTTTTCTAAAGAAAACAAAATCTCCCAGGTGATCTTAAATTTTGAGGATTCAAGTCAGCAGAATGAAAAGGCATATCTGAAAGCTCTCACTGTCTCTCTTGGCATTAGACAGGTTCAAGGTGGAAAAGTCACCAGGACAGCTCTCATTGATAGGGCTACCCCATGTTAATACTCACATGCATCCACTATAGATGACTTTAGTGAGCGATGGAAGGATCCTGGATGATCAACTAAAGGATAGTCAAGGAAAATATCCTGTAAAGCTATCAAATGCTTTACATTACATAGGAAATGGGCCTTCTTTTGTGGTTGACAAGTGGACAAATTATATCTTGGTAGGTTGCTGATCTATTACTTAGACTGGATTCATCTGACTCCATACCAGGGGACATTTGCACCAGACCAGCTAATGCCTACAGTTATCTAAAATCTATTATCTATTGCAGATATTTATTGTTACCCTAAAAATATTTATTCCTTAATCCAAAGAATTGTTCCTTGGATTGATTCCAGTGTTCATTATTTTCAAGAATTACATTTTGCCAATTTAAACAGCAGCTTAATATTATGGGATTTTTCACACTCTTTGTCATTAGACTCAGCTATAAAATCAGTTACCAAGTGTTATGAATGGCTGTGTGACTGAAAAATATGTGAAGATATATGACAGGAGAGGGCAGCCTAGTGGAAGAACACATGCTTTATATACAAAAGGTTACTGTGCGAGTCTTTGAATATCAGATAGGAGGCTTCTGTCTATTAACTTGGAAATCAGATGTTGAATGATAAGTATATACCAGCTGTGGATCAAGTGTGCTTGTTCAGGTGTTGGACTACAACCACAGTTGGCCATACTGGGTGTAACTGGGATTTGGAGTCTAACTGATGAAAATAGTACAGACTTAGATGGACAAAAGTCTGACTTGGTCTAATGTCAACTTCTTAGTCTGGCATTAGAGACACATGATAATGAGTTTGTCATTCCATTCTACATAGGATGTGCTTTTGACTGTAGCTAATCAGGATGCAGGACAAGTATTCTCTCCTTAGATGTATTTGTGATCTATTTTGCACCTCCAGACCTTTATGATCATAGACAGTACACATCTTCAAGCATATAAGGCTTGGTTTCGCCTGAACATGTTGAGATAGGAGCAGACATGCCATTCCACTTCAGCCTGTCTCCAGCATCCAGGCAGAAGTACAGGTTTCTGTGTCATCCAGGTTCCAAACAAATCAAAGTTCTATGTTACACTGACAGCTGCTCACAATGAAGTGAACACAAATGCAGCCACTTTCAGACCTCCTCCTTGATCACATAGAGGCTGGAGATAGGCAGAATGCTCTTGTTCTCTTCCCTCTTTGAGTGTTCCACATATTCAAGCAAAGAACTGAGTGGTGCTTTAAATAATTATAAGAATAGTGACATATGTTGCATCTGAAAAAAAAATTGCAACAGAAGTAATTTTGTGATAATATTATTGTAAATGGATATTAGAAATTCTATCTGGTTACCATTTCTTTTTTATGCAATAGAAGAAATTTCAGGCAGAGATTGACTCTTGATGAAATACTGTACACTGAGGCTGGGAAAAAATTGATGAGCATCAAGATTCTCCCTGAGATAAGTCAGTTTAGTACAAATGTCAAGCTGACCTCAATATGGTCATTTACTGACGTTTTGCTGCCACTATGCCATTAGTTAGTACACTATGGCACTGAAATCCTACCATTATTAGATGGTTCATCCCCCATTCTTCTCTCACTGTTGTTTGTAATATTTAAGAAACAGCCTGATTCATCCGCAAAATGAATTGTTCAGAACTGTCCAGTTAAATTGTTCTGTTACAAAAATGTACATTTTTTCAGTATTCAGTATAAGGGGTGCGGTAGCTCAGCGGGTTAAACCGCTGAGCTGGAAGGACTGCCTGTATAAGATCTGATGGTCGGCAGTTCTAATCCCCGCGTGGCGAGGTGAGCTCTCGTCATTCACCCTAGCTTCTGCCAACCCAGCAATTTGAAAGCTAATTAAGGCAAGTAGATAAATTGGGTACCACGTACGTGGGAAAAATGTGCTACGTCCTGTCGGGGAGCCATTCCACCGGAGAAAAAAAATGTCGAAAAAAGATTGGAGGAAGACTGAAATGCTGCCGGTGTGGACAGACAGACCTGGAAGTGACATCAACAGGACGTCAGCAGCCGGCTCAAGGCATCCTGGGAATTGTAGTCCAGAGCCTTAAGAGCCGGTTCCCTTACCCCCTCTCCTGGTGCGCGGGTAAAATTATACTTAGGTGATAAATGTATGTATAAAGATAAATGTATATAGACATGTATGTAAGCCGCCTAGAGTCCTCCGTTAGGGAGGGGATAGGCGGGATATAAATACCACAATAAATAAATAAATAAATAAATAAATAAATAAATAAATAAATTCATTCATTCATTCATTCATTCATTCATTCATAGAAAAAATTACTTCTGTTCTGTATTCCAGTTCATCCAGCATTGGAGTCACCCTTATAAGTCTGTTCACTGAACATCCAAACATAATCTTGCTTTAATATATTTGGTATTTTAGGCTATGTTTTTGAAGAGGATCTTTGGGAAATCCTATGAATTAAAAGTATTTGGCTGCTGCAGTTACTTGAAATGCTCCATGGGATCGGTCATGAAAAGATAGAAAAGAAATTAACATCAAACAGTTCTTCCTCTCTATTCCCCCAACAATGGAGATTGTTCCACATTAATATGTAAAGCCTTAACTTTTAAAATAATTTCTTTATTTTAAATTCTAGGCTAGGGAAGACAGAAAAAAGAATTAATTCTGGAAAAAGCAAGACTAAAAAATAAAACTAGCTTTTTAAGGATTAACAACATGCTGGGAAGAATTTCAACACTTTATTTAATGTATGCATACTCACACTGGGATACAAGGACATGCTATGGACCTAATTCACCACATAATAAGATGGTCAATCTATATATAATGTCAATTGCTGTTCAATATATTTGCATCATTGGCGTGTAAAAAGGTAAAGGTTCCCCCTGCACATTTGTGCAGTCGTGTCCGACTCTAGGGGCCGGTGCTCATCTCCGTTTGTTAGCCGAAGAGCCAGCGTTGTCCGAAGATGCTTATGCGGTCATGTGGCCAGCATGATGCACGCAGCACGCTGTTACCTACCCACCGAAGTGGTACCTATTCATCTACTTGCATTTGCATGCTTTCAAATTGCTAGGTTGGCAAGAGCTGGGGCTAGTGCAGGAGCTCACTCCGTCACGCAGGGCTAGAGATTTGAACCTCTGAACTTGTGATCTTCCGATCGACAAGCCTGGCGTCTTACCCGCTGAGCCACCACGCCCCCTTTCATTGGAGTGTACATGTTTTTAAAAATAGTTATTCTCTAGCTAATGCTTATCTCTGTTTTATATGCCAAAACCAAGAGCAAAACCTTTATTAGGATCAACCAAGACAATACAAGGGAATTCAAGCTTTGGAGATCTCCAGACCTCTTCACTATAATGAGAGAAACAATAAGTATCCATCACATTGTTTTACTGTCAATTTTATTCTTTTTATTCTGCATTAGTAACTTTACATCCCCCATTTTTTGAGGGAAATATGAGATAGTATCCTTAAAACTGAATAATAATAGCAACAGCAAAAAAAAAAAAACTTTGGACAGAAAGGTGAAGCATTAAAGAACAAACTGTTCTAAAGCACAAGCAGCAGTTGTAAAATGAAATATGAAAAATGTATTGCAGTAATAACGTAAGTGAAATTTATACTAGAGAACGTCTTTGATAGTCTACTGGTCATTGAATTCTGGCACAGAGAAGGTGTTATTTTATAATTGGTAAATATAAATTCATATGCTAAATTCATATGCTATATTCTCCCACACATATACAGACATATACAAGTTTGGTTCTATTGCCTTTGAGGAATTGGTGAGCTCTAGAAAAAACATCCTTTCAGTAATATTGATTTGGGGTGGTAAATCATTATAACATCATAAATTTGTGATAAACTCTAGAGCTGTATTTGAACATAAATTGCTAAATAGGAAGCTTGCAGTTCTTCTCAGAATATGAATTTCCTTGCTTGATGTTTATACCAATCACCAAAGGATTTGGAAATCTGTTCTGCTGTGATCACGAAACAAAGAATTGCTAGAAAAATGCGATGATGAGGCACTAAATTAAAACCTGACAGCTAATTCCTATCCCAGATAAATTGAGAGAAAAGTACAATTTACAAAGAAATAATCAATAACATACCCAGAATTAGGAACGTAGCTAGAAAGTAGTAACAAAGAGGTTCAGAAGAAACAATACAAAGTAATGAATTGGTGGCAGAAAATGAACAGGTATAAGGCAGGAGCTATCTGGCTTCGTTGTAACATCTGTGAAAAACATCTGTGGAATCCTTATCGATCATAAATTGAACATAAGCTGGCAGCAGGATAAGGCTGCAAAAAGATGTTTCTGATCAGTGATCTCAGTGGCTTTGCATGTGTACTTTATTAACATTATCTCACTATATTGCCTAATATGTTTGTTGTTCTGGAAGGCTGCAATTGGTAATATGCAAGCTCTGTATTTAGGGTTCACGACTTGTATTTCTATTATACTCAGAGTAATGGGTGTTGTCCTATTGCAAATATGCAGGGTCACTAGACTCAGAATCCATATGCAAATGGATTCCTGACTTTCAAGGCATCTTTACAGTTGAACAACTCTGAGGTTAGCTTAAATTAGCCAGTCTAAAGTCATGGTGGAAAAAAATGAACATCCTTATCTACATAACAATCAAAAGATAAGTAAAACTGTAATATTTAATCTGCTATTCTACATTCCAGGATTCCAAAATAGAAGTCTCTCATATAACCTCATTCTGTCAAAAGCATGATAATCAAATTTAGTCTCTTTTTAAAGAAGGTGACCCAGTGTATATGGACCTGCAGTTCTGCATTAGTGAAGAATCTGTAGTCCTCCAGGTGTAGGTAAATTGCAATTCTTAGCAAGACCAGCCAACAAAAGCATGTTGAGGGGTGCTAGGAGTTAGAGTTTATTACATCTGAAGGGCCATAGGTTTTCAACCACTGTTCTGGATTTGCTTGAGGCTTGTTCATATTTTTCAAAAGCTATTCCTCCCATAATTCCTACTTAGAGATTGAACCTACACTCATGGCACCAACATTTTGCCCCTGTGTTTCTTCTTATTTCCTTCATTGCTCCTCATTCCAATTGTTATTTTGGAATTTAGGAGGTCCTAATAACTATTTAGCATTCTTCTGGTTATCCATCATCAGAAAGAGCAGTCTCTTTCTTTCTTGAAACTGCAGTGAGTATTTTAAAATTACAACTGTAAACTCAAAGAAGCATAAACATTTGTTTTTCCTATACTGTATAGTGTGGTTATCCATTATTTCTCTGTGTTTATGCTAATAAACATAGGCACTGAAATTAGTCTCAGGAGATTAAAAATTGAGGAACAGTCTTAACTGTCAGAAGCAATCAGGTGTTGGAAACGGCTTCACTTCTGATATTCTGACAAATATTCATTCTAGCTGTGTCATATCAAGTTTTGTTTTGTTTTGTTTTGTTTTGTTTTGTTTTGTTTATTATTCAATTTATATCACTGCCCCATCTCCCCCAAAGGGGACTCTGGGTGGTTTAAAAAAAATAAGCAATTAAAATAACATATAAAACCAAATTCAAACTTGCTGAGGGGGAACTAACATTCTATATTGCTGTAGAACCATTAAAAGCACTCTGGGTACAATTATTCAACTAACTTCAAATCCATGAGACCATACACAGTTTGTCCAACTTGTCTTCAAGGATATCATGAAAAACTTCGTTAAACCCTTTACTAGATCAATGAACACAACATCAACAGTGTTCCCTTGGTCGATCACACTAGTTGGTATGTAATGAAAAGAGATAAAAACAATCTGCCATGACTTGTTCTTGACAAATCTACCCTGACTCCCGGTAATAGTAGCATTCTTTTCAAGTACTCACAGACATGCATCTTGACAATCTACAGTACCTTAGTACTTCATCCAGAACAGATATTAAACTAACTGGATTATAATTTCCTGGATCCTCCTTCTTCTCCTTTTTGAATATTGGAACTACATTTGCTATTTTCCAATATTCTGGCACCTCACCAGTCCTCCAGGAGTTTTCAAAGTTTAGTCAGCAATTCTGAGATCACTTTGTTAAGCTCCTTCAAAACTCTGGATGTAATTTACTTAGCCCTGGTGACTTGAAATGATTTAAGGTACCAAGATGGGTTTTTGCTATACCATTATCAGTCCTGAACTGCATCCCCCTTTTTCTCAACCAGGCTAGGAAAGACAGTTATAAGAAGAGAGAAATGCAAAGAAAATATTTAGTAGTTGCTTTCCCTATTCCCCACTGTTCTTTACACAACAGACCAACAGCCTCCTTGATTCTTACTTTATTTTGAACAAGCTCCAAACCCCTTATTAATTTTTGTGTTTCTCACCAGCCCCAACTCATTCTGAGTATTTTTCAGGAGCGAGCCTGGGCCTGCTGACATGCCGGATTCTGAGTCGGAGGAAGACGAGCCATTAACAGGAAGAAGCTGTGATGGCACGAAAATTGAATCCGAGCAGGAGCCGCTGATTGGAGGCAGCCCAGGAGAAACACCTCCGCCCATCAGTGTATGGCAAAGGAGGTGGGAAAGGCAGACCGAGCAACGCAAGGCCCAATTGGCTCCTGGCTGCAAACGGCGCAAAACTCAAAGAATAAAAGGGCTAGCACACCCAGCACTGGTTGCTGGAGACAACCGTTCTATCTCAGCACCCACGTGCTCTATGGATCATGTTCCTGTCGCCACGTGAAATCCTGTGCCAGAGACTAGTGCCGCCACCATCCAAGGACCTGACTCCGAGCCACATCCTGCCGCCGCTCCAGATCCTACCTCCATGCCAGACGCTCTTGCTGCCGTGATTCCTGCCCCCAAGCCCTGCCCTGCAATCACTGCTCCGGACCCTGAAACTCCATCTTGCCTTGCTGCTGCACACCCGTCTGCTCTCCAGTCATCGTCCACTACCATGTGTTCCCCGGAGGTTCCGTCTTGCCTTGCTACCGTGCATTTTTCTGCTCTCCAGTTGTCGCCCACTGCCACATGCTTTCCGGAGGTACAGACTTGCCCTGATACTGTGCACCCACCCGAATTCCTGCCACGTACTGGGGCCATGTGTCCCGCTAAAGGACTGCCTTGCCTCCTTACTGCCGCGCCTCCATGTGAAACCCAGTCTTGCTCTCCTGCCGTTCGGAATTCTGGCTTCGAGCCTTGGGTCGTTTCTGCAACCAGTCGAGTTCCTACGGAAGGGCACTCCTAGGACCCAACCAGTAGTGGTACGGTGCCCTTCGTCAATTGGGCTGCATTTTGTGATTTTGTAAATAAAGATCTTTAAACACTGCTTCCAGTGTCAAGCTTTGTCGGGACAGGACAGTATTAGCCTTCCTGACTTCATCCCTATAGTTCTGAGCTACCAATTGAAATTCCATTATAGTATGTGTGTTTGCAACCTATGCGTCAATCAATCAATCAATCAATCAATCAATGTACACTATTTGGTTCCAGACTTATTCAAATAATGAATAAGGTATTTTTTGAAGGGTGAACAATAAAGTACAGTTTCGTTTTTAGTATTTATTTATTATTCCAATTTATATAGCCACTCATTTCAGATATATGACTCTGGACAGCTTACAAACAGATAAAACAATGTAAAACAACCAGACAATACAACAATAAAAAATGATAAAAAGTACAAAATCTAAAAAAAAAATCATAAAATTCATAGCTGAGGTAATCACATCTAACAATAACACTCAGTATGTATGGGCTGTTTTTTATATTATATATAATATCAAGCTCATGTTGGTCAATGCATGTCCATTCAAATTTGTGATTTTAACCAATCTCAACCATTAATATTTATGAGGTACGTGTTATGCTTTGAAATACCTGTTAACAAATAATTAATAAATAAATAAATAAATCTCATCATAAAAATGCAATGTCTGTAAAGATCATTAGGCTATAATAACAAAAAGAAATGTATTGCAAACTACCATGTTTAATACTTATATACACTAATTATTTGTTAGCTTATTTGCATTAATAGACAATAATACTTTATTTATTTCCAAGTTCACAATTTTATCCATTATTGCTTATTTAGAAATAAATCCTAATAAGACAAAATTTAACTGTAATGGCTACATTTTTTCTCTCCACAAATCAAATTGCACATTATTTATTCAGTATCTTACAGAGTTGATATTTAATTCACATTTCTCAAATTCTACAGAAATAGCTTAACTCAGGGGTCGGCAAACTTTTTATGCCGGGAGCCATTTTGACATGCTCGTGCACATTTTGAAATGCTCGAGAGCCAGGGGGCGGGGTTTGTGGGCGGGGGCCAATCGCGTGGAAGGGGGCGGGGTTTGCGGGCGGGAGCCAATTGCATGGAAGGGGGCGGGGTTTATGGACGGGAGCCAATTGCGTGGAAGGGAGCGGGGTTTGGGGGCGGGATCCAATCGCGTGGAAGGGCTGCGCTGTGCTTGGCCGGCCGCCCCGGCCCTCACTCACCTTCCATGGCCGGTCCTTGAGGGCCACTGGTGACGCTCCCGTCCCGCTGCACCCCAGCTCTCCAAGGCTGGGGCCACCCACACAACCCAAGGCATCTGCCAAGTGGCAGAGGGAGAGATCCAAATCACATCCCCGCAGACGCGATTCCTCCCCCTTCCCAGCCCACCTCGGGATCGTAGCCGCTTCCCAAATGAGCGGCACCGTGAACCCCGACACAGCCACGCGCGCCTGCCCAGGAACGCCGTGGCGCCCAGCGGAGCCCTCTGCACATGCTCAGAGGCCTGGGGCGAGGGCAGGGGCCGCGGACGGCAGGCCAAAGGGAGATGCCAGGGCGACTGTAGCGGCCAAGGGGAGAGCAGGCGGCACTTCGCCCTCGGCACGCCGCGGGGCCAGACGAGCCTCCGGTTGCTGCTTCCTGAGCCCGTGGCCTCTTTGCTGCCGCCGCCGCCAGAGAAGTGGAGAGCGGCAGAGGCGAGGCGGGCGGCGGCGGCAGCGAAGAGGCCACGGGCGCAGGAAGCAGCAGCCGGAGGCCGCCTCGCCTCTGCCACTCTCCGCTTCTCTGCAAAGCTCCCAGTTGATCTTAATGTTTCTTTTTCCTCCCCTTCAATATGTTCCAGCAAGCGAGGTGGAAGCGGAGAGCGGCAGAGGCGAGGCAGCCTCCGGCTGCTGCTTCCTGCGCCCATGGCCTCTTCGCTGCCGCCGCCGCCCGCCTCACCTCTGCTGCTCTCCGCTTCCACCTCGGTTGCTGGAACATATTGAAGGGGAGGAAAAGGAAACATTAAGATCAACCGGGAGCTTTGCGGAGAAGCGGAGAGTGGCAGAGGCGAGGTGGGCGGCGGCGGCAGCAAAGAGGCCACGGGCGCAGGAAGCAGCAGCCAGAGGCTCGTCTGGCCCCGCGGCGCGCCGAGGGCAAAGAGCCGCCTGCTCTCCCCTTGGCCGCCTCCGGTTGCTACAGTCGCCCTGGCATCTCCCTTTGGCCTGCCGTCCACGGCCCCTGCCCCCGCCCCAGCGCCCAGCCCTGTCCCCCCCACCTCCCTCCCTGCAGGCGGCGGACAAACTCGGTGAGGAAGCCCGCGATGGCGGCTTCCCTCCCGCACGCACGCCCAGGCTCGGCTGCGGAGCTCAGCTCAGGGGAGGCGGCGGGAAGGAGGGAGCATCGCGGAGCATGTGCAGAGGGCTCCGCTGGGCGCCGCGGCATTCCCGGGCAGGCGCACGTGGCCAGGTCGGGGACCGCGGTGCCGCTCATTTGGGAAGCGGCTATGACCGGAGGCGGCCAAGGGGAGAGCAGGCAGCTCTTCGCCCTCGGCGCGCCACAGGACCAGACGAGCGTCCGGCTGATGATTCCTGCGCCCGTGGCCTCTTCGCTGCTGCCACCACCCGCCTCGCCTGTGCCGCTCTCCGCTTCCCCCTCGCTTCGTGGAACATATTGAAGGGGAGGAAAAGGAAACGTTAAGATCAACCGCGAGCTTTGCGGAGAAGCGGAGAGCGGCAGAGGCGAGGCGGGCGGTGGCAGCAGCGAAGAGGCCACGGGCGCAGGAAGCAGCAGTCGGAGGCTCGTCTGGCCCCGCGGCACGCCGAGGGCGAACAGCCGCCTGATCTCCCCTTGGCCGCCTCCAGTCGCTACAGTCACCCGAGATGCCAAGAGAGTGCAGCCGGGCTGGGCGCCCCATCCCGAGAGGCGGCCCGGGCACCGCTTCTACGTGGGGGAGAATGCAACTCAGCAGAAACCCATGCGCGAGGTGTGGGCGGCTGCGGGTGGCCCCGGCCTTGGAGAGCGAGAGCGCGTAAGAGCGTAAGAGTTTGGGGGCGGGATCCAATCACGTGGAAGGGGCGGGGTGAGTTCAGCTGCAGAAGAGCCACACTCAAGGGGTCAAAGAGCCGCATCTGGCTCGCGAGCCGCTATTTCCGACCCTTGGCTTAACTAATTAGCATTGAATGACAATAGGGAATACTTACATTAGTAATAATATTCATATCAACATTAAAACCAAAGGAACTTATAATTCATACACATACACACATAAATACATACACACACATATGTATTGTGTGTGTGTATCTAAAATTTAGAGTGTTCTGATGATTCTGTAAGTTCTATTAGAAGTTAAATATATAGCCCCCCAAAACTGAGATGAATGGTCCTAAAATAACTTTATCCCAAAAGTGGATAAATGAAAATAGTTATAGCAAAATATAATGAGTTATGAAGAGTTTACACATTACTTTTTCGTAAAATGATCAAAACCATATTGTTCCAAAAAGCATATGATGCATGCAATAGAACTGGGCTATTAATGTTCCTCTTTCATATTAGTTTCTGCTGTTTTATTTTAATCGTATTGATCTAATTGTAAATTGCTTTTAGTCATTAAATAAAGCCATATAGAAATGATTTTATGTAAGTATGCATGTATGCATGTATGTATGCATGTATGAATATATGAATTAATTGATTCTTAGCAAACCAAAGAATGTGCTTTTTAAAAAAGTATTCTTTTTCTTAGACATAACCTTGCTTCCTATAAAATGTTCCCAAAAGTATAAATTAGATCTCTAAAATCTATTGTCACTTCGTTAGTGGAGCCTTAATGTAAGTCACTAGATTCAATCTATAACAACTCAACAAAATTGTTGTTCAGTCGTTTAGTCATGTCCGACTCTTCGTGACCTCATGGACCATAGCACGCCAGGCTTTCCTGTCCTCCACTGTCTCTCGGAGTTTACTCAAATTCATGTTCATTACATCGGTGATGCTATCTAACCATCTCATCCTCTGCCGTCCCCTTCTCCTTTTGCCTTCAGTCTTTCCCAGCATCAGGGTCTTTTCCAGTGAGTCCTCTCTTCACATTAGGTGGCCAAAGTATTTGAGCTTCAGCTTCAGCATCTGTCCTTCCAATGAGCAGTCAGTTGATTTCCTTTAGGATTGACTGGTTTGACCTCCTTGCAGTCCAAGGGACTCTCAAGAGTCTTCTCCAGCACCACAGTTCGAAAGCATCAATTCTTCGGCGCTCAGCCTTCCTTATGGTCCAACTCTCACAGCCATACATTACTACTGGAAAAACCATAGCTTTAACTATACGGACCTTTGTCGGCAAGGTGATGTCTCTGCTTTTTAATATGCTGTCTAGGTTTACCATATCTTTCCTCCCAAGGAGCAAGCGTCTTTTAATTTCATGGCTGCAGTCACCGTCTGCGGTGATCTTGGAGCCCAAGAAAATAAAATCTGTCACTGCTTCCATTTCTTCCCCTTCTATTTGCCAGGAAGTGATGGGAGCAGATGCCATGATCTGGGTTTTTTTAATGTTGAGTTTCAAGCCAGCTTTTGCACTCTCCTCTTTCACCCTCATCAAGAGGCTCTTTAGTTCCTCTTCACTTTCTGCCATTAGGGTGGTATCGTCTGCATATCTAAGGTTGTTGATATTTCTCCCGGCAATCTTAACTCCGGCTTGTGATTCATCCAGCCCGGCATTTCTCATGATGTACTCTGCATATAAATTAAATAAGCAGGGTGATCATATACAGCCTTGTCGTACTCCTTTCCCAATTTTGAACCAGTCGGTTGTCCCATGCCCGGTTCTAACTGTTGCTTCTTGACCCAAATACAGGTTTCTCAGGAGACAGGTAAGGTGGTCTGGTACTCCCATCTCTTTAAGACTTTGCCACAGTTTGTTGTGATCCACACAATCAAAGGCTTTAGCGTAGTTAATGTAGCAGAAGTAGATGTTTTTCTGGAACTCTCTTGCTTTTTCCATGATCCAGCGAATGTTGGCAATCTGATCTTTAGTTCCTCTGCCTCTTCGAAACCCAGCTTGCACTTCTGGTAGTTCTCGGTTCACATACTGCTGAAGCCTAGCTTGTAGGATTTTGAGCATAACCTTGCTAGCATGTGAAATGAGCGCATTTCAACAAAATTACAGATGTTAAAAAGACATTAACAGAAATGTGCAAATAGATAAATTTTTAGACATCTTAGGACAGATTTGCTAAATGTATTTATTTTTTTCCCCTGAACATGGAATGTTACTCTAAACTAACATTTAAAATTACAGGAAAAAGAAATAAAGCATAATGTGCACACTGGATAGCAAGAAATAAAATGTGCATTTTCTTTTTGTAGTCAACTGTTATAAACACATGTGAGCATATTCCCCACTATAATAATTGTTTTCCATTTTCATGAATGGAGTGGCATTTTATGCCTCAAGAAAAGATTCCTATAATTTCACTATGCACAGATTTTGCTGTGTTGGAACCAAGCTCCAGGTCATGTGTCTTAATGAATGATGTTTCTTTTTAAAATGATTTCAATATGTTCAATAACTGTGTGTAGTATAATAAATAAAAAATATTTAATTTCTTTTATCTAAGTAATCAAACCATTCCAATGTATGCAAGGAATGGGGGGAAATGATGATATCCAAAACAGTAAGCAATAGCTAAAGGCCAACAATCTGGACAAAACATTGAAGGAAAGATCAGCTAAATATATATTTCCAATACATCCATACATGATTGACTCTGTATTGTGAGAGATTTATTTTAGGAATCTTGTGGCAATCTTAATTTTGATAATTAGGATGCCAAAGTCACTTTCTCCCCAGGAATGTAAGCACTTACTGTAAGTGCATCAAAAATTAATGAAAAGTGTTGTCTACTCTTTAGGAGCCTTTTCTTCAATAATCTTCTCTCTTCTGAAATGGATCTTCACTGTAGAAAAGGTGCAGTTGTTACTGTTCCCTCTCCCCACCCTTCAGCCAAAGCAATGAGAGCCAATAAGAGATAAGAGCCATTCTCTGAAAATGAAAAAGGGGCTCTAACTCCATGGTAGTATTCATACTTTATATCTATGTAAAGTGTCTCCAACCATGCCCCCAGCATTTATGGCTGAAATCCTCTACTGAAAAAATTGGTTCCGATTGACCCAGTTCACCCTTTGTAGCTAAGGAGAACATTAAGATGTACTGAACTCCCTGTGAGAGTTGGGCCACGAGGTGGGCCACTTACCTGTCTGCCGCCCGATCCAGAAGAGTCCGATTCGGAAGAGCCAGCCAGCCCCCGGAAGCAGCAGGCTTGGCGCGAACCCTGTGGAAGAAACAGAGATGCTGATTGGCAGAGGCTCAGAAGGAGGGACGCCTCCACCAATCAGCGCGCGCCAAAGGAGAGCAGAGAGGCGGGCCGAACAACACGAAGCCCGATTGGCCCCTGCTTTCCAAAGGCACGAAAAATGAAATAAAAGACCGGCGCGACTTACCTCCATTGCCGGAGACAACCGTTCTAGCAGCTGTACGCCGAAGCCTCCAGACCCCGCGCCGGACCCTGCTCCCGAGCCACGCCTAGCTACCACCATAAACATTGCTCCAGAGCCCAGCCCTGCTGCCGCCCTGGATCCCAATTCCGCGCCTTGCCCCACCGCCACGCCAAGCCTCGGATCGCCATCTTACCTTGCTGCCGCGCCAAGCCTCATGCCCGAAACTCCTCCAGTCGTCGTGCCGCCGTCCTTGCTCCCTGTGGAAGAAGCCAGCATCGGGGTAAGCGCTGCCGCCTTGCCCGCTCCTCACCCGACTGCCCGAACCACCGATCCTCTGCTGCCCTCCACTCCGGAGCCTACAGACGCCGACCACCGGTGGGCTGCCTTCGTCGGGCCCTGGTCTACTCAGACGGATCCCAGCCAGGATCAGCAGCCAAGCCCTGCCGACGCCGGTCACCAGTGGGTGGCTTTTCTTGGCCCCCGGTCTACCCAGGCCCCCACCAGCGCAGAGCAGCACCCAAGCCCCGCTGACACCAGTAACCAGTGGGTGGCCTTTCTCAGGCCCCAGACTTCCACCAGCCCAGAGCAGCACCCACACCCCGCCGATGCCGGTCACCAGTGGGTGGCCTTTCTTGGGCCCCAGACTAACTCCAGCCCCGACAGCCAAGCTAACTCCACGCCCGCAGTCACCGCGCCTGTTACCTCCGGTTCACTGCCAGTGGTTGCCACTTCCCCAGCGCCTGCACCCTCTCTGGCCCTTCCTGTCGGGCCAGGAGTACCCAAGGGACTTGTTTCTATCCAGCCTGAGGAAGAAGAAGAGGACTGTGTAAACTGGGCGCTTTGCGTGTCTGTGTAAATAAAGCTATTTCAGTAACGTTTCCGTGTCAGTCTTAGTCGGAACAGGACACTCCCATTCTGATCTTGCAATTTCTATATCTGGTGGCATCTCTAAAAAGAGCCACGGACTATCAAATGGGCTATCAAATGACAGCTTTATTGTGACATCAGGATAAATTTGTAGTCATGTGAACTTATAATCAAATTCAAATTTATTTCATTTCAGTCAATGACCAGCAAAATTTAAAATAAAAAGAGAAAAAGTACAATCAAAAGATATGATGATAAGCCTAAAACATTAAAAGTTATACAATAAGAAATTATAACAAAGAAGTAAAATTGTATATCCCCTGACAAATTATCAATTAAAATATATCAATTTAAAAATATATTTTATATATATTTTATATATATATATATATATATATATATATACATACATACATACATACATACATACATACATACATACATACATACATACACACATTTAAAATAGGGTATTATTTTTCGGTCTGGATTTGTCTTATTTTCATTGCAGCAACACAAAATTTGGCAACTGTACACGTAATATAAGGTTTTAAATCCTGAAGTAGATAATTGACGTAAAAATTATCTGGATACCCAGGGAGTTTTTCTATTAGGGGCTCAATGTAAATTGACCTGATTTCCCTATAAAATTTACAGTGTAGCAGTACATGTAGAATAGTTTCTACTTCCATTTCACCACATGGGCAGATGCGCTCAGTTATGGGGACTTTGTTATATCTGCCTTGGAGTAGTGCAGATGGGAGAATATTGAATCTGGCTTTAAAAAATGCAATTCTCAGCGTAGGGAATGTTAGATTTAGGAGATAGCTTGCTGGTTCCCATACGCCCCTGTTTATCCAGATTCTATTATGTTGTGGGAGCCTACAAAGTTCATTCTGGAACTCCATGTCCTTAATTCTTTGGGTGACTATTTGTTTGGCTTGATCATAGCCTAATGATATCAAGAAAAGAGGAGAGAGTCCATATGAAGCCAGCTTGTGTTCTACCGCTTGCTTCCAGGTTGAAGAGAAATTATCTACTAGGACTAAAGGGGTTAAACCAACTGGAAAAAATTTGGATTTTTAGCCAATAATTTATCATCAGCTTCCAGGCCCTCACTTGAATTGATGGCATTCCTGCCTTGAGCCTTAACTGGGCGTTTGCTGTACCATTAGGTGCGGCCAAAATTAATCGCAGGAATTTTGTTTGGACTGTTTCCTGTGGCACCTTCTTCATATAAATTCCTATCTGTGCCCCATAAAGAATTTGGGCCAATGTTTTGGCCTCAAAAAGTTTTAAAGCCGCGGGTACTAATTGTCCTCCACCAGTATAGAAAAACCGTTTAATGGCGTTCATTGACCTAAGGGCTGATTGGGCTACATAGTTCTGGTGTGCATTCCAAATACCTTTTGAGTGGAAGACCACCCCAAGGTATTTAAATACATTGACCTGTTCTAATTTGTGCCCTTCTACTAACCAGGAGTGCTGCCTAGCTCTCTTAGCAAAAACTAAAATTTTTGATTTATCAAAGTTGAGGACCAAGTGATTTTGTCTACAATATCTTAGAGTTGCTGCAATTGCTCTTTTCAGTCCGATGGGGGTTTGCGAAATTAAGGCAGCATCATCAGCATATAGGAGAATTGGGATTTTACGCTGTGCTATGTGGGGTGGATGAATATCCATATTGTGTAAGAGGTCCACGAATGAATTAATATAGAGATTAAAAAGAGTGGGGGCAAGAATACAGCCTTGTCGCACTCCTCTCTGCACATTTACTATGCCAGAGAGGGTCCCGAGAGGGTTACACCTCACTCTTAAGGAGGAACTGGAATACAATTTCTGCATAAGGAAGAGAAGGCGCCTGTCAATAGTTGTATTTTTTAATTTTTCCCAAAGGACATTTCTGGAAATTGAATCAAAGGCTTGTTTAAAATCAAGGAAGGCTACGAAGAGGGTTGATTTCTTTTTGTACGTGTATTTTTGTACTAGATGATGAAGTACCAGTTTATGATCTACTGTTGATCTCCCTTTTCTGAAACCTGCCTGTTCATCTTGGATTATGCCCTCTGACTCAATCCAGTCTTGTAATTTAAGATTTAAATGTTTGGCGTATAGCTTACTAATCACACTCAAAAGGCTAATGGGCCTGTAATTACATGGCTCGTTCTTGTTACCCTTTTTGTAAATTGGGACAATTATTGCCAACCCCCAATCTTTTGGGATGTGACCAGACTGGTCTATAAATGTGAACAGGGATGCTAGTAGTGGTGCCCACCAACTAGGGTTCTTTTTAATCATTTCAGGCATGACACAATCAGCACCTGGGGCCTTGTTGACCTTAAGAGATTCAATTAATTGAGATACCTCTTGGACTGAAACTGGTGGCCAATTCTGTACTTGCTCCAGAGAAATCTGACCCACATTCTCAGTACTGGCTGGGTCAGCATATAACTCTCTAAAAAATTCCTCCCAAGCTTGAGTTGGTACCTGATTAAATGGAGGGGTCAGCAATTTCCCCAGCCCTCTGGTAATAGACCAGAAAAGGGGTGAGTCTCTTGTCCTGACTGATTGAATAAGTTTCTGCCGGGACTCCTGCAGTGCTGATTTTTTCTTTTCTTTTAAAAGATATTTATACTGAGATTTTAAGTTCTTTAAAAGATTTAATTGGTCTTCTGAGGGGAGGTATTTACTATTTCTATAAGCCCTATTGTATGCACTTTTCATCTGAGCACACTCCTGATCAAACCAATTTTTATTTTTCATACCCCAATTTCTAAGGTGTTGTTGTGTTCCTTTATAAAAAAAGTGATTTGAGGTTAGCCATTAACGTTTCATAACATTCTAAATATGGTCTTAGGGAATTATTATTTAACAAATGTGTACGAATTTTTATACTTTCTGGATCTACCATCCAATTGGCAACTGCCCTTGCATTCTTATCATTCCATTTAATTCGCACCTCAGTGTTATTATTTTCAAGCCTTGGGGGAAAAATTATTTCTGCTCTAACATATTTCCAAGGATGTGCCATAGTTAATGTTAGGGGATGGTGATCGCTTTCTAATCGTGGATTTATTTCCAGCCGCAGTAGGGCTTTTAGAAGATCACATGACACAATCCAGTAATCAACTATGGATTTCCTTCCTGCCCCCCAATAAGTATATTCTGCTGGGTGGTCCCCTGCTACAGAGCCATTGAGAATATGTAGCTCTAGACGAGCAGTCATCTGTCTCGCACATAGGCCTGCCCAGTTAGATTTTAAATCCTTAGATTCTCTTGTATACAAAGGTTCCTCTAAGATATTCTCCTCATAAAAAATCTTAAATTGACAGAATAATGCATAGTCATTTAGTCCCATCCTTGCATTCAGGTCACCACCAATAATTGTTGATGCTGCAGGATATTTATCTAGACAACTAAGGATAAAATTTTCTATACTCTCCCAGATAGTATTAATCTGAGCATAAGTTCTAAAAGGGGGAATATAAATATTAAAAAGCAAAATTTCAGCTTGATTAAATGAAAGCAAAGAGGCCACTACCCATGGCTTCAGCGGAGGTAATGATACACATTTAAATTGTAGGGCTGTGCTAACTAAAGTCACGATACCACACTTAGGTCTCCCTCCTACCTTGCTTGGGGTAGCCAAACTTGAATTAGCCCAATAACCGTCAACCTCCACCTCTGATGTGGCCCAGGTTTCCTGGAGAAGAAGAATATCAAATCATGACAAGTAATCAGAAAAGGATTGGTCTTTTGATGGTGCAGCCCAGCCTGCAAAGTTCCAAGTTAAGAAGGAAATTACATCAGCATTTGAAAATTGTCATAAGGCTTGATTTTGATGAGCCAATGGTGTAAAATCATGATGATGACCTGGAAAATCAGTAATGGGCGGCTGAGCCTCAACCAAAGATTGGCTTGTCTCTAAAACCCCATTAGTGTGTCCTGATGAAAGTGGTAGCTCCTTTTCAATTACAAATTCCTTTATTGGCCCAAAAGGATCCGGACTGCTGTTTTTTGGCTGCTCATGTTCAGACAATCCTTTATTCGCTGAGAGAAGACAGTCAAAATCAATGTTTGGAGATACAAGGTCTATTAGTGGCTCAGCTGTTGCAATTGTGACCAGCAGGGTTTTCTTCAAGTTTTCCAGCTTGGGCAAAATGTTATCTTGTTCTTTTCTTGGTAATGAGCCAAAGGCATTAATGAGGCCATCTTCAATTGAATCAGGAGCCTCTTCATCAAGTAGGGCAGACTGACTCCCACACTCTCGCTCTCTCAGGGCCATAGAAGGAGAAGTAGCAACCTTGAGGGCTATCATATCAACAAATAATGGTTTAACCTTTTCATCACAGAAGACTCTGATGGGAAAAATTTGAAACTGAGTTAGATACGTCCTCATCTTAAATAACATCAAAGGAATGGTGGACTGCTTGAAAGACAGGAGGATCCGCTTCTGATTTGGGACACCGGGGAGCCATTCAACAGCACATAAGTCTATCTGTCCCTGTTGACAATGAAGAAGCTGCCCCAGGGAAATTATAATTGCTTTCCTAGTATTCCAGCGTCCAACATTATATCTGTTCTTGGAGATGACAAGGGCTATCCGTTGCGATTGTAGTAGGCGATTCGATTTAGACAAAAATTCTTTGTTTACATTCAAAGTGTCTTTGGTATGTGCACATTCCCCCCACTTTGCCTTATCAGGAGTTAAATGGTTAGTCTTTCGAGGTTGCAGCTTTTTATCAAATCGTTTGGCATTTTCTTTAGCCGATTGCTCTTTATCAGCACATTTGCCCCAAATGAGAGGCTTAACCGCATCTGTTTCATAGGCTTTTGTAGTAGTAAAAGGTCTAGATTCATATTTTTGCACAAGTCTCTATATCACCTTTTAACACATTCAACTCAAAGTTTATAGCTGAAAGCTGCTCAAATATCGAGATAACAGTTTGTGCTGTGATCAAGCATTGCTTCGCCATAAACTCTGTTGAATTTTCCCATGGCAGCCTCTCCATATTTTGATTTTGTTTTTTAGTTGTAGTTTTAGTTTTAGGCTTAGATTCAGATCCCCTGCAACAAGTATTTGGGCTAATTGCATGAAGTGGCGACACATGAGAGGATCCCATACCATAGCCCTGGCTCCCATTTAACTCTTCTCTTATAGGTAAGGAAAGCTCTAATATCTGTTGTATTTCCTGCTCTATTTGAAGATCCCTTTCCAAGGCTTCAAATTTGTTAGCAGTGGGAATGAGGTTTATTTTACTTACTTGTGCAAAGCAATCTTCAATTCTTGGCTGCTTAGCAAGCTTCGGTTGGGGGAGTGAATCTGGGCTAACGCCGTTCTGTTTCCTTCTTTTTCCCATTACTCAATTCCCTTCAAGGTCTTTTAGTTGAGTATTTATCTTCAATGTGTTCTTATCCAGGCAAATCTAGTTAAAATAAAATTACTTAAGATAAAATAAGTCCATAAAACCTGCTATTAGGCAGGAGCTCAGCATAGAAGCTGCTGCTCTGTCGCCATCTTGAAAAGCTCCCTGTCTCCTGCCTCATAATCAGTTTTACATACAAACTTCCAATTGTATATTAATGGATGAGTTAGAGGTTAATACTCATACCTGATTGGACAATTTTCACAATCCAGATGGTGAAATATAGATATGACTTCTGCCATGAATTTTTAGATAAATGATACAAAATAGTTAAACTTTAAACTTTAAAAGGAACTAGAATAGATAACTTTGTCCTTAGTAACTAAAAAGCAATTCCACACAGTTTCAGAGTAATTTGAAAACATGGGTTAATGTAATACTGCAAACTGTAGAACATTATGCAAATTACTAAGTTACAATGCTGGACACATAGCTTTGGGCAGATGCATTAATATTCACAGTAAGAATGTTACAAACAGTACTGCACACTAATAACACTAATAACTTTCACACTGCAATCAGTAACCATGTGATATAGGTCATCCTTCAGTTTTAATTTGTATCATCATCTTTCTAAACTTAAATTGACTAGTATTAGGTCCAATTTACATGAGAACTACTGTATGTAAGCCATTCTGAGATGTTATTTGAAATGAATTGAGAATAGTTTTGTACAAGAGCTTGTTACCTTGCGCTTGCACAATCAGTAGCTTGCCATTTGTCAGTGACTTCTTATTAAGCCTTTTTTTAAGGCAGTGAAATCTTTATCTTGCTTCATCTTACTTTGATATAAGTCGGTATTATTCCAGTTTTACAAATGAATTATAATTCACCCCTACATGTATACAGAAGACCAGTCATATTTTGACTATTGCTCTTCAGCTGGTATGGTGATGTACTGTACCTCATATCCTTGATGTTCCTTATGGTTGATTTTATCCAATTTATTTTGGTTAGAGAAGTGGTGGAATATTGATATCTGGCTGTTCAAAAATAATGCATCTGATGGTCAGTGGAAGGAGGGGATAAGATGTTATTGAATGAGAAACATCTCCAGCGATTGTGTGACCAGATTGCAAAAAGCAATTGTGAAATTGACAACATCTTCCCTGCCAGGTACTTCTATAGATAAGGAGCTCCTCAGCAATTGCTGCAGAAATAGGGGAAAAGATCGGGTGCTCTTTTGAGACTTTCCATGAAAACAAAAAACATTAGCAATGACAGAATCTTTGTCCCTACTATACAGAAGTCTTGATTTGAAAGCAATTCCTTTTCTGATGGCTTCTAATTAGTCAAGCTGATCTACTGATTTTTTCATTGCACTCATGTCTGTGCATGTGCGTCAAGTCCCAAGTCAAGTCCCCATTTCAGCCATGGAAACTGAATGGGGTTGGGCTATTCAATATCTCTCAGTCGAATCAATCCTAAAGAGTTCTTTTGGAAATAAAATTTGTAGGAGGGATACTCTACATTGTATATGCTATGAAGGAAAGCTGGGCTACAAACCT
Organism: Charina bottae; assembly: GCA_023362775.1. Lineage (NCBI taxonomy): Eukaryota > Metazoa > Chordata > Lepidosauria > Squamata > Charinaidae > Charina > Charina bottae. The sequence goes on from JALMGJ010000005.1 coordinate 11,398,629, forward strand.
AACAAATAAACAGAAATAGATACTAGACTTAGCAGTGTTTGTTTGTTTTCCTCAGCAGATTTCAGCACCTGGGCTTATAAGCTAGACAGACCTAGTTAGGAGCTGTATGGGAGACTACTAGGAAATATCAGGGCTGTTGGCTAGCCTCAGAAGTAACAAAGAACCTGAAAGAAAGCAATAGCAAACTTGTTCCATCATACTGTTGCTAAAATGTTGCATGATCATATCTATGAAGTCACTGGAAATTGAGCTTGACTTTAATTTTTTCCCCCTATACCTGTAATGGAAATCAAGACAATGTACATCAGGGGTCCTCAAACTCTTCAGTTCATTGACCCCTTCATGAAATTTCAGATTTTTCATTGAACCCCAAACATTTTTTATATGAAAATGATTTAATAAATACTACTTTAATGAATAGGGGCATGGTGGCTCAGTGGGTAAGACGCCAGGCTTGTTGATCGGAAGATTGCAAGTTCGGAGGTTTGAATCCCTAACCCTGCATGACGGAGTGAGCTCCTGCACTAGCTCCAGCTCTTGCCAACCTAGCAATTCAAAAGCATGCAAATGCAAGTAGATTAATAAGTACCACTTCGGTGGGAAGGTAACAGCGTTCCACGCATATCATGCTGGCCACATGACCTCAGAAGCATCTTCGGACAGCGCTTGCTCTTCAGCTAACAAACGGAGATGAGCACCAGCCCCTAGAGTTGGACACAACTGCACAAATGTGCGGGGGGAACCTTTACTTTTACCTACTTTAATGAATAGTACTACAAATGACAATAACAGAGACAACTCAAGGCTGCTCTCACTGGTGTCTGTCCATCTAACCCTGGATAACACTGTCTCTCTGCTAGCCACCTCACCTTCGGACTAGGGACTGACGTGGAGCTCTACAGGGACCCCAAAATATAAATTGACCCCAATCAACCTTACATCATTTATTGACCACTTAGACCCCCAGCCATTTATTGACTCCTTGGATAGTCCAACCCTTGGGGGTTGATATTGACCACTTTGGAGAACCATGATGTACATCCTAAGCATTACTTTGTCCAGGAACTAAACAGTCCCAGAACTATGTATTGTCGAAGGCTTTCATGGCCGGAGTTCGATGGCTGTTGTGGGTCTTCCAGGCTGTGTGGCCGTGTTCTGGAAGTTGTGGTTCCTAACGTTTCGCCAGCATCTGTGGCCAGCATCTTCAGAGGGCAGGAGCACAGACAGAAGCGATCTCTCTGTGCCCAGGTAGAGTGGCAATGTTTTTTTTCTATTTATAGAGCTAAGTTATAGGAGATTAGGTGGGGTTTTTTGTTGTGTTGAAATGTTAATGAGTGGCTGCTGAGTGTGATTAGCATGTTCATTGTGGGAAGTATTCCCATGTCCTGGTAGTTGAGCTGAGTTCGTTGACCTAAACAGTTCAACGAGCTCAGCTCAACTACCAGGACATAGGAATACTTCCCACAATGAACATGCTAATCATGCTCAGCAGCCACTCATTAACATTTCAACACAAGAAAAACCCCCACCTAATCTCCTATAACTTAGCTCTATAAATAGAAAAAAAACATTGCCACTCTACCTGGGCACAGAGAGATCGCTTCTGTCTGTGCTCCTGCCCTCTGAAGATGCCGGCCACAGATGCTGGCGAAACGTTAGGAACCACAACTTCCAGAACATGGCCACACAGTTCGGAAGACCCACAACAGCCATCAGTCCCAGAACTGTTTAACTTTTACAACCAGGTTTTACAGGTTGTTATATTTTATAGCAAACTTCTCATGCTGAGAGTTTGTTACCTTAAGGCTCTGCATACGAGGCCATGAATTAGATGATTTGAAATACTTTAGAAATATGAGGTTAACTGTTTGTGGCCGTCAAGTGTGCTTGTTGAGACAGTGACAAGAGATGGTAGAAGAAGATGAGCAATCTCAGGTCTTATTCAAAGAGGTACTGGAGGAAGGAAGTAGCAGTACTTTTGTCAGTGGCTATAGGTATGCTGAATCTATATGCAAATGGCAGTACTATCTAAGCAAAGGCAACAGCTTCTTAAAGCACATCCAGGTAATGAGGTTTTCCATTATCCAAGTGATCCAATTTCACATTTTAAATGGAGCAAGACTTGAACAGACTGTTTTCATTATATAAGTTAACAGGGTACTATGGGCACTTATGTAGCAAGTCCCCTCTTGCTCATTAGTATATGCCTTTCTTGGCTAAGAAATGATCAGAGATTATTAAGCCAAACAGTGATCACTTATTGAAATGTAACTGAGATAAAAGGGAAGTCCAGACACTTTAGCCACCATTTTTTTATATAATAATTTTTATTAAGGTTTAAAAATACAAAGATGAAAAAACTAATACAAACCAAGAAAAGAATATTTGTAGCTCCGGGTTGAACTGTGGAGTCCTTGGTGCTCTCTGAGCCTTGTTGTTTTCTTGCAGACATTTCATTGCCAGACTAGGTAACATCTTCAGTTAAACATCTTCAGTTAAAAATTGTGATGTTTATTCCCTTTAAAAAGTGTCCCAAAAGCTTATTTCTTTTCATTTTCTCTTTGTCTTTTCTCAGAAATTCCTTCGTAGGTATAACACATCTCTTCTATAAGTCCAAGATGGGAAAGTTGTCCAAGTAACTCTTCTGATTTATTATTTGTGTATCCATTTTAGTTATTGAGAAATCACTCAGTTTCATTTGTAATAGTCTATGCTGACACTAGGAATGAACTGCAGTGGCGAGTACAGGCATGGAACGACTGTCTCAACCATTTTGGACTTCGCCTGAACATAAAGAAAACTGAGTACCTAGAGACTGTAACCACCCATGGAACACTCCAAATAAATGGAAAAAAACTTAAAGAAGGTCGATATCTTCCAATATCTTGGTTCCCATCTCCAAGGCGACAGTGGCATCAGCGGTGACGTGCGAGCAAAAGTGAACGTGGCCTGGCTGTGTTGGTGAGAACTCACCGGTGTGCTTTGTGACAAACAAATGCCAATCCGTCTCAAATCTAAGATCTATAAGACGATTGTCCACCCTGTGGCATTGTATGGCACCGAGTGTTGGGCAGCAACAAAGAGTGTAGAGAGTTGTCTTCATGTTATGGAAATGCGTATGCTCTGTTGGATATCGGGCATCTCCCTACTCGACCATGTCACAAATGATGCCATTTGACAACAGTTAGGCGTGTCATTAATTACAGAGAAGATGAGAAAAGCCAGCTTCGTTGGTATGGACATGTCCTTATAGCGGCACCTTCCATTGTAGCCAAAAAAGGTTACCATCTTAAAATCGATGGCCGCCGGCCATGTGGGTTACCAAAACAGAGATGGCAGGACACCATCAATAAGGACATGCAAATTGATGGGCTATGCCCTGAGGATGCGGATGATTGGGCAAAGTGGTGTTTCAAGATCCAAAAAGTAAACACTGCAAAAATAGCAGGAAAATGCTAGGAAGAAGAAGAACACCCAGTTTCATTTGTAAGACTTGTGTAACATCTTTTTCCATATCATTCTTGTATCTTGTCATTTTAAATCCATATCCCAAACAGCCTGGTTCTCAGTTGTTGCATCTTCTATCACTTTTCTTCTATCTCCTCTTTTAAATCCATGTTTATGATAATAGACAAACTTAAGATAAATTTCTGGGTGCATTGTTGCCAAATATCTTTCAATTCTTCCAAAGTTAAAATACTTTTCTCCATTCAGTATTAATGGGTCACTTCTCCTTTAAATTATAAGCTTTAACCTTTAGCTCTTCCTGACTGCCTCTAATGTCCATCCTTCAAAGTTTCCTCTTATCACTTAGATTCAAAATCTTCATATATATTTTAATAGGATTTTAAACAATCCACAGGAAGGATTCTTATAATAAGTTTCAAAATCCTATTGCCAATCCATCCGGTCCCTTAGTCTGTTTAAAACTTTCCAAAATTAACATTCTAATCACCCTTCTGCTGTTTGTTTCAGAATTTTTTTTAAAAAGTTCTTAAACTTACATGAAAGTCTTTCTCTGAGGATTGAAGGATAATCACCTGGTGTGATGAAACTTGTCTTTTTGAAGGTTCTTAATATCCAAAAACTAGTTAACAAACAATTTCCTAAAGTAATTAGGAGAGGAAGTGGGAGAACCCAGTGAGATTTGCCCAAGCTGCTGTTTGGAGCCTTTAAACAGCAGCTTGGGCAAAGCTGACTTTCCTTTGGCTCCTAGAGCTCTAAAACCTGCCAGAGATTGCTGTTTTATGGTCTCCTCATGGGGAGCATCTGTATGGAGTTATCCCAGGTCCTCCCCTTTATCCAGGGAGAAATTTCGAGGCGCCAATCCGTTCTCCGGCTCCTTGTTCCGCTGCGGTAATCAGCTCTGCAAAAAGCAAAGCTGTCTTCAGTCTGCCATTGCTTACCTGGAAGTCCACTTTAGCCACCAATTGTTGCTTCTAATTGGGGATTCCCTATTGGCGCAGGGAGGGAATTGGAGGATTTGGGCAGGAGAAAGTTGTGACCATGCATGATTGGACATCTTCAAGGAATGGTTGAGTCACTACATGACTAGATTGGAGCCCTCATCTTAGTTTACAAATCTTTCATATTTTTGAATGTTTTGATTCTCAAGTTCTATTTCATTCTCAGTTTCATATCCCAGGAGGCTACTGTTAACTGGAATTCATACTCATCTGCTCTCCAAATAATATCAGGCTAACATTGGATGGCTGGAAGTCTTAAAATCAAGCACTATAAGGACTAAACACAGATTTTTGCATTCTCCTATGTACCAAGTTGGGCATTTTAACCTAATAATGCTCTTGCTAATTTATTGTCCAGATCAATTTAATTTTTTTCCTGCTAGTGGATTTCTGACAGACAAAACTAGGAAGCTGCCAAATTGGGTTCAATTACAATTTTCTAAAGGGGAATATTGGATAAATTTGAGCCCTGGCTATATACTGTCATCTATTTTATTTGATGTATTTATCTTGTTATTTACTTATTTTTTTCAATCTTCCTGCTGCTTTTATTTTATTGCATTTGGTTTGCTTTTTAGTTATGGGCAAAGATCTCTCCAATATCAAGCATAATAATTAATTATTATGCTTGATTTGGGAGAGAACTTTGCCCATAACTAAAAACAAACCAAAAACCCTAATAATACCTATTTGCTTGCTCCAATTTCATTAGCTGCAGCTATCTCTACCATGAGAGTTCTCAGCAGTGAGGAGGAGGTATAAATAAAATGGCAACTTTAATTCAGCACCTAAACCTGCAGGGATCTAAAGCAACATTTCTAAGAACTGACCATTGAAAGGTCTCTGTCTGAAGAGACAGATCTTTCTATTTCATTTTATTCCTGTGTTTGGCTTATTTAAATCTCAAATTCTTCCCCTCCTATTTATGAATTTCATCCATCTATCCATCCATCCAATTACTAGGCTGCCTGACTCCAAAATGACTCTGGGCAGCTTTGAGAAGTTTGATAAATTCTTATTTTTTTAAAAAAGGAACAGATTGAAATTCTCAACCATTCCTAATTATAACTTTAAAAAAAATAGAACATGATAAAATGACAGCTACGTTCAACATAAAATAAAGTTCCCAATCCTTAGATTTACAGCTCAGAAAATCCATGGGGCTTGATGATCCATTGTGCTGCTGCTCCATACACAGTGATAGAGAAGAAAGCAGATTAGAAGGGGGGGGGAATCTTACATGTTTGTGTCAAAAACAAAACCTGTCAATCATCACATGCCTTGGTCTTAAACAGCAACTGTTTGATATTGCTTTTTAAAAAAAGAAGATGTATTCATTTCTTCTGAGGGGGGAGAAACAACAATAACAACATGGGCTTGAATATTTTATTTTGATAGCTCAGAAGTCATGCTTCACTGCAGCATTGTTGGAGATGGTAATTATGTGTCATAATAATGGTTTTAATGAATGCTTTCATTATATTTGATGAGCTAATCAATAATTCCTCTCCAATCCATTATAAAGTCATTCAGCAATAAAGGCTCTTGATGTCTTCCAGCTCATACCTCAGCTAGAAACCCTCCAGGTAAGTATTCGTTATGTAGTTTTAATCATCTGTGGAACATTATGTACATTTCACAATTCAAATGAATCACTACTCCTCTCTCCTCCCTTCCCCAATGAAATTATACATTAATGTCTCATTTCTATCCCGGTTCTGCAACAGGGCTGCCTTTCTCAAGGGACATCTGAATGCAAAGCACTTTCAAGAAACAGATCATTACTATGGGGAAATTGGCATTAATCCCATTAGGTAAGGTTGCTTAACATCTTCCATTAAAAAGCAGCCAGGTCAGATGGATCAGAAGAAAGGGAAAGTGGCACAGGAGTTCACAATGTCCTATCCTTTCATCTTGATTGGACACATACCATTTGGTCTCTCAAACACAAATACATACAACATTTACAAATATTCCTGCTTCCAGGAATCCAATTTAATATTGCTGCATTTTGACACTTTGAATATTACAAATATATTACACATTCACAAAGCAAGGAGCTTGCACACTATAGTAGTTGCTGAGCAGTTTGCATACATATATACACATGCACGCACACATACACAAAAGAGTCAGTATGATGTAGTGGTCGAGGTGCTGGACTAGGTGCAAGGAGACTCAGGTTTGAACCCTCCCTTTGGCATGGAATCCAGCTGGGTAACTTTGGGCCAGTCACATCTTCTCAGCCCTAGACTGGGAAGTCAAAAAGTATCTCTCTACCCAGTCACTCTGGACCAGTGTGGTAGATTACACTCAATAATATTCAATGAATGATGCTTTCATCCTGCAGTGGATTGATTTGTGCTAATAATATTAATACACACCCATGCACAGGGAGAGAAAATGAGAGTATTCTCATGTTTTATGAATAAATCTTACAAAATTAAATAAGGTTAAATCATAACATAAACAATATTATTTCAATGTGATATATATTATGTGGCTCTACATCTCCAGTTATGAACCCGCATTTTCTTTATCCTGGCATGTACATACAAACACCACTCCTTGCTTCAGCTCTCTCCCTTTTGTTCCTCCCCCATATTCAGATGTATAAAAAGTCCTGTGATCTAAACAATCAGAAAGCCACATACATGCCCAACTAACACATATTTGGTTATGGTCTCTGCTCACAACTAACCAGATACAGTCAAGATTACCTAGTAGTGGGAAAACTCCTCATCCAAGTCCTTCTGACCTCTCTTTCTTAGCTCTGTATTTTCAGGCTTACTTGAAAATGAAGAACAGAGAATTCCCATTCCCTAATATTTCTTCCATAATTTGCATACTGCTATACTGGGATGATGACTTTTCTGCCAATTCTCTCACCTTTTCAAAATGCATTCTTATAAAGGAGATAATCAACAAGAAAAGATGCTAGGAAGAGCTGGTATCAATACTACACCCTTTAAAGTTTTGACAGTGGCTCTGATATCTACAGTACTATTCTTGGGAGTCTATGAAATGGAGTCATAGCTTCAAAAACCCATTTGCAAAATATCTCCATAGCCAGCACCTTGGAACCACCCCACCTGAATTCCAGGACATGGACTGTTTTTCAGAAAGGAAAAGATTTCTGAAGATTATGCTACTGTGTGCTACTGCCACCTTGAGGATAATATTGCACCAGCTCTGCATTTGTCCTTTACACAAACAGGTTGAAAACCCCAGTAGGCCAAAGTTACAATCTGTTCTGGTGTCTGAGATGAAAACTTCTAGATAAAGCATATAGCTAGCAAACATGCTTGCATTACACTGGATAGAGGATTTCAAGGTTTTCCCATATTAATCCTGCAGAGTTAGAGGGGAAATGTGGCTCTTCAGAATTTTTAGACAAAGATACCTAACAAATTTTAGCCTTATAAAAATCGAACAAAATTTGATCTGAATCACTGATTCACTTTATTGATCCAATTCAACTTGACAATTTTAATTGCTGTATAAAATTGATATGATTCTGTTTGGACAATGAATTAAATCACTGAATCGTACTGATTCCTGTGAGTTTTTTGAATTGACTCAGAAAAAAACACCATTTTTGTTTATGCACAAAGAAATCCAGGACATGTGATTCAGTACAGAAAATTGTTTTGATCAGAACAACCCTGAACTAAAACTCTGAATCTAATTTTTACATAAATATAAAGGAAAACCCAAAATGCATTTACATGCTGGAATAGGCACTGTTCATAATTCTGCAAGGCAGCTGGCAACCAAAAAAAATATGCACATTCAGTGGATACCTTAAGGGTGCATATATTAGAAAATTATATGCACAAAACTGCAATTTCCTATGGAAATATGCTTGCAAAAAGAGTGGTGGAATGTACAAAATACATACCCTTGAGAGAAGTTCATACAAAAAGGCATATGAATACTCATGCAAATTGTATTCAATTCATAAACAGTAGGGATTAACGAAGTGAGCTGGTTGGTAAGAAATTCAGAAAATACATAACTGACATAATCACTTCTCCCTGCCTTCTGTATATTGACATATCTCAGAAGGCTAGCTTCAACTCTTCAACCTGCCATGTTGTTTATATACAGTATAATCAGATAATTCCTTATTTGAAATAATGTTTAAGGTTTACATTTTTGCTACATGAGATCTGAATGTATATAAACTGGCATATGCTGCTTGATACTGTTATAGAAAACACTTATCTTCTGGAACCAAGCTAATTTCCAAAATGCTTCTTGATCCCTATACTTATCTGCTATGGAAGCAGCCATTACCATTTCCAATATCTTCAGCTCCTGCATAGATGAAAAAGGCATGGCTTGCTTTCCCCATTATTTAATCAAAGGAACCCGGAGCATGCCATCCCTGCCAGATAAGATCAGCTGGGCATATACTATGGGAGACAGACAGTCCTTCAAGAAAACAGGCCATATTCCACGTAGGATTTTAGTGGTAGCAATGACCAGCACCTTGAATCACACCCAGAAGTAAACTGGCAACCAGTGCAGCTCATGAAGCAGTGGTGCTACATGGGCATACCAAGGCAAGCCCATCACTGCATTCTGGGTCAGTTGAAGCTTCTGGGTGGTCTTCAAGCACAGCCCAATGTAGAGCACATTGCAGTAGTTAAACCGTGATGTGACCAGGGTGTGAGTGACTGCCTGAAGGGCCTCCTGAGCCAGGAAAGGGTGCAACTGGTGCACCAGATGAAGCTGGGCAAAGGCTGTGAACTGTAAGTCCAGGAAGACCCACAAATAGCACAGTACCCTTGAATGGGGAAGGATATAAATGTACATTTCCCCTCAAATATATAAATGTTGGGGGTGTTGTCAAATGACTGTGCCAAGAATAGTATTTCAGAAGACATGTGAAATACAGTAGACAGCACATTATTCCAAGAGATTCACATCTCATTATTTTCTTCATGACCTCACATAGGCCAAGTGACCCAAGCATTCTTCTATCTTTCTATTAGATTACAGAAACCTTTTTCTCCCTTTAAATGTGTCAATAGACCTTCATTCTGTGTGCTCCATTCATATGATCAGATGAGGATGTTGACTCGGTAGTATCACTTATTTGTAATATCTGTACAATTGATGCATTGAGAGATACCTGGTATGAGCATTCACTATTATCTTATACATTAAAGAAACAAAGTATCTATTCACTTTTATTGATGAATATGAAATCATTCTTAATATAATACCTTGAAATATGTTGTGACTACAGCTTTAAATATTTCCAGACAACATCTGGAATCCTTAAAGTTTAAATCTTGATACATCTGGAATTTTAAGTATTCTGAACTTCAGTTGCAAGAAAACACTTTATGATTACCTGTGTTGACTTCACATTTTGAATCAATGTACTACATGGCTAGAGAAAAGGTTTTAAGCAGGTGTCTCATAAATGACTGATAGTCTACCAGGTGGTGGCTGGTAGCTTGCCAAGATTTCATCAGGGAATGATACTTATTTTTCCTGAAGTAACATGGAAAGGGGAGAAAGAGCCCGACAACTGGAGAACACCCATTAAGGCCGGTTGCATATCTCAGATCACTTGATGCAAACAAATAGCAAAGAAGCAGAATTTGAAGGACAAGATTTCTAGCCTTAACAGGTACAGTAAATCTCAGTACTCATATGGGATATGGGATCCCATTTGTTCAGAATTTTTATTTTAAGCTTTTTTGGGTGTGACTGCAAAGTAGCAAAACACTACTCTGTTGCCCTAAAGCAGAGCTTTCCAAACTGTGTGTCGCGACACAAAAGTGTGTCACCACACACAGCGTGGTGTGTCGCCACACCACCCGGAAGTGGCGGCGCGTGCGTGCACGGCGGCAGCAGCAGCGGCACGGGATCAGTGCTTCCGCGTTTTAGCGGAGGCTGCCGCCACCGCCACTGGTGTGTCGCCAGCGGCGGCACTTTGGAAAGCCCTGCCCTAAAGAATGCAGAGGCAGTCCATTAAAAGCAAAAACCAAAACATTGATGGACACAATGCGATGACAAGTTGCACATGCAAATAAAGATAAACAACCTGTTTCATTTGTTTCTTAATTTCTAATTCACTTAACAAAATGACATTGTTCCAGAAATAGGTTTCTTGGTTGCCTAAAAAAACCTTGCTCAGGGTATTCAATATGCTCAATATACTTTTCATTAATCAGAAATAGCTCTCATTAAAAAAAAAGGCTGAAGAGCTATGAGTTAAAATCTTGGAATAGGGCTGGTAAGACCCAGATTCAATTCTTCACTGTACTGTGAAGCTTTCCTGGTAACTTTAGGGCAGTCAGTAACTGGATTCATGTATTAACCGCCCAGGATCCCTCCTTGTGTGGGAGATGGGTGGGATATAAATGTGATAAATAAAATAAATAAATTAAACAAAGCTCAATTAGTTGGGGTGTGTGTGGTGGCTCAGCGGGTAAGATTCCAGGCTTGTCGATCGGAAGATCGCAAGTTCAGAGGTTCGAATCCCTAGCCCTGGGTGCAGAGTGAGCTCCCGCACTAGCTCCAGCTCTTGCCAACCTAGCAATTTGAAAGCATGCAAATGCAAGTAGATGAATAGGTACCACTTCGGTGGGTAGGTAACAGCGTTCCGCGCATGTCATGCGGCCACATGACCTTGGAAGCATCTTCGGACAACGCTGGCTCTTCGGCTAACAAACGGAGATGATCACTGGCCCCTAGAGTCGGACACGACTGCACAAATGTGCGGGGGGAACCTTTACCTTTACCTTTTACCAATTAGTTGGGTTCACTCCACACTAGAGGCAATTACCATGGTTCATAAGTCACAATGGCTGGATGATACAATATGCTAAGCCAAATCCAATCAAACCATATTAGGGCTTTGCCTGATGTGTGATAGTAAAGGTAAAGGTTTCCCCTGCACAGTCGTGTCCGACTCTAGGAGGCAGTGCTCATCTCTGTTTCTTAGCTGAAGAGCCAGCGCTGTCTCAAGATGCTTCTGAGGTCATGTGGCTGGCATGACGCGCACGGAACGCTGTTACCATCCCACCGAAGTGGTACCTATTTATCTATTTGCATTTGCATGCTTTCGAATTGCTAGTTTGACAAGAGCTGGGGCAAGTGCGGGAGCTCACTCTGTCATGCGGCGCTCGGGTCTCGAAGCACTGACCTTCCGATCGACAAGCCTGGCGTCTTAACCACTGAGCCATCGCACCCCCCTGATGTGTGAACCCTATCAAACTCTCTTAGTTTAGCTTAGACAAAGAAGGTGGGTTGCTGTGAGGGGAGAAAAATAAAACAGTTGGGTGGGACCACCATATATACCTCTTTGAGCTCTGGAAGAAAGGTACAATAAGAGAGACAAACAAAGAAGTTGTTTATATTTCCAAATATCACAACCCTTTAAAAATATAAAATCTAGCCTTTCCATATAGTTGATACTTATAAACTTCTATTAATTTGGGGATTGGGAACTGTCTCGTGCTTTAGAGAATTTATTTTTCTTTATAGTCCTGAATGCAAAATTTGAATTGACAAAAATATAAGTAGACATTTCCATGGTATACATTTTGTGGCATTTCATCTTAGTTTTCCCTAAGCAAGTGGTGCCTCTTATTAACATTTGTACACTGTAGCATTCAATACAATCCATTAAAATGTGCCATTTGTAGCTTGTTTTATTAACTACTACAGATGCTAATTCTTTCTGTAATGTTAACAAGTTTATTTTTGATACAGCTTGAAAAGTGAACTGCCACTTTGCAGCATCCAAGCATGTTACTAGGGGAAAAGAGCAACTGTTAAGTGAACTATAATTTCTAATGCCTGCTGCAAATATATATTTATGAAGATAATGTGTGAGACTCAGAGGCATTCTCAATTTCCCCAGAAGACAGATTATTATTTTATTGGTGCAGAATTATCAATTTTGGTGACATTCACACAATGATAAAACATTAACTACAACCACCTTTTCACGGCTAATGCAATCTAATGGAATTGCAATTATTCCACCACAATATTATCTTAACAAGTTTCTAAAACAACTTGCTTTGTTCCATAATACCATCATTCTAAATTCCTAACTCATAATTTCTCAGTATTCTAGTGCTCAAGCATGTCTTAGTTGACTCACATTCTGGCTCAACATCAAATTAATTAGAACAAACAAAAACACTGACTTCTGGTCCTGTAGTTTGGCTTGTAGCCAGGAAACTGTATAAGCTCTTGAAGATCAGTACTATTGTTGGCTTGAAAAGCTAACTCCCACCATATTTTGTAGCCACTGTTATAAAGCAGAGGCTCTACTGGGTTCCAAAAGCTGGCTTCCCCAAACCTCCTAAGAGGGATCTTAGCTCCTTTGCAATTTATTTCTTACAAAACTTGCTACTGAGTCTCCACATCTTCTTGGAGTACAATAAGGTATTAATTCTCTAGTTGTAAACAACCAAGAATAGCTGTACTACTTGGAATAAAGAAATAGCAGCCCTATAGATATATAGATGGCATTAGACAGGTATAAGAATAACTTTAAACAATACTGAGCTATTAATCTCAGTATTGTAGAATTCAGTCCCCTTTTCTCCTGCAGAGTGGCTTGCTGTGAGCTGTTCATCCTGTCTCTCTTCCATACATAACTGGTCAAGTCATCTTAATGGCATAGTACATATTTAAACAAATCAACTCCCCCTCTCAAAATGCTTCAAGCCTGGAGTATGAAGCATTTTTCCTGTTCTCCTCCACCTCCTTCTAGAGTGGGTTCCTTCTGAAGATCATTCAGTGGCCTGTTAGAACCAGTGAATGGAGCAGAGCTTAACATTGTGTAAACTTGTGCATAGAAAAAGGAATATTGTTTAAAAACATAGCCTGTGAGCACATTAGGGAGATTCAGGTTCTTATTCTTACACTTTTAGCCCACCCAAGCATAAAGAAACACATGCTTAGACACTGCAGGTACAAAAAGTAAGTACAAAAGAATTCTTACATTTATTTTGTCCAGGTACAGCCATTTCAGTAGAAAATTGGTTTCAGTTCTTTCTGTTCCCTAAACTGCATATCTCTGGCCCTGTTTGCTGCCAGAGGCTGCATGGAGAAAGGGGCTTGAGGCCTTGGCATGGCCTCTCCATGGAGGAGCTAAGGCACGTGTGTCCTACCCCATTGGTGGAAGAATCAGAGAGAGAGAAGAGGATGTGGGAGGGGCAACAAGCAGCTTCCTCTAGTAGCACAGAGTTTGCCTCGTAGAGCAATCACCCATATGCTAATGAGGCATGCTTGATTTGCCGGATTCCAACACCTTCTATCCATCTAATCTGGTTTGTGTCTCTCTTCACTGCTGCCCTCTTGGATCATGTAATCATTCATCCTTCCCCAGTTGATTTAGTAAGTGATACTCCAATGGTGAATTTTGCTAGCCTCTCTCTCCTCTGTTGGCCAAATGTTGCCTAATAAGGCTCCTGCTGTGAACTGGTGAGGAGGTTTCTATTCTTTGGTTTAGATGGGATTGCAAGGGGCTTTGTCTGGGGGCAGGGAGGGTCAATTTAGGTCTGATGGGATTAGGCAAAGAGATGACCTGGGTTAGACCCTGGTTACATCCAAAAGATGGGGGGGGGGAGGTACAGTCTCTGTTTTGTTTTTTAGATTTATTTTCTCCAGTACACATGTAAGGTTAAATTCCACTCTTCCTATCCTCTATCATAGTAACTTTGTTTGAGTTAGAATCAGGGTGGTGGTAGTGTGGTGAGATATATAAACACTGGAATTCAACTTTGCATGCACTGGCCCTATGAACTTATAAACCTATTAACCTTTTCAACTAGATTTTACTCTATTATACACCTTCCAAGGAAACTTCTACCACTTTAATCCCTTTAATTATTTCTCAGCTCTAATGCTTTGTGTGTGTATGCATATTTATGAAGAAGATGCTACATGAAAAGAGCTTAAGTGTCTAGACTATAAAATGTTAAGGTATCACTTCAGTCTGTTCATCATAACACAGTACTGGGCACCAAAGTTTAAGAAAAAAAAGTTACAAAGATAATGAAGAACCTAGAATCTGTATTATTTCAGGAAAGATCGAAGAAGCTGGGTTGAAGAAGTTGGACATCAACAAATACATGTTCATTCACTTTTACAAAAAGTAAATGGCTAAATCTTATTTTTTTAAAAAAAACAAAAAAACAGCTGAAATTGTCATGGCTAGGGTTCAGAGCACTTTTTTTTTTTTTGCATTTCAGTTAAATCCCAAAGAAAAACATCATAAAGGAACTCTGCTCTAGGGCCTTTTCAAATCAAAACTGGGCAGTTAGGAAGGCCTCTATGTGCTAGAAGGATGTATAACAGCAGCAGGCTCAGAAGCAAAGGTTCCTGGGACATGTAGTCCGACCTGCGGATGAAGAGCCGTTTCCCTCACCCCCTCCCTAACGCGCGGGTAATATATATGCTGTATAATATAATATGTATGATATGAATGTAAGCCGCCTAGAGCCCTCCGCTTAGGGAGGGGATAGGCGGGGTATAAATACAATAATAAAATAAAAATAAATAACATTAATTTTATCTGAATCACAACAACAATAAGTGTTGTGTGTCCATATGACTATTGAAATTCCTGTTCAATATGGCAATAGATGGATCTGTCACAGGTTCTTTTTTAAACTGAACCCAATTGGATTGGCCCAGACTCAAGAGAGGCATAAAAGCACTGAACCCTGGGCAGGTCTTTTTTTATATCTCCCTATAAGGTTTGGGGAGATGTTTTATTTTGCAAAAAAACCAAGATACGAAAGTGAAACCTACAAACATATATGTGTGAGTGCTTTCTATTGCTATTATCTTATGCTATACTCTATTTCAATTACTATTGTTACTATACAATTACAATTTTCTCTACACTATATTCTACTTCTATTACTTCTATACTATTACTACTATAGAGCAATGTTTTCCTCTTACAGACACTATTCTGTCTTTAATTCCTCTCTCTGGAATTTCTTCTACTTTTGTCTTCTCTATTAACGGCCAACATGTAAAGCTCTTGCACCTCCCCACATTCTGCTTTGCTTTGCTGCATCTTTTTTTTTTCCTCTGGACCATCCAGTCTCTGTAAAGGGGAAACAAAAACCTTCTTTTATTTGGCTGCTTTTCTTTGTTTGCTGCTGGCTGCAGAGCTTCCAAAACACATGTATCTCCTCCATTCTCCAACCTGTTTCAAGGTTGCAACTCTGCTGTGCTGATGCTGGGGAAAAGGCTCAAATAGGAGGGGAGGAAGGCAGCACAGGTGCCCACAAATTTTCTAAGCAGCCTGCTCTTCTACAGGATCCTAGGTTAAGAGTCCTAGCACACAGCCGTCCAGTTTGTCAACAGTAAGATTCAAAGCCACACAGGCTGTTTTTATAAAATGCAGATATGCACCCTGCTAGTCATACAACAACAACACCACCACAAAATTAGCTAAGCAGGTACTGTATGTTGTTGTTTATTCGTTCAGTCGTTTCCGACTCTTCGTGACTTCATGGACCAGTCCACGCCAGAGCCCTCTGTCGGCCGTCACCATCCTCAGCTCCCCAATGGTTGAGTCCGTCACCTCCAGAATACCATCCATCCATCTTGCCCTTGGTCGGCCCCTCTTCCTTTTGCCTTCCACTTTCCCTAGCATCAGCTTCTTCTCCAGGGTATCCTGTCTTCTCATTATGTGGCCAAAGTACTTCAGTTTTGCTTTTAATATCATTCCCTCAAGTGAGCAGTCTGGCTTGATTTCCTGGAGTATGGACTGGTTTGATCTTCTTGCAGTCCAAGGCACTCTCAGAATTTTCCTCCAACACCACAGTTCAAAAGCATCTATCTTCCTTTGCTCAGCCTTCCTTATGGTCCAGCTCTCGCAGCCATAGGTTACTACAGGGAATACCATTGCTTTAACTATGCGGACCTTTGTTGTCAGTGTGATGTCTCTGCTCTTAACTATTTTATCAAGATTTGCCATTGCTCTCCTCCCAAGAAGTAGACGTCTTCTGATTTCCTGGCTGCAGTCAGCGTCTGCAGTAATCTTTGCGCCTAGAAATACAAAGTCTGTCACTGCCTCCACTTTTCCTCCCTCTATTTGCCAGTCATCAATCAAGCTCGTTGCCATAATCTTGGTTTTTTTGAGGTTTAACTGCAACCCAGCTTTTGCACTTTCTTCTTTCACCTTCATCATAAGGCTCCTCAACTCCTCCTCGCTTTCAGCCATCAAAGTGGTATCATCTGCATATCTGAGATTGTTAATGT
The DNA here is from genome assembly GCA_023362775.1 of Charina bottae. Classification (NCBI taxonomy): domain Eukaryota; kingdom Metazoa; phylum Chordata; class Lepidosauria; order Squamata; family Charinaidae; genus Charina; species Charina bottae. The sequence continues at coordinate 11,415,359 of JALMGJ010000005.1, forward strand.
TTCTTCCAGCGATTTTAACTCCAGCCTTGGATTCCTCAAGCCCAGCACGTCGCATGATGTGTTCTGCGTACAGGTTGAATAGGTAGGGTGAGAGTATACAACCCTGCCGTACTCCTTTCCCAATCTTAAACCAGTCCGTTGTTCCGTGCTCTGTTCTTACCGTTGCTACTTGGTCATTATACAGATTCCTCAGGAGGCAGACAAGATGACTTGGTATCCCCATACCACCAAGAACTTGCCACAATTTGTTATGATCCACACAGTCAAAGGCTTTAGAATAGTCAATAAAACAGAAATAGATGTTTTTCTGAAATTCCCTGGCTTTCTCCATTATCCAGCGGATATTGGAAATTTGGTCTCTAGTTCCTCTGCCTTTTCTAAACCCAGCTTGTACATCTGGCAATTCTCGCTCCATGAATTGCTGGAGTCTACCTTGCAAGATCTTGAGCATTACCTTACTGGCATGTGAAATAAGTGCCACTGTTCGATAGTTTGAACAATCTTTAGTGCTTCCCTTTTTTGGTATGGGGATATAAGTTGATTTTTTCCAATCTGATGGCCATTCTTGTGTTTTCCAAATTTGCTGGCATATGGCATGCATCACCTTGACAGCATCATCTTGCAAGATTTTAAACAGTTCAGCTGGGATACCATCGTCTCCTGCTGCCTTGTTATTAGCAATGCTTCTTAAGGCCCATTCAACCTCACTCTTCAGGATGTCTGGCTCTAACTCACTGACCACACCGTCAAAGGTATCTCCAATATTATTATCCTTCCTATACAGATCTTCCGTATATTCTTGCCACCTTTTCTTGATCTCTTCTGCTTCTGTTAGGTCCTTACCATTTTTGTTTTTGATCATACCCATTTTTGCCTGGAATTTACCTCCGATGTTTCTAATTTTCTGGAAGAGGTCTCTTGTCCTTCCTATTCTATTGTCTTCTTCCACTTCCACACATTGTTTGTTTAAAAATAATTCCTTATCTCTTCTGGCTAACCTCTGGAATTTTGCATTTAACTGGGAATATCTCCCCCTATCACTGTTGCCTTTTGCTTTCCTTCTTTCTTGGGCTACTTCCAGTGTTTCAGCAGACAGCCATCTTGCCTTCTTGGTTTTCTTTTTCTTTGGGACGTTTTTTGTTGCCGCCTCCTGAACAATGTTGCGAACTTCTGTCCATAGTTCTTCTGGGACCCTATCTACTAAATCTAGTCCCTTAAATCTATTCTTCACCTCCACTGCATATTCCTTAGGAATATTAGTGAGCTCATATCTAACTGATCTGTGGGTCTTCCCTATTCTCTTTAGTTTGATTCTAAATTTTGCAATAAGAAGTTCGTGATCTGAACTACAGTCAGCTCCAGGTCTTGTTTTTACCGACTGTATAGATGTCCGCCACCTTTGGCTGCAAAGGATGTAGTCAATCTGATTTCGGTGTCGACCATCTGGTGAAGTCCATGTATAAAGTCGTCTTTTAGGTTGTTGGAAGAGAGTGTTTGTTATGCACAGTGAGTTGTCTTGGCAAAATTTTATCAGCCTGTGTCCTGCTTCATTTTGTTCTCCCAGACCATGCTTGCCTGTAATTCCAGGTGTCGTCTGACTACCCACCTTAGCATTCCAGTCTCCTGTAATGAAAATAACATCTCTTTTTGGTGTATTATCTAGTAGGTGCTGCAGATCTTCATAGAACTGATCTACTTCTGCTTCTTCAGCATCTGTGGTTGGGGCGTATATTTGGATCACTGTGATGTTAAATGGCTTACCCTGAATTCGAATTGAGATCATTCTATCATTTTTTGGATTGTATCCAAGCACTGCTTTAGCCACTTTATTATTAATTATGAAGGCTACTCCATTTCTTCTGTGGTCCTCTTGTCCACAGTAGTAGATCTGGTGGTCATCTGATGTGAAGTGGCCTATCCCAGTCCATTTCAGTTCACTGACACCTAAAATGTCTATATTTAATCTTGACATCTCACCAATAACCACATCCAATTTGCCCTGGCTCATAGATCTTACATTCCAGGTTCCTATGGTGTGTTGATCTTTAGAACATCGGATTCGTCGTTCACCACCAGCACCGTCGGCCGCTAGCCGTCCTTTCGGCTTTGAGCTAGCTGCGTCATCACATCTGGGGCTAGTTGAACATATCCTCTGTTCCTCCCCAGTAGCATTTTGACCATCTTCCGACCTGGGAGTCCCATCTTCCGATGGTATACCGACATATCTTTGGTTGTACTGATCCATTTAGTTTTCATGGCAAGAATACTGGGGTGGGTTGCCATTACCTTCCCCAGGGATCGTATTTAGTCTGACCTCTCTGCCATGACCTTCCCGTCTTGGGTGTCCCTTCACGGTTTAGCTCATGGTTTCATTGAGGTGCTCAAGCTCCAGCACCACGACAAGGTAACGATCTCCTTTGCTGGAGACTGTATGTTATCATAAACTAAATGTTGCTAGGGCTACAAGATAAAAGGCACCAGAGTCAACAGAGAAAAGCACATTTACTACACACAGTTCAGAAAAATTCCATTTTTACTGCTAAGGGCCATATTAATTCTTGGGGATTCAAAAGAGTCAACTAATTCTGTACCGTTCTTGAGATATAGAAATCTTCTACAAGCACTGGCCCTACAGTTTCTAACTCCAGGTATATTGATTTTAAGTCTTCCTGCTTCATTAAGCAAACTGCCATAGACTCAACATTAGAAAATAATAATGAAAGCTGCAATGGAGGTTGCAGTTGCTATAAAAGCAACTGCTTTTGCCATTGTTACATGTATAGAATCTTGAAATGTTTGCTTGAAAGAATAAGCTGTTATCAGTGCTGTTAAATGTTTAATGCCAGAAAGTTTTTGCCACAAGGTAGATTAGGTTGTGTACTCACTTTGAAGTAAAAGGAAACCATAGAACTTGCAAGTAATTGAAAACATTTGTATTTCTTCCCCAATATTGATGCACTTTTCCCAATAACAAGATTGTATAGGAATTTGGTGCCCTTCTTTACCTTCTTCTTCTTAAAAAAGAATTGCATGGCAATGAAATCTGGAAAGATATATACCTTTTCTGCCAGCATGAATTCACAAGACTAAGCAATTGAGAAATGGTGATTCATCATCTTCAGGGAGGTCCAAGATCCTCCAATTAGAAAGAGTGCTGGAGAAGATTAGGTCCCTGTAGATGTAAGACATATTACTCTCATGAAGGTAGGAATAGCGTGCATATGAAGACATGAAAGAACACACCTAGATCATACTAAAGGTTTATTTAGTTCAGAGTTTGGTTCCCACAGTGATACAAATGGATTCCTGTAGGAAGCAGATTATGAGTACAATGGCACCTTTCTGGTCTTACTTCTAAGAATGTAATGGTATGTGGGAATGATCTTGGAAGACAGGGCAAAGAGACACAGCCAAGGGAATGGTCAGATAAAAGGCAACTTAACTCTCAGCTGGATAGTGGGCAGGGCAAGAGGCTCAGAAGAGACCCTACCTAGTTTCTTGGGCTGTAAAGGAGATGGGGGGAGAGATGCACTTTCAGACTTGCAAGATTCTGTTAATGTAGCTGTACAATAAAGTAGAATTAGCTCATCTGGTCGTGTTTCCTGTCTGGTCTACCTTGCAAGGCTGACAAAGAAAGAGGTTGAAAGAGACATATTGCAATCATAACAACTAGCTATTCATACCTTTATCTGTGATGCATTTCATAATTGCTAACTTAACTATGAAAACACCATAACTAAATTTTAAGTGTTTTGGTGACTAGGAGCAATATTAAGAAGCAGTACACATTTGGAAGATGTGTAGTAAATTCACCTGAATTTCAAAAGAAGAGGTACAATTCAGAAGTCAGTGTCCAAAGAAAAAAAGGACAAAAGGGAGGGAACCCAGGGTAGAAGTTTTGAAGTCTTTGTGTCAAATACAAGAGTTACACTGCTCTCCTTTCTTTTTCTCCAGCCTTTCAAGAATGATTATGAAACCCGCTTCTCTAAGAACATATTTAAATTACAGGAAGAAAGCTAAAGAGTGTTTCTCCCCCACTTTTTTTTCTTTTAATGCTCTAATCCAGTCTTCTCCAAATCTGCAGATCAGTTTCTAGAATTGCTCTGCCACTCCCGATATTGCTGAAAATTATGAAACTTGAAGCCCATAATTCTATAGGTGCCCAGGGTGAGAAAAGCTGATTTAACCTTCCCTCTGTTTTGCCATGTGCAACCTATAACTAAAAAAAGAGAGAAAATCTCAACAGGAAATCAAAGAAAGGGCAGAAGTATGCAATCTCAAGCAACAATTCTAAAGATGAAAAATATCAGTATGAATTTCAGTAGCATGCAGCCTATTTTATTTTATGTTTTAAATTTTTGTTTGGACTCAGGAGGCCCTTATTTCTTGAAGACAACATGTCCTTTGAGTGTATCTTAGAAGGCTTTCAGAGTTTTATCACAAAATGCTCAAAAGATTGTCACTGAATGCCACAACTTTTTTACTTTCTTTTTCTTTTCTTGAAGATCTGACTCACCAAAGCCTTTTGAAATCTTTCAACTCTTCATTCCTTGTTTTTGTTTTCCATTGGGACATGGAAATAACAACATTGAAGCTTGCAGCAACAGTAAAATTCATGTATGATTTTCAAGCTATAAAAATACTGGGAACTTCATGGGGAATTCGGGGGGGAAATAAAGTATGTTTAAACAACAAAGGTCAGATTCCAGGCATGATTTATGTAACTTTAACTTTTAGCAAGAAAAACAAACAAAAAAATAAAACAATATATGGTCGAAGGCTTTCACGGCCGGAATCCGATGGTTGTTGTGGGTTTTCCGGGCTGTGTGGCCATGTTCTGGCAGTTTTGGTTCCTAACGTTTCGCCAGTCGCTGTGGCTGGCATCTTCAGAGGACAGGAGCACAGCTAGAAGATTCTCTTTCTGCCCAAGTGGAGGGTGTGTCTTCCTGCTGGTGTTTATATCTGCTAAGAGGGTGTGTGTCTTCTGTGGGACATTTACAAGAGATTAGGAGAGGGTTTATTGTGGTGATTAGGGGGTGTGGTGCTGTCGTGTGTGGGTTAGCACATCTAATATAAATTTAATAAAATAAATAAAATAAATAAATATTGTGTGAATTATAACTTATTGTGTCAATAAAAAAGAAGAAAGCTTAAATATCAGCAAAACCTGGCTGCCAGTCCTGAAAAACACAGCTTGCAAAAGGTCAATGAACTCTACTCAACCACAGAAATATGCAAACAACTCACACAATAGATGTGCTAGTCCCACACACGACAGCACCACACCCCCTAATCACCACAATAAACCCTCTCCTAATCTCTTGTAAATGACCCACAGAAGACACACACCCTCTCAGCAGCTATAAATACCAGCAGGAACACACACCCTCCACTTGGGCACAGAGAGAATCTTCTAGTTGTGCTCCTGTCCTCTGAAGATGCCAGCCACAGCTACTGGTGAAACGTTAGGAACCGAAACTGCCAGAACATGGCCACACAGCACAGAAAACCCACAACAACCATCAATAAAACAATACCTTCCTCCCCTTTCTTTAAATGCTGGATTTTTGAATTGCTTTGTAAATTAGTTCTCTGAAGATCAGTAAAGCATTACAGACAGAAATATCTTTCAGTGTTAAATAAAAACATATTTTTGTGTGAGTTTTCACCTAGACCATTCTGTATAGTTTGGCTTCCAGATTCTTTCAGGATTGCCTTCTGCAAATAGAATTGACCCATCAGGTGCATGCTTCCAAGCAGAAATTATTAGTGGTCTCCTCACTTTGGGACAGGGTTTCTCAACCAGGGTTCTGTGGAACCCTAGGGTTCCATGAGAGGTCACTAGGGGTTCCCTGGGAATTCACAATTTATTTAAAAAAATATTTCTAATTCAGGCAACTTCACATTAAAGAGGTAAGTTTCATTCTTTGTTTTTAGTTTAAGAACACTGTCAGTGCATATATACAGGCCTACACATGAAACGAATATAATAATTTTGTAACGACTGGCCTATATTTGAGCCTGAATGTGCAGGGATTCCCCCAGGCCTGAAAAATAGGTTCCTCCAGGGTCAAAAGGTTGAAAAAAGCTGCTTTGGGAGGTATGGAGGGCAGGAGTTCAGTAACAGTATTTTTCATTTATAGATGCTGCATTATAGAATAGCTTCTATCTTCAGGCCAAGTTAGCACCCACCCTAATGACTTTGTGGAAACTGAGCTGTAATTGAGAGCTTTCTTTCAGAGGTGATGGGTTGGCACCATCCAGGAGTTATAGCACTTTTGGTGTATTGATTTTATATTGTACTTTTATTGTTTTTTTGATGTTAACTGCAGGGAGTCGTTACTGATTTCAATGGTAAACCAATCAAACAAAAGAAACTTATTTACATGGAAATATTGTTCCTTTATCCCAACCTGCAAAAATTGTCTAAACCAACCAACCAACCAACCAACCAAATCAAAAGCTCAGAAAAATAAAAAAATAATAAAGAAATAAATTTGAGAACAGGATCTAATATTTTATCAAGTTCCTTCTTCATTTCTGCTAAATGCTTGAGCAGTGATTTGGGAACCATTTTTCCAAACTGACTCAGAGAAGACAATGAAATTCATCATGAGAGACCTGTCATAGAGGGGAAAAGTAGAGCTTGGAAGACAGATTTTAATACAACTTCATTTACAGTATGCCTTCTGTTTGTACAGATATGGGATTCAATCATAAAAACAACATAATACATGAGTAAATTATTTTGTCTGCTCCTTAATCATACCAGTAGTGTGTGTGTGTGTGTGTGTGTGTGTGTGTGTGTACATATACACACATAACCAACTAATGTGGGCAGAAAGAAATTGTATGACACTCAAGGGTCAGGTCTGATTGCAGTGACCTATTTTTGTTGTTCAGTCGTTTAGTCGTGTCTGACTCTTCGTGACCTCATGGACCATAGCACGCTAGGCCTTCCTGTCCTCCACTGTCTCCCGGAGCTTTCTCAAATTCATTTTCATTACATCGGTGATGCTATCTAATCTTCTCATCCTCTGCCGTCCCCTTCTCCTTTTGCCTTCAGTCTTTCCCAGCATCAGGGTCTTTTCCAGTGAGTCCTCTCTTCGCATTAGGTGTCCAAAGTATTTGAACATCTGCTTCAGCATCTGTCCTTCCAATGAGAAGTCAGGGTTGATTTTCTTTAGGATTGACTGATTTGACCTCCTTGCAGTCCAAGGGACTCTCAAGAGTCTTCTCCAGCACCACAGCTCGAAAGCATCAATTCTTCGGCGCTCAGCCTTCCTTATGGTCCAACTCTCACAGCCATACATTACTACTGGGAAAACCATAGCTTAAATTATACGGACCTTTGTCGGTAAGGTGATGTCTCTGCTTTTTAATATGCTGCCTAGGTTTGCCATAGATTTCCTCCCAAGGAGCAAGTGTCTTTTAATTTCATGGCTGCAGTCACCGTCTGCGGTGATCTTGGAGCCCAAGAAAGTGAAATCTGTCGCTGCTTCCATTTCTTCCCCTTCTATTTGCCAGGAAGTGATGGGATGTATAAGCAGTGACCTATAAGTCCTGCTTAATTTTTTTTTTAAAAAAGTAAAGAAATAAATAAACATGGCTAGGTGGAACGTGGGACTTGTATAAATGTTTGCAAAAGTAAACTGACTGGGAGGCCTTTGGGCTATTGGATAATGGGAACAATAAAGTGTTTTAAAGGATGGGAAATAGCCAACAAACTGAATGAATTTTTTGCTTCTATCTTTACAACCGAGGATAAAGGATAGATGCCCATTCAGCCATCTGGCTCCATGCCTAAGGCAGGAGTAGAACTCACAGTCTCGTAGTTTCTAGTTCAGTGTCTTAAACCACTATAACAATCTGGCTCTCCTGTATGGATTAGGACACTGAAAAGTTTCTGGTGAATTCACATGGGTGAATTTTTACTCTTCTTTTTCTACATTTGATCACTGGGCAATTTTATCTACTTTTCCATTCTTCTGTAAAATATCAAAAGCAACTCATCTTAAAATTATAATTACGATTGAAATAATAATACATTTAAGCAGATTTAAACAGTTGATAACTGTCACAAAATTTGGAAAACTATACAATCCATTGCATAGCTTTGTTCCAATCCAGATTTTATTCCAAGTGACAAAGAACAGGACATTTTGTACGGGAATTCTATGCTTTGAGCAGGGTGGCTAAGGAAACACCACAATGGCTACATTCACACAATACATTTAATTTGGTTACCAAATTAATCATGCGTTGTCCGTGTGATCAAAGTTTGTGTTTCATAATCTAGTAAAGGTATAAGCAATCTTTTGGTGGCCCAATATGACAATGTATTGGCTTCATACAATAGAATGAAATGTAAGTTAACCAATCAGCTTACTTCACACAGCATGGTAAGCCACAATGAAATCCTAGTGCTAACATGAACCAAGATTAGCATGTTATGTGAATACAGATGCTAAAACTTTATCTGAACTAGTTAAGTGAGTTGTTTGTACATAGCCAATGTTAAGCATAATAAGGATTGCCAGAAGATTCTCAAACATCCCTCTAGGGATTAGTTTTATATTTTAGATCTAAGATAGTCTCTTTGGTGGTTTTTTTCAACCACTAAATCCTATGAGACTTTCTTCCTTATTTTTCTTGGTATATATTCATATTCTAGTGTGGGTGAAATAGGCCAGTGTTCTATTTTTAAAATGCTTTTGTTTATCAATTATGTATAGCAGCAAAGCTGACCTTTCTACTGGCCCGTAGGTCACCAAAAATTACTGGACCAGTTGCCATAGATGCTAATTTAGCTAAATTATCTGCCAACAAAAATGAAAGTTCTATAGAATATTAATGTATATTTATTGTTCTTTATGATGCAGCTATACTCTCGATAGTGTCAGTTTGATATTGCTTTTGTATTTCATTATTTTTAAATAAGAATTTATGGCTGCAAAACCTAATTTGAAAAAAGGAACTGCATTGCAATATAATTGCCCTGTAGTTTCTGCCACCCAAAATGTCATATCTATCAAACACAAGAAGAGATATTAGTCATTGGTTCCTGAAGTATATAACTGGCTCCTATGCACCAAGCTTCCCATCTCACGTAACAATCTGTTGTTAAATCTGAGGAAGCAATGTTTGGACATTAAAGCTGTAACTTTAGAAGCTGTTATTTTGCTGTCCCCCCCCCCCGCTGGAAAAAACAACAACCCACCCTCAGCTAAGTTTACTAATGCCTTTTTAAATTTCTCCACCAAATTTCCCAGCAATTCCTCAAGAGCAGGCATCCTCTTTATTAGTAACCATCAAACTGTCTTCTCCCAGCTTTTAATGGAAGTATTGGAAGCCAGGGAGTTTGCAGACTGCTGGAGAGATGCTTGTGCAGTGAAATTCTCCTTTCCTTTGAAATACAATCTGAAGCAAATTTCCTTTCATCAAATCGAATTAGAGAAAAGCAGAAGTTTTTGGCCCAGAATTAAGTCTGTTCAAGTCTTTGAACCCTCCTAAAACACATTTTTGAACTGTGGACTTTATGTTTATATTAGGGTTGACTGATGCATAACCTTCTGTTGTACCCAGGATGCATGGGCTGCACACATTCAGAGCATCAACAGTGGGTTTTGCACATTGTCCTATTGATATGAATATACAAAGATGTCAAACAGTGTGGACTGAGCAGGGGCATATCATGTGTTCTGCAGATATTATGAATATCCTGTACACATAGCAAAGTATTCTGATGTTTAAAATAAAGCAGGGTACATCCCATCTCATTTTTGGTGGGCCAGATTATGCTACTTCTTTGTATAGATGTGAAATCATCTTTCTTTTTTTGGTCTAATTTGAAGGAAAGCCATACGTCTTTAGCTTGTATTCTTTACCCACTTAGAGAAGAAGACTACAAACATCCTTAGTGGGTGTTTGTTTCTAAACATGTTTGCAGTGGACTAGCTAATTGACTGATACAGGAAAAACTCTGGATGCAGGCTAGCTGTTTAAGGCTGCGTTTGCAGATTTTCTTTGTCATAAGCTCATTACCATGGTGATAGAGCTAAAGATAGCAGCAGCCATGAACGTTTTTTATGTGCTGTGTTTTCCATTTCCCAACTGTGGGATGTAATGGAGAAGGGAACCAATGAAAAGGTTTTCACCATAGCAATCAGAGGTTAGTCAGTAGTAAAATATGACAGTGATAGTGCTTCATCCTGGAGTTGAAGGAATGTCCCTAGAAGCTTCGGCAATATCTCGAGTTCTTCAAAAAGATAAAGGAAAGATGGGACCTGTTTATTTCACATAAAAAGAAAGATATATAGTATAGCTAGACAGAAGTGTACAACTTGTAACCATTGCTGGAAGATCTGCATCTGAATGCAAGGGCTGGCTCCAAACACCTACCATTTGAGGTGGAGAATGACCCTTTATCTGATGCTGAAGGTTCAGCTCCCTCCCACTAAATACTTTCTCCCATGATCCCTGAACCCTGGCAGAAGCAATAGCACTTCTCATCTCTAGTCACCTTATTGAAATCATTCTGAGAGACTCTTCAGAATGTCCCATTGTGAGCTGACTGTGACAAGAGCCTATGTAGGAGACAGAACCAGGCACTACAGTGTGTTGTTGTAAGAACAAAGTTTTAGAGGGTGGCCAGTGAATACGCTCTTATGGAAAATGTGCACTTTAGCTGTATTGAAGTATCTACTCTGAACAGTAGGATTTGCATTAGATTTTTTCTAATCAGATAGGGTTATTTAATTACCACAATTATCAGTTTAGTGAAACATAACCAAATGTTTTCCTTATTACCTAATGCTCACAGGACATTTTAATTGCTGGTGTATTTGCATATTTGGGAGCTGCAGTATGAATTATTTACACTCAGGCTGGCTCTTGAACTCACCAATGGTACTGACTGAAATAATTTCAAAATTTAATGTGAGAAGTTTGCAGTGAAAAATGAAAACCCAACAGAATATGGAGGATGGGAATAAAGCTATTAATTATGGATTTTGAATGCAGTGTTGGTTCTTGGTTCTAAACTCTTTAAACTGAGCAAAGGGGAATAAATTAATGTTATGTGCCTCAGATCGCTAGTGCAAAAAGTGACCATGTTATCTGACATTGAAAGTGGTTTGAGCAGCAAGCATTTGTGGCTTTTCTGAAAGGAAATGGTAAACTGTGAGTTTAGCTGTGGTATAGTACCAAGCAAGCAACAACCAAACTGGTTGGTTATAAAAGAACGGATAGGTTCATGGCTATTAAAACTACTAATATCAATGGTTGTTTACTGCTTCCTGAATTATAAGCAGCATGCATTTGATGCCTATTGCTGGGAAATGAGAGATGAAGGGAGCATGTATGAGCTTTCCAAATGCATCCAGATGCCACTGGATACAGAATGATGGACTAGATGGGCCACTGGTCAGATTTAGCAAGGATCTGTTTCAGTTCTATGTTCTTACACTTCTACCTACCTCTAGTTTTTGTCTGCTGTCTAGCTAGCTCAGAAGAACACTGACAAATTATACAAATGTACAGGATATCTGCATGGGGAATCATTCTTTCAGGTGAATCCCACAAAAAGGTGTGATAAATAATCCCTCCCCTCCACAGGTTATGCTGAAGCATGACTGAAGGCCCAGTCTCCATGGATGCAGCACAGTTGCCTACAGTGAAGATCCTTTCTGTACAAACAAAGGCTTTCACATAAGCTAGAACTTGTAGAAATGTAGAGGAAAGCTTCTGTGACCCCTGGAAAGGGGTCTCCATCCTTCCAAGAGGTAGGACAGGCTTCCAAACCCAAGAAATCAGGCCTGAAGTTTTTAACTATAAAGCATAGGCCCTTTTGCAGATATTTCCTTGCTTTTTTTTAAAGATCCAGATAACAATATCAGTCTGGCATATGGGTAAGACTTCTCCCCAGACTTGGCAGCAGACTTAACTTCTATTTCTCATTCATTTGAAATAATACCTCAGTAGTGTTTTTTAAGCAGAATGACATTTTTAACAAATAATCCTATCAGAATGTATGTCTGTTTATTCATTCAGTCGCTTCCGACTCTTTGTGACTTCATGGACCAGCCCACGGCAGAGCTTCCTGTTGGCCGTCGCCAGCCCCAGCTCCACCACGGTCGAGTCCGTCACCTCCAGAATATCATCCATCCATCTTACCCTTGGTCTGCCCCTCTTCCTTTTGCCTTCCACTATCCCTAGCATCAGCTTCTTCTCCAGGGTATCCTGTCTTCTCATTATGTGGCCAAAGTACTTCAGTTTTGCCTTTAATATCATTCCCTCAAGTGAGCAGTCTGGCTTGATTTCCTGGAGTATGGACTGGTTTGATCTTCTTGCAGTCCAAAGCACTCTCAGAATTTTCCTCCAACACCACAGTTCAAAAGGATCTATCTTCCTTCGCTCAGCCTTCTTTATGGTCCAGCTCTCACACCCATAGGTTACTACAGGGAATACCATTGCTTTAACTATGCGGACCTTTGTTGTCAGTGTGATGTCTCTGCTCTTAACTATTTTATCAAGATTTGTCATTGCTCTCCTCCCAAGAAGTAAATGTCTTCTGATTTCCTAGCTGCAGTCAGCATATGAAGTAATCTTTGCACCTAGAAATACAAAGTCTGTCACTGCCTCCACATTTTCTCCCTCTATTTGCCAGTAATTAGTCAAGCTGGTTGCCATAATCTTGGTTTTTTTGAGATTTAACTGCAACCTGGCTTTTGCACTTTCTTCTTTCACCTTCGTCATAAGGCTCCTCAGCTCCTATTTGCTTTCAGCCATCAAAGAGGTATCATCTGCATATCTGAGATTGTTAATGTTTCTTCCAGCAATTTTAACTCCAGCCTTGGATTCCTCAACCCCAGAACATCGCATGATGTGTTCTGCATACATGTTGAATAGGTAGGGTGAGTGTATACAACCCTGCCGTACTCCTTTTCCAATCTTAAACCAGTCCGTTGTTCCATGGTCTGTTCTTACCATTGCTACTTGGTCGTTACACAGATTCCACAGGAGGTAGAGAAGATGACTTGGTATCCCCATACCACCAGGAACTTGCCACAATTTGTTATGATCCAAACAGTCAAAGGCTTTAGAATAGTCAATGAAACAGAAATAGATGTTTTTCTGAAACTCCCTGGCTTTCTCCATTATCCAGCGGATATTGGCATTTTGGTCTCTAGTTCCTTTGCCTTTTCTAAACCCAGGTTGTACATCTGGCAATTCTCGCTCCATGAATTGCTGGAGTCTACCTTGCAGGATCTTGAGCATTACCTTACTGGCATGTGAAATTAGTGCCACTGCTCGATAGTTTGAACATTCTTTAGTGTTTCCCTTTTATGGTATGGGGATATTCTGTAAGTTGATTTTTTCCAATCTGATGGCCATTCTTGTGTTTTCCAAATTTGCTGGCACATGGCATGCATCACCTTGACAGCATCATCTTGCAAGGTTTTAAACAGTTCAGCTGGGATACCGTCATCTCCTGCTGCCTTGTTATTAGCAATTCTTCTTAAGGCCCATTCAACCTCACTCTTCAGGATGCCTGGCTCTAACTAATTGACCACACCGTCAAAGCTATCCCCAATATTATTATCCTTCCTATAAAGATCTTCCGTATATTTTTGCCACCTTTTCTTAATCTCTTCTGCTTCTGTTAGGTCCTTGCCCTCTTTGTTTTTGATCATACCCATTTTTGCCTGGAATTTACCTCCAACGTTTCCAATTTTCTGGAAGAGGTCTCTTGTCTTTCCTATTCTATTATCTGTAGCTTGAATCATGTCAACTGGATTTCTATTTTCTCAGTGGAAACATTTTGCTCCTTAATGTTAAGCTCAACAGCAGCATGGTAATCTTAACGATCCTCCTTTAGATGATAAAGGGACTTAGAAATAACATCTCAAAATAACCATGGCCTAGCCCCAGGTTCAAGGTCACACAGCCACCTAGAAACATATTTAAGGATTCCCTTACTAACTTTGCTCAGACTGAAGAAGCTCCTTGGATAAGGAGCGAAATGTTTCCACTGAGAAAATAGAAATCCAGTTGACATGATTAAAGCTACAGACAATTCCACCTGGATGACTGAGAACCTTCATAGACATATTCCTATTCTATTGTTTTCTGTCTGTCTCAGCAGACAGCAACCTTGCCTTCTTGGTTTTCTTTTTCTTTGGGACGTGTTTTGTTGCTGCCTCCTGAACAATGTTGCAAACTTCTGTCCATAGTTTTTCCAGGACCCTATCTACTATATCTAGTCTCTTAAATCTATTCTTAGCCTCCACTGCATATTCATTAGGAATATTAGTGATCTCATATCTATCTGATCTGTGGGTCTTCCCTATTCTCTTTAGTCTGATTCTAAATTGTGCAATAAGAAGTTTGTGATCTGAACTACAGTCAGCTCCAGGTCTTGTTTTTATTGACTGTAGAGATGTCCGCCACCTTTGGCTGCAAAGGATGTAGTCAATCTGATTTTGGTATCGACCATCTGGTGAAGTCCATGTATAAAGTCATCTTTTAGGTTGTTGGAAGAGGTTGTTTATTATGCACAATGAGTTGTCTTGGCAAAATTCTATCAGCCTATGTCCCGCCTCATTTTGTTCTCCCAGACCATGCTTACCTGTAATTCCAGGTGTTGTTTGACTACCCACCTTAGCATTCCAGTCTCCTGTAATGAAAATAACATCTCTTTTTGGTGTATTATCCAGTAGGTGCTGCAGATCCTCATAGAACTGATCTACTTCTCTTTCCTCAGCATCTGTGGTTGGGGCGTATATTTGGATCACTGTGATGTTAAATGGCTCACCCTGAATTTGAATTGAGATCATTCTATCGTTTTTTGGATTGTAACCAAGCACTGCTTTAACCACTTTATTATTAATTATGAAGGCTACTCCATTTCTTCTGTGGTCCTCTTGTCCACAGTAGTAGATCTGGTGGTCATCTGATGTGAAGTGGCCCATTCCAGTCCATTTCAGTTCACTGACACCCAAAATGTCTATATTTAATCGCTATCTCACCAATAACCACATCCAATTTGCCCTGGCTCATAGATCTTACATTCCAGGTTCCTATGGTGTGTTGACTTTTAGAACATCGGTTTCGTCTTTCATCACCAGCGCCGTCAGCCACTAGCCATCCTTTTGGCTTTGAGCTAGCTGCATCATCACATCTGGGGCTAGTTGAACTTATTCTCTGTTCCTCCCCAGTAGCATTTTGACCATCTTCCGACATGGGAGTCCCATCTTCCAATGGTATATGGACATATCTCTGGTTGTACTGATCCATTTAGTTTTCACGGCAAGAATACTGGGGTGGGTTGCCGTTAACTTCCCCAGGGATCATATGTAGTCTGACCTCTCTGCCATGATGTTCCTGTCTTGGGTGTCCCTTCACATTTTAGCTCATGGTGTCATTGAGGTGCTCAAGCTCCAGCACCATGACAAGGTAACAATCTCCTTTGCTGGAGATCAGAATGTTTAGAATTTCTTAAAAGTATTCTGTTTAGCTTTGGTGGAAAAGATAGTATAAGAGTTAACTATAGACTAAGTTTATAGGGGCGTGGTGGCTCAGTGGGTAAGACGCCAGGCTTGTCGATCGGAAGATTGCAAGTTCAGAGGTTTGAATCCCTAGCCCTGCATGCGGAATGAGCTCCCGCACTAGCTCCAGCTCTTGCCAACCTAGCAATTCGAAAGCATGCAAATGCAAGTAGATTAATAGGTACCACTTCGGTGGGTAGGTAACAGCGTTCCGCGCGTGTCATGCGGCCACATGACCGTGGAAGTGTCTTTGGACAACGCTGGCTCTTTGGCTAACAAACGGAGATGAGCACCGGCCCCTAGAGTCGGACACGACTGCACAAATGTGCGGGGGGTACCTTTACCTTTACCTAAGTTTATAGGGCAAAAAAAATTTCCTTTCCATCTGTAATCACACCAGAGCAGATTAATTTCTTAACTATGCCCCCTTAGGGAATGATTTCTATAGGCTATAAGAAATAACAGGCCTTGTAGCATCCATTGCTGTTTCAGAAAATAAAAAAAAATACCATTTTATAAGTGATTACTGCCATGAGATTAGTGCCTTTTGTTTCAAGCATGTTTCAATTGAAAAAGGAGACAGGCTTGCTGGCAGGTTCCTTATCCTTATTTGCATCACTTCAGTAGAGAAATAATCTCTTGCCCCATGCTCGTTAAGTGATTTATAAGTGATTTATTTGTATTTAACCTGCATCTTGACCTCCCTCTGTTGAAAATAATATAGAAAAAAATGTGTTGTGATGTTCTAAGAGAATAATATTCTTTCCCCTTCTGGTGTGAATTTTAAACAACCCCCTCATTTGCATAATGGTTATATTAATCTAATTAAGATGTAGTTTATTAGATTTTCAGTCTATAAATGCTGCAGTAAAAAGGGTGAGTGTTTTGGGGAACAGGAAGGATCTACAGATTCTCATCACTTCCTGGCCTTCCAGAATTTCACATCCTAATTGTAGAATTCATAACTTCCAAGTACAGGACTGTGTCTGCTCAGTTATTTGAAGGTTTTTATTTTATTTTATTTTATTTTATTTTATTTTTTTTGCCTGCCTTCAGCCCACAAAAAAAAAAAAGGAACAGGCATACATGCTTCACAAATACAAATCTGGACATTCATGCAGTTTATCATAGCTCATGTTGTATAACAACAATGTCTTCAGTGATTAAGAGCTGATTGAAATATTGTTTTTACAACCTCATGTATGTTTCCTTTTCTTTACTTCCTCCCTTCTACCACTTTGCTTACACCTTGGTATCTGATGAAAATCAAAAAGCCTTGCATTAAGTACTTTGGAGCAGCTAGGTTGCCTTTGGTTCTTCTTCAAAAGCACAGTCTCATAACACATGGACAGACTCAACCATACTTTCAACTGGGAAACTGTGAGCATCTTAAACCAAGCCAAATCCAAAAATGCTAGAGAGTTCCTGGAAGCTTGGCACTCAGACAAAGCACCCAACAACATTTACATACAATTCATAAGAGACAATAGAAAAGCCAGAAGACCAGAACACCTCCTTGCCAGCAATCAACACCCAGATATGCAAAGATTAATACCAGGATTAGCACCAGAGGAACAATCAAACAGCATAATATAACCTAATCAAGGAACTATTAACTCAGTCAATCAACCAAGCAGCAAACAACAGCCCAATCAAGGAACTACCAAGGAGAGAACAACACCCCCACCAACACAAGCAGGACAAGCCATGGTATATAAACAGAGAGAAAGTCCCACTCCCTTTTCACACTGAAGATGTTGCCTAGCCTGGCAATGAAATGTCTGCAAGAAAACAACAAGGCTCAGAGAGCACCAAGGACTCCACAGTTCAACCCTGAGCTATTAATATTCTCTTCGATTAGTTAATAAGTTTACCTTCTCCCACCCAATCTTCTCAGTCTTTTGATCCCCTTTCCTTTCATGTAAACAACTGTCATTAGATACCTTCCAATATCAGAAAATAGAAATTATTTGCATTTTGGCATATTTACATTTTACATATTCAGCGTAGATAATGTTTTTAAAAGAAAGTTCCATGTTTCTTCCGCTTTGTGTATTTTACACAATTAAAATGTGTTATAATTATTGTGAAGAAAAGGAAGATTGAACAGGTTAACACATTACATGAAGATGATTGAAGGTTCTCTTGAAAGAGTTTATTCAGAAGAAACAGAGTAGAAGGAATTTGAAATAGATTGTGTGTAATGTGGTCTCCTCATAAATAGTATAACTGAATCGGAAAGAATATAATATTAATACTAATAATATGCAGAATTTTTAGATTCACTTGGAAGATAATTGAATTTATTTTTCCTGTTACATTTTTCAAACACTAAAAACATTTATTTGAGAATGCAATACCCATTTTCATCTTAAACCACCCAGAGTTGCTGGGTGTTGGATGGGATATAATTATTATGATTGATCGCAGTCAGCCAGATGTTTAGACTGGATTTGGCATTTTTGTCCACCTACTGAATCCTTTCCAAGGATCTGGGATAGGCTGTTGTTGTTGTTGTTGTTGTTGTTGTTGTTGTTATTATTATGGTTGATTGCACAGTCAGCCAAATGTTTAGACTGGATTTGGCATTGTTGTTGTTATTATTATTATATCCTCATGCAAGCTGTAAGAAGATTATAAGATATGCTTCTATGATCTAATATGCTATATCAGTCAACAAAAAAATCATGTCTACTATTCCAGAGTGGTCAAATTGATACCTCTGGGAAGGCACAGACTGGTTATTAGTCCTGATTTTGAGAGAAATATGACTTCCAATACTGAGAATGATGCACAAACACAATGGCTAGTAGCCATTGACAGCCTAATTCCTTTTTAAAATGGTTCAAATCAAAGGCAATCACTACATGTAATTGTAGATTAGATTAGAATAATTGTAGATTAATTACGAGCCTAATTTGTGTCTCAGACTCCTAGGAAGACAAAATACGGGGTGATGACATACTGCCTTGAGCAACTGGAGAAACAGTGCATTAGGAATATAATATAAAATACACAATCCTGTTTATGATTACTTATAATACAATAGATGAAATTTAGGTCCTCCCTCCCTCCCTCCCTCCCTCCCTCCCTCCCTCCCTCCCTCTTTCTTTCTTTCTTTCTTTCTTTCTTTCTTTCTTTCTTTCTTTCTTTCTTTCTTTCTTTCTTTCTTTCCCATTTTAAATTATTTGTATGTTGGGTTTTAATAATTTTCCAACTGGGGAAAAAATACCTTTCCCTTTTAGCTTATATACATTTTAAATGAAAAGGATAATCTCTCCTTCCCCCATCTGTATTAGAGCGGTGAAAAAAGTGTTCATTCCTTTTAGGACCATTGTACTTTCAGGTAAAGCACAATTGATTTCATATTATGGATGATCCTTCCTCTCTTTAATAGAAGATATTAGTTTTTCTATTCCTTTTGGGATGGGGGGAGGCTATTTTCATTTGTTTCCAGTTTCAAATTGAGTTCACTCTGGAACAAGTTTTATGATGAACTATTGATTAATACTTGATTTACCACAGTTCTCTTAGAAACATGAGCAAAGCCAGAGATTATTTGACAGCAGTCATGAGTCAGGGATTTTTTTCCCTTGGAATTATTCTTTTTTGCTTGTAGTGATTAGTTAACTACCTGTTCCACTGGAGCCATGTGTACCAAGAATCCATCAATCTCTTTTTCTTGCAAAGCATTTCGGGATTTCT
This sequence comes from Charina bottae, assembly GCA_023362775.1. Lineage (NCBI taxonomy): Eukaryota > Metazoa > Chordata > Lepidosauria > Squamata > Charinaidae > Charina > Charina bottae. Next base: position 11,434,612 of record JALMGJ010000005.1, read on the forward strand.
CTGAGAAGATGTGGAGAGAGAATGCCAGTTAGGAAGGTAAAGGACAAAAATTAGGAATGAGTGACTCAGATACATCTGCTCCCTTCATCTGTCTGCCTTTGGGACCTTGTAGATTTCTAGAATCCATTATCTACAGATATATTTGGCAGAGCAGATGTAACACAGAGAGGGTACTTCCTTTAAAAAACATGCATATGGTTACCAAGAAGTCCCTTAAACTATTTATAACCTTTAAAAATCTTAGCAGTCTAGCTCCAGCACTTTGCTCTTTCCAGTGCTTCCTGGAATGATCATGTGACTGTGCAATGTCATATGTTGACATGGCCAATCCAGGAAGTGTCAGGGGGGGAATCTTATACTCTGAAAGTGAAAAAAATGGCCAAATTTTCTATGGGAATGGATTTGTAATGGCTGTCAGAAATGAATTTTGCCACAGCAAAGACAGCAACATTGATAAGGCTCTACCCTCTTTCTGGTGAAAAAAATCTACATAAAACATTCTGTTTGTATAGCTTACAAAAAAGAAATACTTGATAAAATGTGTTTTGGTAAAAATATGTTCTCAAAAAAAGTATGCACTGGGAAACATTACATGAAAATAATACATTTTGGAAGCGTATAATGTATTACATGGTGCCTATAAAAGCTTTCTCCAGTATGTTGGGGAAAGTTATAAACAATAAATACTCAGATTTTTCATTCTTTTTTTTAACCACCTTCTGTTCATTAATAGTAATTCCTAATCCAACAATAACAACAAAACTCAGACATACCAAAATACCATCAATATGGTGTAATAATTAAAGTGTTCAACTAGGATTTGGGAGACTGAGGTTCAAGTCCACTCTCTATTATGTAAGTCACTGGGTGACTTTTGACTGGTCTCCCTCTCTCTCTTTCCAACCTCTGTCACAGGACTATTGTCAGAAAAATGAATCTTTATGGAGGAAAATAAAGGAAGGGATGCTATGTTTGCTGCTGTGAGCTCCTGGAAGATAGGGAAGGTAAATAAAGCTACCAAAAAAAAAAAGAATAAAACAAACAAACAAATAAACAAACAAGCAAACAGTAAAATGGATCAGATTTACAATGAAATCTGCAGAAAGAAAAATTTTGGATTTCTTCTTAACATAGTTCTTGATTTCTTTCTAACTTGCTTGTACTTAGTCTTCATAAAGGCTTTTGGATGGCCACAATAAGAAGAGTGAGCCTTCCAATTATCCAAGGCAGTGATAACGGACAGGTCCAGATTTGGTAACCAATCACATTTGGCTTGCAAGATAGATGAGCCAGGCACAGACACAGAAAGCAAAGTCCAACCAATAACCTAGCAAATGTATTTGCCAGCAAAAGCCCCATGCACTGTTCTAAGCATCACTGAAATCAGTAGGAATTCCTTCCAAATAAATGTGCAAAAACTTTTGTTGCAAGTTACTCTAATGTGCAGGAGGGGGACAATGGGTGATAGAATCAGAGCAAGATGTACTTTGTGCAGAAATCAATGTTTTTAAAACTTTTAAAATTGGGTACTGCATGTCAGTACTATTAATAAGCATACAAAGAGAGAATGATTATACGGGAATCCAAACCCTCCACAGAGTAGCATAAGAATAAATATGGTTGCCATGTTTGGTTGTGTCCTGTCCCAGCCCAATCACACACAATACACCAGGGAGGCAGTTGTAAAACTTTACTGAGAAACTTGTGAGTTAAACTTGTGAGGTAATGAACAGGCGGCCAGGGAGTGTGAGCGCAAACGCACACACTCTACAAAAACAAGCCCCAAAAGTCCCACGAGCTTGCCTTAAGGGAGTTTCACGTTCAAAACACGATTAGTCAACACGAGTTTTTCCGATCAGGAATCCAGGCACATGGAGTCCGGTAAGCAGACGATTGTCCCCAATGAATGGTCTGGGCTTGCGGCTCCCTTTTTATAGAGGCAGACCCAGGTGGAGCTTATTTAGGAGGGCGGTGCTACTTTCTCATGCGTTGCCTCACCAACCTCCACTGTTCCTCTCTCCTTTCTGCTTTCCTTTCTTGAGCACCAGAGTGGGCGGCAGCTCTGAGTCTACATCCTCACTAATTAGCTGTGCCTGTGCCTGCTGCTTGCTGACCAGCCCCGCCTCCTCTGACTGCTCAGGTGGTCTAGAGCTGTCTGCTCGCCCTCCATCTCTACGTCAGAGGCTGGCCACCCATCCTCGTCGTCTGACTCTGACTCTGAGCCCAAACCCCCCATGGACTCTGAGCCCGAGCCCCCCATGACAGGTTGTACAACATCTGAGCTACTGAAAGGAATCAGCAGTGGAATGGCTAGTATACCTGAACCCTCTAACTACGTGTATAAGAACAATAATCAGTGTTAATCAAATAACCTGATCTGCTAGCTGTTTGCAAAATTGTGTCTACTCCAAGGCTGCTGCCTGAAGATGAGCCAGGAATTACAACTGTTTGGAGTCAACCCAAATATTATATTTTCTCATCTAATAGAATGTCTGATATTCAGTTATACAATTGGGAAATAGAAGAACAGATCTGATAGCTATTGACCCTGATAGCTAGCTGGCAGAGGAAGAGGTCCAAAAATGTGTTGTCAGCCAGGTCACTAATGGTGATAATATCTTAATACCTGTTGTAGCATGAAGAAGAAAAATGTGGTCATCTGTAACTCATCTCTGGGCTTCTCCATTTGTTGAGTTTGTACCTAAAGGTTGAAGAAGAGCAATTCTTCTTGTCCATGCTCCCAGGGCTGTCTATCTCCTTAGACAAAGTGAGGCAATTGCTTTAAGCAACCAATTCTGGGTGGTATAAAAAGCATTAATGGCAGTCCACTAATGCATTCGTCTTCATCCCCTACATCAGAGTGATTTCCCACTGTACATTGTATGTACAGTATATCAACTTCTCCTCCAGTCCATATTACTGATCTATCTAGACTAGTATAATCACATTAATGGGCAGCAGTTGTCCAAGATCTAAAGCAGGATTGTTTTCAGCCTCATCTTGGAAATGCCATGAAATAAATCTAGCTTTCCGTTGTCTAGTGGTATATTTGAGCAACAGATTTTCAGGACTTTTGCCACACCTTTGTGAGGTCATCTGGCTAGAGCACCATTGTAAATTAATCTTGTTTGGGCAAATGAATAACACTTTCAAGCTTTACTCCTATTTATAATAGATGGTTGTATAGGATGCCAAATGACAAAATTATCTTTTTTTCCCCTTCATCAAAAGCCAAAGGTTGCATTGCAACTGGCTGAAGACCCTATGTTGAAGTACAAATTGTTTTAAAAATGGAAAGGATGCATTTAGAAGTAAGCACTAGTGCCAGGGAACACTGCAGAGTAGGATAATCATGCTGATAGCAATGCTATATTATACTGTACACTGCTGTTACTCTCTCTGAGTGCATACCATCAGAAGAATGCTGCATGTAAACATTTACGACTATAACATAACGTGAGAGAGAGGACACAAATCTCAACACCAGAAATGGTTGCCAGTTAGTCCAGCTTCTGTATATAAGTAATAATTTGATTTAGGTCTAGATTCTATTCTATTCTGCTCTGCTCTGTTCTAATCTATAACAAAAAGGTAAAGGTTCCCCCCGCACATTTGTGCAGTTGTGTCCGACTCTAGGGGTCGGTGCTCATCTCCATTTGTTAGCCGAAGTGTCAGTGCTGTCCGAAGACGCTTCCGCGGTCATGTGGCCGGCATGACGTGCACGGAATGCTGTTACCTACCCACCAAAGTGGTATCTATTAATCTACTTGCATTTGCATGCTTTCGAATTGCTAGGTTGGCAAGAGCTGGGGTGAGTGTGGGAGCTCACTCCATCATGTGGGGCTAGGGATTTGAACCTCTGAACTTGCAATCTTCCGATCGACAAGCCTGGCATCTTACCCGCTGAGCCACCACGCCCCCTCTAATCTATAACAAAATCTATAGCAAAAGCACTAGATAAAATATGGCTTTCAAAGCTGCGGTCATGAACTTTAATCTTTCTGCCCTCTTTCTGTACAGTGCAGTGATTATGTACTTCAGATTTTTTACACCTGCCTTTTCAATACTTTTTGCTTCTTTAGCTTATAGGCCTTCAGGAACTGATATTTTTCTTTTAAAAAGTAAATTAACATTCTTATTTACAGCTAGGCTATACTGAATTTCATTATAGCCCTTTTATCTGTAAGGTATTATTAATCAAGGTTCTTTTTCAAATTCCCTGCCTTTGTCATACATTGGTTTATACTTTATTAAATGTTTGTAGCTTGAATCATGTCAACTGGATTTCTATTTTCTTAGTGGAAACGTTTCGCTCCTTATCCAAGGAGCTTCTTCAGTCTGAGCAAAGTTGGTAAGGGAATCCTAAATATGTTCCTAGGTAGCTGTGTGACCTTACACCTGGGGCTAGGTCATGGTTATATTGAGATGTAATTTTTAAGTTCTTTTATTATCTAATGGAGGGTCGTTAAAATCACCATGCTGCTGTTGAGCTTCTGAAATGGTCTTAATCTTCCTAGGCACAGAAGACAAAACGGGGAGGAAGATGTGGGAGAGTTTGTGCCTGAGGCCCCCACCTCTATTCAAGGAAGGATTTTCCAAGTTGGCATAAATGGATTCCTTGACCCCTCTCTCAAACCACCTATCTTCTCTGTCTAAAATGTGAACATTAATGTCCTCAAATGAGTGTCCTTTTTCTTTTAGGTGAAGATAAACTGCTGACTCTGGTCCTGTGGTGTTATTTCTCCTGTGTTGTGCCATCCTCCTGTACATAGGTTGTTTGGTTTCTCCAATGTAGAGTTCAGAGCACTCCTCACTGCACTGGATTGCATAAACTACATTGCTTTTCTTATGTTTTGGAGTTTGATCTTTGGGGTGTACAAGCCTCTGTCTCAGTGTGTTGGTGGGTTTGAAATATACAGGTATGTGGTGTTTGCCAAATATCCGTTTTATCTTTTCAGACACGCCAGCCATGTAGGGAATGACCAGGTTCTTTCGTTTACTCTGAGTCTCAGCCCTATCTGTCGCTGTTTTAGGTCTGGTAGATTTAGATTTGGTGAAGGCCCAATTTGGATATCCACAGGCCTTCAGGGCTGTTCTCAGGTGCTGATTTTCATTATTTTTGGAATCCATGGAGGTGGGGATGGTTTCTGCTCTGTGTGACAATGTCCTGATGACTCCTAGTTTGTGCTGCAGTGGATGGTGGGAGTCAAACATCAGATATTGATCTGTGTGTGTGGGTTTCCTGTAGATCCCTATTTCTAGCTTGCCACCGGTCCCAATGAGGACTTCACAGTCTAGGAATGCCAGTCTGTTGTCCTTGGTGTCTTCTCTGGTGAAGCTAATGTTGGCATCTATAGTGTTTATATGGTCCGTGAAGGCCTGTACTTCCTGGGCCTTGATTTTGACCCAGGTGTCATCCACATACCTAAACCAGTGGGTGGGCACCGTTCCCTGGAATGTGTTGAGTGCTTTCTTCTCCACTTCTTCCATGTATAAATTGGCCACAATGGGTGACACAGGAGAACCCATGGCACAGCCGTGTTTTTGTCTGTAAAAGTCACCTCTGTATGTGAAATAAGTGGTGTTAAGACACAGGTCCAGAAGATGGCAGATCTGGTTTGGGTTGAGATGGCTTCTCCTTTCCAGGGTGCTGTCCTCTTCTAGTCTCTTCCTGACAGCGGATAGAGCATGAGTGGTGGGGATGCTGGTGAAAAGGGAGGACACATCAAAGGAGACCATAGTTTCATCTGTATCCAGTTTCAGGATCTTTGCTTTGGAAACAAATTCTTCCGAATTATGGATGTGGTGTTCAGAGTGTCCAACTAGAGGTGCTAGTATGGTAGAGAGGTGTTTGGCAATGTTGTATGTTACCGAATTGATGCTGCTGACTATGGGTCGGAGGGGTGTTCCTTCCTTGTGGATCTTAGGAAGTCCGTAGATGCAGGGGATGGCTTCTCCAGGATACAGACGGTGGTAGGTAATCCTATCGATGGAGCCATCATGTTCCAATTGTTTCAAACTGTCTATTGCCTTTTTCTTGTAATTGTTGGTGGGGTCTCTTTTCAGTTTTTCATATGTATGGTGATCCTCCAAAAGTGAGGTAATTTTATTGTGGTAGTCTGCAGTGTTTAGAACCACTGTACATCTTCCTTTGTCAGCAGGTAAAATGGTGATGGTTTCATCTTTGCTGAGGGCTGTCAGGGCTCTCCTCTCTTGGACGGTAAGGTTGGGGGGAGGAGGTTGAGCACTGGACAGAGCTGCAGATATTTTAAGCCGGAGTTGTTCTGCTTCTTCAAAAGGTAGGTGGTTGTTGTGGATGGCAGATTCTGTGGCTGTAATGAGCTCCACAACCGGAACTTGCTTGGGAGTGATGGCAAAATTAAGACCTTTGGCTAGGACATCTCTCTCTGGTTGGGTAAGTTCTCTGTCTGAGAGATTTTTCACCCACATGTTCTTTTTGTCCTCTGTGGTCCTGTTGTTGTTGTTCCTCCCAGTGGTTTCTCCAGTTCCTTGTTTCTGCTTGCTGCGAGAAAGAAGAATGTCAAATTTCTTAGTTTGCCTCTCCTTTGTCTTGTGATGCTATCCAGGATTGGGTTATTCAGCTTGGCAATAAAGTACAGCTGGCCCAGCATCACAAGACAAAGGAGAGGCAAACTAAGAAATTTGACATTCTTCTTTCTCGCAGCAAGCAGAAACAAGGAACTGGAGAAACCACTGGGAGGAACAACAACAACAGGACCACAGAGGACAAAAAGAACATGTGGGTGAAAAATCTCTCAGACAGAGAACTTACCCAACCAGAGAGAGATGTCCTAGCCAAAGGTCTTAATTTTGCCATCACTCCCAAGCAAGTTCCGGTTGTGGAGCTCATTACAGCCACAGAATCTGCCATCCACAACAACCACCTACCTTTTGAAGAAGCAGAACAACTCCGGCTTAAAATATCTGCAGCTCTGTCCAGTGCTCAACCTCCTCCCCCCAACCTTACCGTCCAAGAGAGGAGAGCCCTGACAGCCCTCAGCAAAGATGAAACCATCACCATTTTACCTGCTGACAAAGGAAGATGTACAGTGGTTCTAAACACTGCAGACTACCACAATAAAATTACCTCACTTTTGGAGGATCACCATACATATGAAAAACTGAAAAGAGACCCCACCAACAATTACAAGAAAAAGGCAATAGACAGTTTGAAACAATTGGAACATGATGGCTCCATCGATAGGATTACCTACCACCGTCTGTATCCTGGAGAAGCCATCCCCTGCATCTACGGACTTCCTAAGATCCACAAGGAAGGAACACCCCTCCGACCCATAGTCAGCAGCATCAATTCGGTAACATACAACATTGCCAAACACCTCTCTACCATACTAGCACCTCTAGTTGGACACTCTGAACACCACATCCATAATTCGGAAGAATTTGTTTCCAAAGCAAAGATCCTGAAACTGGATACAGATGAAACTATGGTCTCCTTTGATGTGTCCTCCCTTTTCACCAGCATCCCCACCACTCATGCTCTATCCGCTGTCAGGAAGAGACTAGAAGAGGACAGCACCCTGGAAAGGAGAAGCCATCTCAACCCAAACCAGATCTGCCATCTTCTGGACCTGTGTCTTAACACCACTTATTTCACATACAGAGGTGACTTTTACAGACAAAAACACGGCTGTGCCATGGGTTCTCCTGTGTCACCCATTGTGGCCAATTTATACATGGAAGAAGTGGAGAAGAAAGCACTCAACACATTCCAGGGAACGGTGCCCACCCACTGGTTTAGGTATGTGGATGACACCTGGGTCAAAATCAAGGCCCAGGAAGTACAGGCCTTCACGGACCATATAAACACTATAGATGCCAACATTAGCTTCACCAGAGAAGACACCAAGGACAACAGACTGGCATTCCTAGACTGTGAAGTCCTCATTGGGACCGGTGGCAAGCTAGAAATAGGGATCTACAGGAAACCCACACACACAGATCAATATCTGATGTTTGACTCCCACCATCCACTGCAGCACAAACTAGGAGTCATCAGGACATTGTCACACAGAGCAGAAACCATCCCCACCTCCATGGATTCCAAAAATAATGAAAATCAGCACCTGAGAACAGCCCTGAAGGCCTGTGGATATCCAAATTGGGCCTTCACCAAATCTAAATCTACCAGACCTAAAACAGCGACAGATAGGGCTGAGACTCAGAGTAAACGAAAGAACCTGGTCATTCCCTACATGGCTGGCGTGTCTGAAAAGATAAAACGGATATTTGGCAAACACCACATACCTGTATATTTCAAACCCACCAACACACTGAGACAGAGGCTTGTACACCCCAAAGATCAAACTCCAAAACATAAGAAAAGCAATGTAGTTTATGCAATCCAGTGCAGTGAGGAGTGCTCTGAACTCTACATTGGAGAAACCAAACAACCTATGTACAGGAGGATGGCACAACACAGGAGAAATAACACCACAGGACCAGAGTCAGCAGTTTATCTTCACCTAAAAGAAAAAGGACACTCATTTGAGGACATTAATGTTCACATTTTAGACAGAGAAGATAGGTGGTTTGAGAGAGGGGTCAAGGAATCCATTTATGCCAACTTGGAAAATCCTTCCTTGAATAGAGGTGGGGGCCTCAGGCACAAACTCTCCCACATCTTCCTCCCCGTTTTGTCTTCTGTGCCTAGGAAGATTAAGACCATTTCAGAAGCTCAACAGCAGCATGGTGATTTTAACGACCCTCCATTAGATAATAAAAGAACTTAAAAATTACATCTCAATATAACCATGACCTAGCCCCAGGTGTAAGGTCACACAGCTACCTAGGAACATATTTAGGATTCCCTTACCAACTTTGCTCAGACTGAAGAAGCTCCTTGGATAAGGAGCGAAACGTTTCCACTAAGAAAATAGAAATCCAGTTGACATGATTCAAGCTACAGACAATTCCACCTGGATGACTGAGAACCTTCATAGATTTATTAAATGTTGTTAAAAGTCTTTGAGGTTTCCCAGTAATTTGGAGTAAAGCACAAATGCGTAGTGGTAATTATTTAATTATTATCCAAATACAGTTTTTTTTAAAAAAAATCCAGTTTTGCCTTTGATCATGCTTTGCAAAGTGATTAACTGTTAATTTATAATTAATGTTACTAAAGAACAAGAATATGATAAATGGGGAGCAAAGGAGTTGTGTGTAGTTCATTCATTAAAGCTTGGAATTGAGTGGAATATTGTTCTATGCTACTTTTTAAACTTTGTTGATACAGTATTCCTCTTTCAGTTCAGGATAACTGAATTCAAAATCCTCACCTGACATCAATTTTTCCAAATTTTAATAAATGCCATATATGATTGCCTGTTTTTTTTCCAAATTATAAAGGAGGTAAAATAAAATACATAGGTTTGCAAAAAAAAAAAAAAAAAACGCCAGTTCAATTCCTGAGAGCTTTAGCTAGGAAGGATCAGTAGGAAGTCATAGCTGAAGCTAAAAAATTTAAATAAATAAAATAGGGGAGGAAATCTCTTCTTCAGGTTCCTGGCAGTCTCTGTGAGGCAGAGTAAAGATCATGCTATGCTCACATCACATAGTTGTCAAGTTGATCAGTAAAAGCCTATTGGCTGAATACATTTGCTATGTTAAGCTTGACTAATGCTAACTTTTGCATCTCTTATGTTGTGGAAATCCTGTCCTTTGGTCAATTTAACATTCAATGCATTGTGTGAGCCCCCAAAATAGATTAATACGGCAACCAGGTCAAACATATTGTGTAAATGTTGCAAGTAAGATAGATTGGGAGTGAATTATTGGCAACATGCAGCCTCATGGGTGTGTGAGGCCACATTTAAAAGCCTTCTCCAAGAGATCAGTTCAGACCTTTGCATTTTTTTAAAAAAGAAGGATCTGATAAGTCCTATCTGCATTTCTCTGGGTGCCTTCAATCCACTTACGGATTGAACGTGCTTAAAGAACAGCAAAACTGAAAAGAAAATGGGAAAAACTCAATTGTTACAGAGAGAAAGATGAACATTTATTTTCTGATTTTATTCACTTTGTGCTTATTGGCATGATTTTTTTTCATATACTACGCAAACCCAGATTTGGATTAAATCAGTAACCAGGTTTTAATATGTTGTGAGAATGCACATGCAAGTACTGTAACAGTTTCCAAACAGCATGGTCCTATTAGTTCCCACACCAGGCAGGGCACCGTTATTATACTGATATAACATAAAACTCACATTTCAGCAGTAATTACTGAGGAGATTTCAGATAACAATAGACCCCAGATTGTCAGCCCAATTGTCACACTCTCTGGTTAATGGGATGGGATTAGGATGAGGGAAAGACATTAACAGTCCCATTAATATGAAATGTTAGAAATGATCCATCTGTTTAACACATCACCCTTTCGAATTTCTAAAATGAAAATGGTGTGGCTGCATTAAATATGAGGTCAGGATAGTTGTAATGTCTTTACAAATTCCAGAACATTAACTCCTGGTGAAAAACTGATCAACTGTCATGCTTGATAGCCATTTGCATTCAGGCAGAAAACTTGGAATAAATTGGTAACTACCGAATGTGCTTCTCAACCTCCCAGATAGCTAATGGCTGACCTTTAGAATGTATTGCCAATTACTAACTTAACTTATAGCCATTTTTTTCCAGACACAATTTATCTCCAATAAAGATTTATCTTCTGTATACATTTTTTAAAGAACAGTTTTTATCATAAAAAGCCAGACTGCAAGAAGGTATTACATATCAAGGTCTATGCCATATTAAATCAGTGAGATTTTACTTCTCCTGATTAATGACATAAACAATCCCACTACAGATATTGCACAGATTTAAGAAAGGGGATGGAATGACCAGTCCTTTTGTATTCAGTGTGATGTCTGATAAATCCTTTGTGTACATATGGATGCTCTCCATACTGTCAGCTGCCTTGAGTAACTATGAAAAGTTATTCTCAAAAGATAGAACCATTAAAGCACTTCACATCTGAACTCATTTATTTCTTCTGAGAACTTGTTTCTTTTTATTGTATCATTGTTTTGCACCACTTTACAGGATCAATTTGCTTTATAAATGATCTCACAACTTTATGTTCAGTGATCAAGAACAAATGCTTGCTGCCTACAAGCCCTGCAAAAATTCTGTGCAGGTCCTAGTGCCTGCCTTGTGCCTTGATGCCTCCAAACCTGCCCTGCCAGGATTCCACGCAGGTCCCAGTGCCTGCCTTGTACCTTGCTGCCTCCAAACCTGCTGTGATTCCACGCATGTCCTAGTGCCTGCCTTGTGCCCTGCTGTAAGAGTGTGTCGCGAAATGATGCATGTCTAAAAAGTGTGTCACCAACATGAAAAGTTTGGAAAGCTCTGAGTTATGGTCCTTGGAATGCCAGTGAAATGCTAGGTTGCCACTAAGCTCCTTTCCCAAAAGTACAACTATTAAATATTTCTTTGAAACATGCATGCAACTCAGGCAAAACTCTTTAGAACATTAGTATTCCAGATAGTTGCCTCTCTGTGGCCCCTCAAAAAGCACAACAACTAACTTTCTGTCCATGACATTTACATATCAGAGGCAAGCACTCCTGTAATGTTGACATCTCAAACATTTGCTGAGATTGTCCTTATTACAGGGCAGGTGCTAAGACAACAGCTCCATCAAGAACTCCTCACCTGCTTCATGAACATGTTTGTACTGTGGTTCAGATGGTTATCTTTGCTTCTCTTCTGTCTCTGAATCTGTATTTTCTGTGAATCTGAGTCTGTTGGTTATCCCTAGCTTTTCTGATTCAGCCTTACTTCCCTGACATTCTGGCTTGTCTCCTGACAGAAACATTATTGAAGAACAGAACAGTATAAAATATGGGAATTAGTGTATTTCTTTCCACCATAAGTAAGGCAGAGTTTACAATCCCAGGACCTTTACAAATCTATTATGATGTCATGCAGTAATCCTCATCTAGCAAGGTAGACTTGAATTTGGAACCTTGCAGGATTTAGTACAGAGAGCTAATATGAATATATTGCTGGATGCACACTGAATCACAATATTTATCTAGAATTTATTTGCTCTATAGATAAAAATATATTTTTATTTTCCATTGATAATGGAAAGGAGAAATCACCAAATTTTTACAGTTACATTGAAATTTAAAGGAATGATAGCTTCCACTCTTAGATGTATTTGTCAAATTTCAGACAAATATGTCTAAGTATTTCATTCATTCATTCATTCATTCATTCATTCATTCATTCATTCATTCATTCATTCAATATGATGTTCCCTTTAAAGAGTCTGGCTATCATGACAATTATTTTTAAAATGTACAAGGTGGTCTTCCATCTCCTTTTTTTAAGGTATAATGTTTGATGATATTGCATTGGAGACGTAAAAGTCACTCTATAAAAAAAGTTTCTTGTTTTGAGTGAGCTAGACTACCTTTGTTTTGTTTTATTTTTAATTAAAAAATCTATAGAATAACACACTGGATCAGAAATTTGTTCACTCAAAATGAACATATAAATGATGGAAGCTTTACTCTGGTATATTAAGGATAAACACACATTTCCAATTTTGTTCAATTTATTATTTTCCCATCTTAAGAGCAAATATTAAGATTTTCTGATAAGAAGCAAATCCCACTGAATGTAATGGGACTTGTTCCCATGAAAATTAGAGAGAATTGCACTTTAAGTTTATATTACCCCATTTCTACATCACTTTGTGGTTTGTACTAATTTTTGTGTGTATATCTTTTGATATATACTTTTTTTTACAATTTTTAAATTAAACAGAAATGTATAAAAGTATGAAATGTGTCATATATATTTAATGTGAATTACAGAGTATCAAAATGTAATGGTATTTCAGTTGGTATTTGATTCAGAAGCTTAAAATGTTAATTGAATAAATAACTCTCTAAAAATGGAGAAACCAACATAGCACCGTAGCACAAATCAATTGATACCTAACCAACATAATACCTTTTTCTTGCTTAATATAAATCAATATTTCATTTCATCTATTGGCTGTTTTGTTTTCCTAATATTTTAATATAGGAGTCAAAATTGACAATAAATTAATTTCCAGGCCCTTTTTTTTACTATTACTGTGATTATTAAGTTTGAAATAAATGCTGTTTCACTGATACTGTTCATTAATACTGCTGTACAAATTTATACTTTTTTTTAAGTACTTGGATGGAAGCACCATGGAATAGCAGGACTGGAAACGAGACTGATAAGTCAAAAAACATCCCAAAAGAAGGCATTTGTTTATTTGCTGAATGGCCACAGACAAAAGGAACATCAAAATCAGTAGACAGTATACAATAATTGCGAGAAAGAAAGCTATGCAAATAGCTCAGTTTTGTAGCTGAGAAGAAACAGAAACAAATTGGTCAAGGATTATAATAGTAAATAGAAACACAGATTCCCAGACTTAGTTAATTATAGAACAAACCCACTGGCTTCTGACAACCATTGCTCCAGTTTAAAATCTGGCAATCAGGATGTGACATACAGTATGTCATACCATTGATCACCAGAATTCATTTGGCTGATCTGACTGGCTAGATAGACATACTTTTTCTTCCTCAGCACTTCATATGAATCCCTGCACAGTCAGTGAAAAAGGATGCCCATCTCAGATAGGACTATGCCATTCTTCAGTTAAGAGGAGAAAGCAATGAAGCCACTTCTATATTGTTGCCAAGAAAACTGCATGGATATGCCCAAGAAATCAGAAGGAATCTGGTGCAACCTTACCTATGTATTTATAATTTTTGTTAATTAGGATGGATGGATGGATGGATGGATGGATGGATGGATGGATGGAAAGATAGATGTAACTATTGTGAATCATCATATCTTAATCTTTACATATGAATTAAACATGCAGTTGTCACTCCACACTGCAATTAGTAAGATCATTAACCTTTTATATTAATATTATCAATTGTTGAAATGTACTAATATTAACTGAGGTTTTGCCAGTGAGGAGAATTGGATGCTGTTCAAAGGAGAAGATAAGAATTCACAAATTATTCCATACACAGATCAGATGAAACTGTAATTAAATGACTCCGATTGTACATTATTTCCTAGAATTTCATAAGAGTACTTTACATTACTTCTTGCTTCAAAAAAGCAAGAGTAATTGCCATTGTTGCTAGTGAACTGATACATGAGTCACAAGACCCTAAGAAGCTTCACCCAAAATTCCTAGTTTTAACGTTCTAATTCATCTAAACACTTGGATACCTTCTCAGGCGCTCTAGGACTGTTCATACAGTAATTGGAGGGTCTGTCTTCGTGGAGGAAATCCAACAAGAGGGTTTCTGTTCTCATCCCCCTGCCATCTTCTCTTGCTGGCTCTATCACCATTCAAACACTTTTTGTTATTCTTACATTCTACATAGCCTCACAAACACTCCAAACCCTTTCATTCATTTATTTTATTTATTTACTTTTCATCCCACCTTTATTATTTTTATAAATATATCAAGGCGGCGAACATACCTAATACTCCTTCTTCCTCCTATTTTCACCACCACAACAACCCTGTGAGGTGAGTTGGGCTGAGAGAGAGGGACTGGCCCAAGGTCACCCAGCTGGCTTTCATGCCTAAGGCGGGACTAGAACTCACAGACTCCTGGTTTCTAGCCCAGAACCTTAACCACTAGACCGAACTGGCTCTGCCATTGCAAACATCAGGAGAAAAAGGTTTTTAATATGAAACCAGGAAGAATCTGTAGCTTGAATCATGTCAACTGGATTTCTATTTTCTCTGTGGAAACGTTTCGCTCCTTATCCAAGGAGCTTCTTCAGTCTGAGTAAAAGCTCCTTGGATAAGGAGCGAAACGTTTCCACAGAGAAAATAGAAATCCAGTTGACATGATTCAATTTACAGACAATTCCACCTGGATGACTGAGAACCTTCATAGACAAACCAGGAAGAAGTCACAGACTCACAGATATCCATTCTCTTTTTTGTCTTGCAAGTTGTACAACTAAACAGCACATACCAAACATCAGAGTGATCCAGCTGAGGCTAAGAAATGATCTAGTCTTTTATTTTGACCCTTGAGAATGGGAGAGGATTTATTTATGGAAACAAAGAGGTTGATAGAGGTTTCAGAGCTGAGAAAGAGATAATATAGGAGATTCATTGCCTGCAGTGTTTTTGATTGGAACAAGGCTGCTAAAGGCAATTGGTACAGAAACACCATTAATTTAGTCTAGGTTCCTGAACTAAGCACTTTGCCCTTCAGAGCTGGGCCAAGTCTGTAATTTCTCCCTCTCTCTCCCTCTCTCTCTCTCCCCCTCTGGATAATTATGATTAATTAATTTCTTTAAAACATATATTTCAAAGGTCCTGAAATATATACTGTATGTGTCTTTTATGTGTGAATTGATTTTTTTAGTACCCTTCATAGTTGCATTGAGGCTGCTCCTGCTAAATTGTCTAATGATTTATTGGCAACTAAAACTTAAGATCCTAAATAATAAGAGCCACATATCCCCAAATGCATCAATATATAAGCTAGTGCTTTTCTATCATGTAACATTTTTGGCATACTATTTGCGGGGTTAGGCCCAGTGTTTATTTAAGGCAATCAAATGTGGACGAAAAGTTAATGTTGTCCTAGGGTTTAAATCTTTCAGTATTGCCTGCCTGTGTCTTAGAAATCTTTATTTTCTTTTTAAACTGAAAATTGTAGTTGTCCCTACAGTCATCACTTTAATTCATTTTGAATGATTTATTGGAATTCTATGGTTTTCCCTCTCTCTGACTTTTCTGTATTTTGATAAAATTAAAAACACAGATGCTGAAAAAAAGTCAGCATGTCACTAGTGAATATATTTTTAGTAAATGGTACTTCAGAAAGTTTGTTGGTGAAACATTGAGCTCTACTTTCACTTTCGTAACCTTTCCTAGATGACAATCTACTTCCTCACTAGGGAACTCATTCTCAAAAGTGCCATGGTTTGCGTTTAGGCCTATTTGTTGTTTATTCATTCAGTCGCTTCCGACTCTTCGTGACTTCATGGACCAGCCCATGCCAGAGCTTCCTGTTGGCTGTCACCGCTCCCAGCCCCCCAAGGTTGAGTCAGTCACCTCCAGAATATCACCCATCCATCTTATCCTTGGTTGGCCCCTCTTCCTTTTGCCTTCCACTTTCCCTAGCATCAGCTTCTTCTCCAGGGTATCCTGTCTTCTCATTATGTGGCCAAAGTACTTCAGTTTTGCCTTTAATATCATTCCCTCAAGTGAGCAGTCTGGTTTTATTTCCTGGAGTATGGACTGGTTTGAACTTCTTGCAGTCCAAGGCACTCTCATAATTTTCCTCCAACACCACAGTTCAAAAGTATCTATCTTCCTTCGCTCAGCCTTCCTTATGGTCCAGCTCTCATAGCCATAGGTTACTACAGGGAATACCATTGCTTTGACTATGCAGACCTTTGTTGTCAGTGTGATGTCTCTGCTCTTAACTATTTTATCAAGATTTGTCATTGCTCTCCTCCCAAGAAGTAAATGTCTTCTGATTTCTTGGCTCCAGTCAGCATATGTAGTAATCTTTGCACCTAGAAATACAAAGTCTGTCACTCCCTCCACTTTTTCTCCCTCTATTTGCCAGTTATCAATCAAGCTGGTTGCCATAATCTTGTTTTTTTTTTGAGGTTTAACTGCAACCCAGCCTTTGCACTTCCTTCTTTCACCTTCGTCATAAGGCTCCTCAGCTCCTCCTCGCTTTCAGCCATCAAAGTGGTATCATCTGCATATCTAAGATTCTTGATGTTTCTTCCAGCAATTTTAACTCCAACCTTGGATTCATCAAGCCCAGCATGTCACATGATGTGTTCTGCATACAGGTTGAATAGGTAGCGTGAGAGTATACAACCCTGCCGTACTCCTTTCCCAATCTTAAACCAGTCCGTTGTTCCGTGGTCTGTTCTTACCATTGCTACTTGGTCGTTATACATATTCCTCAGGAGGCAGAGAAGATGACTTGGTGTCCCCATACCACCAAGAACTTGCCACAATTTGTTATGATCCACACAGTCAAAGGCTTTAGAATAGTCAATAAAACAGAAATAGATGTTTTTCTGAAACTCCCTGGCTTTCTCCATTATCCAGTGGATATTGGCCATCTGGTCTCTTGTTCCTCTGCCTTTTCTAAACCCAGCTTGTACATCTGGCAATTCTCGCTCCATGAATTGCTGGAATCTATCTTATTGTATCTTGAGTATTACCTTACTGGCATGTGAAATAAGTGCCACTGTTTGATAGTTTGAACATGTTTTAGTGCTTCCCTTTTTTGGTATGGGGATATAAGTTGATTTTTTCCAATCTGATGGCCATTCTTGTGTTTTCCAAATTTGCTGGCATGTGGCATGCACCACCTTGACAGCATCGTCTTGCAAGATTTTAAACAGTTCAGCTGGGATACCATCATCTCCTGCTGCCTTGTTATTAGCAATGCTTCTTAAAGCCCATTCAGACTCACTCTTCAGGATGTCTGGCTCTAACTCACTGACCACACCATCAAAGCTATCCCCAATATTATTATCCTTCGTATACAGATCGTCCGTATTTTCTTGCCACCTTTTCTTGATCTCTTCTGCTTCTGTTAGGTCCTTGCCATCTTTGTTTTTGTTTTTGATCATACCCATGTTTAGACCTATACATATACACAAACTTTCTTTTCAGTGTATTCTGTCAATGCTGGGGCAAGTGCGGGAGCTCACTCCGTCACGCGGGGCTAGGGATTCAAACCTCCGAACTTGCGATCTTCCGATCAACAAGCCTGGCATCTTACCCACTGAGCCACCATGCCCCTATTAGATAGTTCTAGATACATTTTAATTTCTCTTAAGAACTATACTTTGAGGGCTGTATAAGAAGGTTATAAAATGTTTACATGAGTCGAATCTTGAAAACTTGTGAGAAGTTTCTTTTTCTTAATAGTCTGGATTGAATAGAATTTTGTCAGATGTTGTCTGAATATGTGACAGAATTCAGAGTCAGTTTATATGGCTCTGAACAGGGTACCTGGGACACTGTGGTATATGTAAAATGATTCATTTGGAAATTGAGGAGGGGGAAATTGCTAATTCCAATGCAAAATGCAACTTACACATGAACCATATGTCTTATAAAATACTGGAAAGTTGTTTCTTCTCCCTAAAGGAATTCAAGGAAATGCTTCTCTTTTCAATTTCTCTGCCTATAAATAGCATGGAGAATTTTTAGAAGCAATTTACATTTGGCAAATATTATATAGGAATAAATAAATAGATATTAGAATTGCTAGGGCTTTTACACATAAAGTTTAGCCAGATAGGAGTTAATGCAATAAATACTGATATATAACACTGATAAAATCATTTACAAAGTATTCCCAAAGACAAACATGGGGATAGAATATAGTTATTTTTTTTGAAACAGGCTTCATACAAACAGAGACTTTCTCTGTTAAACTTGGTTAGCTGGAATGCATTTTTTAATCAACTTTTTCAAAATATGATTGATCCCTAACATATGCTGAAAGTGTTTTTAACTATTTGGAGCCATTTCATAGACCTGTTACAGTAGATGGTATCATATGTTACATATATGTTGGCATTATACAAATTGCAGCAGAAATCCTGAAGCCAAATCTCCCCTTGTATTATGCCTGTTATACAACTAATGTCATAAGATGGAGGAGGTATGGAAGGAATTATGAACATTGGCACCAAAGTAGATGGCCTTCCATATTGGATGGGGTTTAAACTGCCATCGTGCATATGATTTGCCAACTGATTATTTCATAAAACTAACAGATTGTCTTGAGCGGGTAAAAATGCCTAGCTGACCTTGGCTGATTCTGAAAAAGATTAACAGGTTCAGACCTGGTTAACATTGGATGGGCTGTGGTGCAGAAACCAGGTGTCAAACCATTTCCAGATTGTTGTCATGGAAACTACACGGATATACTTTGCAGTCACCAAGAACTGTGC
Organism: Charina bottae; assembly: GCA_023362775.1. Lineage (NCBI taxonomy): Eukaryota > Metazoa > Chordata > Lepidosauria > Squamata > Charinaidae > Charina > Charina bottae. The sequence continues at coordinate 11,453,641 of JALMGJ010000005.1, forward strand.
TCGACTTGAAGGAGTCCTTATTTTTATCTGACTAATGAACCACAATCTGGCACATGGTATAGAATCAGACCTTTTTTGTACTATACAGAACCTTCTCACTTTATGTAAGCTGCATCTTAGTCATAATTCATAATTACCCAAAGCAAACCTGTCCCTCTCCAACTCAGTGTGGGACAGAATGAGTCCAACTGATCCTACTATTACCTATGTTGGAAATGCAACATTTCTTCAACAAAGCAGGTGCCCTGGATTGTAATGATAATCTCAGTGTGGTATTAAAGCTTTAGGTTTCTGTTGGGATTAGTTATAGATTTTATCTTGGTGAATGTTAAAGTATAGTACATATGGGAATTAACTTGGTTCAGTTTCAATCAGAATAGATTTTTTGAGGCTGGAGAGAGAACTGTAGAAAAGTATTACTTTGGTATTTTTTAATGATTCTTATTTCTCTTGTGGATTTAAAGTTCTTTCACTTGCTATTTCATGACTATGAGCAATTTAAGCACATATCCGTAAGCATACAAGCAGAGGAAAAGGATTTACAGGTGGTTTTATTGTGGATAGATCTTTCCAGGAGCAAAAAAGATGGGAGAAACGCCAGTGCAGACCTTTAGTAATTATTACCAATAAACAAACCACAGTAAATTTGACACCAACTCCATAATACCTCTTTTTTTTTTAATTGATGGAAGAACCAGCTATAACAATGAGCACAGGGAAGTTTCCAAAACAGTAGCTCTGTGTCCTGTCTGTCTGTCTGTCCGTCTGTCTATCTATTGTCAAAGCCACTGTCCTGGATGAAATCCAGAGCATCTGGGGGTATATCAGCAAGGTGGCACCCAAAGATGAGCTGCTGAGAGAATGCCTGAAGCAGCAGCAGACATGGACAGAAGATCAAGCAGAGGAAGTGCCATGGGAAGACAAGACCCTGCATGGGATGTACCATCAACAGATAGCCAAGGTGGCTGACCTTGGGAAATCCTCTTTCCAGTGGCTGGAAAGAGCTGGACTAAAAGACAGCACTGAGGCACTGATCATAGCAGCACAAGAACAGGCACTAAACACCAGATCCATAGAAGCAGGGGTCTACCATACTAGACAGGACCCAAGGTGCAGACTGTGCAGAGAGGCCTCAGAGACAGTCCAACATATAGTGGTGGGGTGTAAGATGCAGGCAGGAACAGCATACACCGAACAGCACAACCAGTAGCTGGCATTGTGTATAGGAACATCTGTACAGTGTATGGGCTAGACCCTCCCAAGTCCAGATGGGAAATTAACAGGGTTAAGATCCTGTGGGATTTCCAGATCCAGATGGACAGGCAGGTTCTGGCCAATCAACCAGACATTGTGGTAGTAGACAAGGACCAGAAGACAGCGGTGGTGATGATAGATAGATAATAGATAGATAGATAGATAGATAGATAGATAGATAGATAGATAGATAGATAGATAGATGGATGGATGGATGGATGGATGGATGGATGGATGGATGGATGGATAGATAGATAGATAGATAGATAGATAGATAGATAGATAGATAGATAGAGCAGTGCCAAGTGACAACACCAGGAAGAAGAAGCTGGAGCAGTACCAGGGCCTGAAAGAGGAAGTAGAGAGGATGGGGAAAGTGAAGGCCAAAGTGGTCCCAGTGGTGGTAGGCGCACTTGGGGCTGTGACTCCTAAGCTGGGAGCGTGGCTCCAACAGATCTCAGGAACAACAGGTCTCTCTGTCCAGAAGAGTGCAGTGCTAGGGACAGCTAAGATACTGTGCAGAACTCCCAGGCCTCTGGTACAGGACCCAAGATTGAGGAACACACATACCAGCCATAGGGGTCAGAAGGGAATTATAGGTAGCCTCCAAAAACATCTCTTCAAAACAAGGATGGTTGGTTGTAATGTTCTTACAGTAGAGTAAATCTGATGAAAAAGGATGGTAGAAATTTGACAATGGTGTTGTATATTGATATAAACCTTGAAAAAACACATCAAGGGGCAATTCCATGTATTCAGAATGGTAGCACCATTCCTAATTTGGCCCAAGGGAAAAAAATAAATCTAATGTATAATAAGTCTCAACTAATATTAAATTCATATTTGATTTGTCAATAGTTCTCAAGATGGACTACATATACCAATTGTAATATGGGTAACACCATTCCAGATCCATCATATATGGAACACAGGAGACTTCTGTTTCCAGAGGGAGAGACAAAATAAGGCATCATCCATTATTCTGATGAATTATGAAATGCAAAGTAAGTGACTGTTGCATGTTGCATCTTCTTGCAGGTGCTCTTCTCCAGAGAGAAATGCCAGCTAGCAATGGGTTTGGCATGCATTATCTTAAAAGCCACCATTCAGCACTGACTTTCTAAATAATGGAAATCATAATTAGTAGTGGCACTGCCAACAGATGGGCAAATGGAGTTTGCTATTGCCAGTAAACAAAAGATTGCCAACCCACTAACATGGAGGTTGGGCAGTTTAAACACTAAAACTATTTTTTAAATACCACTGACAGCATTTTAAATGGAAAGACAATTAACTTCACTCCATCCATTATCGTGGTTGGATAGGCAAGGGAACCAGTTGCTCGGCAATTTGACTTAGCCTTCCTTTGTTTCCCTTGTATAGTAAACTACCATTATTTACTTAGAAAATAAATTACAGAAGCTTGGTCTTTATACAATGTTTCAGAGAAGCTTTTATTGAAAGTTCTCTTTTATCTTTCCAAACATTCAAAACAGGTTACAAAACAATCCAAGTAATAAAATCAATTCACCCCAACCCAGTTCTATCATATTTTCAGAGGAATTACCTGGGTAAAAAAGAACCACAAGGGAAATTAAGCCATAACTTTGGCAGTCTGTTGGAAGAGCAAGATCTGTTCTTCTCAACCTTGAGGGTCAAATGTATTCTTCTGTGAACAAACACTGAAATACTCTTGTGAAAAACATGGGATAGTTTATTTAGTTGTCCAGAGCTAGAGGTCTCTAAAGCAAAACTTTATCCTTCCTTCCTTCCTTCCTTCCTTCCTTCCTTCCTTCCTTCCTTCCTTCCTTCCTTCCTTCCCTTTTCTTCTTTTTTAAAAAATCATGTAACAGTCTTTTCTCTCTGGCTGTGAACATGCCCCATTATATTCTTATGCCTATGTCAATTTCTTTGTCTACAAGATGATCATTCATCAACCAACCAGAAAAGTATTAGGAATTGAATGGATGAGTATCTACATATGATAGATAGATAGATAGATAGATAGATAGATAGACAGACAGACAGACAGACAGACAGACAGACAGACAGACATTTATATGTATAACTTAAGCTGACCATACATCCCATTTTGAACGGGACAGTCCTGTTTTTTAAACAATTCCCGACCGTCCCGTCGTTTTAAGAAAAATATCCATTTTGTCCCATTTTTGAAAGTTTCCGTGGTGAAGCGTGCCCTCACGTGCACCCATGCCCACTTTGTTCGGCGAGCTGTGGGTAGGTGTCCTGCTCCGACTAAGGCTGACACGGAAGCATTATTGAAACAACTTTATTTATTTACAGTGATGCACAGGCAGACCAGTCTATACTGTCCCCCTCTTCCTCTGTAGGCGGAAGAGCAACAAGTCTGGTTGGACCTACAGGCCCAGCAGTGCAGTCCACAGGGGACACAGACCCAGCTGGCACCGGCTCCAGGGACGAGGCAACACAGGGCAGCAGTCCAGATGTGGCAGGTAAGGCAGCAGCGGACGTGAAGCAGGCCTGGCTGGTTGGAGCTGGTGCAGCCCGAACTCCGACAAAGGCAGCCCAATTGGGACCGGTGTCAGGTTGGCATGGGCATGGGATGGGTATGTCCTCGGTGGATGGGCCCCAGGAGGTGACACTGGGAGGTAGCAGTGATGCAGGAAGCGGCTTGGGTTCCGAGACAGGCTGGGAATCCGGGGCGCATGCAGTTGCGAGGTGGGTCGGTGAGGCAGAGGTGCTTACCCCAGTCGTGGTCTCTTCGGCAGGCAGCAGGCTAGGCTCCGGGCGGCGTTTGTCATTGGGAGTTGGAAAAAAAAAAGAAAAATCCTCCAGGACAAGTACATATGAGACACAGGTTTTCGGAATCCATTTCCTTTTCCAGATAATATTTTTTAAAAAGAGGAAAGTGGGTATTTTTTGTTTGTTTTTAAGACAAAAGTTGACCATAACATTCTCACATTGGTTATGTTGATGGGCTACCAGAAACATCTGGCTGGCCAACACTGAATGGGAAAATAAACACAGTAGATGGATCTTTAAACCAAACCAGATGTTAATTATATTTTACAAAATATGTAACACTTTCCAAGGGGAAAATATTTCTTATTCTAGATCAAATCAAGTATGAGAACTTTATTAAATGAGTTTGAAGTTTGGTTAGATGCATCCATCTGAGATTATTGACATGTGATATGGAATTGTCCGGCTGCTTCTGCCAACCAAGCCAGATTTTAAATGTGCTGCCTGAAATGTTGCCAGATGATAAAACTCTGTGGTTTGTTTAATAGACCTTTCCAGCTGATTGTCTAGCATTCTATAAGAAGCCAAGATATTTTGGTAGGGGATGAATTATATATTTGAACAAGTAATCTCATTTAAGATAAACTATTTGTTCAAGAACAAGAATGATTTTTTTCAAGTATTATGATGAAATGCTGTTTGCAGGCAACCGAAAGAATGATGCAGACTACAGTACAAAATTTTATGTCCAACTGATAAATAAGCAGTATAATATTTCTGAAACAGAAAGGAAACAGCCACACTGGAAAGGTGGTCATTAGTTTTGTATTCTTTAAATGAGTTTCTTCTTACATAATACAATTAGCAATTTCATCCATGATACTTCTACATATTCATCCTAAATTTTTTCATGTACTTGAAACTCTCAACTTTGGATAATGACAGCACTAACTTCTATTTACTGTCTGAATCTGCAAAGCCACACCCCTTCCTCCTAAAAATAAAGTGAACTGCCGTATTTTCTTCACTTTTGCCACTGAGGTCTCCTCTGGTAGTTCCAATGATTGGAAGAGGCTTTTGCATATGTGATGTACATGTGCAGAACGTTCTTCCAATTAGTTACAGGTTATGCCAGAAAAGGCTTCTGCAGATGCTTTGCAGATGCACAGAATCCACGTTGGGTTCCTACATCCATTTGAAGAAGCTTTGAGATGATAGGAATTGACACACTGAATGAGTTCATTTCATTTCTTCACCTTAACAAGGATAATTGTTTGCCCTCGTGGCCTGAAGCTTTTCACTGTAGTGTAGCCAAACTATCTCAGTTAGGCCTGAGCCACCACCTCTAGAAATGGGTTTAAGTGTTACCAAGCTCCAATAATATCTCAGGGAAAAATTCTGATTTCAAAACTTTGAAGAAAAAAGGCGGCATCTTCACGTACAACCTGATATATGCGTAAAAGATTAAGGTACCATACCATACCTACAGTTGCCGAGCATCTACAAAGGTATAAGGAACATTGGCATCAAGCACAGACGACTGTTCAAACATGGATTCTGCCTAACACATTTATATCTATAAACACTTGTCATCTGGTGAAATTGTAACAGAGCAGTGTTAACCCTAACCCTAACTCTTGCGAGTTTTTTGGATCTTTTAGTTCAACTAATTTACCAACTGCTGTATATTGTAAATTGGGCAGTTCTGTACTTCGGATCCTGCAGCACTGCATATTTACAATGTTAAGAGTTTAAAGTTAAAAATTTAACTTTAACTTGCATATTTACAATGTTAAGAGTTTAAAGTTAAAAATTGATTTTATATTTTTCTTTTTAAATAAAGTTTGATTTTCTTCATTTCTTATGAAACTAATGCACCTCCCAAGGGGCGGAATGGTGGAAAGCCACATGCTTTGCTTCTGTATGGCTAGGAGGTGGCATTGTCACAAAAATGTCACAATGTACCTTTTTATCCTCTCTCTGCCTCTGATGAAAGGTAATAAAATGTTTCTCTGCCTACAGATATGGTAAAGAAAATCAAACAGCAGTTCAGGCACAACTCAAAAATGATGATCTAGTGACGCTATTTATTGACAGAACAAAAACAGGAAAGAATATAGGCAATTGTCATGTCTGAATAGGTTTAGGATAGGAGGGGACCACTTCCATTTTTTGATGGAAGGACACACTTTATTATTATTGCTCAGAGCCACAGGAGATATGGGCAGTTGGGACACAATTTTCAGTCCTTCCTCCCATCTCCTGGTCCCCTTTTTGGGCAGCTTGGGATAGCTTAACATTAATAGGTGCATTAAGGCAATTAAAGTTTTAGTGCTGAAATGATTTTTTTTAACCATCATTTGGAAGTTTATCTCCAACTTTCAGCAACACATAATCATAATGGGGAATATGTGCAAGCATCATGTGGTTGATATCTTCCAGGTTTTCCACATCCATCCTAGTTCAGAACTTATAGCACAGTGAATTTGGCTTCATTGTTCCACAAACAAGCATTGTTCCTATTTGTAAGTCAATGCTGGTAAAACCTACACTTAAAAAGATTTCTATACTTCCCAACACAGTGCTGATAGCACAATTATATTATGATACACTTGGGAAGTGAAGAGTCAGCAGTCATTCTACCTCTACCTGCTGGAGAATTTTAGAGGATGGAAAAAGAACCCAACAACAGTCATGTGTCCTGGTAGGATTCAAGACTATCAAACACTGTTGAGCAGGTGTGGATCATAGCTGTTCAGGAGATATCTTAGCCCTCATTCATAATGGTCATATGATAGCAACTCCAATCAGCTCTGGATTGAGCTAACCTCTTGATCCAGGATGAAATTACCCAGTTAATATCTGATGATATCCTCCCATAACCTAGCTGCTCTCTAATTAAATTATTCTTATTATTCTTATTATTATTCTATTCAATAAAATAGCCATCAAATTCACCTCATGTCTTCATTCTTGTGTGGAGAAAATGTGCTACTACTTTATCACTATACAAGCTTCCCAGGAACTCTTGTTCCCTGATTTTATCAATTAAAGTGCTTCTTGCCTTTTACTTGCCACTATCTACACCATTGGCTAAGGTTAGATCTGATGAGAAAAGATTTTTATACTAATCAATAGTGAAACCACATTACTGCCCTAATTTAGATCTTATTTCAGTCTAATCAAAAGGAGAGTTTTAATCAACCTCCCAGAATTTTTATGGTGGCAGATACAGCCTCACTTCTTCAGCTTTATATCATACCTTTTATTTTATTTTATTTTATTTTATTTTATTTTATTTTATTTTATTTTATTATTTTATTTTATTTTATTATTTTATTATTTTATTTTATTTTATTTTATTTAATTTATTTTATTTTATTTTATTATTTTATTATTTTATTATTTTATTTTATTTTATTTTATTTATTATTTTATTTTATTTTATTTTATTTTATTTATTATTTTATTTTATTATTTTATTTTATTTATTTTATTTTATTTTATTTTATTTTATTTTATTTTTTTATTATTTTATTTTATTTTATTTTATTTTATTTTATTTTATTTTATTTTATTTTTTTATTTTATTTTATTTTATTTTATTTTATTTTATTTTATTTTATTTTATTTTATTTTATTTTATTTTATTTTATTTTATTTTATTTTATTTTATTTTATTTTATTTTATTTTATTTTATTTTATTTTATTTTATTTTAAACTGATTTATAAGGCCGCCCAACTCACACATGGTGACTCCGGGAGGCTTACAGAATTAAAAACCATAAAAACACAATAAATATCCCCTGGAGGCAGCAAACACATTCATACCAGCCACTTGATCGGCTCTGAAGCAGCTTGGGGTTGACAGAACCACGTCTTCAGGGCCTTCCGGAACAGGAGCAAGGAGGGGGCCAATCTAATATCTGGGGGAATGATGTTCCAAAGGGAAGGAGCCACTATGGAGAAGGCCCTTTTCCTTGGTCCCATTAGATGTACCTCCCTAACTGAAGGGACCCGCAACATTCCCTGCCTCCCCGCTCTGGTGGGCCAGGTGGATGTAACTGGGGAAAGGCGGTCCTACAAATAACCTGGCCCCAAGCCATGTAGGGCTTTAAAGGTGATAACCAGCACCTTGAATTGGACCCAGAAGTAAATCAGCAACCAATGCAGCTCCTGCAAAAGAGGTGTCACATGGGCAACTCTAGGCTTGTGCAAAACTATGCGGGCCACTGGATTTTGAACCAATTGAAGCTTCCAGATACTTTTCAAGGGCAGCCCCAAGTAGAGCATATTAAAGGTAAAGGTTTTCCCCTGCACAGTCGTGTCTGACTCTAGGGGGCGGTGCTCATCTCCGTTTGTTAGCCGAAGAGCCAGCATTGTCCGAAGACACTTCTGCGGTCATGTGGCCAGTATGACGTGCACGGAACGCTGTTACCATCCCATGGAAGTAGTACCTATTTATCTACTTGCATTTGCATGCTTTCGAATTGCTAGGTTGGCAAGAGCTGGGGCGAGTGCGGGAGCTCACTCCATCACATGGCGCTCAGGTCTCGAACCACCGACCTTCTGATTGACAAGCCTGGTGTCTTAGCCATCGCACATTACATATATTATATATGTACATTATAGCACATTACAATAGTCCAAACGGGAGGTGACTAGGGTGTGGGTGACTGACATGTTACTTCTATGGATTATTTGTATTAACCTAGTGATTAATTCAAGTTGGTTAGCCATCAGATCTCTTGATCATATTTTTAGAGCACAACCAAAGATTTTAAAAACTGTTCAATGCTGTGATAACTCTACTATTCAAGCTGATTTAAATGGGAGGAATGGAATTGGGCAGGTCAATAAGTAGGTTGTGGATAATGCAGTAAGGAGACAATTCAAAGCATGTGCTCAGAGGTATGCCAGCTCCCCACCAGTATACAATAATAAAGCATTCTGGAACATCAGATTTGAAGGCAATAAGGTGTTTCAGAACTTGCAGGGGTATGGATATAACACCTGACTGCAACTCCTTAAACTAGTTGCATCTTTTCCTGGGACTGTAGGGCAGTCTTCTAAAGCTTAAACATGATCCCAGAAAAGACCTTCCTTCCTTCCTTCCTTCCTTCCTTCCTTCCTTCCTTCCTTCCTTCCTTCCTTCCTTCCTTCCTTCCTTCCTTCCTATAATTTAGAGGCCACCCAAACAACTCTGGGCAGATTACACTTTAAAAGCAAGAAACAATAAAATTTAAGAAACAGCTCATGGATGTCCAGAAGAGAAAATAATACATGTTGATTTAAGGAGTTGCAGACAGATTTATATTTGTACCCCATGTGCACTGTGAAGAATCTTTTTGCCTTCAAATCCAGAGACAAATCCACAGCCCCATTCAATAAGCATACATAAGACTGCAGCACAATTTACCATGAATTGGAAATTGAAATATGTTTACCACTGCTTCTTTGGGGTATATGTGTGATCTTCACAATGATTAATCAAGTTTGTGCAGTTGCAATGCAAGCTTCACCCTCTTCATACTTGTGTGCAATCTCACAATGCATATATAGCCCCCTTGACACCCCCCTCCACAATACTGCTATCTAGAAGTTTGAATTTTGACAAGTATTTATTTGTTTATTCTTCCACCCTCTGCCTACTGTTGCTCAGGTTTCATCTACCTTTCAGCTTTGCCCCAATAGCATTTTCTATGTTACCCTCAACTATGAAAAGGTTGCTTCACACAATGATAATTCTTATTTCATATAATCTCAATTCCTTATAGCAAAATGCTCTGTTATATTTTTACTGCATTCATTATGGCATGCATTCATTAGAACATACTTCCAGACATCTGGAAATTTGTGCTTTGACTCTATCACAGCAACTAAACATTCCCAGAACATTTGGCCTTTCAGAATCTCTCATTGCTTTGATTTCATTCACCCAATAACTGCAAAAGGAATTGCTATTTGGAAAAAAAATGTATGGTGGTACGGGATAGTGTGGGGTGAGAACTGCTTACATCATCCATAGCAACCTGGAAATATAGATTAACTGACTTGGAAACTGGCAATCCTCCAGGGCAATGTTTTCTGAGAAAATTAAAGTTTTGCTTTGTTCAAACAAAATCAATATTGATTTTGTTTTGCTCTGCTTTAATTTTGGATTCAGTTCTGCTAATTTTGCTATACACACTCAAAGGGCTTGATTTAAGCATGGCACACTGTCAATTCCAAACCAAGAATAAAGAAACAGTCAATTTCAATCCCCAAATGATATAACCATTGGTGCACAAGAGAACTAAACCTTAGCTTTGGAACCATGTTCAGAAAATGAATCCAAGAAACAATCTTCAGGAGTCTATTTACTGCTGAAAGAACGCAACAGGAACTGAGAAGTGCATTCAGTTAAATGTAAGAGTCTGATTTTATATGACCTATTTATCCAATTATACTGGCAGCTTTGGGAATTATATGTAACATCTGCACAGGGTGGACAATTGTGTGACAATTTTGTCACATGGAATTTATCTTAGAAAACCTTTCCATTTGCTTCTTTAGTACCAAGGGCCAGCGTCCAGATTTAACTTTGTTAAATATCGAGGGACTGTATTAAGGATCTCTTTCACTCTTTCACTTATACCAGCCTGCCTGCTCATTAAAATCAAATGGAAAGGCTGTGCTGCAGAGTAAAAAAAATAACCTCTCTGAATGTTACTTCCCCACTGGAATTTGGTAGTCAGCCAAGTAGGAGAAAGCTACAAGGAGACAAGCAGTGGACAATGGTAAAGATTCTGAATTTATTACTGATGCATCTTTTTTGTTTTAAACATGGAACCCTCTAATCCTTTGTTCTTTTTTTTACTATTTGCAAATAATTGCAAACCAAATCATTCATACAGTCTCCAATCTATATAATAAATCAAAGGGGATAAAACAGGATTTGCCTTATTGATTATCAAGAAACAATTATCAAGAAAAAAAAAACATCCCAGTAATAAATATCAATGAAATTAGTGCAGGTATCCATGTGAACCGAGGCCATAACATATAACACAAAGGAAACTTCCAGTTCAATAGAAGGTCAAGGTATGGCTGAAAAAAATGTTTTTTACTCTACCATATGATGATCTGCAGAACATAGTGCCAGCACTAAAACCTCTCTTGATGACTGTAGCAATATACCATTTTATATGTGATCATGACAGTCTAGAGCAGAGCTTTCCAAACTGTGTGTCGCAACACAAAAGTGTGTCGCCACACACAGCGTGGTGTGTCGCCACACCACCTGGAAGCGGCGTCGCGCGCGCCGCTGCCACCGTGCGCGCCGCTGCCACCGTGCGCGTGCGCCGCCGCACCCCCCCGCGCCATCGCCATGCAAGCGCGCCACTGCACACCCTCCCGCGCCGTCGCCATGCGCACGCGCGCCGCCGCTGCCGCTGGTGTGTCACCAGCGGCAGCACTTTGGAAAGCCCTGGTCTAGAGGATCCACCTTTTAAAAAGTTTGCTGTCATCATGTGTAATTGCTCATTGCAAGCAGAAATAGACATTATGCCATTAGAAAAATAAATGGAGAGGCAGAGAAAATTCTCTGCTAGGACCATGTTTGGGTTATTTTTAGCTGCAAAACCAGCTTTGCAGGCTTCATGAAGCTAAGATCTTTTGAACAACTAAACCATAAATGTCTAGAGATCCCAGGAGTGTTATCTGTTATTAATTTTTTTCAAAGGCATGGGTACCTTGAAAAAAGACAACTTTTTCTTATTCAATGGCTGTTGTGGGTCTTCCGGGCTGTGTGGCCGTGTTCTGGAAGTTGTGGTTCCTAACGTTTCGCCAGCATCTGTGGCCAGCATCTTCAGAGGGCTCCTGCCCTCTGAAGATGCTGGCCACAGATGCTGGCGAAACGTTAGGAACCACAACTTCCAGAACACGGCCACACAGCCCGGAAGACCCACAACAGCCATTGAACTCCGGCCGTGAAAGCCTTCGACAATACATTTTTCTTATTCTTTTGGCTCCAGTCACTCAAATCTGTACATCTGATTTTTTGCTAATTGTTACCAATTTACTACATCTCTTAGAATGATATACTAGATTGTTCTGGAGACTTCCAGATCATCATGTACAGCTTTCAGAAAGGTAAGGGTTTCCATAAATCAGAGATTTGGAAATAATGGAAGATCAATTGAAAATAGGTATCCTCACTAGTATGAGGGAGGGGTTTTTTCTCCATTTTTCAGAGCAACCAATTAATATAATTTTCAGATTAATCAACTGGTTGGATTGGCTATTATTCTAAATGCACACTTCTCTGAATACTGCAATCCAAATCTGAGCTAAAAGAAAAGGAACCATATGGTAAGTGAAAATGTAGGTACTGAAAATGTGCATTTGTATATGAGTTTCACATTCCTAGAAAACACCACAGAATGGCTGAATGCAGGTAGTACTGACACCAGATTCAGCAAAGCTGAATACCTGAAATACTATCACAAACCACTTCAACCATATCAATCTTTAGCAAAGTGGCTGCATAATGTCGTTCATTCAGGAACACTGGAAAGGAAGCTGACACAATGTCTTTCATTGTTATCCTCATTCTATCTTTCAATTTCACTCTCTCTATACACACCCACACCCACACACATGAATGTTAGTGAAATTTCTCAGACTGATTATCTCCATCATTCTTGCTTGTCAAAATCAGATTTATAAAAATTCACAAGTAATGTGTACATTAAATTGAGCATAAAAACCCAAGATATCAAATCTCTTTCTCCTCACACTCATTTTATATGAAATCATATCTAGAGTTCCAAATTCCTTTGAAAATCCATCTTGTTCCTTCAATAGTTCAGTTGCATAGACACATCTCTTCATCTGGATTTCTAGATCCTTCTGAAGTGGTATTTATATTATGAACTATTTTTATATGTATAGAATTATGTCTGGCAGCTACTTGACAAGGGTCTTAAAGTTATTAGTTTATGAGAACTTTGCATTCTTTTAATCTGTAAATTTCTGAGTTGTTTAAATGAAGAACAAAATGATGATGATGATAATGATGATGATGAATTCAAGCAGACAAGTATCTGCCACATAACGCCCCAGACGTAACAATTGTTGATAAGAAAGATAAAAAAGTCTGGATACTGGACATTGCAATACCTGGAGACAGCAGAATAAAAGAGAAAGAACTGGAGAAAATCACAAAATACAAAGACCTGCAAATAGAAGTAGAATTATTGTGGCAAAATAAAGCAAAGATAATATTAGGCACCTTGGGTGCAATTCCAAAACGTCTGGAGCACCACGTGAACACCATTGGCATTGACAAAATCACCATCAGTCAATTGCAATTCCTTTACTTGGAACAGCTTACATCCTTCAACAATACCTCTAATATTATTAAGCAACAACTTCTGCCTATCCCAGGTCTTTGGGAAGGACTCAATAGGTGGATAAAAATGCCAAATCCAGTCTAAACATCTGGCTGACCATGTGACCAACCATAATAATAATATAATAAAAAGTAGACTAACCCACTTTGGGGAAAGAGATTTCAAGGGGTCTGAGGGCAGGCAGGGACATCAATGTAGTGTTGAGTAGAGGAAGATATGGTGGAAGACACGGGGTGGGCCACTCTTGGAGGACACGGACCCAGTATTTGGTACCAGTGCTGCGTTCCAACCCTTTGTACCTAGCCTCAAGTCCTGGTCATTCGACCTTCAGAAGTCCAGGTTTTCAAGTGCATCTACAAAATGGCAGGTCAGTCTGTAATAAAGCCTCTCTCATCTGTGATTCAGTCTCAGTTGAGAGGGCTGTCCTGGTGTATATTACCAAGACCTGTCTAGGCATGGAGTGTTGCTCTCTGGAGAATGTGCCTGGTGGGTTTTGGTGTGGCATCAGCTGAGACCCCAGAGCAGGGAGTATGTGTACCTTACAGTTATCTAACAGTTATCTTCTGGTGGTGACCAGAAGTGCTGCTCTGCAGGTGACTTGGTATAACTGGGCTGTGGGGATCAGATGGGATTGTTGCTGTGATACCAGCCTCTCTGCTGCTTCACAATATCCCTGGTGGAGCTCCTTGACTCCATGTTCTCAAGGACTGTGGTCTTAGGAGACTTCAGAATGCGTTCCTTGGAATGGAGTAGGTGGTAGTTTGGGAGTTCATGGCAAGCATGGCAGCCATGGACCCAATGCATAATACTGATCACATTGGATCTGGTCTACCTATCAGGGCAGTGGCAACATGATCTGGAGTTGGCGGAAATTGTCATCATTCCCTTGCCATAGTCAGGTTACTTTCTGCTCACCTTAGAGTGCTCTGGTGCTGCCCCTCATTGCAGGGAGGATGGACCTATTTGATCAGTCTGCCCCAGGCACCTGATAGACCAGGTTGGTTCCAGAGGGAGCTTGCAGTTATTCCTGAAGACTTGATGCACAGTCCATCTGAGCCCTTAGTTACCGCTTGGAATGAGACAGTGGCTGGGGCTTTGGACCAGATAGTGCCTAAGTGACCTGTCTGCCCCTGAAGGTCCCAGGGTTTCTCTGGTTTACAGAGGAGCTGAGGGAGAGGAAATGTGAGAAGAGACATCTAGAGCACTGCTGGAGGACTATGAAGAATGGATCTGAGTACAAGCTACAATTGCTGTTAAGGCCTTCTCATGGGGTAAGGGCAGCAAAACATCAGTACTTTTCCGCCCTTATTGCATCTGCAGATCACCACCCAGTAAACCTGTTTCAGGGGTCCTAGGCCCTCCTGGGGAGGGGGGAGCTGGAGATACACTTGCAGGACTACTGTAAGAAATATGCCAAGGATCTGTTGGACAAAGTTGCTCAGATTCGCTCCAAGATGGACTCTGGCCTTGATGCAGGTCCTGCAGAGTTAAGTGAAGCCTGGCCTTGCATAGTTATCTGTCAGAGTGAGTCCTGAGTTCTCAGAGCTGTGAGCTTGGCCACTTATGTGTTAGATCCATGTCCCTCCTGATTGGCTAAGTCCTCTGTAGGTGACAGGTTGGTGGGTTCTGTTACTGGTAAATGCATCCTTATCTGAAGGGGTGGTGGTCTGCCAACAGTCGTGGAGCCAATAGTCCAATCCGATCCTCAGAAAACCATTGTTAAACCTCACCATTTTGGACAGTTTCCATCTTGTCTACAACCTTTCCTTTCCAGAGAAGGTTGTTGAGAAAGTGCTTGCACTGCATCTTCAGAGAACCCTGGACAAAACTGATTATCTAAACCCCTTCCAGTCAAGATTCAGGCCTGGGCATGGGACTGAAATGGCATTGATCATGCTTGTGGATGACCTCTTGAGGAGCAGGATGGGGGTAGTTCATCCATCCTTGTTCTTCTTGACCTCTTAGTGGCTTTCAGTACCACCAACTATGGTATCCTTCTGGACCAGCTTTGGTGGTTAAGTGTGAGGGACACAGTCTTCTGCTCATTCTCCTTCTTCCTCCAGGTTAGGTTCCAGTTGGTGTTGATGATAACTCACGCTGTGCTATTGGATGACCTCTCCCAGTGGTTTCATGTAGGTGTTAAATAAGACTGGGCAAATTTTTTATTTCTTTAATTTCTTTCTTTATTTTTTATCCCGCCTTTATTATTTTTATAAATAACTCAAGGCGGCAAACATACCTAATACTCCTTCCTCCTCCTATTTTCCCCACAACAACAACCCTGTGAGGTGAGTTGGGCTGAGAGAGAGTGACTGGCCCAAGGTCACCCAGCTGGCTTTCATGCCTAAGGCGGGACTAGAACTCACAGCCTCCTGGTTTATAGCCCAGCACCTTAACCACTAGTCCAAACTGGCTCTATTATAATATTGAACCCTCCAATACCCTGCATGGAGGTTCTGTCCTGGTGTCTGGAAGTTGTGGGGGTCTGGATGGGGAGGAGCAGGTTTCAACTCAACCCTAGCAAGACTGAGTAGCCTTGGGTTTTAGGGCACCCCAAGTCTGGTGATATTCCTTCTTTAGTTCTGGATAGGATTGCTGTGTTTTTTTTCCTTCCCTCCCTGTTGTTATAACTGTCTCTGCATAGTTTCTTCAAGGTTATCTCTAGCGCTCTACATACAGATAGTATTATATAGGTACACAGGTACATGAATAATTACTAGATTATGCTGCTTCTGTCCTGAGAGGCATGCTCAGAGATAGCAGTTTCCTTAATGGTGCAGAACGTTACATGTTCTAATAATTCAACTCTCCGTCCCCTGATAACAATGCTCACAGTCACAGCTGCTTTTGCAAAAGTCCCACTCTCCTCTTGGCTGCTGGATCCTTCTTGAACTTTCTCCTTGTTAGTACATCTGAATCCAGTCTGCTCCTCTTCCTCTTTAGCTCTATCCTGGTGAAACGTGCCATCTTCATATCCCCATTGACCAAGTGTGCCAGTCGATCCAAGATCCTTTTGGATCTCCCAAGTGGCCTGCTCTTCTTCCAGCTACAGAGAGGCATATCAGCAGGGCACAATGCTGCCCTGAGAAAACTGTATTTTCTCTTTTTTACCTCTTACTCATGAGTAATTTTTCCATCTCTTAACTTGAATACTTTGTCTCTTATCATTATTTATCTCCTTAGGCTGGTGTTTCTCAATCGCACACTAGCTGGGAAATTCTGGGAGTTGAAGTCCACACATCTTAAAGTTGCCAAGGTTGAGAAACACTGCCTTAGGCTGCCTCTTACTCTAGGCTATTTCCTTTTCCTTCCCTTTTTGCTAGCCATGCCTTCAGGCTTCTGCTTCTCTTTCTCTGCCATCTGTCTGTCTCTACTCAGTTGGTGTCCATGAAGTACCTTCCATTTTCAGATCACAGCTTTTATACCTTTTCTAGACTTTAAGTTTATTTTTTCCCTTTTCTTTCCTTTCAGGACAATCTTACTGCCCTTTCCTGAGGTCCTCAGTTTTGGTTTCCTGCAAGCTCCATGCTGCCAGCTATAAAGCTCCTTATCTCTTCCCCTATGCCTTTACCTCTATTTTCTCTTATATGCTATAGCATTTCCAATTACTGTATCCTCTTTCCTTTACTTCTGACTTCTTCCAGTTAAAGATCTGTGTAATTAGATTTCTCACACTGAAGTTAATTTAATTGCAAACCCCTACCAATTCGCCCCACATTCATTCATTTCCAAACTCTACTGCAACCCTTTGGGTTATACATCCTTCCCGTTTCTATTTCACAGAGACACAACATACCTATTTTTTATTCCTTTCATTCATTCATTTATGCTCTTTGCTATTTATTTTTCTGGCCTTCAAAATTGTAAATTCCATATGCCATAGTCATTGCAAGATAGGCCCATAGATATTGACACCTACTGCCCTTGATTTGTTTAATCAAGACTTTTCTGTAACATTTTTAGTAAGATAAAGAAACCTTAGATTACGTTAAAACTCTTTGTCACATCCATGCCACATGCATTATTCTCTATAATCGTAAGGACAATATTGGTCAGTGTTTGTAGTTGTGCAACAAATATGATAAGGAAGTGGCTTTAAAGCACCTTAAAGTAAACTGTAAAAACATTTTTTTTAAAAAAAATGACAATAAAACAGTTAAAATCATTTAAAAATTAATCTGATGTAAACTGCTTAATACTTTAAAAAAAACCCACAGTTGTGGACTCTGAAGATAGGGCATTCCACAATTTAAGAGAGTCATAGAAAAGTAGGCCTCTCCAAGTATTCTATTCTCTCATGCAGAACTTAATAATTAGGTGAGTTCATAGGGTGACAGCTGGTTCCATAGACAGCTAGACCAAAATAGTTCAGAACATTAAAAGTTAAAAACAACTCAGCTCTTTTAATGGAACTCAGAAAACAATTGTTTTTTGAGTTAGTTCGATATCCCTATCTTCTAAAATGTTGGAAAAAAATGTACATCTTGTGATACATTATCCATGGCTGAGTCAATCTAGTATAAAATGGCATTCTTCAAGAATATTAACAACTCTGAAATTACAAAACAAAATAGCCTGTTAATTGCCTTGCACTGTTTATTTATAGGAATGTAGTTAGATTAATTAAGTCATAAGTCTTTTAGACTTGTGGCTCAATGAATGAAAATCATCCTTTCAACATCCTGATTGAATTACCTGCCAAATAATAGACACTATAGTTGAAGTACCTACTTCTATTGGGTTATGATGATTAACTGTATCTGCATCACAGAGATAGCACACCTTCACTAAGTCAAAAAAGGTGATTGCCCGTCAACCAGAGGTATGTTTACTGGGGGGGAAAACAGAGGATGCAACTTGTCTATGAAGGTTCTCAGTCATCCAGGTGGAATTGTCTGTAGCTTGAATCATGTCAACTGGATTTCTATTTTCCACTGAGAAAATAGAAATCCAGTTGACATGATTCAAGCTACAGAGGATGCAACTAATCCTCTGAAGACAAATTCCTTTATTTATTTAAATTATATGACATGTTCGGTTTCACCATCCAGAAAGTCAGTCTTTTCCGTAGAGGAGATTTCTGTCTAACTCTATCTTTCTCCTCTCCTCACATGTTCCGCATTTCATTTTAATTTATCTTAATCAACATGTTTTATGTTTGAGTTTCTTCTTTTTTACTATATATATATATATATATATATATATATATATAGAGAGAGAGAGAGAGAGAGAGAAAGAAAGAAAGAAAGAAAGAAAGAAAGAAAGAAAGAAAGAAAGAAAGAAAGAAAGAAAGAAAGAAAGAAAGAAGGTGAATTCAGGGTCAACTTTGGCGACAATAGGACCTGACTCACAACACTCTAAAGTGATTTATTTGCCACTGGCTTAATGTATTGTGCAAATAAAGTTCTTTTTACTTGGTCAAGAAACCATGGCTAAACAAATTATGGTTTAGCATGATATGTGAACCCAATCACACATTTAAATTTACCAGTAGAAGGCAAAACAATCAAATGCAATTTCTAACCTTCCATGGTGAACCTTGCCCATAATCAAATTATCCATGGGTTTGCCATTTATTGTTTTTGATCGCTATTCATCACTAGATGATTGTATTGTTTTTATGGAGCTACTAAAACAAAACAAAAGCATTTGAGAGGCAACAGTGGTGGATTGTACCCAATCTGATGAATTACATGGTGTACAGGCTTGATCAAGACTGGAAGAAAATAAAGGCACAGATATGAATTGTAATGGAGTTGTCTGCAGTGAAGGAGTGGTTTTCTAAAAGCAAGAACAGACGATTACTAAGATGGCTTTTTGTTGTATACTGTACTACTTTTGTTTTGTGACAAGCCTATTCAGGCCCTGATTTATCTATTTCTGTCTCTCTTTCTTAAATAACACATACTTTAAAAAATGACCCACCAAATTGCTTGGCTCAGAAGTAATATATTTTCACCTCCCTGGTCAATTCTTATTCAATCCTTATTCAAAATATTGTCTAAGTTTTTATTACCAATTGCAATATATGACTTATCAATTATGTAAGTTATAACAAAGGATTTGCTGGGCAAGTCCAAGATGGCTGATTCGACCAGCTTTACTAGTCATTCTGATTTATTAACCTTCTGTTATCCAACTCCCTTCTAGAAAGTATACGTACACATACACTAAGAACAGTTTCAGTTCACTGAAAGTAAGTCTATGCATGTCAATACAACACAACTTCCACACAACAGGTTTGAGAGGATCACTGAAATACAAAGGTAGAAAAACTGTTTAGAGAACAAGTCCTCAACTAATCAATCAGCCCAATGAGTACTGAAAAGGTTCACAAAACATGAAACATTTTGTGACTGTTGCATTTTTTTATGGACAACAAAGATATGAAATGGCTGGAATCATGGAAATTCAGGTATCAAGTTAGCCCTCCAGTGGAATGTGATCCCATGATATGGAAAGAATGTTTTGAGGAAGTCAGTAAAGGTGGGCAAGTTCTCCTGCTTCCCACTGCTTTCTATCCATTTCCCAAACTACATGCATGAACTAAGCAGGCATGAAAATATAAATTAGATTCCTTCAGATGTTAAATAGGCTCAAATACTTACTTACTGAATTATAGGCATTTTACAATATATTATATACAATATAACTAATTATAACCAATAATATACAATACAGTATAAACTACTATATACAATTGTACTGTATACACAAATTGCATACAAAAGATTATAATATTCTTGTATTTGTAAGCCACCCAGAGTCACCAAGGAGTCAGATGGCCTTGAAATTTGAATATATATATATATATATATATATATATATATATATATAATTTTTACAATAATATAAAATATAAACCAGATATAGTGAAATCAGATCTTACTACAATGGCTACAGAATCTATTTCAAAAAGCCTCAGGAAAACCCAGGTCTTTAGAACTCTCCGAAGGCCATAAATGTGCAGACCATCCTTACCATGGAAAGTAAGCTGTTCCATAGGGGGGGAATCCTTACAGAAGATTCCCACCTATAGGCCCCTCTCATCACATGTCCTGGTAGCTGGGGACCCTGAGCAGGCATTATCTGATTGAATTAACAACCACTTCATCTTGATTGGGTTCAGTCTAAGTCTGTTTCTCCCCATCCAGATCCCAAATGGCTCCAGGCACTGTCAGTGCATCTACCATGTCTCCCATTTATTTCAGGGTAAAGCTATACAACTGGGTATCATCAGCATATTGAAGATACATCAACCCAAACTGATTAATTACTTGTCCCAGCAGTTTCTTGTAGATATTAAACAGGACAGAAAAGAAATGGAGTTCTGCAGCACCTTATAAGCACATTATCTATCCTGACCTCTTCCTCTGGAGACCCCCATCTGGATGACTTTGGTAGGAGTACCTAAAATTCTGCCTCCCGAAGAATACTGTGATTAATAGTATTGAAGGCCACTGAGACAGCTAGAAGCACAAAGATGGTTGTATTCCCTTCATCTAAGCATGCCACAAGTCATCCATGACAGTGACCAATGCTGTTTCTGTCTTATTCCTAGGTCTGAATCTGGATTGTCACAAGTCAAAATGATCCATGTCCTCCAGAGCCCACTATATTTGTAGCCCCATCACCTTCTCTATAAACTTGAGCAAGAAATGGAGAAGGGGGAGAGATGGAGACAGAAGTTGTTCATATGTACTGGTTTAGGCCAGGCTTCTTGAGGGGCTTCTTGATGAATGGACAGATAAATGCCTCTTTAAGAGGCACTGGAACCTCTTCTTCTCTCAGATAATGTTGATTATAGCCTGGATCCAACTTCTAGACTAAACAGGCTAATTATCTGATTTGGTAGATTTCTTTTCCCTGCTAGCTAAAACGTATAAAGAATCCATTCCATATAAGTGAGATAGATAACTGGGATTGCAATGTTTCTTAATTAAATACTCCAAAATTAAATAATTGATTTTGGTATATACTTACCACCTGCCTATAGCATCAAATGATAGAAGCTGACAGCTATTTAAATAGCATTAACATGATGAATGAAGAGGCTATCCTCATAAAATCTAGCACTTTAATTGTTCTAATTTCAGAACAACGAATAATTTAACTACAATGGTAGTAGTAATTTTAGCAAACTTATTTTCAATACCGGCAAATCATTTGACATTGCATGAGAAGGAAATCAGCACAATTCTTATTTTTTTTGCTCAAGAAATGTGATTATTTATTTTGCTCTTTTATTTTATTGCTTAATACAGATGTGCCTACTACAGAGCACAGGAATGAAAAGGGGAAAAATAAAAAATGTGCCTTCCTTCCTTCCTTCCTTCCTTCCTTCCTTCCTTCCTTCCTTCCTTCCTTCCTTCCTTCCTTCCTTCCTTCCTTCCTTCCTTCCTCTTTCTTTCAACATGGGGACCTTTTTTGCAGCCATGTTTGCTGTATATTATTTTTTTTCCAGTGCCTGAAGACTACAGGGGAAATGGCAGTAATATGATGTCACTGAGGAGTGAATTTTTGGTGGGGGTTAAATATTTATAGATGTGCTAAGACTACTGGAATCTTAATTCACTGATTTTAGTTCATTTTATGTTGGAAATCTTTTATTTGATATCAAAGTGCAATAGTATGAGCTAGGATGGCTCTGTGGGACACTTGACTATGTGTGGCCCACAGGTCTGGAGCTCCCATCGGTGATACATACGGACATTTGTGTTGTAACTTGGGAACAAAAGCTGGTAGAGAATTACTGTCCTCTCCAAGATAGTGCCACAGCAGAGGAAAATAGCTATCTTAACCAGCAGGTATTGAAGAAAGACAGAACATACAGTAGGTCCTTCTGCAGAATGCAGCCTAGCGAGGGAAGGGAGCCTTCGAGCAGCCTTCTGTGCCCTATTCTCTAGCTTTAAGGCACAAATATAGATTCAGACTTTCAATATAGAGGATTTTAAAGACTAACATTCAACTGAAGCCAGAACTTTTCATTTTAGGACCGATGGATAAACAGTTAGAAAACCATAATGGAAGATTATTTCCATGTATGATTACTGAGGCAAGATTATTATGTGCACAAAATGGGAAGATTTGGTACTACCCACTATGGAGGAATAGTTGGTGAAATTGACAGATCTTGCTGAGATGGGTAAACTGACTTCTTTGATTAGAGAAAAGATAATATCTACATTTATTGGTGACTGGAAACTCCTGATGGACTTTTTGGGTAAAAATGGAAAAAAAAATGAACTTGTGATTTATGGCTTTGATGATTAGGTGGGATAGATTAGAGAAAGAAGAGAATCATGATGTAACTATGTAGAGAGAGATTAAAATATAATTGTACTTATAACTGTTGTGAAGAATATCAGAAGCCACTTCTTTGTTTCTTTTTTTCCCTTTTTTCCTTTTTTTCTGTTTCTGTTTCTGTTTCTGTTTCTTTTTTTCTTTTCTTGCACTTTTTGCTTTCTCTTTGCTTTCTTTCTTTTTCTTTTTTCTTCCTTACGTTATATTAGTTTCTATTAGTTTTTACCTTCTCTTTTAAATTTTTTAATAAAAATTATATCTATATAAAAAAAACAAGCTTTCCTCTACCAAAAAATATGGTGATACCTTCTAGCCTTCCTAGATTAATGGACATTAGAAAAATAGCAGCAGGATACAACACGTACTTTGTCTGCCCAACAATGATTGCCATTATAGCGACCCTAGCCCCACGTGACGGAGTGAGCTCCCACACTTGCCCCAGCTCTTGCCAACCTAGCAATTTGAAAGCATGCAAATGCAAGTAGATAAATAGGTACCACTTCGGTGGGATGGTAACAGCGTTCCGTGCGTGTCATGCCAGCCACATGACCATGGATGTGTCTTCGGACAATGCTGGCTCTTTAGCTAACAAATGGAGATGAGCACCGGCTCCTAGACTCGGACACGACTGTGTGGGGGAACCTTTACCTATCTCACTCCTATGCCACTATCTTAACTTGGGTTGCTAACATGCATTCAGAACCACTCCCTCCTTAATCCTGCAGTGAAAAACAAAGTGATGTGCAGGCTACTCAATCTTTTAGGGCCTGAATACCTTCAAGATTGCCTGTTCTGGGTTGAGTCTACCTGTTCAATAAGAGTTGGGAGAAAAAAGGCTTGTTAAAAGTCTCTCTCCAAGTGAATACCATCTATAAGGGCTCTGTTATGGTCAGAGATGAACATTGAAGCAGACAGTCTTCTCAGTGATATTAACCATTCTGTGGAAAAATTTGCCCCTGGTTATCTAGACCTTCTTGTTGGGCTTCAAAGAGCTGTGAAGACACAGGTGTTATGGAAAGTATTTGAGTACAACAAGGAGTAATCTGATCCCCACTGGATATGTTTTTTGCTAGATGATGTCTTTATTTTTAATTTTGCTGCTGCTTGTAAGCCACTCAGAGCTGATGCTGAAGATGTAGTAAATAAATACATAAATACATGTCATCTTGGTGGCAACTACAAGAATGGGAGAGCTACTGCTCTCACTTTCCACTGTGAGTTGAGGGATGACATAAGATATGAATCAAAGGACAAAGTTATATCTTTTATGCTTATGAAGAAACCTTGCAGCGGATTCTTAGCTAAAACTGGCTCTCCTCTATTTATGTGGAGAGCAGGTATTTAGGAAGGCTACACATACAATATTACAGTTCTAACACACCACTGGTAACCTCTGCCTCCCAGGTCCTCTCCTGCTAAAGGCAGTTTCTTCACAATACATAGAAACATAAGGATCCTTTTTATGTGCCATTTAATTTCATTTTCATGTGTGGAGGAAATTGCACATGGGAGAACTCTCTTCAAAATCTAGCAGATTTGACATAGATGTCTGATTCATGTTAATACACATGAAAAATTGCATACACATATCATCTTGGAAAATGTATGGGATGATTACAGAAGTCCTGAGATACTTTATATATTATCTGCTACCTATAGAAGCTGCCATTTAACTAGCACAGTTTTTTTTTTTTTTTGCCTTTGAATCAGTTTTGACTCCTGGCAATTGCCTGGATTAGTCCCTGCAGTTTTCTTGACAAGATTTTTGAAAGTGGTTTGTCATTCCCTCCTTCCTAAGGGTGTGAGAGAGTGACTGGTGCAAAGTCATCCATCTGGCTTCATGCCTAATTTAGGACTAGGACTTAGAGTTTCCAGTTTCTAGCCTGGCGCCTTAAACCACTACACCAAACTGGCTGTAATATTCAACTAGCATAGTAGACAACAGGGAATTCAGTACATCACTTAGGTGTTTTTTGGGGGAGAGGGGCAAGGATTAGTAAAGTAACAGAAAAGTTGGAAATAAAGAAAAAGTGTCCATCTGGGAGTGACAGGCTTGTTCCATTAATGTTTGGGTGACAAGAAATGGTCCTCAGTGAATTCCAGTCAAGTTAATCTTTCAACAGAACACTTTGCAAAATTACAATTAAGCCGAAATAGTGATTTAAAACTCTGGCATAACATATTCCAGTATTTAACCTACTCCAAATTAGCAGTTTATGGATCAGCATGGTGCATAGGATTAGAGTATTAAATTTAGGTTCCTACTGTTTCTTCAAAGTACAGATCAGGTGGAAATAACTCCTCTCCACAAAATATGTATGTATATATGGTATAGTAGTTAAGATGCTGCATTAGTATTGAAGAGAGCCAAGTCTAAGTCCACTCTCAGTGATGAAAGCTCACTCAGTGACTTCATTAATTCGAGGAAGGAATGCTACATATCCCACTTAAATAGCCTGAAGGTAAGTGATAAATTTAATAAACAAATAACACTATTATTATTATTATTATTATTATTATTATTATTATTATTATTATTTTATTAGTTCAATTTATTCCCCGCCCATCTCCCATACAAGGGACTCTGGGTGGGTTACAACAGAATAATGAACTATGCAGAACAAGTGACATTAATGTGGAGTGAGTGATAAAATTAAGGATTTGTCTAAACCACAAGATCTCTGTATTCTACAAGATTCTGCAAGAGTGCAACCCCTCTTGACTTGATCACAAGATCACTCAGCTTTAAAAGCACCCATTGTTCTCTCTCTCCCTCTCCCCGCCACAGCATTTTACACAAAGGAGGAGTTTGTCATGAAATTTAAGAACCCAAACAAAATGGGGTTGCCAGCTGTGGCAGCAACTTCCATACCTGTACACACAAAAGCTTATACTGTAGCTTCTCTTCCTATACTCAACCAAGTGAATGTGTGATCATCTTAGCAAAGTATTAGTGATATGCTTTAATATGGTCCACCCATGTCCTGTTGTATTTTGTTGTTAGCTGTCACCAAGTGATGCAAAAACACTATACAAAGTACATAAATATATAACATTCACGCTGAATATTATGCTGCTATGTTTGCTGCCAACACCTTTGCAACCAGCTGAGTTGGTTTGCCACCAACACCTTTGCAACCAGCTGAGTATGTTTTTGTGTAGGCAGTTCTTGATACAGGGAGGCAATTTGCCTCTTCAACATGTGTCCCTTCCCGGGTTAGTCAAAGGGCTTCAAAAAGGTGGGGAGACTCACTCCGTTTTAATCACCTCCTAGAACATCACACTGCAGTTTTGCAGATTCAGTATAACGCAGGACCTTCTAAAATTAAGAAAAAGCAGTAAAGACATCATGATCAAGTGTCCATTATAATTTATTTTATTCTATTTTCATTTAACATAAGCAGATGTGCAAATGTTTATTTACTCAGTTCTTGATAGTAGGCATTTGCTAGAGGAAGCATGAAATTAATTTCTGTTCTAGTATTAAAAAAACATTTCCTTGATTTAAATGTGTTTTTGATAAAAGTAAGAGTCTCATAAAATGCTTATGGTGATGAAGCAGTGGAAAAAGAAAAAGAAAAAGAAAAAGAAAAAGAAATATTTTAGCCTTGCTATTTCTATTAGCTTACATTGCAGATGATGTTTTTCACGACTGCAAATAATTATTTTGTACAATTGCCCATGCAAACACTTCCTAGTTGAAAGGAATGAAATCAGTACAGTATGCTAAAGTTGTTTATTATACTGCAAGGAAAATTGAACAGACATCTGTCGTGTACTAAAAACTGAACTAAGCAATATATACCAATATTGTATTTGTGAGTGTGTGTGTGTGTAGGTGTTTTTATGTTTGTATGTTCAGAATTTTGTCATATTTATCTGAAATATATTAACCTTTTCTATCTATGATGCTCTCCAGATTTATGGATCTCAGCTCCCAAAATTCTCTACAAAGGCTGTATGTTGGTATAAAGGCTGGGGAATTTTGGAAGTTATCCAGAGCATGATCAGGTTGAGGTAGGCTGGGCTAAGTAGTAATCACCAGCTTGGAGTCAACTAACTAACTAACATAATTTGGCTGGTTAATTAGTTTCCTTTTTGACAAATGCCATTTTGTTCTTAGATTGGCAGCTGTTCTGTTAGTCACATATTGGACTTGGAATGGCATGACTTCTTGACAGATAGAGCAGATAATAGCTGTTGACAAACAACTAAAGGCTTGTGTACTGATTAGCCATAGAAGCCATCTCTGAATTTAACCCAATATATGAATTGTGATGTAATGTGGGAAGAAGGGAAAAGATAAATGGACTTGAAATGTTCAGAAACTTACAATTTATTGTGAGAACATACTTTTTTTCCTCCCCATTGTGGTTACTTTCTATATGCAAAGATTTTTGTATTATTTTGTGGGAGTAGCATTTAAAAATGAAATTGGAAACAATATACCCATGGATTCTACCACTTTTTAATTATGATTATCTTAAAATGGCTTTGTTGGATGGATGGGTGGGTGGGTGGGTGGGTGTGTATCCACCCATCCTTGTATACTGTTAACTGGCTAGATGGGAAGATGA
This sequence comes from Charina bottae, assembly GCA_023362775.1. Classification (NCBI taxonomy): domain Eukaryota; kingdom Metazoa; phylum Chordata; class Lepidosauria; order Squamata; family Charinaidae; genus Charina; species Charina bottae. Next base: position 11,480,895 of record JALMGJ010000005.1, read on the forward strand.
GACATAAATCCATCACATAAATTAGTAGGGGAAGAAGAAAGCAGTTGAATAAAGGTGGAGAATGCCAATGTTAAATATATAGTCTGTAAATGGAATTAATTCTATGCCTTGTCAGGATTCAAACAAAGACAACTGCTGTAAAACAATGTTATACAGTCAATGCTGGACCATAATGAAGTGTTAAAGAGCACCAACAACTCAGGTAGAGGGCAGTTCCTATTTTCTTTACTGTACAGTATATAAAAGAAACCCTTTTCATGTGTGCATAAGAACACAGTATAACTCCTGGGGAATAAAAGATAGAATGTGGGTGTGAAGACAAAGTATCTAAAGCGAATGTAGCTGCTCTATGTTAAATCAGGCTATTGGTCCAACTAGTTCAGCATCACTTGTTTTGTAAAATAATACCATTGCATTATGAAAAGTAAGTAACAATCTTTCAGGTCTAATTGATCCTCCAAGTTTTTTTTTTTTTAAGTTTCAGCTTTTCTCACTCTTGCAATAACAGCACATTTCCCCAAAGCAGGCACTGCAGGCTAATTACTTGTGAAACTACCTCTAATTGAATCAGAAATACTATTCAATAATAAGATTCTGTAATAACTGAGAAACGTAGTGCTTTATTGTTCCCCTGGAAAGTCATTTTTAGTATTCAGCCACTGTCTTTCTTTACTCAGCCATGGTTATATACAGTACTAACCATCAGACAGAAGTAACTTTCAATAGAAGAGAATATGTGTAGCTCAGGATTGAACTGTGGAATCCTTGGTGCTCTCTAAGCTTGGTTGCTTGCTTGCAGACGTTTCATTACCTGACTAGGTAACATCAACAGTGCTGGTAAGTGTGGGGTTTGCTCCCTGTCTATGTACAGTAGCTTGCCCTCACAGTGTTGGTGGGGGTGTGGTTAGTGTTAGTGTTAGGGTTAGAATATTGTTTTCTGCTTGATTGTTTGTAAGAAGGGATTACAGGATTGTTCTCAACAGGGATTAACACCAGACACACAAATGTCATTTGGGATGTCCCTAATGCATTACAAAGTGAATAACAATGCCATTAACTCAGCTGACATAACTGAAACCCAGACCAACAAATGGAAGCTCTTATAAATTCTAAAGGCATGAATATAAAAAGCTGCACCCACTTTCCCCCAATGCTATGTTCCTTGAATCATCAGTATAGATTGAACAGTATTGACTCCAAAGTTTAGTCTCCAATGCTAAGAATCTTAGTTTTGTGGAGTCCTTGGTGCTCTCTGAGCCTTGTTGTTTTCTTGCAGACGTTTCATTGCCAGGCTAGGCAACATCCTCAGTGCTAAAAGGGAGTGGAACTTGCTCTCTATTTATATACCCTGGCTTGTCCTGCCTGTGTTGGTGGGGGTGTTGTACTCTCCTTAGTAGTACCTTGATTGGGTTGTTGTGTGCTTCTTGGTTGATTGACTGAGTTAATAGTTCCTTGATTAGGGTCTATTGTGTTGTTTGATTGCTCCTCTGCTGCTAATCTTGCTGTTAATCTTTGCATATCTTGTTGTTGATCTTAGTTTTATTATTTATTTGTTTGCTTGTTTCAAATTATGTAGCCACCCATCAATCATTTGTGACTCAGATGGCTAACAACGGTTTAAAAACACCATAGACAGAAACATAATAGCTACATAATCACAGCTGAGATTTTTTTTAAAAAAAAATCGTATCTACATTGACATAAACATTTCATAGGCTCAGCCATACATGCCAACCCCCATGCATCATGGAGGTGGCAGAGCCATGTCTTCAAGGCCTTACAAAAGGCAAACAGGATTAGGCCTGATCTTATCTCCAGGGGCAGGGGGAGGGAGGATGATGTTCCAAAGAGCTGATGCCATGACAGAAAAGACTCTTTTCCCAGATCCTGCCAGATGGTACTGTATAATAGATGGGACCCAGAACATGCCTCTTCAGATGGATCTGATATGTCTTCCTGCCTGTCATGGTCATATTGGACTCTGATGAGGAGACCGACAATAAGCAGCCAGTTCCAGAGCTGCCGGATGAACTGCTGCCCGAGCAGCTGCAGGTAGATGCGGCTGCACCATCTGGTAACCAGGAGACACAGCTGCCACCAGTCTCTGAAGATGAGGAGTCTGAGCTGCCTCCACTTCCCAGTGAATAGGTTTGCCGTGCAGAGAGGAGAGGAGAACAAAGATGCTCTGCAAAGCTCCTCACAAGAAAGGAGCCTTACCCTTCCAAATGAGCAACACTGGGGCTGCTTCTATTTAAGAAGAGCAGCAAGCTCAAGCCTCTCCATTGGCAACAAACGTTCATTCACCCAGACCCCATATGCCTTGATTCACAACTTGAAACCTCATGACTTTGACTCTGGACCTGGACCAGCTTATGACCCTTCTACGACATTGGGACCCTTGGATTTTGCTTAACCACTCCACTCTTCTGCCCTCATTTTTGGATTTGGAACTCTCTCAAGGCAAGCTTGCTGGACTTTGTGGGACATGTTTTTTCTAGTTTGTGTACGTCTGTGTTTTCACTCACATTTCCTTTGCTGCTTGTTTATTTGCTTCACAAACTTCTCAGTAAAGTTTGCAACCACCTCTCTGAGTGTTTGTTGGTGCGTGGCCTGAGACAGGACACTGCCCCCCATACAATTCATATCCACCCACCATTTGAGATATCCATATCCATGCAAGTAATTTTGCCACCCTCTTATAAGGGAGCTATACTTCCAAATTAGCAGCATTCAATCAAGGGCAAATCATTCCTGCATGTAAGAAGCATGCATAGAATCATCTCTTCCAGAGGCATTACATTTCCATTTATATGCATATCTATGCTGTATGCAACTGTAGGCATATATTCATAAACTTTCTATCCCATAAAAATTAATCCCGGAATTTCCTTCTGAAAGATGTAACCCATTTTCCTGTTGTTCCCTGAATAACGCTACAAGGGGTGATAATAAAGACTCAAAGCTTTCATTTGAGTGACATCCAATCTGCACAACAATGATTTTTAAGTTGATGCATATACTTGACAGCAGCCTCAACCACATGGTAGAACTACACATCACACACATGCACAAATATTACCTATACTATTCCATAAATACCAGATTCTTACATCTTTTAATCCCATAAAAGATGCGATGCTTCTAAGTCAGAACTGAATCTAAGTATACATCCAGAAATTTAGAACTGGAACCATTTTGATATTTTTTATATAAAATTCCTTTTTCATTCCTCTGAGCACTTCCTTTGTATACATCTCATTCTTACTGTCTTAGCCAATGAAACCTGGAAAGCCCACAAAACTCCCAATTTTTAAAATTTAGTTTCATTTAATTTTCTCACAGCTATGTCCATTTTCTATTTCTGCTCCATAAAGCATAATCTTATGCATATATAGACTTATCTCCACACTTGGTAGAAGAGTTGAAGACAAGTCATTTATCATGAAATTAAAGATGATTAGTCTACAAGCAGTTAGGCTTGACAAAATGTTAAAGTTTACTATTGGAACCACAAAAAACATTTTTTCCAGGCTTTGGGCAATCTATCTAGCCTCCACACCAAATTACAAAATTCACATAGCCTTAAAACACAATCACAAGGTAAATTTGTAACATCTCACATATAATTTTTTTTTGAAAGGAATTCTTACTTTATCTAAACACATCTCCATTTCCCACATAGAGAAATCCGTATTGAAGACACTATTCTCGATAATTTGTCAAGCGTAGGAGCACAATGTAAACATGAAAATAAGAATTGCCATTGCCTAAAACTTTTTGACCAATTTTCCAGATTACTCATTTTCATGGAAACATCTGCCAAGGCCTTACCTTTACTTAAAGCAATGGTGCATATGGAATAATATCCTAGTACCTGTGTGGGTATATTTTTTCTCACATGATCTAATTCCAGTCAAATTCCTTTCTATCTGTGAAACAGAACTGCAGGTGTATCCACAGACAATTTCCACAAAAAATTTCAAACTCTTTATTTTAGCTTTTTTAAGCTACACCGTTACAACTCCTATGTGTCCTGTCTCAGACCAAGCACACACAAGTACATGAAGAGGTAGTTGCAAACTTTTACTAGGTGGGTTTGTAAGCAATAGCAAGCAGCAGAGGGAAGGGTATGTTCAAATGCGCGCACACACACACAAGAGCAATCAAGTTCCCACAAGTCCAGCAAACTTGCCTAAAGAGATAGTCCAAAATCCAAGGAGCAGGCACAAGAGTGGTCAGGCAAATCCAGGAGTCCAAAGCATTATAGCAAGGTCATCAGCCGGTCCAAGTTCAGAGTCACGGCCACATGGGTTCGAGCCTGGGTTTGCAAACAGTTGTTTCCACTGAAGAGGATTGAGCTGATAGCTCTTCTTAAATAAGAGCAGTCCTGGTGTGGCTCATTTAGGAGGGCGAGGCTGCTTCCTAGAAGTAACCTCGTAGAATAGCTTTGCTCTGCTCTCTTTGCCACCTGCTGAGCTCTTGCATTGGGAGGGAGGTAATTCCATGCCCTCATCTTCAGAGAGTGGCAGCAGTTGTCTCTGCTGGTTGCTGGCCAGTCCAACTTCCTCTGTCTGCTCAGACGGCAGTGACTCTGGAGCTGACTGTTCATTATCTACGCCCCCTTCTTGATCTGGCTGCTTGTCGGTCTTTGTCTCTGAATCTGAGTCCACCATGACACTATGTTCCAGGACAGCATCATTTGCCAACAGATGCTATAATCTTCTAAATGCAGCATTAGTTTACCAAAACACTTTGGTGCATTCAGCATTCCACCATGGAATCTAAGTTCCATTTTTTAATAATAATAAAAAAATAATAAAAAAACCTCCCATGTAGGTGCAGCTTGATTACTAAAGTAGCTGTATCACAGACCAATTGCTTGGTAAAATCCTCTAGATCAATCTATTCATCATAACCTAAATTTATGTAATTTTCATTTAAAGACATCCAGTGCATCTTTTTGAAGTTTCACATAGGAACCTGATGTACTTCATCAGAAATTGGCACATCTCCATAAGAAGTTCTCACAAGGAAATGATCATTTCCCATGTTGTTATCTTTGAGAACTTTCTAGCCACAATGAGATACAATCTGGAAACTATCCCTAAATATAAAGAGGACAATTTGTGTGTAGATAAATCAAACTGAGTAGAGGTGCCATCATTAGGAAAAAACAAATCAAATTCTTCACAAAACTTTTCCAATCATTCAGCATTCCTATAGCTTCCTGTGTATCTACCTGTAGATATTCAGCCCTTCTATATATAGAGGAAACAGAGATTATATATTTTAAAGATTCATGAGAGATCTCCCAATGGATTCAAACAAATTCTAACTAAAGTATAATAATGTTTCAGGGTTATTAAATTCTACATAATTTAAATTTTCTTTAAGAAAGATAGTTACTCCTCCTCACCATCCACTCTACTTTTTCAACATAACCATGAAGTCTAAAATTAAGATTTTCAATTAATCATGTTTCTTGAACACACATTGATTCACATAGTACTTCCAGATGGTTAAAAACAAAAAGCAAAACTTCAATTCTTGACCATGAGCTGCTACAACCATGTGAATTCTAAATCAATTATCTTCAAACCAATTTGTTTAAGATGCAGGGTGCTCTGAAAGTTCTCATATCCTTTCTATACACATATTGTCTATTTCTGCCTTCAGAATAATCCAAAATTCTTCAGGCTTTTTCTCTATTTGTGCTGTACAATTAATAATGCTCACAGTAAATGTTACTTGTTATTTATTGATCTAATTTATTTGCTGCCTCAGTCACCAAAATGACTTAAGCAGCATACGACACAAAAGAATTAGATTACAAAACAAGTCCAATGATAGGAAAGAAAAAGAAACAACTCAGATGGGGAAACAATATTAGAATGAAGCAACATCCAAACAAATATTCCAAGCAGGGTCACGAAACATCTGCCTGTGGCATGGTGATAAAGCCAGGTCTTCAAAGCTTTCTGAAAGGGCACAAGGGCAGGGCCAAATATAGATATTTCTGGGGGAAAGACAGCAGAGACATGCCTCCACATTCCTATAAGATGGCAATGAAGTGTGCCACCCCTGCCAGATCTTACTGGATGGGTAGAAACAATCAAAGAAATATAGTTCCCTCAAGATCTATTTTTCCTCCATAATTACTCCCCGTTGCTCATCACGAGTAACAGGTCCTCACAGATCATTTTGTAACAACACAATATTACCAATGCTGACTAAGAGAGACCCTGGGCTTTTCATTTTTTCTGAATATTCCATATTATCTTAGCAGTCACGCATCCCCTGAATATTGAACTATGATCCTCTCACAATTACAGGAATCTGGAACATGGATCCAATGTGTGAACAACCACACTTCCCACAATGTAGTCAGTTCCAACGCAATGCAGCCATGTGCCTGAAAGCTTAACAATAAAAATTTATAAATGGGAGAAGAACATAAAGCCATATGTGAAATATCACATTTCCAATATACACTCTTTCAGGAAGCTCACAACTCTTAATTGCAAATTGCACAGCTCTAGTGCGGCCCAACTCTCTACTCCACAAGACAACCATATTTTAACTCTGATGACCCTATTACTATTCAAAAAACCTGTGTAAATCAACCTCAAAGTCAGTTAACAGAAATCACAGAATTACCCCTCTCTTTTCCAATTCCCACCATAAATCTTGGTAATTGACTCACAATGTAAAACTTCTTCAGAGTTTTAACTTGCAACAACTTCTCTACTTGTTTGGTATATCTCTCACTGCTCCCTTAACCCACTCTGACATTTTGATATGGCTAATATCTACCATCTTCACATCTTTTACCAAGGCTTTGATTACTGTCATAATGGTGACATTTTCCCTCCATCCTTGGGCCTTGGTCTCCAATTGCCTTCATCCAAGGATCTCTTTTCAACTTCTTATTTTTCTGTTCCTTCTTCCTTTCAGTCCTTTCCTTTCCCTCAGGGTATATCTCCTTACTTTTTTCCTATGGTAACCACAACAGCTTCTCTTTCTCTGTCCATCTCATTAAATAACTGCAGCTCATTATGTCTCCAGCAACAAACAGCCAAGCTCCCTCATCCTAGATCATTAACTCTGGTCCAGCTAAGACGCATATCCCAGCTGCTCCTACCAGCTGGCCTCTTCTATAACTACTTCCCTCCTAACTCTCTTGGTTTCCTGCACTGAAAATCTATAATTATACCTAATCTGTCATATGACTTAATGAAAATGAAGACTGTGATTGGATATCATAAAATAGGCTAATTTTAAATAACAAATGATCATTTAATTGCAAACCTTTTCTTCTTAATGCTCTACAATTCTCTGGAACTCCCATGGAGAGGTAAAATTAAAATAAGAGAGAGTGCCTGTCAATAAATGGAAAGGAAAGGAAGTATTATTTTATATACTTGCTTCAGTTGATGTCTGCAAATTCCTCCACTATAAAAAGCTAAAATTGCCTTAGCTTCCTAGACTTGACTAGTTTACCAACTGAGTAAGAGGACACACTTGAATGTCTTATAAGTAAACATGCTGTAGATCAATAGAAACAAAACTTATTGTACCCTCACTATGGAGATCTCTCTAAAATAATAGCATCAAAATTAAAACCAATGATATGCAAAGCAATTAAAACCAACTATTAGAAGCCTGTTTTATGGGGTGCAATATTTTATGGCCTTGAATTAGTTAATTCTCAAAGTCATCAGGTAGTTCATTCCAAAGAATCGAGGGAGTCAGAGGGAGGGCTCAACCTGAAATGCTAGAAACGGGGAGACCATGAGTTTTAGTCCCACCTTAGGCACAAAGCTAGCAGGGTGATGTTGGCCAGTCAGTTTTTCTTAGCCCTAGGAAGGAGGCAATGGCAAACCACTTCTGAAAAACCTTGCCAAGAAAACTTCAGGGACTTGTCCAGACAATCTCCGAGAATCAGGCACGATTGGACAGATTTTAAAAAAGCCTATGGCAGCTATAGGCAAAGCTGATTATCTCAATGAATGGATGGGCCACAGGAGGATTATATAGTCAAAGACACTGTCTCAAGTAGCCAAGATTCAAGATGTATAGGTCTTTAAAAATAGCATGCAGCACTTTGTATTTTCACCTGGGAATGCTTTCAATGCAAGTATTATTAGTAGTATGTCTATGAAGGTTCTCAGTCATCCAGGTGGAATTGTCTGTAGCTTGAATCATGTCAACTGGATTTCTATTTTCTTAATGGAAACGTTTCGCTCCTTATCCAAGGGGCTTCTTCAGTCTGAGCAAAGTTGGTAAGGGAATCCTAAATATGTTCCTAGGTAGCTGTGTGACCTTACACCTGGGGCTAGGTCATGGTTATATTGAGATGTAATTTTTAAGTCCTTTTATCATCTAATGGAGGGTCGTTAAAAACACCATGCTGCTGTTGAGCTTCTGAAATGGTCTTAATCTTCCTAGGCACAGAAGACAACACGGGGAGGAAGATGGGGGAGAGTTTGTGCCTGAGGCCCCCACCTCTATTCAAGGAAGGATTTTCCAAGTTGGCATAAATGGATTCCTTGACCCCTCTCTCAAACCACCTATCTTCTCTGTCTAAAATGTGAACATTAATGTCCTCAAATGAGTGTCCTTTTTCTTTTAGATGAAGATAAACTGCTGACTCTGGTCCTGTGGTGTTATTTCTCCTGTGTTGTGCCATCCTCCTGTACATAGGTTGTTTGGTTTCTCCAATGTAGAGTTCAGAGCACTCCTCACTGCACTGGATTGCATAAACTACATTGCTTTTCTTATGTTTTGGAGTTTGATCTTTGGGGTGTACAAGCCTCTGTCTCAGTGTGTTGGTGGGTTTGAAATATACAGGTATGTGGTGTTTGCCAAATATCCGTTTTATCTTTTCAGACACGCCAGCCATGTAGGGAATGACCAGGTTCTTTCGTTTACTCTGAGTCTCAGCCCTATCTGTCGCTGTTTTAGGTCTGGTAGATTTAGATTTGGTGAAGGCCCAATTTGGATATCCACAGGCCTTCAGGGCTGTTCTCAGGTGCTGATTTTCATTCTTTTTGGAATCCATGGAGGTGGGGATGGTTTCTGCTCTGTGTGACAATGTCCTGATGACTCCTAGTTTGTGCTGCAGTGGATGGTGGGAGTCAAACATCAGATATTGATCTGTGTGTGTGGGTTTCCTGTAGATCCCTATTTCTAGCTTGCCACCGGTCCCAATGAGGACTTCACAGTCTAGGAATGCCAGTCTGTTGTCCTTGGTGTCTTCTCTGGTGAAGCTAATGTTGGCATCTATAGTGTTTATATGGTCCGTGAAGGCCTGTACTTCCTGGGCCTTGATTTTGACCCAGGTGTCATCCACATACCTAAACCAGTGGGTGGGCACCGTTCCCTGGAATGTGTTGAGTGCTTTCTTCTCCACTTCTTCCATGTATAAATTGGCCACAATGGGTGACACAGGAGAACCCATGGCACAGCCGTGTTTTTGTCTGTAAAAGTCACCTCTGTATGTGAAATAAGTGGTGTTAAGACACAGGTCCAGAAGATGGCAGATCTGGTTTGGGTTGAGATGGCTTCTCCTTTCCAGGGTGCTGTCCTCTTCTAGTCTCTTCCTGACAGCGGATAGAGCATGAGTGGTGGGGATGCTGGTGAAAAGGGAGGACACATCAAAGGAGACCATAGTTTCATCTGTATCCAGTTTCAGGATCTTTGCTTTGGAAACAAATTCTTCCGAATTATGGATGTGGTGTTCAGAGTGTCCAACTAGAGGTGCTAGTATGGTAGAGAGGTGTTTGGCAATGTTGTATGTTACCGAATTGATGCTGCTGACTATGGGTCGGAGGGGTGTTCCTTCCTTGTGGATCTTAGGAAGTCCGTAGATGCAGGGGATGGCTTCTCCAGGATACAGCCTGGAGAAGCCATCCCCTGCATCTACGGACTTCCTAAGATCCACAAGGAAGGAACACCCCTCCGACCCATAGTCAGCAGCATCAATTCGGTAACATACAACATTGCCAAACACCTCTCTACCATACTAGCACCTCTAGTTGGACACTCTGAACACCACATCCATAATTCGGAAGAATTTGTTTCCAAAGCAAAGATCCTGAAACTGGATACAGATGAAACTATGGTCTCCTTTGATGTGTCCTCCCTTTTCACCAGCATCCCCACCACTCATGCTCTATCCGCTGTCAGGAAGAGACTAGAAGAGGACAGCACCCTGGAAAGGAGAAGCCATCTCAACCCAAACCAGATCTGCCATCTTCTGGACCTGTGTCTTAACACCACTTATTTCACATACAGAGGTGACTTTTACAGACAAAAACACGGCTGTGCCATGGGTTCTCCTGTGTCACCCATTGTGGCCAATTTATACATGGAAGAAGTGGAGAAGAAAGCACTCAACACATTCCAGGGAACGGTGCCCACCCACTGGTTTAGGTATGTGGATGACACCTGGGTCAAAATCAAGGCCCAGGAAGTACAGGCCTTCACGGACCATATAAACACTATAGATGCCAACATTAGCTTCACCAGAGAAGACACCAAGGACAACAGACTGGCATTCCTAGACTGTGAAGTCCTCATTGGGACCGGTGGCAAGCTAGAAATAGGGATCTACAGGAAACCCACACACACAGATCAATATCTGATGTTTGACTCCCACCATCCACTGCAGCACAAACTAGGAGTCATCAGGACATTGTCACACAGAGCAGAAACCATCCCCACCTCCATGGATTCCAAAAAGAATGAAAATCAGCACCTGAGAACAGCCCTGAAGGCCTGTGGATATCCAAATTGGGCCTTCACCAAATCTAAATCTACCAGACCTAAAACAGCGACAGATAGGGCTGAGACTCAGAGTAAACGAAAGAACCTGGTCATTCCCTACATGGCTGGCGTGTCTGAAAAGATAAAACGGATATTTGGCAAACACCACATACCTGTATATTTCAAACCCACCAACACACTGAGACAGAGGCTTGTACACCCCAAAGATCAAACTCCAAAACATAAGAAAAGCAATGTAGTTTATGCAATCCAGTGCAGTGAGGAGTGCTCTGAACTCTACATTGGAGAAACCAAACAACCTATGTACAGGAGGATGGCACAACACAGGAGAAATAACACCACAGGACCAGAGTCAGCAGTTTATCTTCATCTAAAAGAAAAAGGACACTCATTTGAGGACATTAATGTTCACATTTTAGACAGAGAAGATAGGTGGTTTGAGAGAGGGGTCAAGGAATCCATTTATGCCAACTTGGAAAATCCTTCCTTGAATAGAGGTGGGGGCCTCAGGCACAAACTCTCCCCCATCTTCCTCCCCGTGTTGTCTTCTGTGCCTAGGAAGATTAAGACCATTTCAGAAGCTCAACAGCAGCATGGTGTTTTTAACGACCCTCCATTAGATGATAAAAGGACTTAAAAATTACATCTCAATATAACCATGACCTAGCCCCAGGTGTAAGGTCACACAGCTACCTAGGAACATATTTAGGATTCCCTTACCAACTTTGCTCAGACTGAAGAAGCCCCTTGGATAAGGAGCGAAACGTTTCCATTAAGAAAATAGAAATCCAGTTGACATGATTCAAGCTATTATTAGTAGTGCATTTTTATCCCACCCTTTTTACATATAACTCAAGGTGGCAAATATACCTAATGATCCTGCCTCCTATTTTCCTCACAACAACCTGTGAGGTGATTTGGGCTGAGAGACAGGGACTGGCCCAAGGTCACCCAGCTGGCTTTCATGCCAAAGGTGGGACTAGAACTCTCAGACTCCTGGATTCTAGCTTGGTACCTTAAACACTACACCAAACTGGTCTCTGAGTTCTTTCAGAGATCAGTATGACTGCTATATTTTGTACCAACTACATTTTTCAGGCAAAACACTAAGGCAACCTGGAGTACTCAAGCTTTGTGATTATCAACACATGCAGCAGAATGTTAAGGTCACTTTCTTCTAGCCTGGGATATGGTCAGTGTATCAGCCAAAGCTAATAAAATGTGTTTTTTAGCATAGCCTCCATTTGAGAGAGCAGAGAAAGTTGCTGATAAATAAGTATCCTTAAACTGCATGCCTGCTTCTCCTGGGACAGTGAAACTCAGACAGGGGTATCTGAGAACGGGAGAACCCAGTATTGAAACTGACCCAGCGGGCAATTAAACGCTGTTTTCCACTTGTCCCCCTCCCGTATGTGTACCCGGTAATAAGCCTCTCTCACATCTAATTTTGAGAAGATTTTCCCTTTCGACAGTTGGGCTAACATGTCCTTCAATAACGGGAGAGGGTATTGGTTAGTTACTGATATTGCATTGAGCCCCCTGTAGTCAGTGCAGAGATGAAGAGACCGATCTTTTTTCTTTCTAAATAGGACAGGAGCTGCCAGGGGAGAATTAGCCAGTTCGATAAACCCGCGCACCAAGTTCTTGTCAATAAACTTACGCAACTCCTGCAATTCCTTCTGGGTCATAGCATACATTTTGGGTTTAGGGAAAGGTGCTCCTGGGATGAGTTCAAATGCAGCATCCAAATTTCTGTGGGGGCTCAATTGCTCACACTCTTGCTCACTGAACACCTCTACCACCAGCAGATAGTTCTCTGGTATTGAGCTTTCCCCCTTTTCCTGGTCCTCTTCCCATAACTCAGTCCCAGCCGCCCCCACTTCTAAGCAGTCAGTTACTATATCATTGTCCATGCCTAGATAAGTCCCGTCGATAAATTCAATTTCTCCTGAAGCCCAATCAACGAGGGGGTTCCTTGTCCTAAGCCATTTCAGTCCTAACACAATGGGTTGCATTGCAATGGGAGCCACAATGAACTGTAATGTCTCTATGTGGGTCCCAAGAGTCATTTGAATTTCCTCTGTAAAATGCTCAACTGGCCCCCCTTTCATTTCTGACCCATCCAATTGGCAAAATGTGATGGGTGTACTTAACTTCAGCAATTTAAGTCCCATTTTGCTCACTATGGACGGGTGCATTAAGCATCTAGAGCAACCAGAGTCCAGCATCGCCACCCCCCAAAGTTGCTCCCTCCCATCCAAGGTTTGTAACTTTAACTTGAGATGCATTGTAGGGCATTTGCTGTGACATCCCATTTTGTTGTGCCCCTTTCCAAAGGCCTGTCCCGCGGCACTGTTTAGAACAGACCTTGGTCGTTTCCCGCCGGCTGGAATTCGATGTCAGATGCATCGCTGTCATCTTCCAGGTACTGTGGAGTTTTCCTTTCCTCCATTGCTGCCGCTGTCCCTTTACGTTTTGTGGTTGCTGCCTTGTCGCCTTTGCCATCCACTGGTTTCTTGATGGGTGCCTTGTCTCTGGAGGGTGTCTTGTCTTGAGAGCAGTTGCTTATTCGGTGTCCTTCCTTCCCGCAATGGAAGCATAGTCCCTCTCTTGTTTGTCGTTCTTTCTCTTCTTCCCAATTTCTCTGCTTAGTGTCTTTACGGGGGGAGGGCGTGTAGTGTCCTTGTTTCTTCCGCAGGGTGTGGAAATGTCTGATAGTCTGTAATTGCATTTGACTGTGTTCCACTTTCCCTGCCAGTTGAATCCACCCCTCTAGGGTATCGGGATCCCCTCTTCCCATTGCCAATTCAATCAAGTCCTGCCGCAACCCATACTGAAAGTATTCAATTTGGAAAGCTTCAGGCCAATTAGGCAATTTGCTCAAAATTTTCTTAAACTCCATAGCATATTCAGCTACCATCCTATTCCCCTGTCTCAAGTTTTGTAACCGCACTCTCGCAGATATTTTAGATAAAGTGTCCTCGAACCGTTTGCGTAAAGCGTACATAAACTTTCTAAAATCTTGTAGCTCACTAGCCCTGGCATCGTACATGACTACCAGCCAGTCAGCCGCCTCACCTTCCAAAAAACTAGAGACATACCTCACTTTTGCCTCCTCCATTTGGAAAGTGTCCTCAAATTCTCCCATAAACCCCCTCAAGTGCGTCAAGAAACAAGCCAGTTTCTTAGGGTCCCCATCAAATTTCATTTTGAGTTCGCTTAAACCTGCCAGTACATTTGTGAGGGGCAAAGTCCGGCGCTGTCCAAACAGTGGGGTATGTTGCGGCTGGCTGTAATAGTGAGGTTCCTCTTCTTCCTCTTCGTCTTCATCACTAGTCTCTGTGAGTTCCTCCTCCCCTTCGGAGGTCGATGGGCTTACCTCTTCTCCTTTTCCCCTGTGGCCTTCAAGGGTACATAATTTTTTTTCCATTACTAATCCCATGGAGTCCAACTTTTTGCTCATCGTCTCCATGTCCAGGTCCCCACGTGACAACTTTTCCTCAATGGCCTCGATGCGCTGAGTCGGTGTGACATGCTTCTTGGTTTGCTTCCCTCCTTTCTCTTCTAGCCCTTCTCCAACCCCAAACGACCAATCCGCCAGCCAGGTCTTGCTAGTTTCGAGGGTGGGGGGGTTTATTTACCTCTTTTCTTCTGATTTTCCACGTCTTCTGGTTGTCAATGGGTTCGATGGAGGTTTCTGCTGCTCGCTGCGCCGCCCGCTCCATCCTCTGAGCCAAAGATGTGCTGGGTACGGCCACCTCTGTAGTCGCCGCCGCTGCCCCAGCCTGTTCCATTCCGTTCGTCAGTTATTCAATTTTGACTTACGGTTATGTAGCCACTCTTGACCGTGGAGCTCGCTGATTTCTCAAAGTAGTCCTCGGGATACGTAGCAAAATTTTGTGATTCAAGTCTTTATGTGAGGTGCTCCTCTCCGATGCCCTGAAACCCCTTTCTCTTGAGTAAACCACAGACTCGTGATTTCTAAGAAGTAAAAGGGTTTATTCCGGTACATGAAGTCTTACCACGAACAAAGACTTGAATGAGCAGGCATAGCATGGTACAGTACATTTAAGCATTCCCCCCCCATTGTTCATAGATGCTGACACATGCTGTTTCCCAGCTTCAGGGTGCTAGACAGTCGGTCAAGGCGATGTGTAGTTCTGTTTCGCAAGTTGGTGTCAACAGGCATTATCCCCACGCTATCCCCAGAGGTCTGCCGAACTCTGACATCATATTATTCATGCATCTCATTGCTGACTTCAGGCAAGTGTTTAAGGGAGCCACACCATTGCCTGAAGACATTAGGCCGTAAGTATTTGTTCTGTGCATTGGCATACTGACAGTTCTGAGATCCATGTTTACTGATGTTTTCCCAGATGTTTCATATAGCTATGGTAAAACATTGGAGAAAGAATGGAAGATTGAGGGACACTATAACATAGCTACCATTTTGAGGAGAAAATTTCTCCAAGCAGCATCATTTGAAGTATATCTGAGTGATTTGGGAACAGGAACTATCTCAATATCTGTATATAACATGTTAGTGTTTTACCATTGAATTATGAATTCCTCTGTTCCGCAAGAGACTTAAAATGTGTTTTCTAGGCATTGTTCAAATCTTTAAAAATGCCAGCTAAAATAGAATAAATGGAATTATTTGGTAACTGGTACTCTATTGAATTACTATTAACAATTAAATGTACTGCTGACTCTCAATCAGTTTCTAATCCATTAAATGTATAGATTCTTTTAAAACATATTGCTCCAAGCCTGATTTCTCTCATACCTACATTGGTTCCTTTGCTTTTGTTTTAATTTTAATTTGGTAACCTAAAGATAGGACTAAGTAAAGGTAAAGGTTTTCCTCTGCAAGATAGGAGTGGACATTTCTTATTCTTGGGTTCCATGTGGTGTTGTCAAGATCCCCTTGCACATTGTTTCTGACTTCTATACTGAAGACATCTGCCTTTCCTAACTTGTGTCTTCTTGTCCTGTCCCGACTAAGGCTCAAAGCAGAAGGGTGTGGAATAAGTCTTTTATTTACAATAAAAGCATACAAATATATATATCTAGAGAAAACAGAAGCGACACAGGGTGCTTACAGAGTTTGGGTTGCCTGTGGTGATCCATTCCTGGTTGGTGCACACGCAGGCAGCCACCACATGCCTGTGATGTAAGGTCCCAGTGTGATGCTTGGTGTGGCTGCAAGGCAAGGTTCCAGCATGAGACTTGGCGCTGCTGTGAGAAACAGCTCCAGCACGAGGCTTGGCGCAGCTTTGAGGTACGATTCCAGCATGAGACTTGGCGTGACGGCTACAAGGCGAGGTTCGGCTTGATGCGGAGGCAGGGCAAGATTCTGGTGCAGGACTGGGCATGACGGCAAGGCTAGGTTCTGGCACAAAGTGCAGCTGTACGACAAGGCAGGGTTCCAGTGTGGCGGGGAGGCAAGGTAAGACTCTGGCATGAAGTGTGGCTGGACAGTGAGGCAAAGTTCTGGCGTGAAGCTTGGCTGGGCTGCAAGGCAAGGCTCTAGCATAGAAGCAGGGCGAGGACAAAGTGGAGATTCTGGCATGGCGACGGGATTGCAATTCACTCCAGAATGCAGTACGGAACGTGAACGGTTGTCTTTGGCAATGGGCACACAGTGTGCTCGCCTTTTATCCTTTTGATTTTCGCGCCATTTGTTTTGCTCTGCCCACCTTTCCCACCTCCTTTCACATGCACTGATAGGTGGAGGCAAATCTCCTTCTTGGCTGCCTCCAATCCGCTGCAAATTTCAAATTTCGCACCATCCCCATTTTCCCCTGCTTCCATTGTTATCATCCCCAAATTGGACTCAGCGAGCTCAGCCTCCATCCTGACACTTCTGCAGCTCTATAAGAAACCCCTCTGCACTGGAGGACCAAAACTAAATCTACCTAGAATCCTGGTGGGGGTGAAATTATATATTTTGGTCCTGTTGGATTCTTGGCAAAACAGATACTAGCCAGAATAAAATCAAAATAATGCCTATTCTACCCCACAAAATATACACAGTGGGAGGTGGTAGGGGGTACTTAGTTGAATGAGATGGGTAAAAATTTTCCCTTCTTTACAGGTAGTCCTCAGGTTATGCCAGCAATTGGGACTGGGATTGTGGTCGCTAAGTGATGTGGTCATAAAGCAAGATCCATGTGACTCTATCACTTAGTGACAGCAATCCCAGCAGTCCCAGTTGCCATCATAACCCCAAGACGCATGGGTTGATAAGCAGGAAGAGGCGGGAGTCCCAGGTAAGAAGCAAGGAGGTGCCACAGGGGAGTGGGGGAGGGCAGGGGAGGCCTGGCGCAGGCTGCACATGAGTTGGGTGAAGGTGCTCTGACACTGTGCGAGTGCAGTAAGGCCATGGGGTGGAGGGTGCGGTGCAGCTTGAGCACAGAGAAGCTGTGGGGTGGAGGGTGCGGCATGAGCACAGGAAAGCCAGGGGGACTTGCGGAGTGACTTGCAACCTTCCCTTCCAGTTTCCCCATTAACTTTGCTTGTGGGAAGCCAGCAAGGAAGGTCACAAATGGTGATCATGTGACTGCAGATCCCTGCAATGTTGTAATTGTAAGCCAGGCACCCGTGGGCCCGGATTGGGATCACATGACCACAGGGGTGCTGCAATGTCTGGAACTTTGAGGATCAGTCATACATCCATTTTTTCAGTGTTGACGTAACTTTGAACAGTCACTGAACAAATGGACTACCTATATTTTCATGTAGCATTAGAAAGGACTAGTATGTCTGAATCAACATGAAACATGTATTTTCCTCTCTGGACTTTCGTAGAAATGTAATGTGATTAGTTTATCCCACATGATATTTCCAAGAAACTTTGGAGGAGCAACTTTTTGAAGCCATTATAACATTGTCCATCACTCTGCACAGACCCCATTAAACTCCACTTCAGTCCTTCCCTTCAGATTAATGCAAAGGCCATCTGTCCTAATTCCTCTTCAGTGAAAACAGCTTTGTTTAACTTCAGAAAAGAGGAGTTAAATGACTCTGTAAATTTGCAGCTCTAAATGGGAGATATACTGTATAATGAAAAACAATATATATTGTCTGTTGCAAAGGGATAATAGCTCAGGACCATAGCTCTGTAGCAGAATATATGATTTGCATGTCTAACCTTGGGGACTGCAGTTAAGGTAGGGAAATGAGTGAAGCTGATGCAAACTGGTAGAGGTTTACCATGAGAAGTGGTGAGCTTAGCAAACCACTTGGGGAAATAAAAAGGTGTCAGATTTAAAGTGAGACAGAAGTTTGCTCAAGAGTAAGGAGAAAAGAAGGCAAAGCTTTCAGGCACAGAAAGATTTCTTTTATGAGCCAGGCAACTTAAGACAAAAGGGAGAAAGAAATAAAGCATTCCAGTTTAGTAAGCAAGTGACAGAAGGATTTCTCAGGAGCAAGAGGAAAGGGAGAATGAAAAAAGTGTTCTTCCTGTTGTATGCTCTGCTGCCATGCCTGCCTGCTGCTGGGGTTCAAGGGAGGTGGATCAATGGACAAATTCCACCATGAAGGGAATCAACCAAGTGTGCCAGAGGACTGAGGCCAAGACAGTAAGCAACATGGGGGTCTGGATCATGGCTCGAAGAAGTAAGGAGGCCACCTGCATTTGGAGGAGATGGAATTAGAATCAAGCAACAGGAAGGGAGAGGAAACAATTTCATGTGGCTTTTGCAAGATACTAAGGTTTTAGAATTATGTGTATTTGGGGTTTGAAATGCATTGGCACCCAAAAAGAGCTTGCATGAATGTTGAATGACAGAGACAACTGCATTCTCCAAGCAAGCCTCCCAGATTCACACCCACTGATTTCAACATCTACCATTGTGTAAAATTATTCTTCCTGAATCAGTGTAAATCTGACTGTAGATCTTACAGTATATAGTTATTGTTTTAATGCAAGCATTAAAATAGAGATGTTCTTGATGCTTTAGTTCTTAAATACAGGAAAGTAAAGGTATGTTATCCATTCATAACTAGAAGTGTCTTGGGGCTTATTGAATCTGGATGGAGGAATGGCCCTTAGAGCCCAAAATGGTGGCAGAATTAGCAACAGATTTGTCTAAATGGGTTTTTGGACAGGAAGTAGAATCAAAATTCCTTCATAGCAGGTTCCCAGACTCAGGACTAGCCATTGTAGAAAAAAAGAAGAAGACTACATATAGAGCTATAGATTCATGGTTTTTGCCACTGGTATACACAAAGATGGAAGCTTGGGAAGATATCTGTCTAAGATTGCAGGGAATTATTGTCTTACTGGCTTTGATAGATGAATCTTAGCTATTTTTCATATGTTTTATGAAATCAGTCACTTGAATTATCTATGTACCACAAATTCTGCCTCCTTAGTCCAAAGGACATAGGAAATTTATACCCTGCAAAGTTCCACTTCATAATCCTGAAAAGACCATTTGAAGGTCATCCCCAAATATCTTGTCTTCTGTTGAGCTTATAAGGCAATTATCTCATCCCCATTCCATTTAAAACTATATTAGTTGTATACACACTATTCATGTCCTTATTTCATGTGTGTTATTTGCCAAATCAAAATTTCTAAGTGAGGTAGCTGCAAAACCATCAATATCCACCTGGAAGAATTACTAAGACTTCTAAGCCTAGCACTTGTTAGGTGGGGTCAGGCAAGAATTCCTGCAATGGAAAAAACTGGTCACCCACCAGTTCTACAGAGTGCAGTACAGTACAGAAAATACTACTTTACTCTTGTATCAAATAACTGCAGCTGAATCAGAAGTAAATCTGTTTAGCTCTTGAGTACCAGCAGCTGGTTTCAAACTGATCTAGAGATCTTGAGTGGAAGTACCTATTGAAATCAATGAAGTATTTTTCTAGAGCCTAATAATAGAATGTGTGTCTTCTATGGAAAACAAACATAGCATTGAATGGGGATTCATACTTGACATTCTGAATTTTACCATGTAATATGTCTTTTCTCCTACTCTTTCAGAAAAATATCACCCTGTGCTGATATTTCTTATCCTCCTTAAACATGGATGAAGGGTTAAAAGTAAAGCCCCCAGGAGCAATTATCTTATTTCAGAACAGCAGAAGCAATCTCACCAGGTGAGCAAAAGAGCTGGGTGTGATTTTAATATCTGTTTCCAGTGCCATGCTTATTAATGGATAATGAGAGCTTTGTCTGCTAGAAACTTGAATAATAGTGGGATATAGTGGCCATTTTCTAATGGGAAAGTATTTCCTGTAGGCTTTGCAGAGCAGGAAGCTACCATAGTCCAGTAAAGCTCTGTTTGGGTTGAATAAGATGGCAGGAAAATGCTCTTGACGACAACATGATCACTTCTTCTGGTCCTAAACAGAGACATCAGTTTCTGTCTCAGACCAGAGTGGGAACCTCTTCTTTTTTATTACTCTGCATGTGTTGCTGGTTTGCCCAGCTTCACTAATTAGTTATTTATTTCTTGACTCAACTGAATATATTAATTTTAATCTTTAAACCCAAGATAATTTATGGTACGAATCTATTTGAATTTCCCAATAATATTTATTCCCCTATTTTATGTTCCTTTGCCATGAAAAAGGTAGGAAATGCCAGCTACAAGTAGAATCTTTTTAACTGTGGCATTCAGATTTTGGAACATCCTGCCCAAGGCTTGATCTCTGCTTACTTTCAAAACAGTAAAAGTGGATATTGTTTCAGCTTGACTTCTTGAAAAGTTGCCTTTTGTAAAATGTTTGCTTTATCCTGTTACATTTCTATCATTTGCATGTTTTAAGCAGTCTTCTTTGTGTATGTGTGTGTGTGTGTTTTAAAAGTCTTATTACTGTTAGCTACATTAAATTGGTCTATGCAGAAAAGCAAAGTAAATTAATGCACTGAAGTGCAATGTGTAAGAGACAACAAACAGCCAAGAATATCATCTGCCAACTGTTTCTGTTCCTGTCAGTAATGGACTGGTAAGAACAGTGGGCAGTCAAAAAATTCCTGATCAAAAGTAGCTAGCACACTGCACAAAAGGAAGGAACTCCAGATGGACCGCAAGTAATTTCCAGTGGAGCAGAAATCAGTGTCTAGTAGTTGGAGAATCAATAAAAAGAGATAAGTACTGACTTGTCCCCTGTCTACTGCACTTCCTAATCATTGTTCTCATTGGCAAATTGTTTGTCAGCCTGGGATCCTGGAGGATTTTTATTTTTTTACATTGGATTTTAAATGAACGAGCTAGATTCACTGTAACCAGATTAAGACGGGGAAAGAAGACAGCTTTCTCTTCATTTTTGCTCTTTTGATTTTCCCTGTACAATTCTTGGCTTTAAAAAACGATACTAAATGTAGGTAAAAGTTACGTTAAACTTTACAAACATGATGAAATGTAGATAAAAGTATGCATTCTAGTTCAAAGTTGTATGAACTTTGGGGGAGTGTATAAAAAATCCATTGGAAAGTATAAGTTTTTCTTGAAGAAAAATAAAAATACAGGATAGAACAAACTTATGCAGAACTGGCATGGACTGCTGCTTCGTTCATTACAATTCTAATAGCTCATGTTGCTATATAAGATAGCAAGTTGAGGGACTGATCGCTATCTGGCAAAGGGGATCACCATTAACTCATAGAAGTCTTCTGTTCAGTTAATCTCAGGCTGAGCAAAATAACTGCATGTGGCAGCATAAAGAAAACAGGATAAAGCAAGCCCAAACTCTCATAGTCTAGAAGATTACAATCACAAAAACCTATCTAACTTAATGATGACGTTGGCATTATCTGTGCATGATCCAATACTATTTTATAACAGCCAACGTAATTTATGGAAATATTCATTTTTGAGCTGCATCTCTGAATTGAAAAGATTAAATATATGATCACGGAACAGATAAACTATCCACAGTAAATCAAAGATTGCAAATTTAAAACATTTATGAGCTTCGCATTTGTGAGTGCATGATGGGCTCCTTGCTGCTTTCCTTTCCACTGGCAACTATACTTCAGTAATCATGCAACTATTTGCTGCTACCTACCTGGGAGCACATGCTGGTTCAATTTTCCAGCTCAAAATCAGATATAGTTTTCAGGAGCACATGTTTAAAATTGTCTTCTTAATGGCTATAGAAGCCAAGGAAGATTTAGAAGAACGCTGTAGCAATTCTAAGGATGGAGTAGACTGGGCTTCAAATAAGAAAATGATTTAATGAGAGTTTGACATTTTCCATCTGTTTTATTGCTTTATAGATTTTTTTAAGGCATTTATTTATTTATTTGACCATATTTAGAGACTATCCAATCAGACATACAGGTATTTATTTGGTAAAAATTCCAGTTTTAAGTATTTAGTACTTTATTATATCTATACTCTACGTTTGAGGTATTTAATAGATAGCTTTGAGGCATTTATTAGGTGACAAGCCACCAGTTTTGGTGTGGTACAACAATGTCCCCCCAAAGCATTTGATAAATTGATCCCCTCCTGAGAGGCCTGAGGAATTCAGCTTTTGTTTCCCTAAAGAGTGTTTCCTATTTAATCTCATTATAATTCTATCAAGGTTCATTGGGGAGGTGGGTTTAGCCCTTAGATAATTTCTGATTTGCTAGCTAGACTCAAGACACTGGGACAGAGAATTGTTTTTGAGAAGATAACAATCTAGATGTAAGACTGAATGGTTTCTCTGTTAACGCTTGTGTTTCAGGTCTGACATAAGGTTTGTTAAATTCCATATTTCTGGATTTTGGGTGAGAAGATCCAAAGCCTCAAGACTTTGCGGCCAAGTCCGCCTTTTGCAGTAGGCCAGGTCAACAAACATACACTGCAGGAATTCCAGGAATACTACTTTATTGCTGTAGGATATGACAACAGAATTTTGAAAGCCTGTCCTAATTTATCTCTGTTCCATATTATACTAAACAAAATCAAGATGGAGATATTTTGAGTGTCTCTCTCACAGTTGCTTCAATCTCTAGACTGTATAATTGCTTCTCCAAATCCCTCCTTAATGGCTCTTTCATACCTTCCCCAAGGTCACCTCTAAATTCTTTACACAGACATCTGTTGGAAAGTCAACACTGCAGGTCTCCAAAAACTCTTCAGGGGACTTGCTGCAGGTTTCATTTTCCAGAAGTTTGAAGAAAAGTAAAGGGAATTGCCTCTCCTAGATCTGATCCTAACCAATATGGAAGATTGCTGAAAAGTAGAAACAGTGGCCTTTTTGGAGGAAGTAACCATGTCATTTTTGGGCTCATGTTACTACAGGAAAAGGAACTGGAATGTAGTTATACATGCACAGTAGACTTCAGAAGAGCCAATTTCAGCAACCCAAGAGAAGCACTGGGCTCTAAGGACTGAAATCCTCAATTAAAAAGAAATGTAGGAGGATGGGAAATTCCCAGAAATAAAATACTTGAAATACAGTTGCACGCCATTCCAATGAAGGGGAAAAAATTGGGCCAGCTTAGGAACCCATCATGGATGCATTGGGAGCTTTCAGTTGAACTAAATTAACTTAATTAAGAGGGACATGCATAGGAAATGGAAGATGGGTATAATCACTAATGAGGTGTATCAGCAAGAAGTTAACATTTTTTAAAAAGTGATAAAAACACAAAAGAAACTTAGGCTGTCAAGGTATGCTAAAACATAAAAAAGGTGCTTTCTGACTATGCCAATAGTAAAAGGAAGAAAAAGAAAGGAGTGAGCCAGCGACTAGAAGAACATGCTAGGATAGCTACAGCTGACAGGGAGAGGGCAGAACTCCTTAACATGAACTTGCATGTAACATGACCATATTTCCTTGAGACAAAAAGGGGACAAGAGGAACGGGCAGGGGCAGAGCGGCTGGGGGGGGGGGTTGCCTCTGCCTGTTGGTGTGCGGGAGGGGCAGGCTGGGCAGCGCGATGGGCGGGGGCAGAGCAGCTGATTGGAGGGAACCCAGAAGGGGAATCTTCTCCCCAAAGTCAAACAATGTCCAAATGGACCTAGGCAGAACAATGGAAAAAAGGAGGGAGTTGGCAACCCAAGATAAATGAAGAAATTGTTAAAGAGTACCTGCTTATCATGAACTAGTTTAAGTCTCCAGGACTTATAGTTACATACAACTATAAACTTTGAGAAATCATGGAGAATTGGTACAGTGCAAGAGTTCATGTTTCACTGCTAAATGCTATTTCCCCAATGATTTTAACTTTCTCTTTCAGTATCATTGACATGCTTTCATTCTGTTATTCCTCAGTAAAATTTGACTCATTTCTCTGAGGCATCTGTAGCTTGAATCATGTCAACTGGATTTCTATTTTTTCAGTGGAAACGTTTCGCTCCTTATCCAAGGAGCTTCTTCAGTCTGAGCAAAGTTAGTAAGGGAATCCTAAATATGTTTCTAGTGACCTTACACCTGGGGCTAGGTCATGGTTATATTGAGATGTTATTTTAAGTCCTTTTATCATCTAAAGGAGGATCGTTAAGATCACCATGCTGCTGTTGAGCTTGCGAAATGGTCTTAATCTTCCTAGGCACAGAAGACAAAGCAGGGGGAAGATGGGGGGAAGATTATGCCTGAGGCCCCCACCTCTATTCAAGGAAGGATTTCTCTGCTCTGCTCTGCTCTGCTCTGAAATCTACATTGGAGAAACCAAACAACTTTGTACAGGAGGATGGCCCAACACAGGAGAAGTAACACCACAGGACCAGAGTCAGCAGTTTATCTTCATCTAAAGGAAAAAGGACACTCATTTGAGGACATTAATGTTCACATTTTAGACAGAGAAGATAGGTGGTTTGAGAGAGGGGTCAAGGAATCCATTTATGCCAACTTTGAAAATCCTTCCTTGAATAGAGGTGGGGGCCTCAGGCACAATCTTTCCCCCATTTTCCTCCCTGCTTTGTCTTCTGTGCCTAGGAAAATTTAGACCATTTCACAAACTCAACAGCAGCATGGTGATCTTAATGATCCTCCTTTAGATGATAAAAGGACTTAAAATAACATCTCAATATAACCATGACCTAGCCCCAGGTGTAAGGTCACACAGCTACCTAGAAACATATTTAGGATTCCCTTACTAACTTTGCTCAGACTGAAGAAGCTCCTTGGATAAGGAGCGAAATGTTTCCACTGAGAAAATAGAAATTCAGTTGACATGATTCAAGCTACAGACAATTCCACCTGGATGACTGAGAACCTTCATAGACATATTCTCTGAGGCATGTATAGTCACCGTTTTCTTGAGATCTGTACAGTATCCATGCTGAGATGCATACTTTTTAAAAGTGCTTAGTTAAAAGGTTTTGCTTGTTACTGATCCCTTCTGTATGGTCCCTGTATACCAGTGGACCAAATGATAAAAGTAAGAATCTTTTTCAAAATCTCTCCATGTCCCCTTAAATTTCTCTATCACCAAGATGCTGTGATTGGGTTGAACAATGACTGTTTGATTACTAGGGTGACTTTGATTTAAGGGCAGTTCTTTTGATCGCTGAATCCAACACTTGTCTCCCTTTCCATCTTTTTCTTTTTCTTTTGACTTGTGTCCTGTGGTGCTGTTCTTTGCATACACAATCACTGTGAAAAAACAGATTGAGACTGGAACTTTATGTAAGCTTTAATAAACTACTTATTGTATCTGAAACCCAAAACCTAGCTTTCAATACTAACAACTGCTACAAATATAAGCTTTGGCTGAATTTTATATTGTGAGGGTGGATTCTCACTCTAACAAAGAGTCTAGTATCTATTGTGTAAGCAATATCCAGGTGCAGGCTGCTCTGCCTTCTCAGAAAAGACTAGCTTTCCCCCTTTTATACCATAAACATGGAATAAAGAAAAGAAGAAGCTAACTGCTTTGTGTTGACTCCTGCTGACTGCCTGGACTAGTCCCTGCAGTTTCCTTTATCTGAAGTGATTTGCCATTGCCTCTTCCTAGGGCTGAGAGAGAATGACTGGCCCAAGGTCATCCGGTTGGCTTTGTGCCTAAGGCAGGACTAGAACACACAGTCTCCTGGTTTTTAGTAGCACAGTTTGGAATTCTTATACCATCACTTTAACCATTTTACCTAATAGTTTTTACTAATCAGAGCTCAGAGGAATGTGTTCCTTGGTTGTTCATTTTCAATCCTGATTGATGCTAGAGAGATCTGACATGTATAGTGCTCCCTATGGTGTAAGCAGAAATAGTGGCTGGGTTCACATGGTATGCAAAATCCAGAGTAATAAAATGCAATTCCTGTGGTCATATAGCATGGCATGCCAAACAAACCATAATTCAGCTTGTTTTGAGAATTGGTAGCACACACCATTGCTATGCAGAGGTACCTATGAGGGTCTATCAAATATGAGGTCCCAGATGTTTTATCATGGAACTTAAAACATGTCTGGCACCTCAAAGTCACCTGCCTTATTAAGCCATTGGCACTGTAGCATTCCTGCTGTTTGTTCTCCATGTCCTTCTACTCTCATTTAATTAAAGACAGTCCCTGTTCTCTCCATCATCACTTTCATGATGGATGCAAAAAACTTTGAAGATTCTTGTCATCACTATCAACTTAAAACCAGAGCTGACTGTTGACCATAAGCTTCCTTGCCTATAAAACTGAATCTCTGCTTTGTTTTAATGATTTGCTTTCTGGGGGAGGAAGCACTGCACTTGCTGACAAGAAACAGTCTTATAATGTCAGGCAGCTTAATTACTATGGCTGCAGCATACTGTGATGTAAATTGGTGGCACTGAGACGAGCAACATGCTAGGTCACTGAAAAAAAGAATCATTTCACTTTTTCTCCCTTTTGGAAATATTTGCTCCTTTTAGAGGATAGTTTGACTTCTTTGCAACTGAGTTTATTATAAGCAAACTTCAGAAATACTTATTGTCATATGATGTATTTATATTTTAGAGTTGTATATTCTGTCCTGAATAACAACAACTTCAAAATAAAGCACTTTTTATATTAAGGAAGAGTATATACTCTGAGTTCCTTGTTATGGTAATTGTTCTTGAATAATTCTTCTTGATTGTTGTTGAATCATTTTATTGACTGAGTGTCCTGTCCTGGATAGCAATTAATCACAGGAAATGAAATAGTGCTGTGGTTACACTTGGGATATCTGCAACTGAAACTGATGAAGAAATCAAACATTTCATTAAAAATAAAAGCTGACATTATCATATATGTCATATGAGGAAGGAGAGAGCTGTTAATAAAAATATGAACTGAATTTGTAGAAAGACTGCTTCAAAATAGAGAAGGAATTGAGATAAGAATGCATTTTGTCTGGATATTTGATCACTATATAGAGAAAATATGCTATAAAATGGCAGAACTGGATATTTGAGATATTAATACTTCTTTATTTGTTGTTTATTCATTCAGTTGCTTCAGGCACTTCGAGACTTCATGGACCAGCCCACACCAGAGCTTCCTGTTGGCTGTCGCCATCCCCAGCTCCCCCACGGTTGAGTCTGTCACCTCCAGAATATCATCCACCCATCTTGCCCCTGGTCGGCCCCTCTTCCTTTTGCCTTCCACTATCCCTAGCATCAGCAACTTCTCCAAAGTATCCTGTCTTCTCAATCTGTGGCCAAAGAACTTCAGCTTTGCTTTTAATATAATTCCCTCAATGAGCTGTCTGGCTTTATTTCCTGGAGTATGGACTGGTTTGATCTTCTTGCAGTCCAAGGCACTCTCAGAATTTTCCTCCAACACCACAGTTCAAAAGCATCTATCTTCCTTCGCTCAGCCTTCCTTATGGTCCAGCTCTCGCAGCCATAGATTACTACAGGGAATACCATTGCTTTAACTATGCGGATCTTTCTTGTCAGTGTAATGTCTCTGCTCTTAACTATTTTATCCAGATTTGTCATTGCTCTCCTCCCAAGTAGTAAACGTCTTCTGATTTCCTGGCTGCAGTCAGCATCTGCAGTAATCTTTGCGCCTAGAAATACAAAGTCTGTCACTGCCTCCACTTTTTCTCCCTCTATTTCCCAGTTATCAATCAAGATGGTTGCCTTAATCTTGGTTATTTTGAGGTTTAACTGCAAACCAGCTTTTGCACTTTCTTCTTTCACCTTCGTCATAAGGCTCCTCAGCTCCTCCTTGCTTTCAGCCATCAAAGTGGTATCATCTGCATATCTGAGATTGTTAATGTTTCTTCCAGCCATTTTAAGGCCAGCCTCGGATTCATCAAGCCCAGCACATCACATGATATGTTCTGTGTACAGGTTGAATAGGTAGGGTGAGAGTATACAACCCTGCCATACTCCTTTCCCAACATTAAACCAGTCTGCTGTTCCATGGTCTGTTCTTACCATTGCTACTTGCTCATTATACAGATTCCTCAGGAGGTAGACAAGATGACTTGGTATCCCCATACCACCAAGAATTTGCCACAATTTGTTATGATCCACACAGTCAAAGGCTTTAGAGTAGTTAATAAAACAGAAATAGATGTTTTTCTGAAACTTCCTGGCTTTCTCCATTATCCAGCAGATATTGGCAATTTGGTCTCTAGTTCCTCTGCCTTTTCTAAACCCAGCTTGTACATCTGGCAATTCTCGCTCCATGAATTGCTGGAGTCTACCATGCAGGATCTTGAGCATTACCTTACTGGCATGTGAAATTAGTGCCACTGCTCAATAGTTTGAACATTCTTTAGTATTTCCCTTTTTTGGTATGGGGATATTCTGTAAGTTGATTTTTTCCAATCTGATGGCCATTCTTGTGTTTTCCAAATTTGCTGGCATATGGCATGTGTCACCTTGACAGCATCGTCTTGCAAGATTTTAAACAGTTCAGCTGGGATACCGTCATCTCCTGCTGCCTTGTTATTAGCAATGCTTCTTAAGGCCCATTAAATCTCACTTTTCAGGATGTCTGGCTCTAACTCACTGACCACACCGTCAAAGCTATCCCCAATATTATTATTATTCCTATACAGATCTTCTATATATTCTTGCCACCTTTTCTTGATCTCTTCTGCTTCTGTCAGGTCCTTGCCCTCTTTGTTTTTGATCATACCCGTTTTTGCCTGGAATTTACCTCCAGTGTTTCTAATTTTCTGGAAGAGGTCTCTTGTCCTTCCTATTATATTATCTTCTTCCACTTCTGCACATTGCTTTTTTAAAAATAATTCCTTATGTCTTCTGGCTAACCTCTGGAATTTTGCATTTAATTGGGCATATCTCCCGCTATCACTGTCGCCTTTTGCTTTCCTTCTTTCTTGGGCTACTTCCAGTGTCTCAGCAGACAGCCATCTTGCCTCCTTGGTTTTCTTTTTCTTTGGGACGTTTTTTTGTTGCCGCCTCCTGAACAACGTTGCGAGGTTCGGTCCAAAGTTCTTCCGGGACTCTATCTACGAAATCTAGTCTCTTAAATCTATTCTTCACCTCCACTGCATATTCATTAGGAACATCTGTGAGCTCATATCTAACTGAACTGTGGGTCTTCCCTATTCTCTTTAGTCTGATTCTAAATTGTGCAATAAGAAGTTTGTGATCTGAACTACAGTCAGCTGCAGGTCTTGTTTTTACTGAACATATAGATGTCCACCACCTTTTGGCTACAAAGGGTGTAGTCAATCAGATTTCGGTGTCAACCATCTGGTGAAGTCCATGTATAAAGTCGTCTTTTAGGTTGCTGGAAGAGAGTGTTTGTTATGCACAGTGAATTGTTTTGGCAAAATTCTATCAGCCTATGTCCTCCTTCATTTTCTTCTGCCAGACCATGCTTGCCTGTATTCCAGGTGTCGTTTGACTACCCAACTTAGCGTTCCAGTCTCCTGTAATGAAAATAACATCTCTTTTTGGCGTATTATCCGGTAGGTGCTGAAGTTCCTCATAGAACTGATCTAATTCAGCTTCTCCAGCTTCTGTGGTTGGGGTGTATATTTGGATCACTGTGATGTAAAATGGCTTACCCTCAATTCACATTGAGATCATTCTATCATTTTTTGGATTGTATCCAAGCACTGCTTTAACCACTTTATTATTAATTATGAAAGCTATTCCATTTCTTCTGTGGTCCTCTTGTCCACAGTAGTAGATCTGGTGGTCATCTGATATGAAGTGGCCCATTCCAGTCCATTTCAGTTCACTGACACCCAATATGTCTATATTTAATATTGACATCTCACCAATAACCACATCCAATTTGCCCTGGCTCATAGATCTTACACTCCAGGTTCCTATGTTGTTTTGATCTTTAGAATATCGGATTCATCGTTCACCTCCAGCACCATCGGCCACTAGCCGTCCTTTCGGCTTTGAGCTAGCTGTTTCATCACATCTTGGGCTAGTTGAACTTATCCTCTGTTCCTCCCCAGTAGCATTTTGACCATCTTCTGACCTGGGAGTCCCATCTTCCGATGGTATACCGACATATCTCTGGCTTTGCTGATCCATTTAGTTTTCACGGCAAGAATACTGGGGTGGGTTGCCGTTACCTTCCCCAGGGATCGTATTTAGTCTGACCTCTCTGCCATGACCTTCCCATCTTGGGTGTCCCTTCACGGTTTAGCTCATGGTTTCATTGATGTGCTCAAGCTCCAGAACCACAACAAAGTAAGAGTCTCCTTTGCTGGAGACTTCTTTATTAGACAAGGTTAAAACTTAGAAGACCTCATTAAGAAAATAAAAATGAAAAGGGAAAAATCTGGATTAATACAAATATTAAGAAAACAAGGATACAATCAAACAACATGCTTAGCAAACTCAAAGCTGATCATGAAGAAGTAAAGATGAAAGATAATTTTGTTTTTGTGATCTCATGAATAGATAAAAGTGGACGGTATGCTCAAAAAGTAAAGAAGTAGATTAAGAAGGAAGACATTATGAAGGGTACTTCTATGAGAACAAATTTTTATTTATTTATTTATTTATTTATTTATTTATTTATTTTCTATCCCGCCTTTATTATTTTTATAAATAACTCAAGGTGGCGAACATACCTAAATGATTAGAACAGTTAAAAAATTGAAAAGGAATAAGAGAAAAATGATACACATCTAAAAATTATGATTTGGGGACTCCTACTAAGAATACCACAGGCTGCAATAAGAGCGAATTGGTTATTCCTGGACTAAATGAAGGCTAAAATCTTTCTTCAGGTGATAATCAGGAAGCAGATATTTATCTACTTTGGGCATGTGATGCACAAAAGTGGTAGTTTTTTTAAAAAAATGACTATAATTGGCAAAATGGAGGAAAATAGGACGAAAGATAATGAATAAGGTTAAACACAAACACTCCACAAACACCTCCACAAACAACAGTGGGAGAACAGCCAAGTTTTTTAAGAGTTCCAGAATATTATCAGGGAGGGAATGACAGGGATCTCTAGGAGGGATATTATTCCAGAGAGAAAGCACTGCAAGAGAGAAGAACCACTTCCTCAGTCCCTATAGAGGCAGTTTTGACTTGATGGGACCTAAAGTACACTGATTTTGGAATCAGGTGACCTCTTGACTAGGAGCAATGTTTCTCAACCTTGGCCACTTTCAGATGTGTGGACTTCAACTCCCAGAATTCTGGGAGCTGAAGTCCACACATCTGAAAGTGGCCAAGGTTGAGAAACACTGACTAGGAGAATAGGCTTCTTATAAATAGAAGAGAAACAGAATCCCAAGAGATGGAATATTGATCACCCTTGAACAACAGTTCTACCCAAGAACATAAGACTTTCTTTTTAAATCAAATCAGATTGTTGAGCTGACAAAAAGAAACATCGCTAATATGTATTATTTTACCTTTTGTGTCACTTCAGTGACAATTCTAATAGTTAATATTATAGCATAGAGTGTCTCAAAACAGACTGCAGAGTATAACATTATTTGTCTTTCTAGTGTGTATCTGCCTGTGATGTATAAAAGAAATAAAAGGTATAAAACAAAATCTGAGACCATTTCAAGGTAGTGCCGTAACTTGAATCTGAAGGGAGGGTTTGGAAAAATTAAGCTAGTTACAAGCTTAGTGGAATTCCCCTGCATTGTTCAATTTAACTCTCAATGACTGTTTTTGAAGTTCCAAGCATTCTCAGAGATGCTGAAGAGACATCTGAGTTTCACAAAATGCTTAGACTGATATTTCCCAGAATTAATTTGGCATTAAAATTACCAATCTACCTATTTTGAGTAGAAATGCCCATTGGACATGTTTGAAAAGTTCTACTGCATGGCCAGAAAGGATAGGACATTAAATATGGTCTCTCTGCAACCCCAGCTATCCTTCAGTGTTATGCTGTTGTGTTGCTGTTATTCATTTTCGCTCTTATAAGATAAAAGTAGAGAATTTAAGCCTGAGGTTGCAGATTTGTACATTCTCTTGGGACAGAACTACACGCTTCTGAACGTTTTCCTTTTTAAAAAGCTTAGAAAGACCGTGATGGTTCTAATTCAAATTGAGGAGATATTTTCACCCATGTTTAATATTATGTCTTTTGGAACTTTGACCTTTTCAGTATTCAGTGCTTGACTGATAGCTGTCCCTTGATTTCTCAGAGTAGGATAGCACGTTAAAATGGAACATCTGATGGCAACTCTAACCAAATTAAACTGGAGAATATTGAAAAGGTCATATAAAGAAAGTATAAGAAACCTACAGTGTCATGCTAGCTTGAATGGCATGCAAAACTTTAGGCCCACCTCTTCAAATTGTATGTTTCGGTAAATGCCTACTGTAAGTGGGCAAAAATTGACCCAACAAAGTGAAACACAACAACTTTCTGCAAATTTGAATATATAATTGCTATTTATGTGTAATTGTTTTCAGACTCAAAATAAGAAAATGGTTACTATGTCAGGTGTACAAATTTGAAAACCATGAAGGAGTTATTTTGGGAAATGGTACAGACCAGCAACAAACAGACTGTTTTTATCGTTCCTATGCTTCCCCAGGGAGGCTTTTATCTAAAAATTTAACTTGCTTATTTCCTACTTTACCATTTATTACTAAGCCTATGCTATCTTATACTATACCTATACTAACATCTATGTCTATGCCTATGTGTATATCTTATTCCTACACAGTTAGACTGACCATATTTCCTTGAGACAAAAATGGGAAAAGAGGAACGGGTGGGGGTGGAGCAGCTGGTTTGGGGGGGTCACCTCCACCTGTCGGCACACAGGGGGGCAGGCCAGGCGGCATGGTGGGTGGGGGTGGAGTGGCTGGTTGGGGGGGGCTGGGGGGGGTTCGCCTCTTCCTATCAGTGTGTCGGAGGGGCAGGCCAGGCAGCACGATGGGTGGGGGCAGAGCAGCTGATTGGAGAGAACCCGGAAGGGTTCGTGTCGTGGTGCTGGGCCCTCCTCTCCCACCTCCTTTGCCATGCGCTGGTGGGCAGGGGCAATTCCTTCTCCAGGTTCCCTCCGGTCGGCTGCTCCGCCTTTGCCCGTTCCTGAAAAATGGGACAAAACCAGCATTTATGTTAAAACAATGGGAAAGTTGAGAAAAGGGGGGAAAATGGGACTGTCCCATTCAAAATGGGACGTGTGGTCAGCCTATACACAGTCTATTCTTCTTTGTTGCTTGAGCTTACAACATAGTCTTTAGCCACCATTTAGCCACCTTCAAGTTGGCTTCTGTTGCTGTCAGCTGCTTTTCTAAACTGCTGCTGAAGCTTTGGTTTGGCAGTTTCTCAGTCTGTGCTGGGGTGAGAAAAAAAGGTGCTTTACCAGCTGCTGGCTGGCTATAGCTTCTCAGCGTTGCTTCTGGAGTGGTGAAGCTGCTGGGCTCTGCTTCTCCTTTCAGTTTGTCTGCTGCTGGTTTGCTGAAGTCCAAGCCTGCTCCTCCTTTAGCACCAGTTGCATGTTGAGCTGACAGCTGCTCTGCTCCCTTGGCTGCCAGTTCTTCTTTTCTGCTCTCCCACATGATGCAAATCTTCCACCCACATACCCTCTGGTGCTCTCAGCATTTTCCTTTTCTAATTGGAATCCAGATGTGGTACAATGCTCTTCAGACTGCCTTAATATCCCAGGGAGAAAAAAAAAAGAGGGGGGGGGAGTATGTAATTGCTCCTGCTGGCCACTGGAAGGCTTTTCTTCCACAGAAACCCTTTGAGTTAGTACTTTATAATACCTACTTTGGCAGAAATAACAGCTTCCAAATGCTTCCTGTTGACAACTAAAAGTCTTTCTATTCTTGCTTTTGGGTTTTTTTCCCCACTCTTCCTTGCAGAATTCTTCTAGCTCAGAAATATACATAGTATAAATTTCCCTTTAGAAATATTATCCTTGCATGCATTGCATGTTCAAGATCTCCCCACAGATTTTCAGTAACATTCCCATCTGAGGACTCTGAAGGCCATTTCGAAACCTTTATCTTTCTATCATGGTTGATCAGGAGGTATGTCCTCGATCTTGCTGAAATAACTTCTTTCCAGCTTCACTTTTTTACTGACTATGGGACATTAGATTCTGGGATACACTGATGTGTAGTTCTACCTGTTCTTTGTTCCAACCACGTAATATATGTACTATTACACTGGCTGCCATGCTACCACAAAGCATAACAGAACTACTCCCATGTAAATGGTTGGCAAGATGTATTATTTGCTTCAAATATTTCACCCTGTTTTATCCAAATGTACCTTAGGGCCACACAGCCCAGAAAACCCACAACCATCGTATCTTAGGTTATTGTAGCTAAACAGTTCAATTTTTGTCACGTAAGCACAAAGCACTTTGTTTCAAAACATTTTAGGCTTATCAAGATTTTCTGCTGCCTAGATATGACTTTTGTGATAAGTTCAGATAAAAGGTTACCTTCTGACAATTTTCTCATACAGATCATTATTGTATAAGCAATGTTGCATTGTGGCCCCATGGACAACTACTCTGTTGTCAGCTGGAGTCTTTTCCAGTGGTAAAGAGAACCACAATCAGAACCTGAGTGATTAGGAGTGTCAGGGTATTTGTTCACCCTATGAAATTTTTGCCTAGATCAAGGGTGGGCAATGGCTGGCCCACAGGCCGTATAAGGCCCGCAAAAGCAATTGGTCTGGCACGCAGCGGTGGGCGCGGTGGCGGGTGTGGTGGGTGTGGCAGTGGCAGGTGTGGAAGGCATGGTGGCACTGGGTGCAGCAGCGGGGGCACAGTGGCGGGAGCAGCAGGTGTGGCAGTAGTGGGGGCAGCAGCGGGAGCATGGCGGGGGTGGTGGTGGTGGCAGTGGGTGCAGCAGCAGGGGCGCAGCGGCAGACGTGGCAGCGGGGGCAGCAGTGAGCACGGCAGGAGTGGTGGCAGCGGGTGCAGCAGTGGGGTCACGGCGACAGGCGCAGAAGGCGTGGCGGCAGCGGCTGCAGCAGTGGGGTCACGGCAGCGGCTGCAGCAGGTATGGTGGCAGCGGCTGCAGCAGTGGCGGTGCGGTGGCCCCTCAGTGCACGCAATTGGCTTCTGCCTGCAAACCCAGCCTCCTTCTGTGTGATTGGCTCCTGCCCACAAACTCTGTCCCCAGCCCTCGAATAATATTATAAATATCAAAATGGCCCTTGGCACAAAAAAGGTTCCCCAGCCCTGGCCTAGATAATAGTAGGAGTAACAGGTCAGTCACTTTTACAATCTTTATTAACAACTTTACAGGAAAATAATAATAATAATAATCAGCTAATCAGTGGCATAGCATCCAAACTTTAGCAAATGCCAGATTTTCTCATTTGGCATCTGTAAACAACTGCACATAAATAGTAAGTATGCATTTATATTTGCATAAAGATGTGTTTAACTTTGTATCATGCATAGGTTTGGTAGGTCAGTCCATTCAGAGATTCATTGAAACATATAATTTGACCAGGGTTACCTAATTTTTTTCATGCAACTGTATCTACCACCTAACTGCCACCAAAAACCATTATCTAACAATATGGAAAGTTTTTCTTCCCCCTAGAATATGAATAGTACCACAAATGGAATATCACACAAACAAGATAGTCTGAGATCTAATAGTTTAATAAGGTAAGAAATAGCACAGATCTAATTCATTCCCATTAAAATCATGATATGCAATTATTCAATTTCTTTTTAGAAGGTGTTGCATGGAAGAAATTAGCAAATGTCACTCAAAGAAGTTCTGTCATTTTAGTTCAACATCTTGATGCATGTCAAAAAAAGGTGTTAATAAATAATAAAGTTTTGACAATTCATGAGTTTGTCATTATCAGTTGTGGACTTTCTGTAATTAGATATCAACAGGAGCTCTTCATGGACACACCACTGATTTTCACAATCTAAGAATATTCTGAGTAGGGTATGCCCTTAATTTAATGGATATAATATATTTATACATTTTTTTTCCTTTGTCTCTCCTCGGTCATTATTGGATAGTGAATCTATGTCCTGTTACAGCAGCAGCTTCTATAGAAATATGTTTCTACTTTTTAAGGAATAGCAACAGAGTCTGTTGGCATAAGCTTCCATATACGTAGGACTAGAGAAGTGCCTTTACTTTTCAGTGAGGCTGAGGCTTTTCCTATTGCAGTGATGGATACTCTAGCAAGCTGTAATTTCATTTGAAAAGAGCCAAACTTTGGGTCTGCTTACAGTGAATAAGTGTAAAAGTTCATGGCTTTGGAGTGTACACAACAAGAATGTTCCCATAAGACTTGAAGGCACTTGACTTCCTCTTTGCCTCCATGAATGTCAAAGATGTGACCTTTTGAACTGTTACTTTTGATGGCAATAGGGAAGATATGCATTCTTGGAGCCATAGCAAAACAGCAAGATATTTCACCATTCCATGTGTTCAGGGCTGCTGGGAGGGTTGGATTATTAATCTTTTCACAAAATATAGTATTACTTTAGGGAAGTTATCAACAGTTTTCTCACTGTGGTCAACTGCATAATACCCTGGTAATTTACCTGCTTAAGTCTAGTGAGTCTTCTGTTGGACATTTATTTGATCATATCATCTATTATTATTTTTTTGCTTGCAGGCTATGCTCCATGTGGATTGTTCATTGTTGCATGAAATATGCAAAATATATCTTTAAAAGTAAGCTAGGATGATAGTATGCCAGATTAACTGCAATAGGAAAAGGATCAGCACAGTATTATTTTCAGATTCTTTTTAGCAATGTTAGATTCTTTTGCCAATGTTATAAATAGACTGTGTGAGATCAACAGTCCATTCAAAGTTGCAAAGGAGTGCTATGGAATTCATATTCCTTTTTTTTTTTTACTATACTGTATTAAATTCTATATTGATAAAATTCAGCTCATTTGAAATTGTAACAGCAAGAATACATTCATTTATAATCATGTGAATTCCAACAAGAAATTAGTCGATGTCACTTCATATAAAAATCAATCTATTTTACAATCTATTTCTCTGGTGAAACATATCCAGTATATTTGCATTTCCAAAATGCTTGATAACTGTTCTTTCATCATTTGGTGGGGGGGGGATGTCATTTTCCAGATGTCAAAGCAATTTTAACTGCAACAGTGAAATTTGTCATTTACAAATAAGACATCCGATGGAAATGATCTCTCCAGACAATTGAATATGATCATTAAAACATCAAGTTTCAGACTTCAACCTGTCATCTGTAATACGATTTGGGTTACTTGTTGTGAGCTGAGATGCAGTTTATGAGAAAACACTTGAACAAAAGCATGAACTTGCATTATTCCGATTATTATGATTTATTTATTTATATTTATTTTTAGAATGTATATATAATGCTTCAGTTCTAAAGGGCTGAATACAGTATTAATACAGTGATAATGTAAGGATTTGTGGGGCGTGGTGGCTCAGCGGGTAAGACGCCAGGCTTGTCGATCGGAAGATTGCAAGTTTGGAGGTTCGAATCCCTAGCCCTGCGTGTGGAGTGAGCTCCCACACTAGCTCCAGCTCTTGCCAACCTAGCAATTCGAAAGCATGCAAATGCAAGTAGATTAATAGGTACCACTTCGGTGGGTAGGTAACAGCGTTCCGCGTGGGTCATGCCGGCCACATGACCGTGGAAGCGTCTTCGGACAACGCTGGCTCTTCAGCTAACAAACGGAGATGAGCACCGGCCCCTAGAGTCGGACACGACTGCACAAATGTGCGGGGGGAACCTTTACCTTTAATGTAAGGATTGCTAGGCTTAAACTTCAAATGAAACAACTTCATTCAGTTTCATTGTAGAAAAGGAAAGTTATTTAATTGAAGAAAGCTACAAGAATGCCAGAGAAAGCTGGAACTGATAAAAATGGTGCGAAGTCTCTAATTAAAACATTCCCTTGGTGAGCTCACATTCCACCTGCACACACCTGGCTCAGGCAGTTGCATTTTACCTTGGTTCCCAGAGTCTGCTGTTTGCTGTCTGGCTTCCATCCCCCCTCCCAACCTGTAAACAAGCTTGACAAGCATCTGCTTTCTCTCGTCTAGCTGGCTCTGCTGGCGGGAAGCGGCAAGCAAATGCACTTCATTTGGTTGCATGATCATGACAGAAAATTACTGCATAATACAATAAAAATGATCTATCAAAATTATCATGTTGACCTGTCTGGCACCAAAGACTGCCTAGGAAACACTTTTGCCCAGCTAGTCAATCTCCAAAATCCATTCAAAAAAGTCATCAAGCTTCACATGAGACTGTGAGCTTCCTTTGCCTTGAGGCAAACTGTTCAAGAGGAGGGGAGTCCCCTTATGGAATACCAGTTTTGTGGCTCCCATTCAACATACCTGTGACAGGTGGGGATCCTCCATAGGCATCTTCTGTTCATCTGGACTAAGTAAAAGGTAAAGGTTCCCCCTGCACATTTGTGCAGTCGTGTCCGACTCTAGGAGCCAGTGCTCATCTCCGTTTGTTAGCCGAAGAGCCAGCGTTGTCCGAAGACACTTCCGTAGTCATGTAGCTGGCATGACACATGTGAAACGCTGTTACCTACCCACCAAAGTGGTACCTATTAATCTACTTGCATTTGCATGCTTTCAAATTGCTAGGTTGGCAAGAGCTGGGGCGAGTGCGGGAGCTCACTCCATCACGCGGGACTAGGGATTCGAACCTCCGAACTTGTGATCTTCCGATCGACAAGCCTGGCGTCTTACCCACTGAATCACCACACCCCTTAAATACTGTAGGCCAAAAGGTAGACTTGTAGATAGCCAGCTCTGGGCCATATATGACATGTAGGTGAAAACCAGCATCTTGAATTGCATTCAGAAATATACCATGTTTCTTTTCTTTTCTTTTTAAAAAAAAGTGGGAATGGACAATGTGATACTTGTAAGAACCAGCCTGCCTGCAGCTAACTCCCTTGGGAAATGTGAGGCTTCCTACACTTCTTCATTTATTCTAATTAACAGAAAATAATTTGGAGGCTAGCATGCTGAAAAGGAAGTACCCACTTCTACCATTAAGAAAATAAAAACTGGTAAGTGGTTGCAACCCATCAGTTGCTTGACAGTTCCTTGCTTGGAAGTGTGTCCATGTGCCCAAGGGGTGAGGAGGAAAGGTAAGTGAACTATGGCAAGGGACAAAATAAGCCAGGGTGGTGTGATCTCACACCCACTAGGTAGACCAAACCAAGAAATAAACTCTATAGGAAAGCTAAAGCTACCTTTTATTGAGATTAGCTATAATAACAGAAACTTGGAAGTCTGATTGTGCTGTACCTCCTCCCCTTTTTTATAGTTCAGTGAATAAGGAAGGTGTCTGTTTGAGTCTCTTCCAAATAGCATCTGTCTATTGTGGAATTAAAACATGCTTTAAACCCTGTTGGCCCTGAGAACAGAACTTGCATACCTCAGTCAAGGTCATCTTTCTTACTTTCTATATGTAGTGATTAAGGTGCTGGTCTAGGACCAGGGAACCCAGGTTCAAGTCTATCCTCAGCCATGGAAGCTCATTGGATAAATTTGGGCCAGTTGCTCTTCCTCAGCCCAACCTTTCTCACTGTATTGATGTGAGGGTACGTCCATCTAGTCCTGAATTAAATGTATTGACTTTGTTGTTTATTCGTTCAGTCGCTTCCGACTCTTCGTGACTTCATGGACCAGCGCACGCCAGAGCTTCCTCTCGGCCGTCACCATCCCCAGCTCCCCCATGGTTGAGTCCGTCACCTCCAGAATATCATCCATCCATCTTGCCCTTGGTCAGCCCCTCTTCCTTTTGCCTTCCACTTTCCCTAGCATCAGCTTCTTCTCCAGGGTATCCTGTCTTCTCATTATGTGGCCAAAGTACTTCAGTTTTGCCTTTAATATCATTCCCTCAAGTGAGCAGTCTGGCTTTATTTCCTGGAGTATGGACTGGTTTGATCTTCTTGCAGTCCAAGGCACTCTCAGAATTTTACTCCAACACCACAGTTCAAAAGCATCTATCTTCCTTCGCTCCGCCTTCCTTATGGTCCAGCTCTCACAGCCATAGGTTACTAGAGAGAATACCATTGCTTTAACTATGCGGACCTTTGTTGTCAGTGTGATGGCTGCAGTCAGCATCTGCAGTAATCTTTGCACCTAGAAATACAAAGTCTGTCACTGCCTCCACTTTTTCTCCCTCTATTTGCCAGTCATCAATCAAGCTGGTTGCCATAATCTTGGTTTTTTTGAGGTTTAACTGCAACCCAGCTTTTGCACTTTCTTCTTTCACCTTCGTCATAAGGCTCCTCAACTCCTCCTCGCTTTCAGCCATCAAAGTGGTATCATCTGCATATCTGAGATTGTTAATGTTTCTTCCAGCGATTTTAACTCCAGCCTTGGATTCCTCAAGCCCAGCACGTCGCATGATGTGTTCTGCGTACAGGTTGAATAGGTAGGGTGAGAGTATACAACCCTGCCGTACTCCTTTCCCAATCTTAAACCAGTCCGTTGTTCCGTGCTCTGTTCTTACCGTTGCTACTTGGTCGTTATACAGATTCCTCAGGAGGCAGACAAGATGACTTGGTATCCCCATACCACCAAGAACTTGCCACAATTTGTTATGATCCACACAGTCAAAGGCTTTAGAATAGTCAATAAAACTGAAATAGATGTTTTTCTGAAACTCCCTGTCTTTCTCCATTATCCAGCGGATATTGGCAATTTGGTCTCTAGTTCCTCTGCCTTTTCTAAACCCAGCTTGTACATCTGGCAATTCTCGCTCCATGAATTGCTGGAGTCTACCTTGCAAGATCTTAAGCATTACCTTACTGGCATGTGAAATAAGTGCCACTGTTCGATAGTTTGAACATTCTTTAGTGCTTCCGTTTTTTGGTATGGGGATATAAGTTGATTTTTTCCAATCTGATGGCCATTCTTGTGTTTTCCAAATTTGCTGGCATATGGCATGCATCACCTTGACAGCATCATCTTGCAAGATTTTAAACAGTTCAGCTGGGATACCGTCGTCTCCTGCTGCCTTGTTATTAGCAATGCTTCTTAAGGCCCATTCAACCTCACTCTTCAGGATGTCTGGCTCTAACTCACTGACCACACCGTCAAAGCTATCTCCAATATTATTATCTTTCCTATACAGATCTTCCGTATATTCTTGCCACCTTTTCTTGATCTCTTCTGCTTCTGTTAGTTCCTTACCATCTTTGTTTTTGATTATACCCATTTTTGCTTGGAATTTACCTCCGATGTTTCTAATTTTCTGGAAGAGGTCTCTTGTCCTTCCTATTCTATTGTCTTCTTCCACTTCCGTGCATTGCTTGTTTAAAAATAATTCCTTATCTCTTCTGGCTAACCTCTGGAATTTTGCATTTAATTGGGCATATCTCCCCCTATCACTGTTGCCTATTGCTTTCCTTCTTTCTTGGGCTACTTCCAGTGTTTCAGCAGACAGCCATCTTGCCTTCTTGGTTTTCTTTTTCTTTGGGACGTTTTTTGTTTCCGCCTCCTGAACAATGTTGTGAACTTCTGTCCATAGTTCTTCCGGGACCCTATCTACTAAATCTAGTCCCTTAAATCTATTCTTCACCTCCACTGCATATTCCTTAGGAATATTAGTGAGCTCATATCTAACTGATCTGTGGGTCTTCCCTATTCTCTTTAGTCTGATTCTAAATTTTGCAATAAGAAGTTCATGATCTGAACTACAGTCAGCTCCAGGTCTTGTTTTTACCGACTGTATAGATGTCCGCCACCTTTGGCTGCAAAGGATGTAGTCAATCTGATTTCGGTGTCGACCATCTGGTGAAGTCCATGTATAAAGTCGTCTTTTAGGTTGTTGGAAGAGAGTGTTTGTTATGCACAGTGAGTTGTCTTGGCAAAATTCTATCAGCCTATGTCCTGCTTCATTTTGTTCTCCCAGACCATGCTTGCCTGTAATTCCAGGTGTCATCTGACTACCCACCTTAGCATTCCAGTCTCCTGTAATGAAAATAACATCTCTTTTTGGTGTATTATCTAGTAGGTGCTGCAGATCCTCATAGAACTGATCTACTTCTGCTTCTTCAGCATCTGTGGTTGGGGCATATATTTGGATCACTGTGATGTTAAATGGCTTACCCTGAATTTGAATTGAGATCATTCTATCGTTTTTTGGATTGTATCCAAGCACTCCTTTAGCCACTTTATTATTAATTATGAAGGCTATTCCATTTCTTCTGTGGTCCTCTTGTCCACAGTAGTAGATCTGGTGGTCATCTGATGTGAAGTGGCCCATTCCAGTCCATTTCAGTTCACTGACACCTAAAATGTCTATATTTAATCTTGACATCTCACCAATAACCACATCCAATTTGCCCTGGCTCATAGATCTTACATTCCAGGTTCCTATGGTGTGTTGATCTTTAGAACATCGGATTCGTCGTTCACCACCAGCACGGTCGGCCGCTAGCCGTCCTTTCGGCTTTGAGCTAGCTGCATCATCACATCTGGGGCTAGTTGAACGTATCCTCTGTTCCTCCCCAGTAGCATTTTGACCATTATCCAACCTGGGAGTCCCATCTTCCAATGGTATATCGACATATCTCTGGTTGTACTGATCCATTTAGTTTTCACGGCAAGAATACTGGGGTGGGTTGCCATTACCTTCCCCAGGGATCGTATTTAGTCTGACCTCTCTGCCACGACCTTCCCGTCTTGGGTGTCCCTTCATGGTTTAGCTCATGGTTTCACTGAGGTGCTCAAGCTCCAGCACCACGACAAGGTAACGATCTCCTTTGCTGGAGGTATTGACTTAAAACATGCTATTTAGTCTTTGATAATATGCAGTTGTCCTATTCCAAAGGAAGATAGGGAAGAGCAGATTTGATGTCTCACAGTATTTAAAATCAAGCTTCATTTGATTTCATTTGATTCAAACAAAAACAGAGGAACCCTTTTTTAAAAAAAATAAATAAATCACACATACCTGCCTTTGCATGTCTTGCTATAAAGTTGGACATCTATTTTTTCCTTATTTTGGAGATGATTCCTGAACTGAGTTCAAAGAATACTTATCATTATTTGGGTATGCACACATGTGCACACCAAAGCATATGCATATGCATATTCTTTTAGATCTTGGAGCCCAAGAAAATAAAATCTGTCACTGAGGAAATGGAAGCAGTGACAGATTTTATTTTCTTGGGCTCCAAGATCACTGCAGATGGTGACTGCAGCCATGAAATTAAAAGACGCTTGCTCCTTGGGAGGAAAGCTATGGCAAACCTAGACAGCATATTAAAAAGCAGAGACATCACCTTGCCGAAAATGGTCCGTATAGTTAAAGCTGTGGTTTTCCCAGTAGTAATGTATGGCTGTGAGAGTTGGATCATAAGGAAGGCTGAGCGCCGAAGAATTTATGCTTTCGAGCTGTGGTGCTGGAGAAGACTCTTGAGAGTCCCTTGGACTGCAAGGAGGT
This sequence comes from Charina bottae, assembly GCA_023362775.1. NCBI lineage: Eukaryota > Metazoa > Chordata > Lepidosauria > Squamata > Charinaidae > Charina > Charina bottae. The sequence goes on from JALMGJ010000005.1 coordinate 11,524,406, forward strand.
CGAATCAGTCAATCCTAAAGGAAATCAACCCTGACTGCTCATTGGAAGGACAGATACTGAAGATGAAGCTCAAATACTTTGGCCACATAATGCGAAGAGAGGACTAACTGGAAAAGACCCTGATGCTGGGAAAGACCGAGGGCAACGGAGAAGGGGATGGCAGAAGATGAGATGGTTAGATAGCATCACCGATGTAATGAACATGAATTTGAGCAAACTCCAGGAGACAGTGTGTAATGGCAACCTGCGGAAGACCTTTGTATTTCGAGGAGTTAGGTGGCATGTTTTGATTTTCCTCCCGCACACCTTGGAGATTAGAGTTTATTTTGAGTTATAAAGGTAAAGGTAAAGGTTCCCCCCGCACATTTGTGCAGTCGTGTCCGACTCTAGGGGCCGGTGCTCATCTCCGTTTGTTAGCCAAAGAGCCAGCGTTGTCCGAAGACACTTCCACGGTCATGTGGCCGCATGACACGCGCGGAACGCTGTTACCTACCCACCGAAGTGGTACCTATTTATCTACTTGCATTTGCATGCTTTCGAATTGCTAGGTTGGCAAGAGCTGGGGCTAGTGCGGGAGCTCACTCCATCACGCGGGGCTAGGGATTCGAACCTCCGAACTTGCGACCTTCCGATCGACAAGCCTGGCGTCTTACCTGCTGAGCCACCACGCCCCTTTTTTGAGTTATACTGATGTTTAATTGGCTTGTTTTTGTTTCTGTTTGGCATGAGGGAGGGGAGAGAAGAAGCATATGCCCAGTCCCATCAACAGCCCTTCAGAACATATCTCTGTGGGAAGTGGGGGGGGGAGAAAGTCCCCAGCTTGTTAAGTTTACGCATAAGTTCACTCCTCCAGCCACCCCTCTAGCGGCTTGGAACGGGGGAGGATTATAAGAAATTGTTTATGCTTAAGCACTTGCTTATCTGATGGTTTCCCATGTTACTGGAATGATGTCATTGTCAGGTGCTAGGCCCCAGTAAGAATCCCAGTCAAGGTCAGGTCATGCAGCTTCAGTACCATGGAAACTTGGTCACGGGGTTTGGGAGCCAGGCTTTGATGAAAACCTTAGGATTCTCTTTGGAGTTTGGGAGTCCACACAGGCCTGAGTGCTGGGTGCTGTGAAAATTGCCACCTTGGGGTATCTCCGCTGTCCTTATTAGAGGGCTCCTGACAGAAGACGGCTCCTTCTGTATGCTATGCTTGTTATGCTTTGTAAACTGTGTTTAGACTGTGTTTAACTTTGTTTGTTTATAATAAAGCTTTAAGTTTCTTTATCCACTGGTGTGCTATTATCTCTGGATCTAAAATAATCAATTGCCCTAGCCCCTGATCAAAGAGGCGTGGACACTTGGCAATTCACAGTGGAGGACAGGAAGGCCTGGCGTGCTATGGTCCATGAGGTCACGAAGAGTCGGACACGACTAAACGACTGAACAACAACTCTTTTAGAAATTAATATCTGAGCTCCAAAGCTATAGAGCTGGTTATAGCAGCTTTTTGATCTTTCCTTTCTTAACAGGAGATGATGATGATGATGATGATGATGATGATGATGATTGATAGATAAACTAGAATACCATCCATCAAAACTAAAGCACTTTTAAAATTTAATTGATTTCAGTGGTGCAATTAAACACCTGTTTAAAGGGTTTTATTTTGATCTCAGTGTGTTTTAGGTTTAAAGAGAAATTATAAATGGTAAAAAATGAATAAATAAGATTTGTAAAAGAACAAATTACACATGCCCACTCAAAAATAAATTCCACTTATTTTACTTAAGGCTACTCCATTATAAATGGCTCATAGCACCATAGATTTAACCATTCCCTAGGAAATCAGTGGAATGTAAAAGTTCTGAACTTTAGGTGGATCATGATCACAATATCTGTTTTAACCAATATCTTAAAAATTGTGATATTCAATTAATTAATATTTCAGGATTGGCTGAAGAAAGCATTCTCAACCGTGCCGCATAAACATATCAACATTTCCTTCCTCTGGCGAGGCGGTGGGGCATATTTAATTTGTCTTCTCCCTGAGCAATTCACGCAATCCTCAAAATAGGGAAACTGTTCTATATTAGCTGCATTATACATGCTCAGAACTGACTGACACAATGACAGCACTTTTAGTCAGAGACTCTATTGGCTATATTAGAACCCGATAAGAAGAAGCCAGTTGAGTGACAAGTGTTGTCAGCAGGTGACATGTCTTTCCTCTGGACTGAAAATGAATAAAACAGCTAAACCCTGTGGGTTGCTATGAAGCATCACTGACCATATTGCTGACTGCCATAATAGAGGGCAACATACATATTTAACTTCTTCCTCACAGGACTATTGAGGAATGGACCTCTTATAAATCTCCCTTCCCCTCTCCCTCTTTTCCCCAAGTTAGGCTGTTATTTAGAGAAATAAGAGTTGTGCGACCAACGTATCATTTCTCATTCACAGTTGATCAAGTGTTAGTCTTATTGTGCAGCATAAAACTTGAGTAGAATTGTCTGTATTAAGCAATTATACTTCCTCAGTTCTTAAAAGGTAGGTATGTTCTTGACAACACTTGTCAAGAGTTGCAAACAAGTGGCACATAATTATACCATTAAATTAGCATAAATGACAATTTGCATAAAGAGAGAGGGATGTTGCCCAAACTTGATCATGATTGCCATTGCCAAATCATCACAGGAAATCAATTCTTTGAAGATTGCATGTAACCTGGTAGAAGCAAGAATAGTCAGCTCCATCTTAGACCTGCCTCTTTTTTCACTCAGCAAAGCCTGTAAAACCCAGCAAGTGAACCCTAGTAGTTCTTCAACTCACTAGTTCAGGATGCTTGCATTACTATAACTTCAAATAGTATTGTATAATCTGTAAAGGAGGTGTCCAATTTATTTGGGCCCTAGCTGGCTATGTTCCAGGATAAACATTTAATGCTATTCTGGCTCAGGGATTGTCATTCTGTCTGCCTTAAGGTTCTCCCCATGATAAACCCTTTAAAGGGTTTAGAACCAGCTAGATGGCATCCAACACACATGCTTGGGATTTGTTACATTATTCTTTCACTGTCTGAAAAATTCCTGTTGAAGCAATGGCTGTTGTCCTTAAATTGGAATAACCTGGTCATTTTTACTTATTTAACAGTGTCTTGCATCATTTGTTCTGAGGTTTCTTGGGAAGGTGTTTACATAAATAAAGAGTATCTCAGTACTCTACCCATTTCTGATCCCTATCTGTTGGTACCACAAATGTGTTAGATGGAGCTTTGGGTGGTAAAATGGAATTAAGCAATGGATCAACTTAAGATGAAACTGTAAAGATCAAACAAAACAACTTCACTCAGTTTCGTTGTAGAAAAGGAAAGTTATTTAATTGAAGAATGCTACAAGAATCCCGTAAACAAGCTTGACACACGCCGGCAGCCCCTCGCCTAGCTGGCTCTTCTGGTGGGATGCGGCAAGCGGATGCACTACGTTCATTTGGTTGCATGATCCTGACAGAAACCAAATAGGATCTTGAAGATAGGACTACACTCAGGATTATTTACTGAGATATTATTGAGGTACTGTTGAGAATGGAGGAACATGAGGGATTCTGTGAAGAAGCAGGCCTCTTTCATAGAAAACGTCAGGTCCTCTAGACCAGTTGAGATGTTAATTTTACAGAAATATTTCTAATATATTTACAGGATTAATGGCAATGGAGATATCTAGGTATTTCTACATACTATGAGCTTCCTCACTTTCTGCTCCATTCTTATCTTCACATAATGCAAATACAGTTCCATTTAATGCCTGGTTGCTTCCTTGGCCATTCACCCATGTGTTATCTGTAGCTTTCTATTTAAAAGATAATAAAGGAAATACTTTTTCATCTCAGAAAATGTTTACTGGAATGATCTGGAACAAAGCTAAAAAAATCTTGTTTTTAGTAGTGTGGAGGGATTATTGGTTGCCTTAAATGTCAACCCTAGCCTCATACCCCTCTCTGCATTTGGTGATCTTTCAAAAGTCTCCAAATCAACTGTGGTGGATTTTGGCAGTGCTGCTGGTTCTCAGGAAGGAGGGAGCACATTCAAAGAAGGGGAAGGAGATAAGAGGAAACATAGTCCAGAGGGCAGTTGTGGGAAAACAAAGAGGTTCAGAATACCCCAACTCAACAACAACAAAAAGGGCTTTCCCAGGTTATTTCCCCTTAGGTTAGGTAGAGTTGCTTTAGTCTGGCAAGACTGATGTCAGGCCCAGCCCAAGAATGACCAAGACTCAGTCCAGCCAAACTTCAGTTATTTATTTGCTAACATCATACAGACAGAATCTTGCCAGACTAAAGCTACTCTACCTAACCTAAGCAGAAATAACCTGGGAAAGCTCTAGGGTTGGGCTATTCTGAACCTCTTCATTTTCATCTCCTTCCCCTTCTTGGAATGTGCTCCCTCCTTCCTGAGAACCAGCAGCACTGCCAAAATCCACCACATCACCTTCAGAGGCACATTGCATAACAACAACATTGCCATAATTACATGTTGATAGTTGTCAGAGAAGATGAATATATTAGATCAAGCAGGGACATTATGTTATGGGTTCCATCCGCCAGGGACTTGCATTTAATGTATCCCAGGAGGCGGGCCTTCTCTCCTATGGCTCCCCGCTTGTGGAACATCCCCCTCCAAAAAAAATTAGTCTTGCTCCTTCCCTGCTATCATTTAGGAAGACCCTCAAGACCTGGTTATGTTGTCAGGCCTGGGGGTCTTTGGGAACAGGAGACATTCTTAAATGGCTTCACTATATCTGACATTCTTGCTCTCTCTGTGGGGTTGGTATATTTTAAAATTTTGCATAATATTCTTTTTAATAATCATTTTATCTTTTATGTTATTTATTCAATTTTTATCTCATTGTTGTATGCCACTCAGAGTCGCCTTGTGTGAGATGGGCGGCCATATAAATGTGAGAAATAAGTAAATAAATAAATAAATATTTCTTAGCACTCAATGTTATAAGGGTTATACGCAATGCAGCACTGTCAAGCCTTAGTCCTTTCTCTTTTCTGCCTAAAAATAGCTGTTGCCTGTATTATATGCAGATTCTTCACCCTTTGCACAGAAGCTTGAGATCTATTCACTTCTGCACATTCTTCTCCCTTTTCACTATATACTGTGTATGTATGTATGTATGTATGTGTATATATATATATATATATATATATATATATATTATATATATATATACACACACACACACATATACATACATACATACATACATACACAAACACACATACAGAGAGAGAGAGAGAATTCAATAGACAAGTCTATACTTGAAATAGATATTATATAGTAAAGAAATAAAACTTGAATATTATAGTAATTAAAATGAACTAAACATAGCCTCCCCCCAAACAAACTAGAAAAAAAGATCCTTGTAAGTATAGATACCTATATAAAACTAATCACTTGTTAACCTTACCATTATATTTAGACCTTTTCAAAATTAGATAACCAACTCATATCATGGATCCATTCTTTAAAAGCAGGGTGACTTTCGTAATACAGGCTTCTTGTCCTTCACTGCTACCACCACCACCAACTGCCATTTTGACTCCCCAAGAACAGGAAAAACAATAACAACAACTTTCCTAGAGGAACATAAGGCACAATCAGGATTGTAAGTAGAAATAAGGGCAGGCAGACACCAGCAAGACTGGGCTGGAAGGGGTCTAAATACAGGTACTAATAGTTTGAACTGGCTTCTCGCTCCAAGAGGAAGCCACTGAAAAGCCCTGTGATGTGACAAAACATAAAATAGCATGAAAGTTCCAGAACAGCTTGAGTGGCATTCTTCTGAACTAGAACTGCCAGGAGACAATGAAACAATCAAAGCACAGATACCTTGCTTGCACTACCTATTATTTTCCTATTCCATTAATTGTGTGTCACAACCAATGTTGGCTGGTTTTCTTTTTCATGATTTGAGCCCTACCCAGGGCTTGGGAATCATAAAGATAGCAACTAATTATGAATGAGGAGTGCTATTGTTTGTAATTTGTTCCAAATTTAGGCAATCCAAATTCTTTCTAAGTCCTTGTGGTGTTGCACCTAATGCCCCAATTATAGTTGGTCCCACTGTCAAATTCTTCTCCCAAATTTTTGCAATAGTTATTTGCAAATCTCAATATTTTGTCACTAGTGGACAGTTTAGAAAACTAAAAAGTTTGGCTGAATTTTAAGAGATATCCCTTGACAGCATGGTAAGTTAACAACAGAGCAATAACAGAATAATAGTAGGTTTACTAGCAGTTTTCAAGTACAGACTGAGAATTCTATTGAGGTTGCTGTAGTTCTGGGATTTTTTGCATGAAGAAGAGGTTAGACTTGATGGCTTAGAAATCCTTTCAGAGGTGATCTCCATACTTGTAATTTATAGTGTCTTTTAACATCATCCAGCTATTCAGTGGTGATATATCACTAATGAAGACAGGGTTCACCTAACAATGGCTGGATGATGCTGTAAGATGCTATAAATCACTTGTGAGGAAATGGCCTAAGACTATGCTCAGTGAACATCTAAATTCCAGCCATCGACACAACTGATCAAGTTCCTTTCATACTTCTTTATCAACAAAGTTCTCTTGCTTTAGGGATGGCCTGAAGCAAACAAACCAAAAAGGAAAAAATCTATAAAAAGCAGAAGTAGCTATTTTGGCCATGGTAAAAAAATAAAAAATCCACAGAGGCTATGCCATTAATAGGCCAACTGAAATTTTATCAGAGTTGCAAGTTTTCAAGTTTTTTTTAGAACTCTTTATCAGCTAAGAGAGTTAAAAGGCAGGAAAAAAATGGGAGGTGGGGGGAGAATCAGGTTGATGCCAGTTCACAATTTCAGATGGAGTTGGGGAAAGCTTTCAATATAATAAGTTTCATTATATAGTTGTGTTTGGGTGTCTCCAAACCTTGCTAAGAACAAAACAAAACAAAACAAAACAAAACAAAACAAAACAAAACAAAACAAAACAAAACAAAACAAAACAAAACAAAACAAAACAAACAAAACAAAACAAAACAAAACAAAACAAAACACACCCTGTTTTCTAAAAATGCAATTTTCTAAAAATGCACATTTCAACTTTTATAGTAGAAATTCTTTCCATCTTCTGAGAGACACATTCACCTGGTCAGTGAAAAGGAGAGTAAAAGTCAATTAATCAGCCTTTATGTTAATGAAGCTGGAGTTAATATAAGGTGTTATGTTAGGTAATAAATCTACTGAAGCCACATTGTGTAGGATTATTAGATAACACTTCTGGTTATCCTATTTTCAATTATTTTTAATATTGTATGCCAACCAGAGTTGCTATGGAGTCAAGCTGCCTTAGCAATTTGACAAATAAATAAATGAAATGAAAAGCTAAGGACTCCACTGAGTTGCGCTCAGCTTCCATTGATTTCATGGAAACATCTGTATTGTTTTCTTGGCAACAGTATGAAAATAGTTTGCCATTGTCGTCCTCTGGGATGTTTAGCCTCCAATTCCCAATCCTTGCAGATCGTCCAGAAAAATACCATGGTCAATGGTGTGAAAGACTGCTGAGAGATCCAGAAACAGCAGGACAGGCTTGCTACTGACCTTCTGGGCCACAGTTCATCTACTACAGCAGCCTTTCTCAACCTTTTGACCCTGGAGGAACCCTTGAAATATTTTTTAGGCCTCGAGGAATCCCTGCACATTCAGACTCAAATATAGGCCAGAAGTTACAACATTATTATATTTGTTTCATGTGTAGGTCTGTATATATGCATTAACAGTGTTCTTAAAATAAACTAAAAATAAAGAATGAAACTTACCTCTTTAATATGAAGTTGCCCAAATTTCAAATATTTTTAAAAATAAACCGTGATCTCTCAGGGAACCCCTAGTGACCTTTCATGGAACCCTAGGGTTCCACATAACCCTGGTTGAGAAACCCTGCATTACAGTGACCAATGCTGTCTGTTTGAGAATGCCTCTATGAATTTTAGCTAAAATATGTGATTCTTGGATCTCAGTAAAGTTGACTAAAATCTGGTTCAGAAAATGTGTCATTTGTAAGATTTTGGCCTAGTGGGATATGTGATTCTGTCCAATAGTGGTTTAGTCAAAAGCCCATGGTTAAAAAGTTTCTAGTTTAGCATGGTCTGGACCAGTTATAGATTCTTAGACACACTTTTTTAAAAAAAATGGAAAACATTAATAATGCCGTATCTGCAGCACCAGAGAAAGTATTCTTCTTTCCTCCTTGCTTTCCTTGCTGTCTTTGCTGCACATAGAGTAGTAGGAACCAATTATCCTATTATCTACAGCATGACAAGACCCATGATAGAACGTAACTTTTATATAGCATCTTCACCTCTGCACCTAGGGATGCAAAGGTCTAAAAATGATGTTCAAATTGCAAATAAAATCATATCAGATGTGAATGGTGAATCGTCTGTGAAACTCCTTCCCATCATCAAGGCATCTTTTGCACATTATCCCATTTTATGCATGAGTCATTAAGCTTGACTCACATTCAAGCCACTTCATTAAAGATAGATTCTAAATTTGAACATTTGAGGCCTAACCTGATCAGCCAAGAAGGAAAGTAGTGACAGTAAATTAAGGACACTACATTTCAACTTTTAAAAAAGGTGATTGATCCTTTAGAAAAGGGTTGCTTACAAAAGGCACAATTCATAGGGCATTGCACAGAAATTATTTTTGCTCTGGCACTACTTGGAAGTGTTACAGCTTCAGGATTTTGAAAAAGAAAGGTTAAGATGGCAAGCAAGTCAAACTAAATGGCACCTAAGTAACCAATCTAATCCTACTGAAACGGTGGTTGGCTGATCATTTGTGGTGACTTTGGTCATCAAAAGTCTGTCACTAAACTCTTGTTTACTGGATGAAATCACAAATCTCTACCAGCATTTGTTATAAATATTTTCAAGTTTATACAGTAGAAAAATAGGAATAACTGCCTGAGTTAGAAATAAAAATATTGATTGTAGAGGCATGGTAACAGAGTGTTTCCTAACATTTACCCATATATATTATTCAACAGTCTCAACATTTAATTTGGTCAGAACTAGCATCTTTCCAAGCATGCCCAATGCAGAATGAACAAAAAAGGAGTTAATATAATTTAAATGGTTATAAATATGACTGCTATTTCTGTTTACCAAGTCTAAATTTAATTAATAGAAATATACTGTAGTGTATGTTGTCCTTGCAAATATATGAACCTAGGCTTGTAAATAGGTTGTTTCCAAGCTTTGTGGGCATAGTTATGTGCCCTTCTGTAAACATTTTGTTTAATTGATTTTTCAAGTCTTTAGACTCTTCTTTCTGAGACTTCTGAAATGTAGTTAATTAAAATTTGTAGGCTTAGAAACAATTATCTTGCACCTTCTTTGTAATATTTTTACCTCAGTGAGGTATTTGCAGTAGTGTTATTACAATTAAAGCAATTATAAGTAAGTGCAATCTAATGTAGAGTAAAGGTACAAAGGTTACCGCTTCACTTGGAGAAAGTGTTTAATAACATACAAATTAGCTTGGACTGAAGTGAAAGGTATCTGGGCTAAAGATGTCTGCTAGATATGAACAAAAGTGAACAGGAAAAAAAAAGCAAATATGCCTTGACTCCAAATGAAATAAGCAAAGTGTTTTCAACTGTTACAAATTCATAATAATCCAATCCTTTCACTACAAAATTTCTGTAGCTGGATACTGCACATTTGTGACCTCAATAGTGTATAAAATCCCTTGAAAAATAAAAATTAAAGCATATCTGCACTGTAAATATATTCTAGTTCATCTGTGATGCAATCTCCCATAAAAGTTGAGAATCTGAAGCTTGATGAATTCTATCAGACAATCAGACAATGCACAAACACAATCTCTCTGTGTGCAATTGGGATCCTTGTTTTGCAGTCTTCCAGTATAGATTTAATCAGAGTATTCAGGATCAAATCAGTTTCAGCAACTGGCTGTCTTCTCCAGTTCCGAGTTCTGGAAATTAGTTGTTGAGGTTGATACGTTCCAGTGATCAGGAAAAGCCATGGACCATTATTTTTACTTAAGATGTCCAATTCAGAGATTTCATACATCTCACTAATAATCACAGGGGAAAATGTTGTATTTCCTTCCTTTCCTATATCCCTCTAAAGGATAAACACATGTGGTCTGAATTGTAGACATTTCTATTCTTAATAAAAAAAGAAAAGGAAAAACTCTTCTAATATTCTGGATTTTATACTATATTTATATTGTATTTGTATTTGATATATAACTATCTTTATGGTCTTTTATTGTTTTTATTTTTATTGTAAACTGCCCAGAGTCCCCCTCTGGGGGGAGATGGGCAGTGGCAAAAATGAATGAATGAATGAATGAATGAATGAACGAACGAACGAACGAACGAACGAACGAACGAACGAACAAATAATGCATTTGCTAAGCCTGTACTGCACTTCAAATTCCATTCCAAAAAGATTTCTTTAACACAACGGCATGCAAAAGTTGCACCTATCTGCAACTCTTTAAAATAGTTGTGTCTTTTCCTAGGATCAAGTGGCTGCCCTCTACAGCTGCCAGATGATCCTGGGAAAACACATGGCTGCTTTAAAGTATTATTATTGCCAATGAGGGAAGTAATAAGACTATCCTATGTTGACATTCTGCAAATACTGAGAACCAAACAAGACAAGACTGTCTTTTTAATTTCTTATGAAAAGCAAGTAGAGGTTGAAATTTCTAATCTTCTTTGCTACTTGTCATCTGGTGAAAAAAGTATTGGTGCTTCCAAGTTTATTCCCTTCAAACCAAACAACTTCAAGGGAGTTATGTTAAGCAATATCTGAATATCCACACTCTATTGCTAAATAAGCGTGGATTCAACATTAGACTTACTGGATTAATATGCAGTTAATCATGTTGATTCCAGAACAACTTATAAAGAACTGTGGTACAAACTAATATGTGGGCATGTAAATACTTTTGGAATGGTACTTATTATCCAGGGGATTTCAAGCAATATTTTATGCCAGCATCCCCTAAACTGATACCCTCTAGATGTGTCTAGATAACAACTTCCAGAATTGCTACCCAGAATGGCCATGATAACTGGAGATTCTGAGATACAAGTCCATCTTGAAAGTACTTGGCTTGGAAGGTCTGCTTTATATTATAGCCATGTCGCCTGTACAGAACATATTGATTTAGTTAAGCAGTATGAATGAAGAACAAGAATAATGGAATCTCCCCAGTTATGTTTTCAATAACTGGCATGATGTTTTATTGGGCTCATCACTTATATAAATGCTCCTGATAGCATGAAGAACTGATGTATATAGAAAATGTGTTTTAGAAAAGGATGAGTTTTAACTTACTACTTGAGCCAATTACATCAAAAGTTTTACTAAAAGTGAGTGGGACTAAATCAAAATAACATATAGCTCTTTGCTTAAAACAAAGCAAACAGTGCCCCCTTCCTCGTTTTTTTAACTGTGCAATCTGTGTATAGTTTACCTTGTCAGTCAACACAGAATCAAGATAACATTTTATATATACACACACACACACACACACACACACACACACACACTCTTATCATTAATAAATTTACAGTAGTTGTATACTTCTTTAGGCAGCAGATCTATAAGCACTTATATGTATACATACACAGGATCAAGCAAAGTAGAATCAGCTGAAATGAAATGCTTTTATAAGTCATTGATTTCAGAACCTATTGTCCTGGTGTAGGTACAGAAATAACACACAGAGGCTTGGGATCGAGTCTCTAGTGTTTATTTGCTTCCAACTTACAGAATCCTGCTAAACTGAAATGGCTTGAAGAATCCCAGAGACATAAGCTCAGTCTAGGGCGGAGCTTTCTGGAGGCATTTGGGAGATAAGGCCAAGGCTTCCGAACTGCACGCGTGTTTCCCTTCCCTGAGGGAGCTTCCCCCACCACTGTCCTGTATCTCCCTGACACCACCTCCCCCTCCAGAAAAACATTCCATCGAAACCCCCTCCCCTCCTGTGTCCTTGGTGTCAGCAACGTTCCCATGAGACTCCAACTCCGGCTCCGACTCCTCCTGAGAACTGGGCAGAGGAGGCAAGTCATCCATAGAAGGAATTTCGAGGGAGGAAGTGTCGGTGTCTATGTGATCAGATAACATCTCGGTTGCAGCTGGCGGTTTCTGAAAAACAGCTAGAGGGTTAGCAAGGCTTTCCCCCCTCCCCCCTGGGAACTGCAAACCAGAGGTGGACAGGCGAGAATCCACCTCCTCCCCCCTCGCTGGCCCCGGTGCCTGGTGCTGAGGAGCAGGCTGGCAACTTACGAACTCCTCAGGCTGGCCAGCTTCATTGTTTTCAGGCAAGGGGTGCAGTTCTGGTAGCTGATGAGGCCATGGCTTATTGGGGAAAAGCTGATGAAACTTGTGTACTAGCAAGGGAGCATGCACGTCCTTGGCATTTTCCCAGGAGTGCTCCGTTTGAGAATATCCCTTCCAGTGTATTAAATACTGGATCCCCCTGCTCCTCCGCCTGGAATCCAAAATGTCCTGAACTTCATACTCCTCTTCCCCTTCTACAAGGACTGGAGGTGTGGGGGGGAGTCTGCGAACGCAAGGTGCTTGGAGGGGACTCTTTGACCAACAATGACCTGTGAAACACTGGATGGATCTTCATGGAGTATGGAAGCTGCAAACGATAAGCCACAGGGTTTATCTGCTGTAACACTAGGAAAGGGCCAATAAACTTAGAGTCCAATTTCTTACAAGGTCTGCTGGAGGACAAAAACTTGGTAGAGAGCCAGACATTGTCTCCCACAGCAATCAGTGGCCCTTCTTGTCTGTGTGCATCTGCATTTCTTTTATAGGCTGCATTCGCTATGTCAAGCTGCTCCTTTAACAGCTGATGGGCCGCCTGCCTTTCTGCAATGAAATCAGTGGCTGCTGGGACGGCTAATTGTTGGGAGGAGAGAGGCAAGACCCGTGGGTTAAAGCCATAGAGTGCCTGGAAAGGGGACATCTTGGTCGAGGAATGCACTGAATTGTTGTAAGCAAATTCTGCCATGGAGAGCAGTTCTGGCCAATTGTCCTGCCGATAGTTGATCTTAGATATTATCTAAGATATTAGAGATCTTAGAGATCTTAGAGATCTTAGATATTGCTGCAACAATTGGTTAATTTTCTCAGACTCCCCATTACTGCAAGGATGATTCACAGAGGATAAGTGTATTTTGACCCCCAATGCCTGGAAAAGCGCCCCCCAGAACCTGGAAGTAAATTGCGATCCGCGGTCCGAGATCAAGTGATTAATCATGCCTCTATGTTGGAAGACATTGTCCAAAAAGAGCTGTGCTGTTGCTTGTGCCGTAGAAAGGCCCTTGCAGGGAATATAATGTGCCATCTTTGTAAAACAGTCCACCACTATGAGAATGGAAGTAAAGTCCTGGGCCGGTGGCAAGTCAGTGATAAAATCCATGGAGACAGTGTCCCAAGGCTGAGGGGGGGGGTGCATGGGCAAGGGTTGTAAAATGCCTGCTGGCTTACCTGCAATGGTTTTGGCACGTCTACAAGTGTGGCAAGAGGCCACGTAAGTCTTAATGTGCACTGCCATCTTAGGCCACCAGTAATCTCTGAGAGTTCTGTGCAGCATTTTGAACACACCCACCCGTGCCCTGCCATTGGGCTATCATGACATAGCTGTAGGACCTATTCCCTCAGGGAAATGGGAACATAAAGCCGTCCACTATGCCAAAGTGTCCCCACATCTACTGTGAATGGGGACGGTGTTCCTTGCTGGTGCCCCTGGAGGTCATCCAGCCTAGCCCTTGCATAGGGGTCTTGTTGCTGCTGAGCCTTGATTCGTGCAAGGAGATTGTCCGCTTGCCTGACAGCTGCTAAGATCTCTGCTTGGTCCCTTTCGGGAGGCCTCTCAAAATTTTGAGGTTGTAAAATTGTAGTTTGAGTGGCCTGGTGGGAGTCTGTAATGTCCTGCGGCTGCCTAGATAAGGCGTCAGCCAGTCTATTCTGCTTGCCGGGCAGGTAAGAGATTATAAAATCGAAACGTGACAAAAATTGACTCCATCTGACCTGGCGGGGGGTGAGTGATCCGGACTTTTGCAAAAGTTCTAAGTTCTTGTGGTCTGTGGAAACCTTGACTGGAAATTGTGCCCCCTCTAACCAGTGTCACCACTCTTGAAAGGCTGACTTAATTGCAAGTAATTCTTTATTGAAGACATCATATTTTTTCTCTGCTGGTGACAGTGTGCGAGAGAAAAAGGCACAAGGAAGCAAGTCCTCCCCTTTTGGGTGCTCAGCCTGGAGCAGAATGGCGGCTATCGCCACATTTGAGGCATCAGTATGGACAAAGAATTGGCGCTGTGGGTCAGGGTGTCTCAGGAGAGGTGGGGAGGCAAACATTTGCTTAAACTCTTGGAAGGCAGCCTGTTGTTGTTCACCCCAGCAAAACCGTGCGCCTTTCTTTAAAAGCTGAGTAAGGGGTCATGCCTTATCTGCATATTTATCAATGAATTTATGAAAAAAAATTGTGTACCCAAGGAACTGTTGGACCTCCTTGACATTATGGGGAGGTTTCCAAGAGAGAATTGCCTGGACCTTTGTGGGATCCATGGCTATACCTTTTGTGGAAATCCTGTAGCCCAGATAGTCCAATTGAGTTAAATCAAAGACACACTTCTCTAGCTTGGCAAAAAGTTTGTTCTCCCTCAGTCTCTGCAGAACATTGCGTACATGAGTTATGTGAGACGTAGGGTCATCAGAAAATATCAGGATGTCATCAAGGTAAATGACTACATACTTATCTAACAAATCTGAAAAAATGTGATTCATAAATCTGGAAAATACAGCCCCACAATTACTTAGTCCGAAAGGCATGACCAAATATTCAAACTTACCATACCTGGTATCGAAGGCTGTGAGGTATTTGTGCCCTTCCTTCATTCTGATCAAATTGTAGGCATTCCTGAGGTCTAACTTGGTAAAAATGTGTGCCTTCTGTAGGCAATTGAACAAATCCGATATGAGAGGAAGGGGGTAGTGGTCTCAAACAGTAACTGCGTTGAGTGCGCTGTAGTCATACACTGTGCGCATGGGAGTCCCCTTTCCATCAGCCTGTGCCGAAGGAGCGAAGGGGTCTGGTTTCTTTGGGACAAAGAAGGTAGGGGCAGATGCTGGAGATGTGGACGGTCGAATGAATTCTTTCTTGAGGTTTGTATCCAAGTACTCCTTCAGGGTAGCTAGCTCCTTTGGTGACATAGCATAATGCTTTTTCGCTGGAATCTTGGCTCCAGGCTTTAGGTCCACCGTGCAGTCGAAAGGTCTATGGGGTGGCATCGCTGTGGCCTCCTGTTCACCAAAAATGTCTGCATAGTCCCCATACTCTGTTGGTAGGTGAGCCCCCTTTTTTCCAAGAGTGCAGTCGTCGTTGGAGAGGGTTTGGCTGCCTGTAATTTATGGTGCACGCAGTCCTGAGCGGGGAAGGAAACCGCCCTGGTCACCCAGTCCAAACAGGGGTTATGAAGTTTTAACCACGGAGTGCCCAGGATGATAGGAACTTGCAATGAGGCTGTGACATATAGTTGAATCATAGAGAGTTGAATTGGCTAAGTGCAGTGTGTGACTGGACCTGCCTTGAGGGGTTGACCGTCGATGGTTTCAACTTGTATGGGGCTTGGTAATATAATTGTTGGGATTTGAAACTTTTCCACTGCTTCCACATCTATGAAATTTGTCATTGCACCGGAGTCAATAATCAATTCTATAGGTAGTGGTTGCTTGGAATCTGTTGTCAGCGTGGCTGGAACAAGGTAAAAAGTTTGGCTGAAGTCTGCAGAATGAGCCCTTCTTAATTGTTGAATGGCCTCCCTGTGGGGCTCTGGCAAGGGTGGCCGTTGGAGTTTAACTGATTGGAACCTGAAGCTGGAGCCGGTGTCTGCTCTGCCTCCTGGGCTGTAAATCTTACCGGAGCTGCTTGGCACCTGGCCGGGCAAGCCCTTGCTACGTGTCCAGGGTCCCCGCAATAAAAACAAAGTGCATTTTCCCTCCGTCTTTGCTGCTCGACTTCAGAAACCAACCTTCATGATGCCCCAATTTGCATAGGTTCCTCTGCTCCCAGGGAAACAGACGTGGCGGGGAAGGTTGCAAAACCTGTAAACGCGGGCCGGGCTCCTGCTCTGCCTCTCCCTGGTCGGAGCTGCCTTAATTATTCCAGCCAAGCATCTATGACTACTGTCAATTGATACAAGGCTTCCAATGTAGCTGGTGTGCCTTGTTGTACCAACTCTGTCTTTATCTCTTCATCAAGTCCTTGTTTAAACTGATCTTTCAATGCAACCTCATTCCAACCTAAGTCCCCTGCTAGCAGTTTGAAATCTGCGATGTATGCTCCCACTCTCCTGCTTCCCTGTCTGAGCTTTCGGATCTCTCGGCTAGCAGTGACTTCTCTGATTGGGTAATCGAAATGGGCTCTGAAACGGGCCATAAAATTCTGGTAGTTGTCTAGAATTGGGTCATTGGCTTCCACCATAGGGATGGACCATCTGGCTGCTGAGCCTTTCAGCAGACTTACGATGAAAGTGACTCTGGATCTTTCCGTTGGGAACTCAACTGGCCAGCTGTCGAAAAACATGGTGCACTGGGCGATGAAGGTCCTGAGCTGCACTGTCTCACCCCCAAATTTCTCAGGTAAACACCCTGGGGATCGCAGGACGACTGGTGGGGGTGCTGCTGCTGGGACCGGCTGTTGGACGACTGGAGCTGGTTGTTGCATTTGTTGTAGCATGGCTGCTTGTAGGTTGTTAACTTGGTCATCTACCTGCTGCTGGTGTTGCATTATTGCTGCAGCTAGCTGGATTATGGCCTGCTGAAGTTCTTGCATCTCTGAAGACATTCTCCTGGATTTGTCTTTCCTCCCTCTTCCGATAGGAGTTGTGGTTTAGCAGGATTGATGTCCTGGTGTAGGTACAGAAATAACACGCTGAGGCTTGGGATCGAGTCTCTAGTGTTTATTTGCTTCCTAGTTACAGAATCCTGCTAAACTGAAATGGCTTGAAGAATCCCAGAGACATAAGCTCAGTCTAGGGCGGAGCTTTCCGGAGTTGTTTGGGAGATAAGGCCAAGGCTTCCGAACTGCACGCGCGTTTCCCTTCCCTGAGGGAGCTCCCCCCACCACTGTCCTGTATCTCCCTGACACCTATATTTGCTTAATTTGCCCACTGATATCAATGCTACTACAAAGTACTTCACTTTCTGTTCAGCTGTGGAAGCACAGAAAGGAGAAGGAAAGGTCCAAAGCTCAGAGGCAAAAAGGGCAGAACCATGTAGAGATATTGGCGGATCTCTGGAGCCTTCACTATATCCCATCCTTTCCATCCCTTCTGGTTTGGAAAGAATTCCACTTATCTAGACCCTGAAAAAGCATCAGTGCCACTGCTTGGAGACAGAGCAATCAGAGCATTGCATATGCATGAGGATGCAAGTCTGGGCTCAAGTGACTGCCCAGGCACATCCCTGGAGACGATGTTTCCAGCTACTCACCAATCTGGTTGCCCTGTACCCAGAACAATGGTCTTGCTTTGAACACTCAGATTTCTCAACTCAGCTTATGTGCCTTGCAATCATACTTTGCCTGATCCTTTCTGATATACAGTAGTACTGTGTGTGGAGTCCTTGGTGCTCTCTGAGCTTGGTTGTTTGCTTGCAGATGTTTCATTGCCTGACTAGGTAACATCTACTGTGCACTGATGATGTTACCTAGTTGGGTAATGAAATGTCTGCAAGCAAACAACCAAACTCAGAGAGCACCAAGAACTCCATAGTTCAGCCCGAACTACATATATTCTCTTCTATAGTACCGTGTCTCTGAATTCATTATATCAGCCAGGCTTAAGATGCTCTCTTTATTTTCCCAACTATTCATTAATTTTTAATCCAAGTGGTTAAGGAATTAAGGTGTGACTGCAAAGTAACATCTCATACTTCTTGGGTTATTCTTCTAGACTAAATGACATTTTGTGTGTAGGTGTGTGCATCAGACATCAGACTTGACACCTGGCAACTGCATGGAGTTGACATGCAGTAAATTTTTAGGTAGGCAAAAGAATAGCATTCATATGTAATGTGAAAGTTTCATCAGGCTTGGGTAAACCCCAGTATATTCAGAAGTGCAAACAAACTTTAAAAAATGTCCTTAGTGGTCAGTATGTTGTGGTGGAAAAACCAGTGGAAGATGAACATTGGCTGTTATCTGGCTGTTGGAGACAAAAAAGAAAAAAGGAGGAAAAAAGAGGGGGGGAGGTATGGAATAAGGTCTTGTCTGTTTTACCTTGGCTCAGAATTACACCTGAATATTACTGACTACTAGATTGAATTCTAGACTACTATATATTACTTGACTGACAACACTAGAAATTGACTGACACCCAAAATTGGGCCACAGCTATCTTCCTGACATTTGAAAGTAAAATGGGAAGTGAAATCTAATTCACAGAAGCTGTAGACACATGAAGGCAATTTAGGATGCTATCAAAGCTATAATTCATTTATATTTGCATTTGACTACCAAAAGCATTCCTATTCCTAAACAGGATGTCATGAAGACAGGCATGCAGTGAAAGGAGAGTTGGACTGGATCTATAGGTGCAGGGAACAAAATAGATTTGGGATCTGTCAGCGTAAAAATACCAGCATGAAGAACAGAGTACTTAAAAGAAAGATAAATAAGAAATAGATCTGAAGCCCAAATGATTTTTTGCCATTATCTTGAATGATATGGCACACATGTGAAGCATAAAGGAAGTTATTGGAAAGATGAAATTAGATTCTGAAGAAGCACCAGAAAGTTTAACAGTATTTCAGCAAAGTCTTTTGGCCACTAGTATCCAGTGAATTGGAAAACAGATGCTGTAGTTCATGTTACATACAGTACATACAGATGCAGGTCTGATTATATGGTTAATTTTAATTAGATTTGTGTTACTTCATAAGGTTTGTCAGTAATATTTATAGTTGATGTATACAGCCTGGCATCCATAAGCTATGTATGACTTCAGAAAGTCTTGGGTGCAGAAAAAGTTGTGCACCCCAGTTTACAGTTTTTAAAAGAAGAAACTGAGCAAGGGAGAACATCAAACAGTAATAATTTCCAAGTGATGCTTTTCACACATTTCATTTATAATGTAACATTATTGTATAAAGAAGGTTATCAAAGGCACAAAGCAGAAGAATCACAAATATTCATCTGAATACTACCTTCCAGAAAACCACTAACCCTAAGTAGATCAACACATTTATTAAATTCAGACATAAATCTGCCATGCAAAAGAAACAGTAAAACAATGGCTGTTGTGGGTCTTCCGGGCTGTGTGGCCGTGTTCTGGAAGTTGTGGTTCCTAACGTTTCGCCAGCATCTGTGGCCAGCATCTTCAGAGGGCAGGAGCACAGATAGAAGCAAAATCTCTGTGCCCAGGTAGAGTGGCAATGTTCTATTTATAGAGCTAAATTATAGGAGATTAGGTGGGGTTTTTTGTTGTGTTGAAATGTTAACGAGTGGCTGATGAGCGTGATTAGCATGTTCATTGTGAGAAGTATTCCCATGTCCTGGTGGTTGGACTGAGTTCGTTGACCTTTTGCAGGCTGTGTTTTTCAGGAACCACAACTTCCAGAACACGGCCACACAGCCCGGAAGACCCACAACAGCCATTGAACTCCGGCCGTGAAAGCCTTCGACAATACAAAGAGTAAAACAATTTGGCTCTACACAGATCCAACCTCACTACTGAGAGGCAAGGAAACCAACACTTTTGAGAGGGAAAAGCATTGGCCAGTGGTGAAACACATCCAGTGATCTAAATGCACAAGGTCTACCATCAGGAATGGTCAGCAATTATAAAGTCAGAAAAACTCTATAACTTAGTGATAAAATGAACTCTGTTAAAGTCAATCCAGTGGGCAAGTGAGACAGCTAGTCTGAAAACAACTAGGTAAAATAAAGAGGAGTCTATTAACAACCAGTGTAGTGTCAGCTATTAGATGCTTTCAGTGTTTGACTTAGTGATTCAGGCCCCTTCTCTGGAATGGAGAGCTTAATGGAGGGTTGCAATATCAATTATGAGAATGTGTACTATAAACTTCATAATATTTCAGTTACAAATTCCATTTGAGTGCCAGCCAAATACCAGAGGGCCTTCAGACATTGGCAGGAACCACTCTCTTAAACTAACAACAAACCAATCATCCAGTAATCAATACCCCAGGTTCTTCAAGTATTTTCAGTTAAAACAAACTTTTCATAAAGCTACTGCAAACCCCATTTGAGTTGCCATCAATATCACAAGGCCCTGGAGCATTTTCAACAAAGCTTTCTCTCAAAGTGCAACCAGTCCCTCTATAGCCCTTGCATAGGTCTTGGAAAGGGAGGAGGAGGAGGAGGAAGAGGGAGACCTTCAAAAAGATCTTTGTCCATATTTTAAAAAATGTGAAACCTAGTAGATCCAGTGGCTCATATCAACATTTTTTTTTTATTTTATATCCCACCTTTATTATTTTTATAGATAAATCAAGGCAGCGAACATACCAAGTACTCCTTATTCCTCCTATTTTCCCCACAACAACAACCCTGTGGGGTGAGTTGGGCTGAGAGGGAGGGACTGGCCCAAGGTCACCCAGCTGGCTTTCATGCCTAAGGCGGGACTAGAACTCTCAGTCTCCTGGTTTCTAGCCCATTGCCTTAACCACTAGACCAAACTGGCTCTAAACATTTTATTTAAACATTTATTTATTTATTATTTTATTTAAACTTTTAAATTTATTATTTTATTTAAACATTATATTGAGCAATCACTTCTATTTTTTGTCTTATTTTTAATTTCTTTATTTTCACCTTGACTCTCCCTTGAAATAATGAGCAGCGGGGGGAAAAGAAAACTTACAAGCTTCAGCCTATTGCAATAGAAAGTTAATAACAAAGACAAGTTTTGCAAAGAATTAATAAAAAAAAAATGATGGAAGTATTGTTATTAACTGATGCAGGTAATAGAACACAAGACTTTTATTGCTTTAAAATATGGCAAGACAATAGCTTTCTCATCCAGCAGTTGTAGCAGATGAGACAAATTGGAAGGAACAGTCTTGTTCACAATGAGAAAAAAATGTCTTATGCAGACATGAGTGCAAGTTAGAGCTGTGCTGGAAGACTTTTCTCAGGTAAACCCCATAGATGGGGAAAAGAGATCTGCGCTCTATTTATACACAATATTTTGGAAGTTATTCATGATTGCTCCTCTACCAGTCGAGGACTATATGCAGCCTGATCAAGCAACAAAATTTTCAAGACTGAAAACAGCAGAAGAATGCTCAATGATGTGGAATGGCAGGGCCAGCTGTGATTTTCTTTTTCTTGTTTCACAGAAAGAGGACGTTAGAGTTTTTCTTTGTTCTGGTCTTTTCAAACTATGTATTCATTCTCTTTTG
The DNA here is from genome assembly GCA_023362775.1 of Charina bottae. Lineage (NCBI taxonomy): Eukaryota > Metazoa > Chordata > Lepidosauria > Squamata > Charinaidae > Charina > Charina bottae. Next base: position 11,545,917 of record JALMGJ010000005.1, read on the forward strand.
GTACTTACATTACATTTTCACATGTTTTCTCTTTTAAGCTGGTGACCAGCTTGGACAATTTTTGCACTCTTGCCACCAAAATTCAATAATGCACACATATACCAAAAAAAAGGGATTGGGTGGGCAAAGGCTGTCTTAGAATCAAAGATTGCCTACTATTGGCATACTGGCATTTCTCTGCAGATTAGCATTCAACAGAATAATCATAGTTTATTATTCTGCCTTTCTTCCAGGACCTAAGGCACAATATATACCACTCCCACTTCATTTTTAAAATATTTAATTATTTAAGTTTAGGTGAGATTCTTTTCATATAAAGTGACATGAGCAGAAGTGTGCATCTTCTCCAATTACCACTGGAATAACTATAAAGGTTCCTGTAGAAAAGGCAATCAGAGAACATGTCAAAGTCTCACTGAACTCACAGATACTTATTTTCACTTAACTTGCATAGGATCCAACTGGATGGATGCAGTGTATGCTACATTGTCCCTATGAGTCCCATGGATTTGAAATGGGCACTGCAGGTGCTAGGCACTTTCACCAAAGCTATTCATATGCAAGGTGCATTCTGACAACAAGGATATCTCCATTTGTCATTTTCCTGACAATAGAAATTTAATAAATAAATAAAAGCATGTGCTGTTAAGCAGCACAGGGGTATCCAGATGGAATGGCACTTCCATTGCTGAATATTGACTGATGAGCTACAGCTTTGCTACAGTGTGATTTTAGCAAATGAAAAGTCCATGTTCTTTTGCCTGAAGACTTGCTTTAGGGCTCCAGCTGAGAAGATATATCATTGCCCCTCTAACAAGGCAAAAATGCCAGTGACAATATAATGATGAAGTAATTAGCAAAGGGCAGTGAAAGAAAGATAGAAAGAGGCAGATTACCTAAGAGTTCCCACTCCTGGTTGCCCAGGGTGGATTTTAGGCTTCTATTTCAGATTGATTAAAATGAAAATTGCTGTTGACTTCATGTATAGAAACAATCCGGCTGTAAGTCAACATAGGGGGCAGAATATATTAATTAGTGTTGCAAAACAAAATAGAACATGGGGAAAACGATTTCTTTGTTTAGCACTGCTTTCACAAACTCCGTAATTGTTTCATCTATTTCAACAATTATCCATAAAGATCACTCAAAGGATTGATTTTCAGAAGGTTGAGGCAGAGCCAAGGCCTTAGAAAAGGTATTCAGGGGCTGTGGTTTTTCCTAACTAAATTAGGCAGCTGTGGCTGATGTTCTCTTTCCCCATCTTGCCTAAGAAACCTGAATAAGGGTGTGTGGATCGGTCTGTATCAATTCTGCATAAACTCAGATATTGTAACGTACAATTTCTTAGCAAAGCTAAAAAAATAAAAGACTTGGAAAAACAATATGCATATTTTTCTGCACATTTTATATCACAATCTTTTTTTCCCCTAGACATCTATTTTTTTCTAGAATTTTTTAGAATCATGGAGAAGGAAGGGGCCATGTAGCCCAACTTCCTGCTCAGTGGAGTAATCCAAATTAAAACATCCCAGACTGATGTCTGTTTAGTCTCCACATGAACACATCTAATGAAGAAAAGCCCACCACCTCACTGGGTAGTTGATCCCAAAGTTGAACTGCTCTTATGTTATGATCCCACCTCCCAACATGGAATTGTAATCTGCTTCCTTGTAACTTAAATCTATTATTCTGTGTCCTGCAATCTGGAATGAGAAACAACAGATCTCACCTTTCTTCTGATGATGTTACCTAGCTGAAGATCACTGATGATGTTACCTAGTCGGGTAATGAAATGTCTGCAAGCAAACAAACAATCAAGCTCAGAGAGCACCAAGGACTCCACAGTTCAACTCTGAGTTACATATATTATTTTCTACTTTTTCAGGTATTTGAAGAGTGCTATCATATGACCCCCCCACCCAGTCACTTTTTTCCTCATGGCTAAACAAACATCCCTCCCAGGATTTGAATACTGTACTTCTGTTGATGCAGCCCAAAACAGCATTTGCCTTTTTTTCAGTCATATCACACTCTTGAAAACAACTGGTATTCCAAGGCCTTTTTCATAAATATTACTAAGTAAGGTATCTGCCATTCTATACTTGTGCATTTGATTTTTCATTCCTAAGCAAAATGTACTTTATTAAATTTCATTTTGTTATATTCAGCTCATTTTTTTCAATCTATCAAGTTTCTTTTGAAATTTATTTCTGCCTTTTAATCTAGATTATTATCCCACCCAATTTAGTGTTGTCTATACATTTAATAAGCATTTTATCTATGTCTTCAACCAATATTTTAGTAGAAATATTAAAAAGTAGAGTATCCAGAATTTATCTTTGTAGCATCTCACTTAATACCTCTCTCCAATTAGAGAAGGAGTCATTGATATGCATTCTTTGAGAATTATTTTTAAACCTCTATCCATCTAATTGTTATGCTTTCCAACCCATCTTAAGTAGTATGCTAATCAGCATATAATCGAATACAAGCTTTTCTGAAGTCAAAATATGTTATGTCTACAACATTCCCATAATCTGTTAAGGACGATTGATCAAAACATGAGATAATATTAGTTTACAAGACTTCTTCTTAGCAGTTCGTGCTCATTTCTGATAATTACTACAGTTTTTAAGGTACTTACAGAACAATCCTCCAGCAAAGGAGATCGTTACCTTGTCGTGGTGCTGGAGCTTGAGCACCTCAATGAAACCATGAGCTAAACCGTGAAGGGACACCCAAGACGGGAAGGTTGTGGCAGAGAGGTCAGACTAAATACGATCCCTGGGGAAGGTAATGGCAACCCACCCCAGTATTCTTGCCATGAAAACTAAATGGATCAGTACAACCAAAGATATGTCGGTATACCATTGGAAGATGGGACTCCCAGGTCGGAAGATGGTCAAAATGCTACTGGGGAGGAACAGAGGATACGTTCAACTAGCCCCAGATGTGATGACGCAGCTAGCTCAAAGCCGAAAGGACGGCTAGCGGCCGACGGTGCTGGTGGTGAACGACGAATCCGATGTTCTAAAGATCAACACACCATAGGAACCTGGAATGTAAGATCTATGAGCCAGGGCAGATTGGATGTGGTTATTGGTGAGATGTCAAGATTAAATATAGACATTTTAGGTGTCAGTGAACTGAAATGGACTGGAATGGGCCACTTCACATCAGATGACCACCAGATCTACTACTGTGGACAAGAGGACCACAGAAGAAATGGAGTAGCCTTCATAATTATTAATAAAGTGGCTAAAGCAGTGCTTGGATACAATCCAAAAAACGATAGAATGATCTCAATTCGAATTCAGGGTAAGCCATTTAACATCACAGTGATCCAAATATATGCCCCAACCACAGATGCTGAAGAAGCAGAAGTAGATCAGTTCTATGAGGATCTGCAGCACCTACTAGATAATACACCAAAAAGAGATGTTATTTTCATTACAGGAGACTGGAATGCTAAGGTGGGTAGTCAGATGACACCTGGAATTACAGGCAAGCATGGTCTGGGAGAACAAAATGAAGCAGGACATAGGCTGATAGAATTTTTCCAAGACAACTCACTGTGCATAACAAACACTCTCTTCCAACAACCTAAAAGACGACTTTATACATGGACTTCACCAGATGGTCGACACCGAAATCAGATTGACTACATCCTTTGCAGCCAAAGGTGGCGGACATCTATACAGTTGGTAAAAACAAGACCTGGAGCTGACTGTAGTTCAGATCACGAACTTCTTATTGCAAAATTTAGAATCAGACTAAAGAGAATAGGGAAGACCCACAGATCAGTTAGATATGAGCTCACTAATATTCCTAAGGAATATGCAGTGGAGGTGAAGAATAGATTTAAGGGACTAGATTTAGTAGATAGGGTCCCAGAAGAACTATGGACAGAAATTCGCAACATTGTTCAGGAGGCGGCAACAAAAAACGTCCCAAAGAAAAAGAAAACCAAGAAGGCAAGATGGCTGTCTGCTGAAACACTGGAAGTAGCCCAAGAAAGAAGGAAAGCAAAAGGCAACAGTGATAGGGGGAGATATGCCCAATTAAATGCAAAATTCCAGAGGTTAGCCAGAAGAGATAAGGAATTATTTTTAAACAAGCAATGTGCGGAAGTGGAAGAAGACAATAGAATAGGAAGGACAAGAGACCTCTTCCAGAAAATTAGAAACATCGGAGGTAAATTCCAGGCAAAAATGGGTATGATCAAAAACAAATATGGTAAAGACCTAACAGAAGCAGAAGAGATCAAGAAAAGGTGGCAAGAATATACGGAAGATCTGTATAGGAAGGATAATAATATTGGAGATAGCGTTGACGGTGTGGTCAGTGAGTTAGAGCCAGACATCCTGAAGAGTGAGGTTGAATGGGCCTTAAGAAGCATTGCTAATAACAAGGCAGCAGGAGACGATGGTATCCCAGCTGAACTGTTTAAAATCTTGCAAGATGATGCTGTCAAGGTGATGCATGCCATATGCCAGCAAATTTGGAAAACACAAGAATGGCCATCAGATTGGAAAAAATCAACTTATATCCCCATACCAAAAAAGGGAAGCACTAAAGAATGTTCAAACTATCGAACAGTGGCACTTATTTCACATGCCAGTAAGGTAATGCTCAAGATCTTGCAAGGTAGACTCCAGCAATTCATGGAGCGAGAATTGCCAGATGTACAAGCTGGGTTTAGAAAAGGCAGAGGAACTAGAGACCAAATTGCCAATATCCGCTGGATAATGGAGAAAGCCAGGGAATTTCAGAAAAACATCTATTTCTGTTTTATTGACTATTCTAAAGCCTTTGACTGTGTGGATCATAACAAATTGTGACAAGTTCTTGGTGGTATGGGGATACCAAGTCATCTTGTCTGCCTCCTGAGGAATCTGTATAACGACCAAGTAGCAACGGTAAGAACAGAGCACGGAACAACGGACTGGTTTAAGATTGGGAAAGGAGTACGACAGGGTTGTATACTCTCACCCTACCTATTCAACCTGTACGCAGAACACATCATGCGACATGCTGGGCTTGAGGAATCTAAGGCTGGAGTTAAAATCGCTGGAAGAAACATTAACAATCTCAGATATGCAGATGATACCACTTTGATGGCTGAAAGCGAGGAGGAGTTGAGGAGCCTTATGACGAAGGTGAAAGAAGAAAGTGCAAAAGCTGGGTTGCAGTTAAACCTCAAAAAAACCAAGATTATGGCAACGAGCTTGATTGATGACTGGCAAATAGAGGGAGAAAAAGTGGAGGCAGTGACAGACTTTGTATTTCTAGGCGCAAAGATTACTGCAGACGCTGACTGCAGCCAGGAAATCAGAAGACGTCTACTTCTTGGGAGGAGAGCAATGGCAAATCTTGATAAAATAGTTAAGAGCAGAGACATCACACTGACAACAAAGGTCCGCATAGTTAAAGCAATGGTATTCCCTGTAGTAACCTATGGCTGCGAGAGCTGGACCATAAGGAAGGCTGAGCGAAGTAAGATAGATGCTTTTGAACTGTGGTGTTGGAGGAAAATTCTGAGAGTGCCTTGGACTGCAAGAAGATCAAACCAGTCCATATTCCAGGAAATCAAGCCAGCCTGCTCACTTGAGGGAATGATATTAAAGGCAAAACTGAAGTACTTTGGCCACATAATGAGAAGACAGGATACCCTGGAGAAGAAGCTGATGCTAGGGAAAGTGGAAGGCAAAAGGAAGAGGGGCCGACCAAGGGCAAGATGGATGGATGATATTCTGGAGGTGACGGACTCAACCATTGGGGAGCTGGGGATGGTGACGGCCGACAGGAGGCTCTGGCGTGGGCTGGTCCATGGGGTCACGAAGAGTCGGAAACGACTGAACGAATAAACAACAACAGAACAATCTCTTTTAGTTTGGTTTGAGCGGTTCCAAATGTATTAAGTGATGAGCTAAGTGATTCAATGTCTCTTGAGTTGTCCTAAGGCCATATCCCAAATTGCCATCCCCCCAAAAAATATGGAGATCCACAAATTGATCATCTACCTGAAGATGTGAGTTGATTATATGCTATCAATTCAGTGTCGACTTCTGGTGACCAGATAAATTGATTTTCTCCATGATGATTTGTCCCTGACTTGGTTCATCTTCCAATGGTGCAACCATCACAACTGTAACTTATTCCATCCACCTTGCTGCTGCTTTTTAAAAAAATTGGCTTGGTAAAAGCCTTCCCCGTAGTAACCTATGGCTGTGAGAGCTGGGCCATAAGGAAGGCGGAGTGAAGGAAGATAGATGCTTTTGAACTGTGGTATTGGAGGAAAATTCTGAGAGTGCCTTGGACTGCAAGAAGATCAAACCAGTCCATACTCCAGGAAATAAAGCCAGCCTGCTCACTTGAGGGAATGATATTAAAGGCAAAACTGAAGTACTTTGGCCACATAATGAGAAGACAGGATACCCTGGAGAAGATGCTGATGCTAGGGAAAGTGGAAGGCAAAAGGAAGATGGGCCGACCAAGGGCAAGATGGATGGATGATATTCTGAAGGTGATGGACTCGACTGTGGGGGAGCTGGGGATGGCGACGGCCGACAGGAAGCTCTGGCGTGGGCTGGTCCATGAAGTCACGAAGAGTCGGAAGCAACTGAACAAATAAACAACAAAAGCCTTCCTCCCAATATTTAACTTTTCTCCCCCACCCTCCTTATTTTTACTTTTTAATTTTGATGGTCAATTATTTTTAGACAGTTGATACAGTAAAAAAGTTATTTTTATGCAGTTTATCTGAGTGAGGTCCTTAATTTTACTAATTTTAGCTGATTTCCTGATATTTAGCCATTGGTTATTTACTTTTTTTTATTTTAAATCATCTTGATCATATCTTTATAAAGAATAGGGCATAAATATAAATATATTCATAGCAATTAAATATAGCTGTCCATGTTTGAGTGAATCAGAAGACAAACTACTAGGTTAGATGTGGGTATTCTGGGTTTTGGAGCTAATTCTGATTGTTGCCAAAAATTAGTGGCATTCTAATTTCCCAGCCATTTTGAGATGGCAGACTCACCCCTCAACACATACAAACACACACAACCTCAAAACATAAGATATAGCTGTTGGTTTAATATAATTTATAAAACAAAGAAAACTCACCAATTCCCCACTCAAAACAACAAGAAAAAACAAGAAAAAATGTCAAGAAATTGTAGATCCAACTCATATTCCATCATCACTACATTCATTGTGGCCCTCAGCCACCCACAGAAAATTAATGCTGAACCTCAACATTTTAATTGCAACAAGAATTAAAAGAAGATATTTTAAGAGAGAGAGAAAAATAATCACTTCTCCTTCATCATATTTGATGCTATTATTTCTCCTGATTGCTTTTGCATCCTTCCTCCTCTTTTCTTTTGCTTCCTGGATTAATTGCATGGGTGAGGTGAGCAAATCTGAAATTATATCCTAAATGGATGATGCATTATAATGCCAAGTAACTAGATTTGAGCTATTTAATGACGTAGAGTCATAAAATCATAGGTTTGGAGTGGACCATGGAGGTCTTCTAATCCAACCCCTGCCCAGTGCAAGAATCCTCATGCCCTCCTGGACAAATGGCTTTCCAAACTTTTCTTGAAAACTTTCAGTGATGGAGCACCCATAATGCCAGGAGGCAGGCTGTTCCATTGTTTAATGGCTCTCACAGACGGGAGAATCCTCCTTATTTCAAGTCTGGATCTCTCTCTGGAAAGATTCCACCATTTTGTTCTTGTCTTACCCTTAGGCGCTATGGAGAATAAATCCACACACTCTATGCTATGTATTGTGGTATTCTTTATGGAGAATAAATTCACGCCCTCCATGTTGTGACATCCCTTCATGTATTGGAAGACTGCTATCATGTCTCCCCCTAGCCTTCTCTTCTTTTCATTAAACATAGCAAGTTCCTTTTAATTCCTCTCTGTAGGATTTAACCTCCAAGCCTCTTATCATTCTTGTCACTTTTATCTGCCCTCTTTCCAGTTCCTCAGCATCATTATTGAGGGCAGTTGAAAGTAAGAACAATGATTTCTGGATCATCCCAGTCAAATGCTGAAGTGGTGATTTCAGTTTCTATTTATTACAATCAAAGATTAACCAGAAATAATATATCACAATAAACAATAAACATTAGTACAAATTAAAACCTTAACATCTTATTGTGTTATCAAAGCCTACCCCATGTATTCGTCGTTCTTGTTCAGGCAGTCCTTTCCAAAAGAAGGTATAACCTCCTTTTTCTTCCTTCAACTGTCCTTCTCCTGCTCTTCGAGTTTCTTGGACTGCTGCTATATCAATATTAAAACGTCTCCTATCTGTATCAGAAGACATCCTCCCTAAAACACAAAATGGTTTCTGCCCTTCCAGGGGAACAGTGGATATGATCTTCACTGCACGACAGCTTCAAGAAAAATGCAAGGAGCAAAACCGCCCTCTGTACATGGCATTTATTGATCTGAATGAAGCTTTTGATACTGTAAATCGTACTGCTCTCTGGACCATCCTTCTGAAAATCGGATGCCCTGATAAATTTGTGAACATCTTGCGGTTACTCCATGACGACATGATGGCAACAATCCTGAATAACAATGGCTCTCAAAGCGATCCATTTAAAGTGGAATCCGGCGTTAAACAGGGATGTGTTATTGCTCCAACCTTATTCGCTATCTTCATCGCTATGATTATACACCTTGTTGAAGAGAAACTTCCTACTGGTGTAGAAATTATATATCGAACAGATGGAAACCTTTTTAATCTTAGTAGGCTGAAAGCAAAAAATAAGGTAATTACAACTTCTGTTATAGAACTTCAATATGCTGATGATAACGTAGTCTGTGCACACTCCGAGGAAGATCTTCAAACTATCCTAAACATCTTTGCAGAAGCATATGAAAAGCTCGGCCTCTCGATTAACATTAAAAAAACCAAAGTGCTTTACCAACAAGTTCAAACCAATCCCTCTGCAGCGCCATCAATCCAGCTTAAAGGTGTGTCACTAGAACATTAAGACTAATGTCGACCACTTTTCTTATCTCGGCAGCCATCTATCTTCAAAAGCCGACATCGACGCTGAAATTCAGCATCGCCTGAGCTCTGCGAGTGTAGCTTTCTCCCGAATGAAGCGTAGAGTGTTTGAGGATCGGGACATTCGCAGGGAGACCAAAATGCTTGTTTACAAAGCCATTGTACTACCAACCCTTCTGTACGCCTGTGAAACATGGACCCTCTACAAACGCCACCTCCAACTTCTTGAAAGATTCCATCAACGCTGCCTCCGAAAAATTCTGCAAATTACTTGGGAAGATAGGCGGACTAATGTTAGCGTATTAGAAGAAGCGAAAACCACCAGCATTGAAACAATGATCATCCAACATCAACTTCGCTGGACCGGTCATGTTGTTCGAATGCCTGACCATCGTCTTCCAAAGCAGCTCCTTTACTCCCAACTTAAGAATGGAAAACGGAATATTGGTGGACAGCAAAAGAGATTCAAAGATACTCTCAAAGCTAATTTAAAAAAATGTAATATCAGCATTGAGAACTGGGAAGCCCTAACTCATGAGCGTTTCAATTGGAGGTCATCCTTTATTAATGGCGCTATGGACTTTGAAGAAGCACGAGTACAGGGCGAAAAGGAAAAAAGAGCTAAAAGGAAGGCACGTCAGGCAAACCCTCATCATGACCATCTCCCACACGGAAACCTATGCCCTCACTGTGGGAGGTTGTGCGGATCCATAATTGGCCTTTATAGCCACTTACGGATCCACCGTTAAAATTCTACCTTTGGAAGACAATCTTACTCGGCTACGAGTGATCGCCAATGATGATGATGATCGCCAATGATTGTGTTATCAGTAAACAATATAGCAAAATTTTGCAATCTGAAGTGTTACTTCATGTTTTGTATCAATCAGTAACAAAGAAACATAAAAGGAAGCAGATCTACCTGGATAATGTACTAGAAGTGGTGTAACAAGTGATAAATGTGCATATCTATAATACTGGCAGTATATTAGGACATGACCAAGTGTTACCACCTCTCCAGAACCACCTGGGCAAAGCCATTTGGAGAAATGCCTGTAAAAGTGCTATGGACATTGCATCAAAATGTGCTACTGTAAATTTAGTAAATGTAAATGAAAGTGAGCCAGTTTAGTCTAGAGTTTAAGGTGCTGGGCTAGAAACCAGGAGTCTGTGAGTTCTAGTCCCACCTTAGGCATGAAAGCCAGCTGGGTGACCTTGGGCCAGTCACTCACTCTCAGCCCAACTCACCTCACAGGGTTGTTGTGGGGAAGATAGGAGGAGGAAGGAGTATTAGGTATGTTCACCACCTTCAGTTATTTATAAAAATAATAATAAATAATGCCCTGCATGGCATGGGACCAGAATACCTGAGGGACCATCTTATCCCTATGTTATCGACCTGCCCCACCCGGTCATCCAGAGAGGCCCTGCTACGTACCCCATCAATTAGAGAATGTCATTGGATGGGGTCTAGGAGGCGGGCCTTCTCTGTGACAGTGCCCACTTTATGGAACAGCTTGCCCCCAGAGTTGAGACAGATCTCCTCCCTCCCGACCTTTAGGAAAAAGCTGAAGACCTGGTTCTGCCGCCTGGCATGGGAAGGAGGAAGGGATAGTCTCTCATGGAGATGGCTAATCCCTTAATTGATGTCCTTTCTTTTAACTAATATCTTACCCATCTGGATTATACTTATTTTATATTGTTTGTAATTTTATATATAGATTTTAATTATTGTCCTGTAAACCACCCAGAGTCCCTTAATTGGGAGATGGGCGGGGATAAATTTGAATAATAAATAAAGGCGGGATAAAAAAATGTCCTCTTTAGTTTGTCTTAAGTAAGCCCATAGAGATAATTTGCCAATTTACAGGGACTTTCTAAATTGCCAATGGTTAATGACCATTTTTATAAGTCCTCTAGCAATCTGGATGGCAATGTCCCATATTTTAACAATGTTTAAATTATTTAACCATTTTCCTTGCTTCAGAAAGTCCAATGGTAATTAAGGTTGATGGGGGTAGGCCTATACTAGCCATCTTCTGCTCCATTTCATATATCTCACTTGAGGGTTTATCATGGAGAACAAGACTGTTGATATTTCCATCTGAGGTGATATGCAATTTTCACTAACCAGATCTGGGTCTCCATCATTACTAGTCCCATTTCTACTCTTAATGCACCATTGGGGGTACACTAAGGGGCTCCTAGAACAGTGTGCAAGAACTGAATTTGAATTCTTTGGGGTTACAAAGTTGTGCCCCATGTAACCTGAAGAGGGGACATTCTAATGGATGAGCACAGCACACTTGTCTGCAACTTCTCCAGTCAAATATGCATTTTCTTGGGATCATACTGCAACTTGAAGGGCAGCTACATCATCCTGGGAGAAGATTTAAAGAGCTTTAAAGAGTTCTGGACAGCTTTTTGCCTTCAAATCCAAAGTACTGCACAGCCCTACTTACAAAGGAAGTGTGAACCCCAAAATTCCCATTTCAGTCCCTGTTTCCTTCTTTGCAGGTTTATGAGACAATTGTTTAGGAACAATGTCTACTTTCCCATTTATGCAAATACAAACTCATTAATGCTATGCAAACAGAACCCAAAGAAAGAATAATTAGGAATAATAAGACTGTATGTTGTGAAGTGGTCATTTTGTGGGGAAAGAGCAATTTAGCATTACAGCAATCAAGAAGTATAAAACTGTGATTAAGGACAGCACCATTTGCCCTTTCTAGTATACTACAGAGGGAAATTCAAATAAAAGATAAATATGATGGTAGAAAAGATTCTTTGGGGAGGAAAAAAGCTGGAATAACTGAGTTGCTGAAAGGTCAGATTCTACAACACAAACCAAAAAGAAAACATTCAACAATGTCTCTAATACCCATGTGTACAAAAATAGCTTATAGTTATTATTGCTGTAAAAAAGGGAAAGTTATTTGGGGTCTCATAATAATTTCAAAGGCAATTATGTAAGTACAATGGAAGTCTGCAGAAAGAGAAGAAAAAAGACCCAGGAGTCTTGGTCGATTAAAAGATGATTCTGAGTCATCAATATGTGATGCATATACAGAGAAAGCACAAATCATTTTGGAATGCATTAGGAATTCCTAATAGAGATAAGGCAGTATAAATATGATGTATGAAGCATTGGTAAATATGGCTTATTGTGAATATTGTTTTAATTTGATACACAAACAATTAAAAAATGGAAAAGGCACTGTAACATTACTTACAATGGTGGTGTTTTTGAGTTTATTTCATTATTGGAAGTGACACAGTGGTGGTGTTTTTGAGTTCATTTTATTGGTGGTGGTCGCAGGTGCTTTTTCTGTTTAATAGATACTTTTTCATCATTTTGTAGCCTGGCTGCCCAACGTTTCCATGTGAAAAACCCAATAAGAAGAGTTACTTCAAGAGGTCTTCTCTTTGATTTAATTGAAGCATGGGAATCCAGAGATGCAGCAGATCACTGAAAAGGTGATAATAAAATGAAAGCCAGGTCATTTACACATAAATCTTCGCTACTTTATAATGAAATAAGTGTAAGAGCAGGTATACTACTCATTTATATTGACAATATGTTACCAATTTCATCCTTATTGGGACTCTCACACATACTGTACATAGTCAGTTCTCTTTTATGGGATTCAACCTTCTTTTGGGAATTGAATTTATGGGCCATTGTACTTTGGATGACCATATACTGTGAATTAGTTTTAGGAGTTATCTAGATCCAAGTGCTTAGAGGTACTGCAAGAAGAGGTCTATAGAATGTTATATACAGGACACTGTCCCTGGACAATGTTTCTAATTGTACTGCCTTGGATGAAAAATATTGAACCATTTGATATTTCAAACACTGAATCAAACTTTGAATGGAAGACCCTCTATATGTGAGCCTGGACAATTGTCCCTTTGATCCCCTCAAAGACCTGGATATAAAGCTGAATTTGAAGTGCCACGAGAAGTACTTGCTGCCCCTCACAAATGAAAGCAGTTCCCTTTTTGTTTTTTGCTGCCCCTCACAAATGAAAGCAGTTCCCTTTTTGTTTTTTGATGCCAACATGGCGATAATGATTTGACTTACAGGATAATAATGATATTGTCACTGAAAATTTTGGAGAATCACAACATAAGCTAGAGTCAATAATGTTAATGCCTGTGGATACCATTGCACATATAACCCTCCCAAATAATTCCATGGAACCCTGACATAACATAAAAAATAATAAATTTGACATTTTTAATAATTGAAATGCAGTATATACTTGCTTTCCTATTGATAATGGATGGTGGCTGATAGCATGGCGGTGTTTCAATTCCAACCCCACCTGGAGAGATTCTCTGTTTTTAGTATGAATTAATGCAGCTTTCAATGTGTGCAGGACACTTTGTCTAATAAGCAACAGTATGGTAATCATAGCTGAGATCATCCTAGTCAAACTCTGCTTTAAATTCAGGTTTTAGCTGCATTGAAATCTTTCAAAAAATCTGAAAAATCTAAACTTGTTCCTTATTTGTGTCCATGAGTTCATACACTTTTTTGAATAATGACCTTTCAGGCCATATGGTATAGCATGAAAACATTTCAAAAGTTGTTTGCCACATACCATTCCACTGTTTGCAGAAATGTACAAAAGTCACTTGGGCAAAGCCTAAAAAAAACCCATTGAATTCAAACCAATCTATAGAAAAACAATAAAAGATACCAAGGGGTGATATGAGGCTGTATTAAACAAGCCATTCCCTCTGGTTCTTGTTCAGCTACAAAAAGCAGTGGGTGTCTATTCTTTCTCATAAGCTTTGAATCAGTTAAAAGAGAAAATACAAAAAGGTTTTAGAAGGTTTTTTGTTAATTTGTTTTTACACATTTCTAAATAACCTTGTTAGCCACAAGGCTTACAGACATCAAATATAATCTAAAATTTCAAAGAATACAAGAATAGAATACCAGTGGACACATTTCTCACTCTGGCCCTGTAGAAAAAAATCTAGTTTGGGGAGCTGATGATTAATATTGGAGGGGAAGAGGTTTTTGCCTTCTACAGACAGCATCACTAGAAAAAGATCTTTGTTGAACAGTTTCCTGGCTATCTGTTCAAAATGATTTCATAACCAGATTGACCCATGGGAGCAGCCTTCTTTAGGCAACACTTCTGTACATAGATAACAACACAAGGAATGCTAAGCAGCTACTCCCCTCTCCAAGCCACAGAATGCCTGTCTCCATGGGTACAGTGTGATTTGCCATAAATGTGAAGGCTTCCACATGACCTGGATCCTGATAGTACAGGGTTTGAACTCATGCAGAAATCCTCATGTGTAGAGGAAGGTTGCCCACTGCAGATAATCATGTTATACCTGTGAGTGACCAGCCATCACACCATGACTTAGAAAAGGATAAATTGCTCGGCTATCACTCCTCATGTGTTGAATACTATGACGGAATGTAGCCCAGAAGAGGGCTAATGAATTATTGATAAGCAGCCAGCTCCCTACGGATAGTTGCATGCAAATGAGAGATCAGAAAGAAAAGACATGGAACAAGTTATTAGCTTTCACACCACTTCAATAGTGAGTTCTATTCAAGTTCTAAATGTCAGTTGTAGTCAGTCACATCCAATGAATGCCTCATGTAAATGACAGGACTTAAGATATTTCCCTTCACCAAGTTGGCAAATTGTTATTGAGTTATGATAGGAATGGAGAAAACAACTTGACAACCACTGAGGAACACAGATTGGGGGGAATCCCAATGTCCCCAAACTGGATTTCTGCTACAGTCCAGTCAAATGCAAACTAAGGCAGAACTTTTAGAAGAAAAGAGTTCTTTTTACCAATATCTTTAGTGATGGCTCAGCGGGTAAGACGCCAGGCTTGTTGATCGGAAGATCACAAGTTCAGAGGTTCGAATCCCTAGCCCCGCATGACAGAGTGAGCTCCCGCACTTGTCCCACCTCTTGCCAACCTAGCAATTCGAAAGCATGCAAATGCAAGTAGATGAATAGGTACCACTTCGATGGGTAGGCAACAGCATTCCGCGCATGTCATGCCAGCCACATGACCGTGGAAGCGTCTTTGGACAACACTGGCTCTTCGGCTAACCAACGGAGATGAGCACCGGCCCCTAGAGTTGGACACGACTGTGCAAGGGAAACCTGCACGTGTTATTATATAATTATATGTAATTATGTAAAGGTTCCCCCGCACATTTGTGCAGTCGTGTCCGATATGATATGTTTCCCATTTACCTTTGTTTATTATTTCTCATCTATAAAATGCTTCTTGTGCTGAGAGCCATAAAGGTGTTTTCAGGCACAACCTGGGTTTGTATCTACTGCATATTCTCAATATGGCATATCTAACATAATGAATTTTAAAATCTACATTAAACGTGACTTTATCGTACCATAAGTATCCATGCCACCCAAATCTCAGGTAATGCTCTTCTAACTCTAAAAGTCTTTTATTTCTCAGCACATCAATCTGTATGAAAAACTTCCTAACTAAACATAAATGGAGGAAGTCTCCCTTATTTTGTCCCTACTTCCCCATTTATACAATATGTTACTCTACATTTTCTTCAAATGATGAACTATGACTTCCCTACATGCCTATTTAGGTAACTAGTGAGAGAAGTAAACCTGAAAAAACCTGACTAAAAACCAGGGCTGCAACTTCACTTTATCATCATATTCATCTGGCTAGTGTTCATATATAAAGCAATGACTTCAACAGATACAAATATCTCATTTGGTGTTTTGCTATGGTATTTCAGTTGGGACCAAGACCTTTTCATAGTCTATCTCTCCATCTTGTAGGAGGTCATCCAAGAGAGCATGTACAAATATAGGACCACCACCAAGTCACTTATTGTGTCCACCTCTGTCAGGTAAATATATGATGTGTCCTGACCATTTATATTTCTGTTTTAATGCCTTTGTTATGACATCTTTGAAATTAGTCTGTCTTGAATGTTGACATTTCTGATTCAATCTTTGAAAGCCAGCAACTTAGTTTAGTTATTCTTCAAAATCAACAGGATGGAACTAAAGGCATGGGGGGGAGTAGGGGGACACAGGTATGAGTGACCTTCGAATGGTCACTCATGCCCTAGTCACCTCCCGTATAGACTACTGTAATGTGCTCTACATGGGGCTACCCTTGAAGAGTATCCGGAAGCTACAGCTGGTCCAGAATGCGGCCGCGCGAGCAGTCTTGGGAGCCCCAAGGAGGGCACATATAACACCTTTGCTCTGCGAGCTGCATTGGGTGCCAGTCTGCTTCTGGGTCCAATTCAAGGTGTTGGTTATCACCTTTAAAGCCCTACATGGCATGGGTCCAGGTTACCTGAGGAACCGCCTCACCCATATAGTGAAAGTCACTCATGGAGGTGGCTGGCGCCGTGATTGTCGCAAAATAACAGCATATGTCCATCTTGAATTTTTATATTTTATATTTTTGTAGTTTTAGATTAGTATCTATTTTATCTGTAGATAGATAGATAGATTTTATTGTAGTGTTTTTAATTGTTATTCTATTGTTGTAAGCCACCCAGAGTCATCGTGTACGAGATGGGTGGCCGAGAAATTAATTAAATTAAATTAAATTAAATTAAATTAAATTAAATTAAATTAAATTAAATTAAATTAAATTAAATTAAATTAAATTAAATTAAATTAAATTATCCAGTTAAAAAAACAGTGGTGCCTCAGAATTCCATAAGGCTGAATAGCTATGTCCAAATGTTATCTCATGATAAACTGGATCTGCCTTATAAGACAGATTAATAATAACAACAAAAACAACAACAACAACAAAACATGACTTATTGATAGATGTCTAACTGAACCATTTTTCCTACAGATTCTACTTCCATTAAAAGAAAGGGCAGAAATGCTGTAACAATTGTTCCACAGAGTCTTACACAATATCTCCAGTTACAAAGGGTACAGGCCCTTTAACAGAAAACAACTTCAGAAATCTGTTGATATTAAAATGCTCCAAACTCTCTGATTAAAGAGAAAGTATACTTAGTTGATTAAAGAATAGTAATTAAAGTAATTATATGAGATTTATACTCCTCTATGCTCTTTTATCCGGAAACATTCAATGAGATTTATACTTGAGTAGACCTATACAGTTTTGTTATTTTTCATATAAGTATGCAAATCCTATACACTTTTATTTGAAAGTTAGTTCCAATCAACATATTGTAAATCATTAGTCCTCTAAGCCAGTCCATACCGATCCACTCCATTCTTCTAAAATGGTTCTGCTATGAGCAAAATCTTTTTGGTGTATTCACCAAGAAGTTCTTCTTTTGCATAAAATGTGTTTTCTTAAGCCATGCTTTGTTTTAAAATCTAAAGTAGCTTTTTATTTATTTATTTATTTATTTACTTACTTACTTACTTACTTACTTACTTACTTACTGGACTTTTATCACCACGCCATCTCCCCCAAAGGGGACTCTGGGCTTTTTGATCAACTTGGCAATAAGCAGTCTAAAGTAAGGAGTACATGCATAAACAATTCAGTAATCTACTTAAACAACTTTTGGTTTACATACTGCAGCAGAGGGTGAACACTGATATTTTAAGCAACTCTTCTCTGGAGGTATGAAAAGCTTCACACTTCACTGCCATAGCCTGTACTTTTGTGAAGTACATCACAAAATCCATAGCAATCTAGACCTACATATTTTTCCCTTGAAATGCTACAGTCTCTGACAGTAGGAGACATATCACTTGAGGCTTGCCATTAACAGCTGGAATCATTCACGTTCTAGAGTGCTAACCCAGGTTGATCCTATTGCTTGGTGGATCAAGGGATGAAATGCCAAGCAGCTGAAATGATAGCTTGGCTAAAATTGAATTAACATTTTTGTTTCAGAGGGCAGTGGATGATCCTTGGATTAGCCAATACATATCGAAACTCAAGGTGTCTGTTTAGGTCTAAAGGTCTAAAGGGAATGCACAGTGGCTGATGATTTGTAAGAGGCTTGTGTATAAAATAACTGGTCATCTCAGACACTTCCTACTGGACAAGTTTCTGAAGGCAGGCAAATTGAATATCGATTTGGAGAAGCTATATGTGTGTGTGTCTGGATAACTTCATGTCTTCTTCCCATCCTCCAACACTGACAAAGATGTGCTGATTTGGCAGTATAGGATAAAGGAGAATATAAAATGTCCTTATATCCCAAACCAGTACTGGATGCAATTAATCTTTTGAGAAGGCAGATCACTATGTTTTTATTTCTATATGTTCTATAATTTAGCAAGGTAAGTCCAGGAAGGAAGGATGGTGCAGTGGTGGCCAACACTGCAGTTCAAGTTGCATGCCATCCCAGCCAGAGGCTTTAATAAGGAATTAAAGGAATTTTAAAAAAGGATGAGGTGGGAAAGGGAAGAGGGAAAAAATGTCCCATCAAAATTCTAATCTCCCCCACCATTCTGTCATGAACTGATCCCAACAATGCAAGTAAGGATCCACAGTAAGTAGGATGCAGCCCCTTTTTATCAGCCAAACCTTCATACCTGCTATTACTAGTTTTACATCTGGATCTGGAAAAGTTGGAACATACAGTATATAGCCATCCCCTTAAGTTGTTCAAAAGCCTTATCAATAGTACATCATGAAGGTAAATGCTCTTCCCAATCTGTAGCAGTGGGATATCTAACACATATAATCAGCACAATCCAGTCAAAGAGTAGGAGATCTGCATTTTGAGCACCACCCTTTAAATATTAATTTACCATAGAATCAGTAGATAGGATGCCTAACTGATACTGCACTCATTTGACACACAGTAGACATTCTGATCCTTCAAGTGAACTAACCGTTGCCACATCCTCTCAGTTGGCTGTTATTTATTATTATTAGCAATTTCAGACAACTTCACCTATTTCCAATTCTTTCTGTCCATCTGGTATGCTTAGGCAAAATGGGTATGCTTCAGATCTCCTCAATAAAATATTGTCATCCTATGGGACCAAAGAAGAGTGTCTTCTGTCATGGACCCTGCTTCTGGAATAGCATCCCCCTGGAGATACATACAGATTCTACTCATCAAGAGTTTCCCAGGACTGGGATTAGGGTGTTTGTGGAGCCCCTGTCAATTTTTTTTAATGTTACTGATATGGTTTTGTCTGGGTGGTCATGTTTCTTTAAATTATGTATTTTTAATTAACATAAGCCACCCAGAGTCTTTTTGGAGTCAGGCAGCCTCAAAATCAATTAAACAAACAAATAAATCTCTTGTCTTGTAACATCCAGGTAGACTGTGGCACCCCTCCTCGAGGTCCTTCAAACTTACCTGTGATTAAAGGATGACTTTTCAGCCATTCAAGTCTCATAAGTCTACTCTTTTTCTCATCCTATAAATTCACCTTCACTAGAATACTTTTTAAAATTGTATTTAAAAGATCATAAATGAAAAAAGTATAAGTAAGAGAAGTATATGTACCCATAGATAAAGAGTATACATGAATACATATAGAAAACACCCCTGACCATGCCAGTCAAACTCCCAACACCAGATGATTAATATTGAGATTCAGGGTTTAAGATCACTCGAAGGATCTAAACATTGGAGGCCCCCCCCCTCAGCTGTCTTTGAAGGCCGATACAGGAAGATTCCTTACCTGCAGAGACAAAGCACCTGTGACTCTGGACACACAGAGCCTGTGCTTCTCCAGTGCCTGTATTATAGAGGCATTCGTACCAGCCTCATCTCACCATTACGGCAAACATACCCAGAGTGCACAGGACAATTCTACACCTCCCTACTGCTTTCAGATATCAACCCTGCTGCACCATACAATGTTGCCAGGTTCTGCGCAGCAGCACTTAGAATTCGTCAGATGATGACCTGTGCCATAAACTAGACTTAATGAGCATCTAGTTCACCATACTAGAGTGCTCTGTAATTTGATAGTCTTCCACATGCTAACCTTTATGCTTCCCTACATCCACCTAATGTTCCTACCCCTTTTTTAGATTCTTTTAGACTCTTGTTTTTTATATAAACTTTCTGTTTTAATACATATAGCTTTTATATCTTCTAGCTGTTCATATTTTTTTAGACTCTGATGTATCTTCTATGCTTTTTAACTGACTGTATCCCAGTCTCCTTATGCTGGTCTATGTAAAAAAGATTTGATTTGATTTGATTTGATTTGATTTGATTTGATTTGATTTGATTTGATTTGATTTGATTGAGGATTTAAAACTATGTTAACATATTAACTAATGGTTTACACCCTGTATATGCTCATTATAGGAAGGGGAGAAACTCATGGATGTAGGGAAAGGGGTGCATTCCTCTAGCTTCTCCTCAAGGACAGGAGGAAAGCACATTAACATGGCTGTGAAGAAAAGACCTAAAAATTAATGTACCAAAGACCAATGAAGCTATGTTTGACAAGGAAAACAAGAGTGAATGATTGCAAGTTATACACAAAAGAAGAAGGAAAAAAAAACTGGAGCTGATAGGAAAATTTGTATAACTTGGTATAAAATTTACTGATGGTGGGGAAATGGATGGAGAAATTTCCAGAAGTGAAAATGCTGGTAGTAAGGTAGTACATAGTATGTGGTCTATGATGAAAAATGAACATTTGCTGAAAGAAGCAGAAATATCTGGGTATAAGAGCACGCTTCTACCTTGGAAATGAGAATTGGGAATGTCAGGAGAAACATAAAAGAAAATTAAATGCAGTAGAAATGGATACTTAAGAAGTGTGTGTGATAAAACAACGAGAGAGAGAATCAGTATGGGAGCTGAAAGAATACAGACTGAATATAAAAGTGAGTGGAGAATTTTTAAGATATGCAAATATTCACAGAAAGGCAGTATTTAATGTGTTGTCTGAAATGAATGTCATTTGTTTCAGACAAGTGGTTTATACTTTGTTTACTGTATATATTCATATGTCAAAGGGATAATATAAATGTATACCCATGATTGGTTTCATGGTTTATGGTTAAAGGGTGAGATAATTCGTGAGGGATACAAAATTGATGATTGGTTCCAAATGTGAGCCAGGCTATATAAATAAATATTTATTTTTTTGTTTGTTTGTTTATTTGGTAAATTTATATAGCCATCCATGTCATGTACATGATCTGGGCAGTTAACAATTAAAACAAAGTAAAACACAACCAATGATTAAAATCTCAATAACTTAAAACAGCATAAAATGGCAGCCAAGAATTAACAAACCCCACATAATCAATGCAACCAGGTAATGGGCTCACCCCCACTCTCAGGTTTCCAGACTTGATGGCAAAACCAAGTTTTTAATGCCTTATGAAGGGCGAGCAGTGTCAGGGCAAGTCTGGTGTCTGGGGGGATGGTATTCCAAGGGGCAGGTGCCATAGCAGAAAAGGCCCTTCTCCTGGGTCCTGCTAGATGACACTCTCTTATGGATGGGACCCAGGGCATGCCTCTCCTGCCAGATATAATAGGATGGGTACCATTGGGGAGAGACAGTCCCATATGTAACCCAGCCCCAAGCCATGAAGGGCTTTAAAAGTATCCACTAGCACTTGGATTTGCACCCAGAAGCATACTGGCAGCTAATGCAGCTTGCAGAACAGAGGTGTTCTACCAGCCCTGGAGAAAGGAGAACAAGCATAATCTAGTGCTGCTCACCCCAGCATCCAGAACCAATCCAGAAGGATACCATGATCAATGATATTGAAAGCAGCTGAGAGTTCAAGGAGAGCAAGGACAGATGCACCACCCCTGTCCTGCTCACACCAGAGATCATCCAACAATGTGATCAATGCCGTCTCAGTCTAGGTCCCACACCCAGGCCTGAATCCCAACTGAAAGGGGTCCAGATAATCTGCTTCTTCCAAAGTCCTTTGAAGCTGCTGTCTTCCCCAAAAGGGAAGGTTGGAAACTGGACTAAAATTGTCCAGTATTGTTGGGTCCAGCAATGGCCTCTTGAAGAGAGGGCAGACCACCGCCTCCTTAAGAGACGGTGGGACCACACACCCCTTGACAGAGAGCAAAATTTGAGAAGTTCAATATGACTTTATGCTAGGCAGGGTTTATGCAGATCAGATGGCTGTACTTCAGCAGGTTAGTGAGGCATGTATAAATGTGAGGGAAAGAAATATCCCATCTTTGATTTATAGAAAGGATATGATCATGTGAATAGGCTTGAATTATGGAATATTTTGCATAAATAGACATGAAGGTTGGTTGTTGGATGTGATAAAAGCAGTATATGGTGAAAGTAAATTATGTGTGAGAATCAATTAAATGCCTAGTGAATGGTTCAACACTAAGCAATAAGATGAAGATGTGTGATGTCCCCTTGGTGTTCAATGTCTTTCTGGATAAATGTATAAGAGATGCTTGTGGTGATGCAAGTTGGGTATTGGTAGGGGATATGCACTGCTGTAGGCAGATGATGCCTTATTGTTGACTTGGAACCCAAATAATATGGAGTAAATGTTAGACTGTATGATGCAATGAAGAGTGTGTATCTGTTAATTAATCTATCAAAGACCTAAATATTGTATCTAATAAGGAAAATGGAATGAATAATTGCAAAGTATACATAAATGGTAGAAAAACTGCAGCAAAGAGATGAATTTATGTACCTTGATAGAATGTTTACTAAAGATGGAAAATGGATGGAAAATCTTAAGACATGCACATGCTGATAGAAAGGTATGATGTGGTCCATTGTGAAGAATGAATGTTTGTCCAAAGAAACAAAAATGGCTGCTTATTAGAGTTTGCTTCTTCTCACTTTGTTATATGAAGGTGAGAGCTGGATATGTCAAGAGAAACTTATGTAAATTGAATTCAGGGGGTGGTGTGCTTAAGATATATGCAGGATAAAACAAAAAATAGATTGGTGAATGATTGTGGATTGAATACAAAGTAAGCAGCAAGTATGAACGAATCTAAAGAAGTATGTTAAGGTAGTTTGTTCACATGGGGAGAATGAATGATGATCAAATCAGAAAGCAAAGATAGGGAGGAACAATGAGTGGATTGATAGGAAGCAGAACATTGAAAAGTCACGATTAGATGGAATTGATGAGGACCTCAGAAAGAATGATGTAAGAATTTTAAAGAACAAAATGCAGTGTAGGAAGTGGTATATGGATATGGTAGAAGCAAGAATGGTTTGCAAGGAAAGAGAGATGCATCTTTGGTAGATATCAAATAGCATTGGGATAAACTAGATTTAATGACATTTTTACTTTGCTTATCTATCTTTATTTTGTCTTTAATTTCTTCAGCTTAGTATTTTTGTGACATTTCTGTGTTTTTGTAATGTTGCTTAACTCGAAAGGGAATAGCAAGATAGGTATTTATGTATGTGTGTGTATGGATGGATGGATGGAAAATGTATACTATACTGTATGTGGTTTATCTCTTTTGCTTGAAGCTAGAGAATAGAAGCAGCAATGGTCAGGTTGAAGGCAGATATTAATGCAAGTAGTATCATTTGTCAACAATGACAATTGCCTCTAAATCTAGTATATTCACCAACAGAACAACTGCTCTGCTACTAAGGAGCTAATCACATCTCTGATGTCTTACCATCTAACAGGCAAGTCAGTGAGACCTTGTGGTGAAAAAGTGTGGTGGAGATGGCAGTGAACAATTTAAGGTTATAAGCCTCTTTCAGACTGAGCACTGGTATTGTGCAACTCTAGTGTCAATTGCAGGGGACTCACACTTCAGTTACATGGGTGCACACCACAGGTATGATTTGATACATATAAGGAAAGTGAAGTAAGAAAGAAAAAGTCCCCAAATAAGAGAAAATTATGTTTCAAGATGGTCATCAAATCTTACATAGCTCAAGCATGTTTACCACACTGTTTATACCTGTGGGCTTACCATTTGTGACAACATAAGATTTGGGAATGTGGGAGAAGAGAGGAAAGGAAATATTCAGTGAATCTGTCACTAGAAGTGTTCCTCTTAAAACATTAACTCAAATGCTTAACTTTCCAAGATGTTAGCATGTCATTACTTGTCACATCAATTGTTCATCTGAAGGTTTGCAGGCAGTATATTTGAAGACTGCTGCAGAGCAACTATCAGGATTCATAAATAAGATATAACATGGTTCATATTTTATAAGCTATAGTTTTATAAGCTTTCTATAGTTATGAAGGAAAGAGGAGAAATTGAACTCTGCAGTTCTTAACCAAACGTTCTAGTTTGTTTAAGGTCAACCCATACATTATACTCAAAACACATTGGCCCCTTTATTGTTGTAGTAACCCCTCCTTTAATAAATCAGTTTTTAAAAATACCCAGTTTCCTGCTACTTATTGATTATGAGTTTCAAATGATAAGAAGGTATGCAAATGATATAGATTTTGCAATATACATCTTTTAAACCCATGTTATTATTAGAGAGAGACTTGGGCATTCTTATGGTTGGTTTAAAATACATGCAGATGAAACTTAATGGCATAAACCCTCCTTTCCAACCCCCTAGTTTTCTAGTGTAATACACAATCAAAGTGGTTTTAAAAATGACTCTTTTCTTAAACGTATGAGCCTGGCTTCACTCAGCCAATACTTAGAAGCAGGATCCTCGCAGACAGTGCTTCGAGGACCCAGTTCTTTGATGTATGTTTATTACAAGACAAAAAAAAAACCTGTTAAAGAAGACATCCAGCAACTCCTATGTAAAAATTCAAGCCCTGTTTAGTAGGATCAAGAGGACTTGCATCTTTCTCCTGCCCATGCAGCACAAGGGCTGGCGCTGGGCTGGGACTAGGGTCTCACAGTTTTGGGTGGGAGAAATGATTGCCACCTGTTCCTGTTATATATTACTGGACTAGTCTTGTCTCAAGCTGATTCTTAGGTCTGAAAAGACAAATCCAGAGCATGCAAAAACAGTCTTGGGAACCAGTTCATATTTTTCTGTATTTGTGAAACAGGTCAAAGACAGAAAAATCTTTCAATGGTAACCATGTAAGCAGCATTTAACATAAGCAGATAACAAGATAGTTGTCCCCCACTTGACTTCAAAAAAGCTTGGTATGCAGTAGAGCAGTAAATTACTTTATGATTTAATTGATTCTACCATTCAGTGATTAATTAGCTCCTTGCCTGCAATAGTACAGATTTTGTTATAGTATATGAGTGTGCTATTCTTGAATGTACCTATGTGTAGAGCTATAGCTATTCCCCCCTTAGAGTTCATCAAAGACATTAATTATTCTTAGACTATAATGTTACATGGCTAATAGAATGCTGATCTTTCTTCTGATCTTCTTCTCCCTCTGGCCATCTGCACAAGGTAGACATGATCCCTCAAACCCTGATTTTCCTGTATCTTTGGTAATCTTCCCATCATCCAGGAACACTTTTGGTGTTCAGTCCACCCTGAAACTTGTGATCTTCAGCAGGCCAAACTGCCTAAGTCAGCCAACCATGGTCTTTTCCCTAACTCAAAAGCTCCAACTTGTTTCCTGCCAACTTATCAGTCAGTCTTCATTTCCTTCCCCTACACTTCATGAGAGTCGATCTTCTCCAACCCAGTGCTTTCTCAGAAATGTTTATCACCTCCAGGTACAGCTTGTGTTTCTAGGAGATTATGTGACAGGCACATCTATAGTCACAGTTTCTGAGCCATATTTGTTACATGTGGTGGCTGTATAGTTTTCTATGCATAAGCTAAGAAGTTGGTGCAAGTAAACACTAGAGGTACTTGAAAGAAATTATACTTGAAAATGTAAGGCCTGTGAATGACAAATGATGAATAAGCCCACTGAAATATACATGTGATTTTCAGAACAGCTATTTTGCAAATTAATTAAAAATTCCGTTTAAATTTACATTCATCTGAATTATGGAAAGTTCAAATGGTTTAAGGCAGGAGTGAGAAAACCAAATATATGGACTACGTTCTGAGGTAGCCCTTGAAACCCTTTCCAGATACCATGGTACAACTGATACATTATCCAAGATGCATTAATTTTTAAAATATTCAAATGTGTTTCAAAATTCCTAATTCTTGGGAAAGTAGGTGATTACACTGATTACCAGTTGTATATTTTTAGCTTGGTCCTGCCCACTTTGTGGAGTAGATTCCTGCCACAATCCTTCCAGGTCTTCAGCCTGTGAAAGATTGCATGCTCATTGATCAGGAAGGTCAAATCAAACCTTCTTTATGACTTTAAACTTCACTTGTTTAAAACTTTGTAGAAATGCAACATCAGCTTCTAATATGTGCTGAGGATCTTTCCAAGAGCACAGTAACATTATAGTGTGTATTGTTGGTAATTATCTGAGGCTCATGCATTAATCTAATGTTCTAATATAAAAATATTGCCCTGCAATTCAGTGTGAATTTACCTCTGAAAATATGAAAATGTTATCTCTTATATTGCCTTACTTTCAAAGTTTATGTATACATTTCTAAAGCTTCACTGTCATAAATTGATCAAGCTCTTAAGAGGTGCTGAAAAGCTCTCACTTCTAGGTTTCATCATTCAACTGTGTTATTTCTCACAAATATGAGCCATAGCTCAGAAGTCTATAGTTCTCAACTGTCTCATGAACAAATATCTTTACTAATTAATTTGTTCTCAGAGGAAGCACACAAAATGACAAAATAAGAAAAAAAATCTCCTATAAATCTCCCTGAATTTTTAATTATTGTAATAATAGTAGTAGTAATTGTTTATAGTATCAGTTATGTGCCATCAAGACAGCATCAGCTCTTAGTGACTACACAGATAGACCTTTGTCAGGATGATCTGTCCCCAACCTGGCCTTCTTCTAATGATGCACTTATCATTGCTGTAATTGAGTCCATTTATCTTTCATTTGGTTATCATCCTTTTCTCTTTCCTTCCACATTTTCAGCATTATAGAATTCTCAAGAGAGCTAGATCTTCATGTGTCCAAAATATCATAATTTGAACCTAGTCATTTGTGTCTCGAGTGAAAACTCTAGATTGACTTGTTCTATGATCCATGTCTCCATGATAGTCTCAGAAGTCTCCAACATCAAAGTTCAAAAGCATCTATCTATCTATCTATCTATCTATCTATCTATCTATCTATCTATCTATCTATTAAATTTATATTACCGCCCATCTCCCCTATCAAGGACTATACTGTTCTGCTTCTTCAAAGTCCAAATTTAACTTCTGCAGAGGGTCACAGAAGCCATCATCTACACAATTCTGATCCTTGTAGGTACAGATACATCCTGGCATTTGAATTTCTTTTCCAAGGCCTTCATTGCTATTTGACTAAGTAATAGTCTATGTTGTATTTCTTGGCTGTAGGTTGCTTTACTATGTATAGTTCATCCTAGAAGAAAGAAGAAATCTACTACATAGCATCTTCATTGTAATTTCTAAGGCTGGTTGCTATACCTCTTGTTAATAGTTTGATCTTTTTATATTGAATTGTGGTCTAATTTTTTCAGTGTTCTCCTTGACTATCATTACAAGAGCATGCAGATCATTTGCATTTTCAGATATCAGATTAGTATCATCAGCATAGCACAGGTTATTAATACTCTCATTGCTTCTTCCTCCAATTTTAAAACCATGTTCATCTTCCAATCTACCCTTCCTCAGTATATATTCAACAATTATGTTGAATAAATAAAGATAGATTATGTTCCCTTGCCTCACTCCTTTCTCAACTTGGAGCCAGTCTATTTCTCCATGTTCATCTGGACTGTAGCTTCCTGCCCTGTGTATAAATTTTGCATGAGGACAATGAGATATTCTGGGATTCCCATTTTCCTCAGGCATGATGTGGTTGACACAGTCAAAGGCCTTTCTATATCAAAGAAGTACTAATTGAATTCTTTTTAGTTTTCTTTGGCTTTCTCATTTATCCAGTGAGCATCAGGATAATGTGTCAGCCTTTTAAAAAAGCATCTTGAACATCTGGCATCTCTTTTTCCATGTAGGGTTCTAATTTGTTTTGGATGATTCTAAGCATTATTTTGCCGGCATCTAAAATTAAGGATATTGTATGAAAGTTTGCACAATTAGTTAAGTCTCATTTCTTTGGTCTTGTAGGCTCATCTCTTCCAATCTGTTGGCCACTGTTATTCTTCAGATTTGCTGGCATTGTTTGGTTAGAACCTTTACAAATTTTTCTTCTGTTGCTTGTCATGTTTCTATAGATCAATAGTACTATTACCAGTAGTAATAGAAGAACAAGAAGGAACTATGACATTGTAGTTAATAGGTTGGACTTGAACTGGGGAGATCCAAGTTATGTCCAATTTCAATCAGGCACCCTCTCTTAACCTCAAACAACAGTTATTTGTTGTGACAGTATTAACAAAAAGACATATTATGTATGCCGGAAAAATGGGACACAAATAAAAAAGAAAAATCCATGTGCCAAAAAACTTACAGTCCAGGACTGCCAATATTTATTTGCTACCCTCCCATGCCCATAGCAATAGCCTAGAACACTATACTGTATTTATCCCATTGTTTCACTTAGAAGTGTTTGCAGCAGACAACAGTCTGAATACAGTGCCAGGTAGGTTGTGCTTTATAACCAGACCATCCATCCATTCATCCGTCCGTCACACTACAATTCCTCTGTGGCTAAGTATATTAATCTCTCTCTCTCTCTCTCTCTCTTTCTCTCTCTCTGTATTTTGTGTACATTTTGTTTACAATCCTAACCCTAACCCTCAAGAGAGAATGAGTATTAATATCACTAGTAACCTTATTTGAGGCAAGACAATCAAGTTCATAAGGGAACTTGTTTCATGATTGAATGAGAATGAAGAATAATCTTAAGGTATAAATGGAGTGTGTTGGGTGACCTGATTAGGAAACATCAATGACATACCTCCTCCTCCACCTATGGATGTGAAGAGATGAGAACACTGGCTGGTGAAGATTTTCTGACACAAATAGCATCTGGCTGTCACTCATTATGTGCAGTGCTTTTTTCTGTGTGTGTGAAAGAAAGGGAGCCCATTCATCCTGAATTAAACTGTTCTTTCCCCAAACCACTCTGTTAATTCAAACCTTTTTCCAATTTGTTCTGAACTGCTGAATTGCTATAACCATGCAGGAAAGCAGGAGGTGCCTGGGATGGTATTCAAAAGGGGGAAGAATGGGCTTTTGCCACATTTTTACAATAAGGAGGTCTAGAGGTGAGGAAATAAATAAATAAATAAACAAACAAACAAATAAATAACTGGGACTGGAAATTTGCATTATCACTTTGGCACAATGCATCTGCATAATTTGTAGTTATTGATAAGGTTGCCACCTTGTTTACCAGCCCAAGCTCCTATGACAGCAGGTTGATGTGCAGACATTAGCCAGGAATTATGCTCATCGTTATACTATAAAGCTTCACCAGCTGATTTTTTTTTTGGAGATATGTCACTGAAGCTGTCAGATAAAGTATAGGAAAAAGCCAAATCAAATTCTTGCTGGTCATTTGGCAAGTGAAGTTATTGGAACATTTTGGTTGGTTGCAACAAATGCCACTTCAAAATAATTCATAATTCATTTTGGACTGTGCATTTAAAAAACATGACCAAAAGTGGCTTCTAAAGAATGTTAGATTTACTATATTTTGGTACAAATGCTGTGCACAATTTTTTTTAGCATTAGATTGTTTTTCAGGTCTGGAAAGCAGAAGGAAGGAAGGAAGGAAGGAAGGAAGGAAGGAAGGAAGGAAGGAAGGAAGGAAGGAAGGAAGGAAGGAAGGAAGGAAGGAAGGAAGGAAGGAAAATAACAACAACAAAAATCTTTTAATTCCATACAAATACAAAGCATTAATATCCAAGGAAATATTTGGTATGAAGCCAGAACTTTTATTTTGTACAGATTTTGGCATAATGAATGGGATTGATGAATAGAATTATGGGTTGTGAGTTTCATGTATTTTATGATTTTTTTATATGCTTTTATATTGTTCCTTTTCCTTGTTTTTAAGTTTTTGTATTGTTCTTTTTTGTTCTTTTTTATATTGGTTTTAATTGTTTGTAAGTAACCCAAAGTTATATATATGAGATGAGTGGGTACATAAATTTGAATAATAAACAAACAAACAAATAAATGTGGAGTCCTTGGTGCTCTCTGAGCCTTGCTGTTTTCTTGCAGACGTCTCATTGGCAGGCTAGGCAACATCTTCAGTGCGAAAAGGGAGTGGGACTTTCTCTTTGTTTATATACCATGGCTTGTCCTGCTTGTGTTGGTGGAGGTGTTGTTCTCTCCATAGTAGTTCCTTGATTGGGCTGTTCTTTGCGACTTGCTTGATTGACTGAGTTAATAGTTCCATGATTAGGGTATATTGTGCTGTTTGATTGTTCCTCTGGTGCTAATCTTGGTGTTAATCTTTGCATATCTGGGTGTTGATTGCTGGCAAGGAGGTGTTCTGGTCTTCTGGCTTTTCTATTGTCTCTTATGAATGGTATGTCAATGTTGTTTACCTCTATGTGTCTGTTGATGGCTGCTTTGTCTGAATGCCAAGCTTCCAGGAATTCTCTAGCATTTTTGGATTTGGCTTGGTTTAAGATGCTCACAGTTTCCCAGTTGAAAGTATGGTTACGTCTGTCCATGTGTTGTGAGATTAAGGAGTTTTCACTGTGTCTTCTGACTGCTAGTTGGTGTTCGTTGATGCGTTCTGCTAGTCTTCTGCCAGTATGTCCTACATAGTGGCTGTTACAGTCTTTCCACTGTATGTTGTAAATAACTCTTGTTTTTTCTTCTTGGGCTACTGGGTCTTTTGGTTTACTTACAATGTTCTGAAGGTGAATGAATCCCATAGGTGTTCCTTTGATTTGTTGGTATATTTGTCCATCAAACTGAAAGTAGGTGGTGAGGCAGAGGTTGATGAGGTCCATGATTCTGGGTATTTTGATCTTGGTATATCTTGTTAGGTCAGGTGTGTTGCGTAGAACTGCTGCCATGGATTCAATCGCTAGTGCTTGGTCTATGGATGTAAGAGTGCAGTGACATCAAATGACCACATAATTGAATCTTCATCTATTTTTAGGTCTTTGATTTTCTGGAGGCACTGTAGTGGGGATATGTCTATGAAGGTTCTCAGTCATCCAGGTGGAATTGTCTGTAGCTTGAATCATGTCAACTGGATTTCTATTTCCTCAGTGGAAACGTTTTGCTCCTTATCAAAGGAGCTTCTTCAGTCTGAGCAAAGTTGGTAAGGGAATCCTAAATATGTTTCTAGGTAGCTGTGTGACCTTACACCTGGACCTAGCCCCAGGTGTAAGGTCACACAGCTACCTAGAAACATATTTAGGATTCCCTTACCAACTTTGCTCAGACTGAAGAAGCTCCTTGGATAAGGAGCGAAACGTTTCCACTGAGAAAATAGAAATCCAGTTGACATGATTCAAGCTACAGACTGTAGTGGGGAGTTTATAGAGTATTCGCTCTCCTCGTTGAGATGCCCAAGTTTTCTTGTAAGTTCTTTAGCTATGTAATATGTGGGGGTCCCTGGTAACGATACAATTGGACGGAGCAGTATGTTGGGCTTGTGTATTTTGGGGCATCCATAGAAGCGTTGGATGATGGGTTCGGTGCTTTTTATCCGCCTCTGTTCTTCTTTTGTGATTTGACCTTTCTGGGTTAATTCGTTGAGGATTCTTTTCACCTGGTTGTCCAGTTTCTGTATGGGATTGGTGTTTACTGGTGTGTAGGTTTCTTTGTCCTCAAGTAAATCTTTGGCTTTTTGTATATATTGCGATCTGTCCATAATGATGGAGGTGCTGCCTTTGTCTGCTGGGAGGATGATGATAGTTTGGTCCATCTTTAGGTTTTTGAGGGCTGCTCTGTCCTCTGCTTTCAGTTGGTTCTCTTTCCATGTTCTACTGGTTTCTTGTATGATTATCTGTCTTACAATGTCTTGGGTTTCTGTAGTAAGTCCTGTAGTTTTCAATGCTGCTTCTAAAGCTGCAAAGAATTCTAATTTATTTGCATCCTCTGTGTTGTAATTGAGGCCTCTCTGCAGGATATTGTGTTCTGCAGTGGATAATGGGCGGCTGGACATGTTGACAACCCATTCTGGTTCTGGTACTTCTTTGTTTCTGGGGTTTAACTTAAGTAGTTTAGTTTGGAGTTTAGCTTTCCTTTTTTCTGCTTGTCTCAGTGATGTGGTCTTGATGGTAGTAGACAGCATGTTGATTTATTCAGGGGTCATAGTCTGTTCTAGTTGTTCCTTGAGGCTGTCCATTGTGTGTTGATATTTGTTTAATCTGAGGTGGGCATCCATGATCATTAGCCATATCATTTTTCGCCCACTTTGTTGTGCTATCTTCCATCCATCTGTGCAGTTGATTGGAGGTTTGTATCTGACACTGGCGGGCGGGGCATGCTGTCGTATGCATTCATGCAGAAAAAACAGCTGTTGCCTACCTGCAAATTTCTTCCATTTGGGTGCTATCTGGAGCATTAGGACTGTAACAGCCACTATGTAGGACAGACTGGCAGAAGACTAGAAGAATGCATCCACGAACACCAACTAACAGTCAGAAGACACGATGAAAACTCCTTAATCTCACAACACATCGACAGAATCAACCATACCTTCACCTGGGAAACTGTGAGCATCTTAAACCAAGCCAAATCCAAAAATGCTAAAGAATTCCTGGAAGCTTGGCACTCAGACAAAGCAGCCATCAACAGACACATAGAGGTAAACAACATTAACATACCATTCATAAGAGACAATAGAAAAGCCAGAAGACCAGAACACCTCCTTGCCAGCAATCAACACCCAGATATGCAAAGATTAACACCAGGATTAGCACCAGAGGAACAATCAAACAGCACAATATATCCTAATCAAGGAACTATTAACTCAGTCAATCAACCAAACAGCAAACAGCAGCCCAATGAAGGAACTACCAAGGAGAGAACATCACCCCCACCAACACAAGCAGGACAAGCCATGGTATATAAACAGAGAGAAAGTCCCACTCCCTTTTCGCACTGAAGATGTTGCCTAGCCTGCCAATGAGACGTCTGCAAGAAAACAAAAAGGCTCAGAGAGCACCAAGAACTCCACAGTTCAACCCTGAGCTACAAATATTCTCTTTGATTGAAACAAACAAACAAATAAATAAATAAATAAATAATAAAGCTTATTAGATATTATGTCTTTTAAAGATCAGTTAATGATGAGGTTCTGTACTGCAATTGGCTTTTCAAAATGTGTTCGTCTCCTGGGAGTATCCTATTGTGACACCGATGATCAGGTTTTCAAAACAATTCATTTCAGCTGGATGTCCTGCCCTGCCTCAAGAAGCAGTAGTTTGCTCTAATCGTGGGGTTGAGGTATGTCAGAAAGCTGGAAATTGTTGCTTGTACTATAATTATTTGCATAGTTTAACTTTATAAAACAAGCATGTGTATGGCAATGTTTTCACTTTTTTAGGGCAAAGGGAAATTATATCTTAGTTGTAATTATATTACTTATGCTATTATGGCCTGGCATTATTACAGTTGGTAGAGTATAGAGTTATTGTTTACAAAATATTTTTAAATGTTATTTAATTGCTATTGTGCAATATATGTTGCAGATGTGAATGCTTCTTCCTTTGAAAACTTTTGACTGATTTTTTTATGTGACAAACAACACAAATCTATACGTACTAAGTCCACATGTGTGACTTCTTTCTGAGTGAACATTGTATAGGATTTCACTATAAAGAGTAAGTAGATTACTC
Source organism: Charina bottae (assembly GCA_023362775.1). Lineage (NCBI taxonomy): Eukaryota > Metazoa > Chordata > Lepidosauria > Squamata > Charinaidae > Charina > Charina bottae. The sequence goes on from JALMGJ010000005.1 coordinate 11,579,666, forward strand.
TTGGTCTCATATCTGGCTATCTGCAAGGCAATGCCCCTGGATGACTGGGGAACGCAGGCTGGGAAATTCTGCTAGTTGAAGTTCACGCATCTTAATGTTGCCAAGGCTGAGAAACACTGCTAAAAACCATCCAAGTTCAGCCTGTACAGAGACCTACCAGATCAAATAACCTCACAGCCACCACCATGTGGCATCTTTGCATACACATTCTACCTCCACAGTCTGTGAGCCTTCTTTAATACTGATTAAGATAATCAACCGATCAGTGATAGTAACTAATCAGACATGTGCTATGACATACTACATCTTGATAAGACATACCATATTTGACCACGCAGTTGTTAATCTGAATGCTTGTAACATGGAACTTTAAAATTTCAAGTCTAGTTTGCTCACCAATTTCAATTATGACAAGATTAGTCACATTCAAGATAGCCATATCAGTTTGGAAGCTTTGTTCAATCATCCTCTTGAAGGGGGAATACGAAGCTTTCTCTGTTCCTCAGTATATGTAAGTAGAACCTCAAATGTGTTTAAATCCTGTAGAAGGGTTTTGCCTATATATAGTTCTAGTAGGCAAAGATACAGCAGTTATGTGAAGACATTTACACAAAATGTTGCCATTTTTATTTAATTTATTACGGTATTGGTAAACATAGGGCTAGAAAGAGCTGTTTGGCTGTTATTTTATGAGTTGCAGATTTAAACAGTAAAACAAATTCATGTAAAAGACCATTATATCATGTTATGGCATTTTAAATATTAATGCCAAGACAGGCTTCTTCTTCTGCCTCACTAAATGGTATTTCTTATCTTTAGTACCATCCAGCTATTTTTCGTTGCTGCTGGTTTGTTTTATTACACATACTTTGTATTTATGTTACCTAAGGTGTTAGAATGTCATAAAGCTTGTCATGTTAAATAGTAAAAAGCCTTGAGATTGTACAAGAGTGGCTTTTTATATGCATAAAGCAGAATATGGTGATTGGGCAGGGGTGCCTTCCTATTTTATGATTGATTAAAAGTTTGATTCTTTTGACTGGAAACTCCAGGTTTGATGGAAACTATGCCTGAATGTAAAGAATGCAGGGGTTATTATAACATATATCACATTATCTTTTGCCTCTTTTTGTGATTTTCAAAGAGATTCTTGGAATATCTCCGGAAGAATTATGAGTTATTACTGAAGACAGATTAGGGTGGTGAAGCTGCATAGTCACCACAAGTAAAACCTAACTCAAACTCTTAACACAAAACAATTTTCTTAAGTTTTGTTTGCTTTTAATATTTAATTTGTTTGAACAATTCTATGTATTTTTCTTTGCTCGGCACAACTTACTTCCAAGCAGTGTCTATGTATGTATGTGTGTATACACACACAAACATATACACATACTTCTATACTTTTATTTGTTTGTTTGTTTGTTTATAAAAAGCTACCCTTAACTAGGAAAGCCAGTTTGGTGTAGTGGTTAAGGCATCAGGCTAGAAACCGAGAAACCATGAATCCTAGTCCTGCCTTGGGCACAAAGCCAGCTGGGTGACCTTGGGCCAATCACTCTCTTTCAGCCCTAGGAAGGAGGCAATGGCAAACCACTTCTAAAAAACCTTGCCAAGAAAACTGCAGGGACTTGTCCAGGCAGTCTCTGAGAATCAGACATGATCAAATGGATAAAAAAAATCCCATTTACTAGATCTAAGGATACATTTCTCAGGAAAGACTTGTGGAGAAAAATTCTGAAAATACTTGAGAATAATAATAGTGCAGAATAGATATTTTCTGCCCCTTTTTTTCTGCAACAAGGGGCCATTTTCTTTCCATAATATTTTGTTAGGATTCTACACTCAGGGTACTATAAAGGATACAAAACAGTGGTTAGGTTGCCAACAAAGATAATATGCTGTTCCTATTTATGTTTCCTGGGGCAACTTTGAAAATAAATATAATAAAAAGCCATCTGATTGCCATTGATGGTGACACTTCATGCCAGAAATAGGTTTACATTTAGTTCCTTCATGAGAACATTTGGTAAATTCCCATTCCACTGCCTAGAACTAAGTAGAATTTCAGCACACCATTTGTTCTACTTTGCTTGCTTTAGTTATCCCTTCACATCAGAAAGTTCTAAACCTCCAGCTCCTTCAGGAGAACATTTGGCAAAACTCATCTCCATTTTACTGCCTAGATGAAAAAAAAAAAAACAAGCATACCATTTGTCCCTGCTCCATTTTATTTCCCTTTAGTTCTCTCTCTGAACATCAGATACATAGATGAAGTGGTGGAATTTGAACCTCTTGCTATCTGTTATTCTTATTCCCAGCTGATATGTAAAAACACTACAAATTCCCTGGATATATTCATGGCTGCAGCTCTGTATTACTCTATTTGTTCTGCTGGAAAACACCTGCAATGCTACAATCTCAGTCTAATCCCTCATCAAAGGTTCTGCTGAATTGCCATTTATGGTTATGACATTGAAGTACAATACTTTGTTAGTCTTTCTGGAGTTTGATTAACATGAGAATTGGATGATTGCTCCATATCTGGTGGCAATTGTAAATAGACCAAAAACATCATGTCTTTGCCATTGTTACATTGTCAACTGAAGCATTTCTGCCTCTGCACCATTTCCCTGAGAAAATACTAGTGTGTGCAATTATTTCAGTCATTTCCATCTTGTTTTTAAAAACCCAGTTTATAGTCAAATCTTTTCTATACTGCCCTAAGCTTATACAGAGCTTGATATCTCTTTATTCTGTCTTAACTCTGAGGCAGCCAGTGATATGCCTGCTTTGCAGAGAACCCTAAGTGATGTGATTGGTTCCAATTTATGCTTTTAACCCCACAACTGTGCTAAAACACAGTAAACCTTGCTATATTAGAGCTCAGGTTCATTATTTATGTATATTTTTATTTCTCACATTGATATACCACAAGAATCCAGGGATAATTCAAGATCTTGGGCTTGACCTTTAAAGCCCTAAAGGACTTTAAGGCCTGACTCTCTGAGGCATGAACAGCTCATACTTGAAGAGAAGGTGGCAAATTTGGCCAGGAAGATTTGCCACAAATTTGTTAGGTGATGGTGGCTTTTGGGGTTCCAGGCTTGAAGTAATCCAAACACAACATGTTTTAAGGCTAACAATATCTTTATTGATAGCATAAGGCAATAATGGATGTATGGTGCATTATTGCAAAAAGGAAAAAAACAAAGCATAAGCAGAGTTCCATCACCAGAATGGAAAGAAAAACATCATGGTCTGTGCAAAGACCAGGCATAGTTACAGTTCAGATACAAAAGTACATGTAGATAGCAGTCTACATAGAGGTAGCATAGAAAGAAAATAAGTGAGATGAATACCCATGGTTCATAGCTGAAATATACCCATGGTTCAGAATTCTGATTGGTTACTATGGGCTAGGCAACTTTTCAGCTTAACATTGTTGTACTTACTATAAACCGTCATGGGGTGGCGGTGTTGCATATTGGCTTTCCCTCGAGACTCTATTCTCATGGGAACAGGACTGATAACGTTTTATTGTTTTGACTAGGACTGCACCTGTTGTTTACTCTTACAGCAGAGAAGCTTGGAAATTTCCACTTTCAGGCCAGATTCACAGTGTAGAAATTCCATGCGTTTGCTTCTGCATAGAATAACTTTACCAAATAACTTTAACAAAATTCATCTTGTGCCCCAAGTGCATCCATTTTTGGATTGGAAGACCTACTCACAGTCACTCACACCTTTGTTACCTCTTGACTAGATTACTGCAATGTGCTATACATGGAGCTGCCCTCGAAACTTCTGCACTCAGAAGTTTCAGCTGGTCCAGTTATGGGCATGCTATGATATGCCTGTAAAACACCTCTGCTACACAAGCTTCACTGGTTAACAATAGACTTCCAGGTGCAATTCAAGCTTCTGGTTATCACCTATAAAGCCGTTTTAGGCATAGCACATTGGTATTTGAGGGACTGTTTTTCTCCTGGGATGTCAGCCCATCCTTTAAGTTCTGACAGAGTCAGCTGCTTTGGTGTCCCATCTATCAAACAGTGTCATTTATGGGCCTCAGGAGACATGCCTTCTCGGTCTTGACACTGTCTTCTGGAACCCATCCCTCTAGAGATCCAAAGAGCCCTAAAACAGAACTTTTCCTTTTATGATTGATGGATACACAGTTAGAAAAACATCATGGAAGGTTCAGTATATAATTACTATGGCAAGATTATTATATGCACAAAGATGGAAAGATTCGACACTACCCATTTGGGAGGAATGGTTGGTGAAATTGACAGATCTTGCTGAGATGGATAAACCAACTTCTTCAATTAGTTTATTAGTTTTCTTGATTAGAGAAAAAACATTATCTACATTTATTGGTGACTGGAAACCCCTTATGGACTTTTTGCATAAAAATGAAAAAAAAATGAACTTGTGATTTATGGCTTTGATGATTAGACAGGATAGATCAGAGAAAGAAGAAAATCATGATGTAACTTTAGAGAGAGGTTAAAATATAATTGTAGTTATAACTGCTGTGAAGAATATTGGAAGCAACTTCTTTGTATCTTTTTTCTTTCTTTTCTGTTTTTCTTTTACTTCCCCCCCCTTTCTTGCACTTTTAACTTTTTCTTTGATTTTTTTCCTTTTTTTTTCTTCCTTACTTTATATTAGTTTGTATAAGTTTTTATCTTCCTTTTTCAAAGTTTTAATAAAAATTATGTATATAAAAATCAGATACAAACAGCCCTGACTTTGCTCTCTTTTAGAGGGATCTTAAAGATATGGGGCTTTTTTTTTCCAGGCCTTGGGCTATGGTATGGTGGGGGACTCATTATAGATTTGTTTTTGTTTTGTTTGTTTGTTCATTGTGTCCCTGTTTGGCTATTTTCTCTCCTTTGTGGTTTGATTCTTTTGTTTTGCTTTGTTTTACTTTTCATGTTTCATGTCATTAAAGAGTAAAGAGTCATTCTGAGTGGGCAGCTTACAGATGTGACTAGCAGAAAATAATAAATAATAAATTTTATAGTATCTGCTTACTTTTTCTTTATTTAATTCCTTTATAGGATGCCTCTATGCCACTGCAACTCTGTTAAATATGAATACTATTTAAAATAATAGCAAAGAGAGAATAATAAACAAGAATTAAGAACCTATGTATAGTTGAAGGCTTTCACGGCCGGAATCCGATGGCTGTTGTGGGTTTTCCGGGCTGTGTGGCCGTGTTCTGGCAGTTTTGGTTCCTAACGTTTTGCCAGTCGCTGTGGCTGGCATCTTCAGAGGACAGGAGCACAGCTAGAAGATTCTGTTTGTGCCCAAGACTTCTAGCTGTGCTCCTGTCCTCTGAAGACGCCAGCCACAGCGACTGGCAAAACGTTAGGAAGCAAAACTGCCAGAACACGGCCACACAGCCCAGAAAACCCACAACAACAATTAAGAACCTACCTTGGGAAAACAATGCAACAATTGTACAATTTATACACATTGGTCTATCACATGCAATTTAATAGCCAGAACATAGTTACAAACCACTCTCCCTCAGAGCTTGTTGAAAAATCCATACCTTCAAGGTTTCTGTAGAAGACAACAGAAGCAGGATTGAGTGGATTTAAGGGGGAAATGCTGTTTCAGTAGGGATAAAAAAAAGGTAAAGATTCCCCCCGCACATTTGTGCAGTCGTGTCCGACTCTAGGGGCCGGTGCTCATCTCCATTTGTTAGCCGAAGAGCCAGCGTTGTCCGAAGACGCTTCCACGGTCATGTGGCTGGCATGATGCACGTGGAACGCTGTTACCCACCGAAGTGGTACCTATTAATCTACTTGCATTTGCATGCTTTCGAATTGCTAGGTTGGCAAGAGCTGGAGCTAGTGCGGGAGCTCACTCCACACGCAGGGCTAGGGATTCGAACCTCCGAATGTGCGATCTTCCAATCGACAAGCCTGGCGTCTTACCCGCTGAGCCACCACGCCCCCTTCAGAAGGGATGGGTGGCCACAAAGAAAGGCTGACTCTGAGGTCCCCTAAGGTGACATTGTTTTACCAATGGGACCTGTAGCACGACAACCCTGACAGATCATACTGTCAGAGACAGTCAGAGAAAAGACACTTCTGTGGGTGTCCTTGTATCTCGATATGAACCTATTTGGGAACTGTAGTCAGCATGGACATCTTCTTAAATATACTCACAATTGCAGAGGCCAATTTCTTGAATATATGAGAGGCTTTCTTTGGAGGGAAGATATATTTTCTAGAAAAATGTAAATTAGGAAATGGGCAAATTTTCTTGCCCACACCTACACAGTTGCTCTGCCCTTTAAAAAGAGCTGTGGATGTCTGTAGTAGTCTTAACTCACTGTGTTTCCCTACTTCTCTTTTTTCCTGGAGTGTCCATGGAAACTGTTTCTATGGACACTCCAAGAAATACACTGAATATTAGGGAGAGCCATAAGGATGTTTTTTAGTGTGTGTGTGTGTGTGTGTGTGTGTGTGTATGAGAGAGTGTGAGAGGGGGAGAGAGTGCACAACATCTAGCAGGGCTAAAAAGGTCCAGAGAGTTGCATAGTTTTTTTGAATACAAAAAGGGAAAACATGCAACGTACAGGAAGCTACAGAAAACTACATCTCTTTTTAAAGTAAAACCAAAGGAGAGAAACCTTTCCCACCTTGTGAAACTCAGTATGGTAAATAAGTATTGCATTCTGTTTGAAATATTTGTACGATATTTTGTATGATATTTCTCTTCTCCCTTTTTGCATCTTCAAAGCAAAGCTGAAGTTCTTCGGATGACTAAAAGAAGGAACAGAGGACTCAGAGCAAAAATATGTATGAAGTCAGAACAGCATACTGTATGATTCCATTTTCTCACTGCTTTGCCATTAATGAAGATCAGCTCATGTAACCTCAAGCCTGGGATCCTAACCCAGTTGCCAGGAGTCATCACTGACTCAAAGGCACCAAATAACAATAATAATGCAAGAACCTTCACAGATTATGAAAATAAAAGACAGGGTTTGACTTCTTTAAAACTCTTCAGTATAAAATGTTATTTATTTATTTGTTTTTATTTTCTTCCATTTGTATGGCTGCTCACCTTTTTAAAACCATCTTGATGATTTGGCATCTCCCTTTCCATGTAGGGCTCTAATCTGCATTGGATGATTCTGTGGTGGCAACCTGCAGAAGACCTTTGTATTTCGAGGAGTTAGGTGGCATGTTTTGATTTTCCTTCCCCACACCTAGGAGATTAGAGTTTATTTTGAGTTATACTGATGTTTAATTGGCTTGTTTTTATTTCTGCTTGGCATGGGAGGGGGAAGAGAAGAAGAATATACCCACTTCTCCAACAGCCCTCCAGATTGGAAGTGTTGGAAGTGGGGGTAGAGAAAACCCCCAGCTTGTTAAGTTTAAGCATAAGTTCACTCCTTCAGCCACCCCTCTAGCGACTTGGATTGGGGGGGGGGATGATAAGAAATTGTTTGTGCTTAGGCACTGGCTTATCTGATGGCTTCCCAGGCTCTGGGAATGATGTCGTGGACAGGTGCCGGACCACAGGAAGAATCCCAGTCAAGGTCAGGCTATGCAGCTTCAGTGCCATGGAAACTTGGTCACGGGGTTTGGGAACCAGGATTTGATAAAAACCTTAGGATTGTCTTTGGAGTTAGGGAACTTTGATACAGGCTCAGGACACTGGGTGCTGTGGGACTCAACAGCCATTCCTTTTGGGGTTTTTCTCTGCTATCTTAGCCAAGTTCCTGGTAGCAACAAGAGAATAAAGGTATCACCTTGTTTGGTATGTATGTATGTATTTCTTTCTGTATGCTATGCTTGTTATGCTTTGTGTAATCTGTTTAAACTGTGTTTCTGTTTGACTTTGTTTGCTTAAGTTTATAATAAAACTTTAAGTTTCCTTATCCACTGGCGTGCTATTATCTCTGGATCTAAAAGAACCAATTGCCCGGGCCCCTGATCAAGGCGCTTGGACTCTTGGCAACATAGATTCTAAGCAGATTCTCTTTTAATCAATAGCTATCTGTTTATTGGCATTCTTTAGCATACCAGTTCAAGGTTGGAACTTCATTTGGAGTTCAGAGATGTTTTGGAAGACTTTCCTTGTTTTTCCATGTCTGATTCCATCCTCAGTGTCTTTACAGATGTTATTGTAATAGTGCTTTTTGTCTCGTCTAATAGTTCTCTGAAACTCTTTCTTAAATTATTTCCTGAAATCTTTGTCTTTCTTGGCTTTGATTTCTTGTCTCCTCTTGGCAATTTCCACCATCTGTTCTGACATGCAGTGTGCTTTCTTCTGTTTCTTGGTCTTTGGCAGTCTCTTTTCACATTCATCCTTAACAATTTCCTTGTTTTCATTCCACATTTCCTCTAGTTTTCTCTCAATGAGCTTCAGGACTTCAAAGTGATTGCTGATGTTCTCCTTGAAAATGGATATATGGCCAAGATAATATAATGGAAACTGTTTGGCTTTCTTCTTCTACTTCAGATTGACTTGGATCTTGCACAAGAACAGTTTTTAATCTGTCTCACAATCAGTCCCTGGTAGTATTTTTGCTGCTATAACTGATATCTTCTACCTCCTTATACTAATACAGTCAATTTGATTTCTGTGTACTAGTGATATCCATGTATATAGGCATGATTTTGGTTGTTTGAAGACTGTGTTAGCAATGAAAAGATCATTGGATTGGCAGAAGCTGATGTTGTTCTGTTTCATTTATATTTCCTAGGCTATACACTCCCACTACACATTTCATCTTAATATTTCCAACATTTATTATTTATTTATTATTTGGATTTATCCCCGCCCATCTCTGCCATGGTAGACTCTGGGCGTTCCAGTCTCCAAGCAGAAGCCGCAAATTTTGCTTGCATGTTCTGTCAATTTCTGATTGAACTTAATCATAAAACTCATCACCCTCTTCTTTGCCTAGCAAAATAAAAACAATTATCTCGGGAATAAAAGGGGCTCTGAATAATGCCCCCTATTTTAGGTGGAGGAAGATTCAGAATTCAAATTCTTTGGGGACAAACATGCCTTCTTCAATATCTTCCCTCTGGCAGCATGATTTTAGCAGCACAATCACCCTGATAGCTGGAGCTTTTTTAATTTTAAGAATGGGAATGGTCAGGGCTTTATGGCTATTCCTCACCTTTAATCCACTACATATCAGCCCAGATTCAATTTGGAAACGAAATTTGAAGAGGGCATGATTCAATTCAAGTTTGTGATTTGAAATTTATTTGGGGGAGGGGGAAGGCTTCTCCATAGGCTAAAAAGGGGAAACATCAAAATGCCTGCAGCTGCTTCATTTTTTTGTGAGAATGGGATGAAAATAGCAGGGAAGAGTTAGAATTCATTAAGACTGCCAAGTTTCAGCTGGATATCTTCAAGGGTTGCACCCAAATAAATTGTTGAAACACCCATTTTAAGGCACAGCAGGGATATGAAAAAGATAGGACAGAAACATCTAAACTTTCCAGAGAATAGATTACAAAAGGTCTGTTGAACCAATGCAGAAAATGTTTTACTCCATAAAAAAAAACTTATAGAAATTTCTTAATTTTCAACAAGCTTTTCTGTGGTAACAAGCTCCATTTGGCACTTACAAGGACTGGTATCCTTTGATTTGACCTTGTAGAGTGGGGTAGCTTTGCTGTCTTTGACCACTGGATTTTGTGGTGTGCCAGGAGTTTTGACATAAATGGAGACAAGCCCTCCTAGAAAGGAACCTTTTATCACTAGCTTTATTGGGGTTGCCACACTGAAGATAGCACTTTATTTATTTATTTATTTATTTATTTATTTATTTATTTATTTATCACATTTGTATCCCGCCCATCTCCCCCACATTAGCAAAACTTGGCCTTTTCAAGGCAGTACTTGGTTATATTAGGGTTGTGCCATCTAACTATGTTAAAGCAGCAGAATCCAGCTGGCATAGTGAGTTACAATAAAATGAATAGGTGTGCCACAAAAAAGGGGGGAGGGGCGCAAAGTGGAATGAGTAGACTGTGATGGAGCTGGGAGTTGAGCGCATTCCAGGCAGATAAGTGTTCTCACAGCTTGCACAGCTTGGAGAGTGTGGGGGTGCGAGGAAGAAAGTTAGACTAGCACCGCCCTAGATTCCCAAGGGTATTTTTCCCCTTAGCTCAGTTTAGGAACCTTTAGTCTACCAAGATTCTGTGTATGGTAGAAACAATAAAGAAACTAGAGTTGAAACTCTGACTCAGCATTGTTTCTTCACCAATTACCCTGACATCAATCTTGCCAGACTAAAGGTTCCTAAACTGAGCTAAGGGGAAAAATACCCTTGAGAATCTAGGGCGGTGCTAGTCTAACTTTCTTTCTCGCCCCCCCCCCCCCACTCTCCAAGTTGTGCAAGTTGTGAGAACGCTTATCTGGCTGGAATGCCCTTTCTACTCCCTCAGCACCCAGCTCCATCACATCACCCCTCTCTTCAGGGTCACATTCCATCACATAGACCTGCTGTTCTACCAATTCATAAACCAATGCCTGTGTTGACCAGGGGCCCTTTCACTGATTAGCAAGAGACACAGTCTTATCCTACACATATAGATTTTACAAGTACACTTGACCCATAAGTATGTACTGGACTGATCAGCCTTCAGCTCATATTTAGAGTCTAAGAGTAGAGATGAACTCCTTGTTGCATTGGTATGGCCAAAAAGAAGTCTAACGTTCTATTATCATAGGAAAAAGCCAAATTAAGGCCTATGGCTAGCCATATTAATGAAGTTAGAGCAAAGAAAAGGAATAAAAGCCCAAAGCAATGTGGGTTTGGTTTAGTCTTGCCACTCCAAAAGAAAATTTATAGAGACAGAGCTGAATGAAGTGATAAAACTCATTAGCTATATATTTATGTCAAAGGCAGAGAATCTGTTCCATTACTCATCCTCATGTCAGCATTCTCCATATGTGGAAGTGAAGCTGCAATGTTATATGCTGTCTGCAACAACCCCTAAAAGTTCAGATAAGCCACCAAATCTACAAAGTGCTCTGAAAGGTTGAATAGTGCTCCACAGCCACCTGATTTGATTATGTGGTTCAAAGCAGGTCTCTTCTCTCATCTACTTTGATGAGATTATTTGATCAAAACTTACAAAAACAACAAAAGCCCTGCTCTCCATTGTTCCACCATCTGACTATTTATCTCAATTACTAGATTTGTTGAATGGTGGTGGTGGTGGTTGTTACATGAGAGCACTCAAATATTGTCCAAACACTTTTTTAGGAATATATCAAACTATCTTTGGCCAAACTCTGCATGTACCCTTGGCTGGAGGTCATTTTCAAGGCACTGAGCTGATATTCAGCTAGACAAACCTATTGGTTTAGTTGGAAATAAATGAGAGGTCTCAATCCTGGTGTTTCTGAACAAAGATTTGAACAAGGATCAATCAACTTTTTCATGAAAGACATTTCTCAGACTTAGTTCCTCTTCCATTAAACAGGAATAATATCCCACTACCTGAATCACAAGAATGTAATGAAGATTAATGAGATGATTGTTAAGTCCTCTGCTGAAGCAAAATGATACATTGATGATAACTATTATTAGAAGTAAATGTTTCAGTTCACCTTGTAATCCATAGCAGGGCCAACATACCTGGAGATAGGGATGGGTTTATGAAGAGTAAATTGTCTGTAATTAGCTTTTGAAATGTGAGTGTAACAGCAGGCAATTATCCTCGTTAATAGCTGTTAAGAGGTGTTAATTGGCTGCTCTAGATCCTAGATGATGGAGACTCTATTAAAGGAACCAAAATACCTATCTAACACTAATGAAGCAAAAATGTACCAGTGATGGAAATATGTTAGGAATATACTGTATAAATATTTCTGTAAGTTCATAAAATGCTAGTAGCATTGATCTAAGAAACGGTGATCTTATAGTATATATAATGAAATAACTGCTGGAGTGATTCACAGAACAAGAATATTTGACTGTGAATAATTTTTAATTATTTAATATATATAAATCAATAACAAAAATAGTCAGTTGCATAACTCAATAACAACAAAACATAGTTCATAAAACATTCAAGAAATACAGTATATCCAAAGGAAAAAAATCAATATTCAAAACAAACAAAAGGAGTTAAAAACAAGCTTTAACACCTTATAAATGTGAAACAAGTTGCAGATTTAGAAATTACTTGTTAAACTTTTTTTTACTCATAAAGAGATGTAAGCTTTCATACCAAATCTCCTGGGGAAAAAAACGTTTGTGCATAATAGCAGACCTTCCCCATTGCTGTACGATTCAGTATTGCCTGTTTCCAGAGCAAAATACCAGGGTCATGTCTTCTCAGAACAAAACTCTGACCTATTTTGCTATGTAGGAGAATTTCTCAAGAGTTCGTTTAGAACCAGAGACCAGCACACAATCCCATGGAAGCACAAAATGGTTTATTACATTACCAGAGGAAACACACAAGCCTAAAGGGGGCAGGGATGCAACCCTTCTACGGAATATTGTAATGGTATATGAGAAAGACCTTGAGAAATGGGGCGAAGAGATGCTACCTAGGGAATGGTCAGATAAGAGAGGGCATAACCCGCAGCTGCATAATGGCTAAAGAAAGAGGATCAGAAGGGGTCCTCCTTAATTTCCCAGGCTTTAAAGGAGATGGCAGAAGGTTTGTACTTTCAGATTTGCAAGATTGATGTCAGCCTTCCCAGGTAGACCAGATAAAAAGCACAACCAGATGAGCTAATTCTACTTTATTGTAAAGCTACATTAACAGAATCTTGCAAGTCTGAAAGTACAATTCTCCCGCCGTCTCCTTTACAACCTGAGAAGTTAGGGAGGGTCCTTTCTGATACGCTTTCTCCACCCATTATGCAGCTGCAGGCTGTGCTCTCTCTTATCTGACCATTCCCAGATAGCTTAGAGGTGAAGCTTACCACCTAACATATGGCACAGCAGGGAGAGGATGCCAATTGATATAACCTTGAAGGTTGGAAACTGGATGAAAATTTTACAGCACAGTCAGATCCAATGGCCATTTAAGAAGGGGGCGGACCACCACCTCTTTAATAGACAGTGGAACGAAACCCTCTCTCAAAGAGGAATTCACCACCGCCAGGACACAATCACATGTCTTCTCCTGGGAGGCCTTAGCCAACCAGGGGGGACATGAATCTAAAACAGAGGTGGCTAACAGCTGCAAGAACCCTGTCCACTTCATGAGGCCAAACAGGATCCAACACCTCCCAGAAATCAGACTCTGGGTGTAACTCTAGTGCAAATAGTTTCCAGAGCTCTGGCAGTAGCAGGAGAAAAGGTCTTAAATATGTTATTGTGGTTTTAATTCAAGGACATACCAGTTTGCTCTGCCTGGATGAGATGGGCATGCCATGGTGTATGCCCATCACAAACACTGCTGTATGAGCTGCACTGGTTGTCAGTTTGCTTCTGGGTGCACTTCAATGTGCTGGTTATTATTTATAAAGCCCTACATGGCTTAGGACCTGGTTATTTGAGGGACTGCCTTTATCGAATATTTCCTGTCCTTCCAGTGACAACAGGCAGAATGGGTGCATTTTATGTCTGTCAGGATGGAGGCTGAGTCAGATTCAGAAGGGGAAGGGCTCGTGTTAAAGGAGGCCAGAATTAGCAATTGGGGCGCGAAATTTGAATCCGAGGCTGAACAGCTGATTGGGGATAGCCCAGAGGATGTAGAGCCCTCGCCTATCAGTGCATGAGAAAGGAGATGGGAAAGGTTTGCAGAGCAATGCGAGGCGCAATTGCCTCCCGCTCGCAAACAGTGTGAAAATCGACGGGATAAAAGGCATGCGCAATGTGCACCTGGCACCTGAGACAACCATTACAGTTCCTCGTTAGGACCCTCAGGAACCTGCCTTGCTGATCTGCCAAGCTCCGAGCCAGAACCTTGCCCTGCCGCTCAGCTGAGCCTTCAGCTGGAATCCTGCCTTGTTGGTCCGGCCAGCTTCGCGTTGGAACCTTGCCTTGCAGCTCCACCAAGCCCCACGCCGGAACCTTGCCTTACTGTTATGCTGTGCCACATGATGGAATCTTGCTTTGCTGCCCTGCCTAACACGGAGCTGGAATCCTGCCTTGCCGCTCCACCAAGCTCCACGCCCGAATCCTGTCCTGCTGCACCACTGCGCTTCGCACCACAGCCCTGCCTTGCCGTGCTGCCAAGCTCTGCGCCAGAATCCTGTCCTGCTGCACCAGCGCACTTCGTGCCAGAGCCCTGCCTTGCCACTCTGCCAAGCTCCGCGCCAGAATCCTGCCTTGCCATGCTGCCAAGCTTCAAGCCAGAACCTCACCTTGACGCCTTGCCTCGTGCCGTGACAGCACCCTGCCTTGTAGTGCGATCGCGCCATGCACCTGAAGCCCTTCCTGCCACCTCATCAAGCTGTGTGCCGGACCCTCGCCCGACGGAACTGTTGGATACCGGGTTGGACTTTTGCCTTGCACTAGCCCTGGAACTCCCGACTGCATCAAACACGTGGCGGCTTCCCACGTGAGCACTAACCGGGAGCCTAAAACATGGTCATTTGGGGGCCCTTTACAACCTCTTACCTTCATTACTTGTGCTGTACCTTTGTCAATAAAGAATTTTTAACCCCTTCCTGTTTCGAGCCTTAGTCGGGACAGGACAATGTCCCTTTGTTAAATGGTGTTACCTATCAGGACCTTGGAAGTTCTTCTTCTCTGTTGTGGCACCTGTCCTCTGGAATACCATCCCACCAGAGATCCATACAGCTTCTAGATGGCATTTCTAAAATCTTTGAAGACATGTCTGTTCTCCCAGGCCTTGGAGTAGGATGGGCATTTAGCCAGTTCCTTTTCTGTTATAAATGTATGTTTCCCCCACCAACCAGAAGTGCCTGGTTCTTTTTTCTTAGCTTTATGACCCCTTTTTACTTTTAAAGTATAAGCCACACAGAATTGTCTGGAGTTGAGTGGCCTTTAAATTTGAACAAATACAGGCACTTGAGCTAGTGGCAATTTTCCAAATAACTGATTGTACCAGTGAGCAAGACCTATGAGCCAATGCTAACAATTTAAAATGGTTTCTCTTGTGAATACCTAGCCAGGGAAGAGACTGGGGATAGAAGGATTTGGGGCTACTTCAGAGGAAATGCAGAACAATTCAAATTGCTGTTCTGGACCTGCATCAAGGGACAAAGAGAGGTATTGGGTAATCCAGTCCATAGACTGCTGCAATTATCCAGACATGAGATGATCAGGTCATGAAATAATGTATAGACTTGAATTTTTAAAAAAGCTTGAGACAGGTACCATTATTCACACGCTTGAGTGAACCATCACTTATTTAAATTACTGGTGTGGGGATTCATTTGAAGAAAGCAGAATTATGTCTGGGGAACTTCCAATTAATGTTGTTTAAAATTAAAAGGAAGAGGAGGAAATTAAGAGAGGAAATTTTCACTATGAACCAATTACTTTGCCAGCAGATACTTACTTAGAGATATATTTAACCTTGTGCATTTTGTCAGCCTCAGTAACCAAATAATTTCTTTAAACATTGGATTGGTCCATTTGGTAAATGAAAGTATGCTATATTCTTTGGCTTCCAGCCTGATGTTATCTTTTTAAAAAAATAAAATATATGTTATGCTAGAATAAAGGAAGATGTTAGTGGATATGCATTCCCATGTGTGCACTGTTCATTAGAATTTTGAAAGTGCCAAATATTTCCCACATTCATTTCCTAAATATCTTTCACTAACCAGAAGTCATAATTAACATTTGGAAGGGAAGGGGAGGCCACAATGAGTGGGTCAATGGAACTGGGATTTTGAGATTATTTTGTTAGATTTCATTTGCTATGATAACTTATTTTAAGGCCTGTATTATAATTTTAAAAGACCAAACTCATGACAACTGCAAAGAATGGAAACATCAAAATAGTAATTGATGGAGATGAGGTGGAATGCGTGGAAGAATTCACCTTTTTAGGATCAGTGATCAATCAAGTGGCAAATGTAGCCAAGAAATTAAACACCGAATCATGCTGGGTCATACAGCAATGATGAGTATGAATCAAATTTGGAAAAGCAAGGATGTCAGTTTGATGACTAAGTGTAGACTAGTCTGCACTATCATGTTCCCCATAACTACTTATGGCTGTGAAAGTTGGACGATGAAAAAGTTGGATAGAAGGAAAATTGATTCTTTTGAACTATGGTGTTGGAGGAGGCTCTTGCGAATTCCTTGGACTGCAAAGATAACGAATAAAGAAGTGTTGAAGCGCATAAAACTGGACATATCACTAGAAGGAAAAATAACAAAACTTAGACTTAGTTACTTCGGTCATGTCATGAGATCAACATTGTTAGAGAAAGATGTTATGCTTGGAACGGTCAGTGGCAAAAGATGACAAGGACACCAAAGAACACACTGTTTGGATGTAATCAAAGCAGACACATGCCAAAATTTAAAGCAACTGAAAGAAGCTGTACAAGATTGGAAATCATGGAGAGAGCTGGCTTATGGAATCGCCGACTGAATGGATAACTCAAAAATTATGCCTCAAAATGCTTGGTTTCCCATGTCACTGAATTTCAACTGTAGTTGTCATAGTGATTTCATGGACTACAAAAAAAGAGGGGGGCAGGGTTGCCAATTCTTGCATTAGATTTGATAATAACGAAATGTGTAAGTAATATTTGATTTGGAAAAGTTAACAGGAGACAGTGTAGTTATATTTATCAAGGACTGGGCTACGATTAGCTCAGATCCTCATTAAGCTTTGAATTCCATTGGGTGAATCTGGGCAAGTCTCCATCTCTCAGAGTGCAACCAGGCAGTATATATTAACATCCATACCTCCAGCCCCTGAAAAACATGTCAACATAAGTTGTGTTGCCCTAATGACTGTGCACTGACCTGCTTCAGTAACAAGGCTTGGGAGTGATGCTGCCCTTACAGTTCTGATGTAGAAAAATTAAGGACAGCAGTTGGTGGATCCCTTAGCTTACTTTCCTTACCTAGTAAACATCATCTCAGTGGGGATCACAAATACCAAAATACTTTATCTCCTGCATATGACTTGTGGTTTTTTTTAAAAAAAACATGGGTTAGCACTCTTTCAGGAATAGCTGGATTGACAGGTCACAGACCATAGTAGAGGGATGCAAGAAGCATTAGAATCACTTCCCCCTGTTTCACCCTACACCTCTCATCACATTTGTAATCTAGCAATCAGGTAAAAGGAGAGACATTAAATAAAGCAGGAAGGAGCAATAAATAAGTGTTGCAAAAGTATAGCAATGCTGGCAGTGTGTAGTCATTACTATCCAGTATGTCACAGAGTAGGCAAAATGCCCCCTCCCCTCCCCACTCCAAACAATAACAATAGCAATAGCAATAGCAATAGCAATAGCAATAGCAATAGCAATAGCAATAGCAATAGCAATAATCTGCAACTACTGAAAACCACTTATGGGTAGAAGCATCAGAAATCCTGTAGTATACAGAACCAGCAACATACATTTGACAAAATTCAATTTTCTTCCCCAGCTTAAACTGAGATTTTGCACAGTGTAGGACTAGAGAACACTAATCCTGTTTTATTTATTTTTCCATTAAATTGATATGGCTGCCCACTCACTGTGCAGCTCTGGATAGCTAACATCCAGTTAGCAACAACAACAAAATCACCCAAAAACATTTAAAACTTCCAGCCTGAAGTCATTCATATATCTACCCAAATAACTCCCCTGGAAACAAGCTCACCTAATGTTCTGACCCAAAGTCCAAGAGGAAAATTCTGACTTCAATGCCTTATGAAAGATTAATGTCAGCCCTTCCAGGTAAACCAGACAGGACATGACTAGATGAACTAATTCTACTTTATTGTAAGGATGCATTAACAGAATCTTGCAAGTCTGAAAGTACAAATCTCCCACCCTCCCTATTTATGGCTTGAGTGGTCAGGGTGGGTCTTTCCTAAGTTTCTTCTTTAGACCATTACCCTCTCTCAGACTCACTTTCCTTTTATCTGATCATTCCCTAGGCAGCATCTCTTCCCCCTGTTCTCCAAGGTCACCCTCACATTCCATCACAGCCATCTAGCTGCGAAACCTTCAACAGCTGACTGACAATGTTCCAGCCAAGCACTAAGTGCCACTGAATAAGGTTGCTATTACTGCTACTCCAGTGTTGACTTTCTGATTCATCTGATCAACCACACCATCTCATCTAGCTCCCAGCTCAATCTTGTCTACCGAGCTTCTGCTTCTTCCTCTTCTTCTTCTCAGGCCACCCTGGAGACTCTGGATGTTATTGTTTCCTGCCACTAAGTGCTAAGCACAGTTCTAGTGCCCTTTCAAAACTGCTAAACCTTTGTTTCAAAACAAGTGTAGCATTACAGCGATGAATTTATAAGACAGATGCATTCTGAAGGAAACCAATAGGAGCCAGACAGAGCCCGGACTTTATTTGCATTATCACCAACATTGTTGTTGTAGATTGTGTTATAGATTGTGTCTGCAGCAAGACTTGTGTGAGGAGAAGAGAGAAAGTACTGATTTGAAATGGGAACAGCTAAATACAGATGCAACTGTTTGTGTAGTCAGGGAGGAGACAAAGGCCAATTTGAAAAAGGTTATCATGACATCTTTGTGACTTGGTTAGCAGGATGTGAGGGTGAAACCTCAGCCTATCTCACAATATCATGGGAGAGGGAGAAATGGAGAAATTGTGCGCTATAAATATAGTAAAATAGAACTCTAACAACTATGACAAATGCATGAATTATTTTCTGTTGAATTTTTAAAAAGCCAATTAATGAAACTGGGATGCCTAAAGACTATATTTATATTAAAGTGCCTAAATGTTGCCCAGTATT
Organism: Charina bottae; assembly: GCA_023362775.1. NCBI lineage: Eukaryota > Metazoa > Chordata > Lepidosauria > Squamata > Charinaidae > Charina > Charina bottae. The sequence continues at coordinate 11,598,550 of JALMGJ010000005.1, forward strand.
AATATGGTCTGTATTTAATTTTAAATCCATAAATAAAATATACTGTATTTTTTTAAAAAAATCCCACTTCTATACTGCTTACAGACTGATTTTAAAAAATAAAAATAAAAATTGAACAAAGATATCTTTATGAAAGAAACATAGAATGTGTCAATCTTTTGGTTGTTGCTTTATAATAGATTGAAAATAACTATGCCATGCTTGCCAAAATATTTTTCTGAATGTTCTAAATGCAATTCGATACCATATATTTCTGTTGATGCAGCCTAAGATTACATTTGTTCTTTTTCAGCTACATCACACTGTTATCTTCAGCTTGTCCTCCTTGAAAATCAAAGAAAATTGTTCTGAGATGAGCAAGTTCCTTTTTGCATGCCTCAAGACTTTTGGCTCTTTTTAAAAACATCTATGCTTCCCTTTCTTCATTATCTCAATCAATGTATAATTTAAAATACTCTGAGTGAGCAGCATTAAGTGTTAGAAAGCAATCTTACGGTGTGGTTTATACATTCCTAAAGTCTTTACTTCAGCCCATTCAGTATTTCATTGAAAACACTGAATACATATCGAAATGCAAATTAAATTATATATAGTTCCTAATCATATATGTAAAACATTTAAACAGCTAGTGTGAAATAATAACTAAGCAGGTTTGTATTTTCAGCTGATTTCCAATTAATGCCTATAACCATTTGGAGAGGGAAGTTATTAGATTCAACTAAGCTGTTTTTAATACAACAGGTATTATTAGGTACAACTTTAGACAAACTCTGTGGTACTTGTAGTAGAATCAATAAGTTGTTTTTTGCTTTCTCTTTTTTTAGTCTTAAATCTAAGTCATTATTTCACTGTATGTGAAATACCTTGTAATGAAAAATGAATAAGCTATTACTGCAAAAACAGCATACAGTCACAGTTAATGGAAGGAAGAGCTTTAATCTGACATGACAAAGATAAAAGCAATAGGAAAACACTTTCCCACATTTATCATTAATTGTTGGAGGGGTTTCTTTTTCCATACCTTAAATATAACTGTGTGTATTTTCTATTAATGGAACATTTTTTTATCTTAAGAAAGCAGATCTGTAACTAATTGTTGTTTAAAGAAAACCAGATTATCAATAGATAATTTTAATGCTCCTCATATATTTTAGATTTATTACAATATTAGACATCCCATTCCATGAATTCTCATTTTAATTGATTTCAAGAGCTCTATGTCTGGGTACAACAAAAGAAACAATCATTTAAACTGTAAGAGTCTACACTTCAATAAATTCTGCATTACAAACTGTTGCACTTGTTTTACAGCACCATAAAGTAATATACAGCTACAGTACTTGTGTGTACTGTAATCCCTTTAAATTTAAACAAGGAAGGAAGGAAGGAACGAAGGAAAGTTGTACTATAACTCAAGTTATAGTGCAGCTTTCCTTCCTTCCTGCCTGCCTTCCTTGTTTAAATTTAAAGGGATAATATATTTCACATAGAGTGAAATAACGACTTAGATTTAAGACTTCGTATTGTATTCTGATGCTGAGACAATGGTAAAGAGGCTAATGATATTAGAAAAAGGGCCACAAAGAATACATAAATAAATCCTCTTGGCTCTGCCTTTTAAAATCTGCCTCTCATCTGCTGTTTGGCTATGACTTTGAAGCCCAATAGGATTTTTTTTCCCTGCTACCAGCTGGCAATATTTTCAGATGCTATACACAGGAGTTATCTTTGAGGATTATATTATGTTTTAGCTGAATTGACAAGTAGGTTTTGGAATTAAGGGAGGATGAACAACTTTTGGTTCTTTTATACTGATTCAGGAGATGGACTACCCACCCAATGAGATAAGTGGGAAAATCAATAGAGCCAGATTGATTTACAGGGAGTACTTATTAAAAAAGATAGACCACAAAAACTGAATAGCGGAACACCACTGGTTGTCACCTACAACTCACAGTTCAAACCACTCAAATACATTATTAATAAACCCATATTAGACCATGTTACTTTCTCTGGCACTGTTAGCAGGGCCATACATGCATACAGATAATCCCCCAACCTGAAGCAAATTCTCACAAGCAACAAGAAGTAACAGAACATTGATACGGACATGGGAACCAGACTATGCAACAAATCCATATTTATACCAACAAAAGAATCTCAGGCCCCAACAGCTTCATGCACAAGATTAGAGCACCTCACATGATTTTCATTAAATGTGATACATGTCATCATATGCCAGCAATGCCCCTCTGGATTATACATAGGACATCTACATAATCACCCTCTCTTCCTCTCCCTATTCCCCACCTCATCCCAATTTAAATCAGTTAAGCCACTCCATTGCATCTGATTGAGTCGTAGCTCACAAAAGCTTCTTTCTTTTAATAAAAGGTGTTAGTCTGCAAAGGTGCTACCAGCCTTCTTCTGATTTTTGATATATTAATAAAATTCTCCATATTTTTTCATTCAATTTAAACTATTTGGTTTTGAAATTTATTTCAAATGAGAAGATACATATTCTTTGAATTTCACAGTATAATAATTAGGGCTGGACAGATCTTGGAAGGGGTGATTTGATTTGATGAAGGCTTAGGCAAAGAAATGCCTCACAGCTGCCTGACAAAACAATGTGGCTCATTCATTTCTAGGAATGAAGATAAGAAGATGAATGTCTTCATTTTGCCTGCAAATGGCACTTGAAATAGCCCAAATAGACTTCTGAGTATATTCTGTGCATCCAGAGTGCTTTGTATAGGCTAAATATGTCACCGCTTCCCTTTGATAAAAAGAACTGCATTGCCTCTAAGGAATGAAGCACTTTATTGAGGCTAATTTAAGCCACTTTGTGCATATGTAATTATCATCCCTTCAATGATCTGCAGCTTCCCTCAGGTTAAATCTCATGGGTATGGTTATGGTATCATAAAGAACCACATCTTATTAGGCTTTTTCAGATGGAAGGAGTGAGGCATCCAGGGAGGTTTCAGAGTGAGGGAAATATGTGTATCAAAAAACAATACTACCTCTATAATGCTATCTTCTCCAACAATAAGGGGTGCGGTAGTTAAACCGCTGAGCTGTAAGACTGCCTGTAAAAGATCTGATGGTCGTCAGTTCTAATCCCTGCGTGGCGAGGTGAGCTCTCGTCACTAGCCCCAGCTTCTGTCAACCCAGCAGTTCGAAAGCTAAGGCGAGTAGATAAATGGGTACCACGTTAAAGTGGGAGAATTTGCCAGCGTCCTGTTATTCGGGGGTCGCCCTCGAAGCGAAGGAAGATCCCGGGAATCCCGTGAATGGCGACGGAGGACGACGAAACCCGATCGGTGAACATCCAGGACATCAGCAGCTGACTCAGAAGCGAGGTATGCTGGGACATGTAGTCCAATGCCTATGGAAGAAGAGTTGGTTTCCCTACCCCCTTCCTGAGCACGCGGTTAATTATATATATTGTATAAATATATAAATTGAAATGCTGTAAGCTGCCTAGAGTCCTCCGATATGGAGGGGATAGGCAGGGTATAAATATGATTAATAAACAAATAAATAAATAAATAAATAAATAAAATAAGCTCACAAACCAGTACAGAAGAAATTCCCAAGAACATTGAGAACAAGGTAAAAAATATGGAAACTTCTATAGTTCAGAAGTGATCTAGAATCAGAAAATACTTGTCATAAGACAAGTAATTTCTCCCAATTATTTATTTATTTATTTATTTATTTATTTATTAAATTTATATGACCGCCCATCTCCCCCAACTGGGGGACTCTGGGTGGCTTAGAGCAAAAAATTAGAGCAAAAAGTACTGAGTTGAATGATAGAAGAATGCCTATCCTTGTGAAGCCAGTAGGAATACCTGCATGTAGTCAGATGTGGCTTTCCCAGGGAACATGGCCATTACCAGAGGATAAACTAATGAAGATGCTGCCTACCCTCTCCAAGGTGCTCTATACCATACCTTTGATTTTTCCTCGGCAGATTGGTAGAACACTGTGTTTTCCAAATAACTCTAGGCTGAACACATCCATCATTCTCATTTTCTAACTATATTCACCAAAAGATTCCACTTTTTCTTACTATGAAAAGCTTCTCTTAGGGTACAAAACTTAAAAAAACAAATTGGGTGCTTAAGAAATGGGAAGGCAGGGCTTACTTCCCCTTTAAGGGTTTGCATGCATGGCTCAGAAAGAGATGGAATCCCAGCCTCCCGGTGAAGTCTTACTGCTTGGTCGCAGACGTTGTCCACGATCTCCTGGCTGCAACTCACCATCTGGAGGACAAATTGGTCGATTCTCACCGTTTTCCTTAATCCGGAAAAATACTTGGGGCTACAGAAAAACCTGCCTGTGCCCAAAGGAAACGTGCCACACTGCCAACTCTGCCCACAGAGCTCGCAGGCAAGGTTGTTCAGTCTGCCATTTCCCACCGGAAGTCTGTATATGAGATTATGTTTGAGGATAGTGCTTTGCTTGGTCATTTACTAGCTGCTTCTTCTTCTTCTTCTTCTTCTTCTTCTTCTTCTTCTTCTTCTTCTTCTTCTTCTTCTTCTTCTTCTTCTTCTTCTCACAGTCAGCCATATGTTTAGACTGGATTTTGCATTTATTATTATTATTATTATTATTATTATTAGTAGTAGTAGTAGTAGTAGTAGTAGTAGTATTTAATAATCAAGTGGCATATGGAGACTAATGGGTGTTAAGGGAGATCTCAATGGGGACCTGGAGATAGGCCCTAAGTATCAGTGACCTATTTGTGGATCGTGATCTTGGAATCCACTTTTCATTTGGTTAGGAAAAAGAGACAGCATAGTCCACAGCTGGATAGTGGGTGGGGCAAGAGGCTCAGAAGTGATCTTCCTTAGTTTCTCAGGCTGTAAAGGTGATGGTGGGAGAATTGTACTTTGAGACTTGAAAGACTGATGTCAGCCTTACTAGGTAGACCAGACAGGAAACACAACCTGATGAGCTAATTCTACTTCATTGTAAAGCTACATTAACAGAATCTTGCAACCCTTTACAGCCTAAGAACGTAGGGAGAGTCCCTTCTGAGCCTCTTGCCCTGCCCACTATCCAGCTGTGGGCTATGCTGTCTCTTATATGATCATTCCCTAGGCGGCATCCCTTGGCCCTGTCTCCCAAGGTCTTTCCCACATACCATTACACTATGGATATACTTCAAGATGCAAAGTCAGTACAGAATAAGCAAGACACAGTTCCACATCCAAAACTACTTGCTTGCCAAGAAGTCTGTACAGCAAACAATAGCTAAAACAAAGGACTAGAATTGATGCTACATATTTGTTCATAGTCTTCTAGGCTGCTAACGTAAGTTTAATTTTCCAAGTGATTATTTTGCTTTGTTTTGTTTTTTTCTGATTTCAAAGAAAATAGCAGTGGTAATCATTATGAGACATATTTCTAAATCCTTCCTTCAAAACCTCAGGGAAGTTCTCTCACTTTTATGCACAGTACTTGGAAATTTAGAAGCTACAGAGTGGTAGTTCTTTGTCCTCAAATATAGTCATTTACTGGATTTTTTTATAGGTTTTAAAGTAACAGTAGCATAATACCATTACTGGGTCCAACTACTCAGTCTCAAAGAACATTTGGGTTCACCAAAACAGTTCATCAGGCTGGTTGATAAACTGCAAAAGCAAGTAAGGGACAATATTACAGAGCAGAGCATAATGATATCCAAATAGATGAGATAACTTGAGGTCTAGATGTAATAAGGTTAAACAAGGATCAGCCATCTTTCCACAACTGGAGAAAGCACCGTACTTCAATTATTTAGGTGCAGTGGGTGAGGCATGACATTATACTGAAAGACCCCAATTGCCTCTGTTCTGATTTGCAGCTAGGACAGACAATCAAGAAATATCCTCATTTCCGACTTCCGGTGGGAATATGGCGGACTGAGCAGCTTTGCCTGCACGCAAAGCAAAATTATGAGGGCATGGCAGAAAAAAGAGGTTGTTGAGGTACGTATTTGCAACTTATACAGTTTTGTAACTTATTTTTGTAACTATTCTGTTTTATGGCTGTTGTGGGTCTTCCGGGCTGTGTGGCCGTGTTCTGGAAGTTGTGGTTCCTAACGTTTCGCCAGCATCTGTGGCCAGCATCTTCAGAGGGCAGGAGCACAGATAGAAGCAAAATCTCTGTCGTTAGGAACCACAACTTCCAGAACACGGCCACACAGCCCGGAAGACCCACAACAGCCATTGAACTCCGGCCGTGAAAGCCTTCGACAATACATATTCTGTTTTAAATCAGAGTATTCTTTTGATTTCCTTGAGTGTGTGTGAGAGAGGAGAGAGAGAAATCCTTAGTTATTTTTTCTGAATGTATCTATTGTAATTTGAGATGCAACTAGATATATTGTGGGCATGCATACATGTTATTTTAAATGTAGAAAATTATAATTCGATGAATTATTGTAAATATTTGCTTGGATACCTTTGGGAAACTTGAATCTGGCTTCCTAAAGAAGCAGAAGTGTTTTAATTGTGAATGCCCTGCTTTCTGTGAAGTTCAAAATAGCACCGGCTCTCAGCAAGCATATTTGTCATCTCCAGTATTATTTGATTTGGCTTGGCAATCTTTAGATACTGCAAACAAATAAAATTAAAACAATGTGGTCTTGAACACTGAGTAGAAAGGAAGTGAATGTGGGCTGATGATGTCAAGTTTAAAGCTACTTAGATTGATCAAGAGTCAATTCAATTAGTATAACCATTTTTTGAAACCTTGAACATATCAGTCTGAAAAACAAATGAAAGCATAATGTATAGTCGAAGGCTTTCACGGCCGGAATCCAATGGTTGTTGTTGGTTTTCCGGGCTGTGTGGCCGTGTTCTGGCAGTTTTTGTTCCGAACGTTTCACCAGTAGCTGTGGCTGGCATCTTCAGAGGACAGGAGCACAGCTAGAAGATTCTCTCTGTGCCCAAGTGGAGGGTGTGTGTTCCTGCTGGTGTTTATAGCTGCTGAGAGGTCATTTGCAAGAGATTGGGAGAGGGTTTTTTGTGGTGATTACGGGGTGTGGTGCTGTCATGTGTGGGATTAGCACATCTATTGTGTGAGCTGTTTGTATATTATATTATATATTATATATAATACAAACTAAAAAACCAAAAGAATAAAAAGAAAAAATAGAAGGTGCAGAAAAGAAAAAAATAGAAAAGAAAGAAAAAATAAGAATATAGTAAAGAAAAAGAAAAGAAATATATAAAGAAATGACTTTGCCCTTCATCACAACAAATATAAACAATTTTAGTAACTTATCATCTCTTAAAATACAAGAAATGATATCTTCTTCCCATATCCCATCTCTTATCTATAAACAAATCCTTAAAGCCTTGTCATTTCAGTCCTGATCAGCAAAAGTCCATTAAAGGTTGCCAGAGATAACAACATATCTATTTTAACCTTGATCAAATAAACCAACTTTATATTCCTTTCTTTTACTTTTAACAATCTTGATCTCTAATCCCTTCAAATAATGTCCTAGAACTTGATTTTATTTTTTCTTTGTCCCTTCTCACAAAATTCTTCAAAACTTTAATAAGTCTCTTTTGTAAATATAGAAAAGTTATCCAGGTCATTCTCTTGGTTTTTTATTTGTATATCCTTCTAATTATTAAGACATTGGCTGGTTTCTTTTGTATGTCCATTGTAACATCTTTTTCCATGTCATTCTTGTAGCCTGACATTTTTAAATCCACTTTCAGATCAGTCTCAATCTTCTCAGGTAAAACTTGTTCCTCTTCCATAACATCTTTTAAACAAAGTCTATCTATAGAGGCAGACACTTTAAAAATTATCTTCTGGGTCCATTGTTCAAAAATATCCTTCAATATGTCCAATGTTAAAATATTTTGCTTCATTCTGTATTAGTAAGTCAAATTTAAGTTTTCTTCTCCTTTAATTGTAATCTTTAGTTCCTTAAACTTGTATTTAAAACATATTTTGCTAAGGACTCACACAATGTTTTCAGACTTGTCTATCCAAAGGTTTCTAATGGCTGAAAGCAGTTAACAAGCAATTTCCAAAAGTGATTGGAAAAGAAAGTATACAAACCCAGTGTCCTTAAAGGCACCAGCTGTGGTTTGAGCAGATGGTTATTACCTTGTCTCCTAGAGCTCTAAACCCACTGGAGACCACTGTCTTGTGATCTCCTTGTGAGGAGCAACTGTCTAGAGCACTTGTGGGTGATCTCAAGTCCTCTCCCTGTCTGGAGAGGAATTACAAAGAGCTGGTCCACTTTCCAGATCTTCATTCCACCGCAGTCGTCAGCTATGCTTTTAATGGAGCTGTCTTCAGTTCATTTCTTCCCCAGAAGACTACCCCAACCTTAAATTACTAAACAATTTCCTAATGGTAAGACATGTTCAGCAGTAGAACCTGTACCTGGGAAGATAATGGACTGTCCTTTATGATTGGTTCAATCAGAGAATGCCTTAGTTTGAATTCCTGCACATAACAGTTGTGGGGTTTGATGCCCTATAGGATAACTTCCAACTCTATGATTTTGTAAGTATCTTCACCTTTTATATCAAAACAGCAACAGGAACTGTTGAATGGGGATGTGGGGTGTTGATGGGTAAAGCAGCAGAGATGAATGGATGAAGGAGCAAGACTACAACTTAATCATTTGTGCATTAAGTCAGTCAGAGCCCAGAGCTGTAGCTAAAACTCTCAGCTTCTAAGAGTCAGGGAGTTCTTTTATACATTTCATCACAATGCAGCATGGCTTCTGTATTGGAGAAAGTCGGAAGTCACTTTTCGTCTTTGTTTTTCTGTCTATTTGCAACTTATAGTTTTTTCTTATTTCTTTTAGTTCTATTTTCATGCTTTTCTGTAGTTTCTATTTTGTATTTTATCTATACTTTGAAAATCAATAAAGTTTAAATTAAAAAAAACAATGCAGCATGGCTGGATCCTGGTGGCTTTGCATAAAATACTTACGAAAAGTATGTTTGGAATTATTGGACACTGTAGTGCTTCCCAGCAATTCTCTTCCAACCTACCTTTTCACAATTAAAGTTGTGAACACTAGAAAATAATGTTTGTGTATGTGTGTGTAACAGGTAGACATGAAAGCATTTAAATGGTCCCTTGTTATTAAAGATGCATTGGTTTTTAGGAAGGATAAGATTAAAAATGATATAATCAACATATATGGTAAAAGAAATAGGACTACCACTAAAAATACCATATTTTAAGGCTTTACTTGGGTTTATTAAGCTCTTCATGCCCTGCTGCTATCTAATAAATGTCCTGGAAAATTATTGCAATTACTAGCGGCTGAATTTAAGTTCCATTCTTTGCTCAGTTTTCCAAGCTGGAATACTAACATCAAGAAATCACTGGACTGTAGTTAAGTGTATTTCATGCCATTAAACACTGGCCATGATTTTTTCTGACACGTAATTCTGTGTGGGCATTAAGAGCTTATAACTCATATGATAAGTGCAACTATAAATATATCTAAGGTGAGGTGGTTGCCATGATTCACTGAAAAGAGTAATTTACAAGGATTGGAGGCACGTTGCCACAATATTGGATCTATAACTAAATCTATTTGATGTTGTAATGGAAATGTTTTCAAGACAAACTCATTAAAGTAATAGAATTTGGTAGTACAAGGGGAATAGATTGGATCAGAATTTTCATTGCATGCACACATGTACACAAAGACATGCAACACACATATGTATGTATGAATTTTAAAATGCCCCAAATGGCAAACTCACTTGTCTAAAAACTCTAGAATTTTACCATTTTAAACCCTACACATTTCAATCAAATCACATTTGTGGATCCCTATTATTGTTTCAACCCCAGAACTGCTCCTATTTTAAAATCATTAAGGAAGGTGCAATATAACACAATTACCTTATGTTTATCCCATATTTGCAGTTTATCTTTCTTCACAATCTTCATTGGCTTTAGACTGACTGTTCATTTAAATAAATAAGAAGGCTTAGTGCCTTCCAGATGCGTGGAATACCACTTCCCAGGAACCTCATCCAACATAGGTAAAGGTAAAGGTTTTCCCCTGCACAGTCGTGTCCAACTCTAGGGGCCGGTGCTCATCTCCGTTTCTTAGCCGAAGAGCCAGAACTCTCCGAAGACGCTTCCGCGGTCATGCGGCTGGCATGACGCACATGGAATGCTGATACCATCCCACCAAAGTGATACCTATTTATCTCCTTGCATTTGCATGCTTTCGAATTGCTAGGTTGGCAAGAGCTGGGGTGAGTGCAGGAGCTCACTCTGTCATGCAAGGCTAGGGTCTCGAACCGCCGACCTTCCGATCAACAAGCCTGGCATCTTAACCACTGAGCCATCACACCCCTTTCATCCAATATAGTAAATCTATTACAGTATATGATAAATGTTGTGGGGAACTGGCAGGAACAAGTAGCCTATGACCACTCTTCATACTCAGGGAAGGAACACATCTTGGATTTCATTCTCATACTGCATGAATCCTCATAGAGTGAGGCAGATATTTGTCACCCAGAAAGGGATTAAAATGTTTGTGAGCTTCTCTGTAATTTCATAGAAAGATAATTCATTTATAAATAAATACTTACAAAGCAAAGTTGTTGTTTCATGTGATATGTAGACTTGTACTGCCTTTTCCCTTGCTTATTTTCTTGATATAAAATGAAAGAAAAATGCTAAGATATTAATCACAATAGCTAATAACTTTAATGCACTAGGAGGCTTTATTTTAAACAGAGTTGGGCCCGTTTCTATTGTTATAAATTGAGTCATATTAAATGTAATTAAGAAGCAATGTAAAAAAAATAGCTATTTTATTGCTGCCTGAACAATTGTGATGGCTATTTACTTGAAAGGTGTATTAATTCATAGAACAAGCTAATGGTTAATAAATACATGGACAAATAAATAGAAAGGAAATGAATTGCTGTTCATTTGTTGTTGCTCTTAGCTTATTTGTATAGTTAAAAAATGAGAGAGTGGAAAAGAGAGATTTTTTGTTTTGGTTTGGTTATTTTAGACATTTTATCCTGTCTTTATTATTTTTTTAAATAACTCAAAGTGGGGAACTTACCTAATATTCCTTCCTGCTCCTATTTGGATAATGATTAAGTCTTACTCAGGGTCAGGGTCACAGGTTTCAATAAGTCTTCCTTTAGATACTGTTTTGGATGCAGTGAACAAGGGAACCTGACTGAAATCAAACCTAACATCTTACTTTACAGAAAAAAATTAAGGGTCTTTTGGAACAATTAAAAATATTAATGATGAAGATCAACATTTACCCTTTTTTGTGTTTTGGTTTATATAATTAGAAAGGAGAAACTCCTCAGCTGGCCCTGAAGGATGCCATGATTGATGGCATCAAAAAGTGCCAGAAGATCAAGGAGAGTTAGGATGGATACACCACTCCTGTCCTGAGCCTATGAGAGGTTATCTATAAGCATGACCAATGCTGAGTCAGTGCTATAAACTGGCCAGAAACCCAACTGGAACAGGTCTAGAAATCCATTTCCTACAAAGCCCTATGAAGCTGCAACCCTAACATCTTCTCAAGAACCTATCCAAGAAAGAGAAAGTTTGAGACCAGAAGAAAATTGTCCAATACTGCTGGATCCAGCAATGGCTTCTTGAGGAGAGTACAGACCACAACCTCCTTTAAGGCAGGCAGAACTGTCTCCTCCCACAAAAAGGCATTCACCACCACTATGGCATGGGGCCAAGTTACTTGTGGGACTGCTTCTCTAGTGATCTCGACCCATCCCACCATATCTGGCAGGATGGATATGCTCCATGCAACATTGTCACAGGTGGGATGCAGGAGGCATGCCTTCTTTGTTAGGGCACCTGCTTTATCATACAGCCTACCCCCTGAGATTCAGATATTCCCAACCCTATTGCTTTTTTTCTGAAGGCCCAGAAGACTTGTTTGGCTCTTTATCCAGACATTGGGGCCAGGATGTTAGTGGAACCTAACTTTTTGCTTTAGAGAATTTTAAGAGTGCCTCAACCATGCTTTCTAATTGATTGGATGATTTTTTATACTATGTTTATTCTGTTTTTGTCAGCTGCCCAGAGTTATTGGTTAAGGTGGGTGGCCACATACACTTGCTTAACAACTATTATTCCACACTTTTCAGTTGGAGTTTTGATGAGTTGACTCAAAGTATGGCCAATGGTTTTTTTCTTTAGATGTTTCAATATTCTTTTTAAAGACAACAAAAGCTCTTAATTGTACTCCAGTAGCTCACTTTGCTCCTTTCTGCCCTTTGGCCACCATTTTCCTTAATGCAGCCTATGCATCCCCATCTAGCATTCAAAAAGCAAAGAAGAAGATGAAGGAAGAGAAAAAGTGGGAGAGAGACTTATCAGAAGAGAATAGGTAAAGGTAAAGGTTCCCCCCACACATTTGTGCAGTCGTGTCCGACTCTAGGGGCCGGTGCTCATCTCCATTTGTTAGCCGAAAAGCCAGCATTGTCCGAAGATGCTTCCATGGTCATGTGGCCGCATGACACGTGCTGAACGCTGTTACCTACCCACCGAAGTGGTACCTATTTATCTACTTGCATTTGCATGCTTTCGAATTGCTAGGTTGGCAAGAGCTGGAGCTAGTGCGGGAGCTCATTCCGTCTTGCGGGGCTAGGGATTCGAACCTCCGAACTTGTGACATTCCAATCAACAAGCCTGGCATATTACCCATTGAGCCACCATGCCCCGTCTCAGAAGAGAATATTGATGGAAAAAAAACACACATGTTGATTAAAATGTTTTTTCATCTCTAATGCTTGAGGCAGTTATTAAGGAACATGGTGAACTTCAGTGTAGAAGCGTCTAACTGAACTTGGATGATCTTGAAAAGCTAAATAGGATTGGATCTGATTAATATCTGGGTGGGGAACCTGTTCAGTGAGTGTTCAAGGTACGATGGCAGTGAATGAGAAGACTTACATCCAGTCCTCGTAGTTGCAACCAACGCATCATTAGAGAGCCACTCTGGTCTAGTGGTTAAGGCAATGGGCTAGAAACCAGGAGACGGAGAGTTCTAGTCCCACCTTAGGCATGAAAGCCGGCTGGGTGACTTTGGGCCAGTCACTCTCTCTCAGCCCAACTCACTTCACAGAGTTGTTGTTGTGGGGAAAATAGGAGGAGGGAGGAGTAGTAGGTATGTTCGCCGCCTTGAGTTATTTATAAAAATAATAAAGGCGGGATAGAAAATTAATAAATAAAAAATAAAAAAAATAAATCCCCACGATCACATAATTGTGATTCGGGCACTTGGCAACTGGCTTACAATTATGTTGTCACAGTGTCCTGCAGTCATATGATTGCCATTTGCAACCTTCGCTGCTGGCTTCCAACAAGCAAAATCAATGGGGAAGCCAGCAGGAGGTCACAAATGGCAATCACATGACATCATGCCTAACAACCATGTGGGATTTGCCTAATGATGGCAACTAGAAGTACCAGAGCTGCCATCATATGTTAGCACAGTCATGTGACTATGACTGTTGGGAGTTCCCGGTCCCAATTACCATAATTAAGTGAGGATTACCTGTACATGTCAGTGATCTACCCTACAACATTAAAGAAAAAATCCTGGAAGAATGCAATGGTAAACTAATTTATATCATTGTCAGAAAAACCCTACAGGGACATGTCCATTAAGTCACCAGGGTTCCAGGAAACTTTACTTTTTCAGTGCAGAAATAATATTTCCCTGGGAAGGTAATGATAACAGCATAGCCAGTTTGGTCTAGTGGTTAAGGCAACAGGCTAGAAACCAGGAGTCTGTGAGTTCTAGTCCCGCCTTAGGCATGAAAGCCGGCTGGGTGACCCTGAGCCAATCACATTCTCTCAGCCCTAGGAAGGAGCCAATGGCAAACCAGGAGTCTGTGAGTTCTAGTCCCGCCTTAGGTATGAAAGCCGGCTGGGTGCCCCTGAGCCAATCACTCTCTCTCAGCTCAACTCACCTCATAGGGTTGTTGTGGGGAAAAGAGGAGGATGAAGGAGTATTAGGTATGTTCACCACCTTGAGTTATTTATAAAAATAATAAAGGAGGGATAAAAAATTAAACAAAATAAATATTATATTTGTTGGCAACCTAACCACTGTTTTGTATCCTTCATAGTACCCTGAGTGTAGAATCCTAACAAAATATTATGGAAACAAAATGGCCCCTTGTTGCAGAAAAGAAGGAGCAGAAAATTCCCATTCTGCACTATTATTATTCTCAGGTATTTTCAGAATTTTTCTCCACAAGTCTTTCATGAGAAATGTATCCTTTGGTCTAGTTAATGGGTTTTTTTTTAATCCATTCAATCGTGTCCGATTCTCAGAGACTGCCTGGACAAGTCCCTGCAGTTTTTTTGGCAAGGTCTTTCAGAAGTGGTTTGCCATTGCCTCCTTCCTAGGGCTGAGTGAGAGTGACTGGCCCAAGGTCACCCAGCTGGCTTTGTGCCAAAGGTGGGACTAGAGCTCACAGCCTCCTGGTTCCTAGCCTGATACCTAAACCACTACACCAAGCTGGATCTCAAAATGAGATTCTTAGAAAGACATAAAAATCGGCTTTTAAATTTGTGCATAAATATGGTGCCAATTCATGGTTTTCTTTTTTGTTTTAAAAACACATTTCAAAAGTGAGCTTCTTTGTACAGCTTTTCATGAAGTGGAGTGCAGTACTCATTCAGCTATTTCCTTTTCTGTTCCTTGCTTAGTTGAAGGGTTTTTTGAAGGGAAATGTCTGATGAAATGGTGGAGCAAATTTAAGGCATGAATTGTGATGTGCCAGGCTTATTGCTTGCTTGTGAAACAGGGCACAGCTCAATCTGCACCTTGTCACAAGCATTTGAGCAGGAAATTTGCATACCCTCTCTATATACATATGTGAGAAGAAAGGACACAGAGCATCCTTATAAAAAGAAGTGGGAGAAAGAACTGAATTTAATACTTTGGGGTGGGGGAGGGATACTGCATTCATATAGACAAGAAGCTTTGTAAACAAGAAAGGAATTGGTATTGATATTCAGAATAAGCTTGTCTTTCAATGGAGAACAGTAGAAATAAATCTTGAGGGGCATAGTAAAAAGGGTATGAGACTGATAGCTAATTTAATAGTTTGTTTATTTATTTATTTAATTTTTATCCCACCTTTATTATTTTTATAAATAACTCAAGGCGGCGAACAAACCAAATCTTCCTCCTCCTATTTTCCCCACCACAACAACCCTGTGAGGTGAGTTGGGCTGAGAGAGAGTGACTGGCCCAAGGTCACCCAGCCAGCTTTCATGCCTAAGGCGGGATTAGAGCTCACAGACTCCTGGTTTGCGATTGGCTCCTTCCTAGGGCTGAGAGACAGGGACTGGTCCAAGGTCACCCAGCCGGCTTTCATGCCTAAGGTGGGACTAGAACTCTCAGACGCCTGGTTTCTAGGTCGTTGCCTTAACCGCTAGACCAAACTGGCTCTCCATTGACTCCAAATTATTAACAACCAGAGTAGTATTGTTAACTAGGACTAGGAAGATGAACATATTGTGTTGATCATGCAGCTCACTGGATGATTTGGGGCGAATCTCTCAGCCTAATTAACTGACAAAGTTGTTATTGTGGACATACAAACATCACTTTCAGTTCCCAGAGGATATGAATGCAATAGTTAAATAGATAAAGCAGGATAGACATAATAGCTTGTATGAAAAATCAGTAAGAAGTTAGTGAAAGAGATTTTCCTCTTCCCTCACTCGTTTTTGCAATCAAACTGATACCCTGAAAGATTCCTTCAGCAGCTCAAAGGAGACTCATAATGTGGGATGGAATCAGAAATCTTCTGGAAAACAGAGAATTCCCCCCAGTCAGATGTAAATATAAAGAAAAGGTATGGCACCTAAAGGTAAATGAATGCTGTCCACTCCTCTTCTTAGCAGTCCTTCAGCCTGTTGAGCCCCTGAAGAAGCTTTTTGAGGGCATAAGTGGTTGCAAATGAGAAGGGAAGAAAATATTTTTCCTTACATCAACTTCCTTAACTTATTATAGCCACAATGTGTGACTGATATATAAAAATGACTTTTACTACAGATATAACCTAGTTTAGAACATGTTTATTTTATGCATTTTGACTACTACTCCCCAGAACATTGGCATCAAAACTCCAATGAATATATATCACTGCAAGGTGATCATTTAAAAATGCATCCAGAAAAGTTTAAAGGAAATCTCAACTTGAAAACATTGCTTTGTAGTCAGAGAACAGTAATTTGTTCCCCGTGACGATATTCCTAGCTGGCAGGACCCGCAACATGCTTCTCCTGCCGGACCTGATGGGATGGGTCAATGTAACCAGGGAGAGGCAATCCCTCAAATATCCCAGTCCCATGCCATGTAGGGCTTCAAAGGTTATAGCCAACAACTTGAATTGGAACTGGAAGCAAATGGGCAACCAATGCAGCTCGTGTAGCTGAAGCTTCCGGATACTCTTCAAGGGTAGCCCTGTGTAGAGTGCATTACAGTAGTCCAATATATATAATATATTTCTTCCCTTTGTTTATTTAAAATCTTATTTCAATATGATTTCTCGGTTTAATCTGATCTTTGATTGAAATAAATAAGCTTACTACTTCTTTACTATTTATATTTTGCCTTTCTGCCCATAGGCCAGCAACATCTAATAGCAACAAAATCTGGAGGCTGATGTTGGATTAATTTTGTGTTGAATTAAAATCCCCTTTCATTTTAGCTAATGACTTGTGCCAAGTCACTTGTGCTAAGGAAAGAGATTTTATATGAACGCAGTTGGAAATATGTTCATCAACCATGTCCAAAAGCAGCAACAAAAGCATGCCACATCATTCTATCTTGGGAGATAAAAGGCCTGTCATATAAACTTTGAAGTCTGATGTTAAGAGGACATAATTGAATGCTGTCCTCTAAACTTAATTAAAGTAAAACTTGCTGGAGGAAAAGCCATTGCAGAAGAAAAGAAACCTTTCCACCAGCATGGGCATAGAAAGATATAATTTGCTCTCTGACTGGATCAGTAGCGCATTGCAGAGAAATGCAACCATTTCAAAAGGCTATTATAGACTCATATTTGAAAGGGAATCATGATTTTTTAGATTTAAAATTCCTCCTCGTTAAATATAAAGCAAATATCATATAGAGTGAGTATGTCTATATATATAGAATTCATATTTTATGAATTCATATTTATTTATTTATTTAATTCTTATTCCGCCTTTGTTATTTTTATAAATAACTCAAGGCGGTGAACATACCTAATACTCCTTCCTCCTCCTATTTTCCCCACAACAACAACCCTGTGAGGTGAGTTGGGCTGAGAGAGACTGGCCCAAGGTCACCCAGTCGGCTTTCATGCCTAAGGCGGGACTAGAACTCAAGACTCCTGGTTTCTAGCCCAGCACCTTAACCACTAGACCAAACTGGCATGCGCGTATGTATGTGTGTGTGTATATATATATATATATATATATGCACACACACACACACACATACATACAAGAGATTTGTACATAAGTAAAAGATAAATATGAAAATATGTAAACAAAAATTAGGGGGGAAAGGTAAAAGAAAAAGTGCAGGAAACTGTACAGATAGAAAAAGAAAAAAAGGAAAAAGATATATAAAGAAGTGACTTCTGATCTTCTTTACAGCAGCTACAAACGTATTATCTCTCCTCCCTCTTTAAGATTACAGTACATGGTTCCCTTCTTCCCATATTCAACCATTTTAAATCAGCAAATCCATAAATCACCAATTCATTTTTTTCCATTTTCAGCAAAAAGTCCATAAGAGATTTTATGAAAGTAATTGTTTTATCCCTGATAGAATAGGTCAATTTTGCCATTTCTGCAAATTCTGCCATCTTCACAATCCACTCCTCTGTTGTGGGTGTTTCAGTCTGTAGCTTGAATCATGTCAACTGGATTTCTATTTTCTCAGTGGAAACGTTTCGCTCCTTATCCAAGGAGCTTCTTCAGTCTGAGCAAAGTTAGTAAGGGAATCCTAAATATGTTTCTAGGTATACTAACTTTGCTCAGACTGAAGAAGCTCCTTGGATAAGGAGCGAAACGTTTCCACTGAGAAAATAGAAATCCAGTTGACATGATTCAAGCTACAGACAATTCCACCTGGATGACTGAGAACCTTCATAGACATACTGGGTGTTTCAGTATTTTATCATCTTTGTGTATATAATAGTTTCACTCCATATACAAAACCAGTGTTCCATAAGCCTTTTGTAATTGGCTATCCAAAGGTCCCAATAAAAAAAGTTCTGGTTTCATCAGAATATTAATCTTTAAAATACTTTGTATTATCATGTGTATTTGTATCATATATATAGCTTTTTTGCAAGTCCACCATGCATGGTAAAATGTCCTTGCATTTTTTCACATTTCCAACATTGATTAGAAATACCTTAATACATCTTAGATAATTTCTCTGGTGTCATATACAAACAGTACATCATTTTATAAAAGCTCTCTCTTAAATTATAACACAATGTGAATTTCAATCCTTTTAGCCACACTCTCTCCCATTGGTCCATCTGTATATTATTACCAAAATTCTTAGCCTATTTTATCATGCACTGTTTAACTTGTTCTTTTTCCATTTCAGATCTCAAGAAAAGTTTATACAAGAGTGAGTATGTCTGTTTATGACAGGACTGCATTTTGGGGGGCTGTGGAGGGAAGAATGCTAATGCAAATTAGATGGGGCTATGGATACATTCAGAATTTTCTGGTATTCCTCCATCCCCTTTGGTTAGAATGCATATGCTAGAGAGTTTTTTTGTTTTTTCCCCGACTATATTAAGTAGTGACATGCAGAAAAATTATCCTGCATTTGTTCACTCCAATTCTTATTTCACTTGATGAACAAGAAGATGTGGGATTGCAAACTCTTGAAGGCATGAAAGACAATTGGCATGTAGGAAGCCATACATTTAGAAGTTGAAAAAATTTGTGTTAGACTTGTCCATAAAGAACTACATAAACATTAGCCCTATTGATATCATTTTGTTTTGTTGTTCAGTCGTTTAGTCGTGTCCGACTCTTCTTGACCTCATGGACCATAGCACGCCAGTATAACTGGGTGATTATTACTAAATGAGAGATTAAATGAGGTAATGATGACATTCAGACCTTCTCCAGTATCTGGTAGATGGAATGGGTGAGCAATGGGAACTGGATGGGGAAATGGAATGTATGTCAATTGCTTTTGAGGCTTAGTGTTCATACTTTCTGGATCACTTCAACTCCCACAGTTGCATGGTATAGTAGATCATGGGAAGAGGGTTTCAACCCCCCATTACCTACCACCACCTCTTCCTCTCCATACTTGTTAGATAGCAATAAGAGATAACTGTATTTGAAAGATGACTTAGTTTTACACATCTTTTACACATTTTTTGGTCCCAAGGGTGGACCACAAGGATGTAGGGTTCCTGATACCACCACATTGTACAAATACACTTACCATGTGATAGTAGACACAAACAAAAAATAACAATTGAATAGGACTTTTGTTGTGTTTATTTATTTATTTATTTTTATACTTCAAATTCAGTCACCACCCATCTCACTCAGGGAGCGACTCTGGGCAGTTTACAATAAAAACAAGAATAAATAATCATTAAAATACAATAAAACAATATTCTTACATAAAAGTACAATCCAAGATAGAGGTGTTAAAAAGATCTTAATTTATGGGAGCATCTTCAGGGTGCTAACCACCCCCAGGGTTGGTTGCTCCTCTTCACACCCCATGCGAGCTGGCAGAGCCAGGTCTTCACTCCTGTCCAGAAGGCTGGGAGAGTGGGGGCTTGTCTCATCTCTGGGGGGAGAATGTTCCATACAGCGGGAGCAATGGCAGAGAAGGCTCTCTTCCTGGGCCCCACCAAATGACATTCTTTCATGGACAGGGTCCATAACATGCCTTCTCTGCCTGACCAGGTGGGATAGGCCAAACTAATGGGGATGAGATGGTCCATGCCATGTAGGGCTTCTAGATGTGTCAAAGAATGGATCAAATATAATTAATCTAATCTGAAGTCAAATTATCCCTCTCTGGTCCACCATATCTATTTAATGTGAGACACAAAAGCTACTGTACATGTGTATGTATGTGAGAAAGAGAAGGAAAGAGGGAATGATTTAATATATTCTGTGAGATCAGCTTGTAACCATAGAACATAGAAACCACAATACCTTTGAGTGAATGAAGCTAATCTAGCTGTCATTCTCCATGATCAGATTTCATGGTCCTCCATGACTGCTAGCCTGGCTCCTGCTGCCTATCTAACTTTTATTGAAAATGAGAGCAACTTTCAGCAGACAACTAAGCACATCCAGAATCTCTGATTGTGGATTGTCACAGCTAGATTTTTTTTCCTCTGCCCAAAACTGCTACTGTATATAGTTGGAGTCAATTTTCAAGATCTTGAATATTTATGTTTGCTTCAGATTCTCTTTTTTTTTCTGCAGAGGGGAGTTTGGAGCAAGCATATGTTGGAGCTCTCACTCTAGCCATGGATTTTTTCCTATCCCTGCTTTCACCAACCACTGATTGGCAGCTTATTTCAGACAACTAGCTGGTAGAGTCCCAACAGGAGCTTCCATAGCTTAAATTTTTGTCAGGAGAACAAAGAGCCTGGGATTCTAATCTAATGGTTTGACCACAAGGGGCAGATTCATCATTGCTAACTCATGTATACAGAACCCTGCAGGCAATAACACCATAGATTTTCAACTAAATGCCATTGTCAAAAGTTGGCATGCTCCGATGCAGGTTGCTTAAGAAAAATTTGAAACCAATCTTGCTATGTGTAGCTAGTAAGATGAGCTTTTGTGCCTGTAGCTACTTGATTAGTGCTCAGAATCTGAAGGTTGGAGCAGATATGATTTGCTCATGTTGTATTTGAATGACAGCTTCAATTTGCTCCTGTCAAAAAATGTCTGCCCTCCAGAAATGGTAACCCTGCTTTTCTTGTTCGTTTGTTTATTTGTTTGTTTTAAAATGCACAGTGAACTTGTGACTCACAATGTTAATTTAAAGCCATTTCATTCATACATATATATTAAGCCATCTAAAACTAATATGGAAAGTTAACCAACATGGTTATTGGCCTGTCCTTTGATATCTTTTAATACTTTTACATTCTCTTCACTTCTGCAAATGGTGCAATCAATTTGCCTTAAGTGAGATTTTCTGCTCTTCTAATGCATGAAGCCTTTCAATAATCAGATTCTTATCCAAATTTATATAGTATCATACAGATTATATAATAATTTTATTATATAATTATTTATTATATAATAATTTTATCTTGTTTATTATATAAGAATATTATTTGGTTCACATTTCAATAAGAATTAATTGAATTTGTATTTCTCTAATCAGTATATGAACTAGAATTCATCGTTCTGTAATGGGCAGAAGGAATCCTTGAGGAACAGGAGGAAGAGCCACAAGAAAGACAAAGGAGGCAATGGCAAGATTTCAGAAGTGCTTTGCCATTGCCTCCTTCCTAGGGCTGAGAGGGAGTTACTGGCCCAAGGTGACCCAGCTAGCTTTGTGCCTGAGGTGGTACTAGAACTCACGGTTTCCTGGTTTCTAGCCTGCTGCCTTAACCACTACACCAAACTGGCTCCCTTTAATTTTAATTTTAAGATAAAATTAGTGTATAAGAAATGAACTTGATGAAGTCAAGTTTAGTGTGAGAAATGTAGAAATTGGATGAAATCATCCATAGTTTTAGGGGCGTGGTGGCTCAGCAGGTAAGACACCAGGCTTGTCGATCAGAAGATCACAAGTTCGGAGGTTCAAATCCCTAGTCCCGCATGACGGAGTGAGCTCCTGCACTTGCCCCAGCTCTTGCCAACCTAGCAATTCGAAAGCATGCAAATGCAAGTAGATGAATAGGTACCACTTTGGTGGGTAGGTAACAGCGTTCCCCATGTGTCATGCCGGCCACATGACCGTGGAAGCATCTTTGGACAATGGTGGCTCTTCGGCTAACAAATGGAGATGAGCACCGGCCCCTAGAGTCGGACACGACTGCACAAATGTGCAGGGGGAACCTTTACCTTTTTATCCATAGTTTAATGCCCATTCCATTATGATAATCACATCATGTTTGTCTGCAAAAAAGATGGCCCCAATATTCAAATATCATTTCAAAAAAGATATTTAAAAGGACTCAGAATACAGTATAACAAAATAGGGCTTTATCAGCCACACAATATATTATCTGAACAAACATTCTTGAAAGTAGAACTTGTGAAAGTATACAAGATTGGTAACTCAGAAATTGTAAGAGATTAATGTCATAAATAATGTTAGTAATACCATTACTACCATTAGATAACTCTTAGCCATGGGCTTTACAATGCCCATTTCTCCTATTTCAACAGAGAATGAAAGTACTGCCACCTTATGGTTGTGAGCCTACGGCATAATTGTTGAGCTGTATTGCATAGGCCTAACCTATAGAGTAACAACAACAAAAGAAAAAAATGGAATGGCTTAAAATTGAAATAGCTGTCTTTGCTATTACCTTCATAAGAAACCATCACATGTGAAAGTTCCATTATTTATAGCTTAGTATAACTAGTGTTCTAATGAAATCCATCCTCTGGAATTTCTTAATTTCTTTTGAATTCCTTCTAGTCTGAACAAGTTTGAGCAAGTCTGGCCTGTCATTAGGCAGAGAGAATCAACTACATGAAGTAGTGAATTCTAAGAGTGTTGGGGGAGAAAGACTACTGTGCTGTTTCAAGTTCTTCAATGCTGCCTAAAATAGCCTGCTGCTGCCCAATGTGATGAAAGACTGTTCTGTTATCTGGACTGAATAAAGTTCAAGCGCTAGTTCATTTAGCCTCTGTATCTGGATCAGAATAAGTTACCACTTTGATTTTTGCCTTAAGTGTCTTGAAGTAGCCTTTCAGGTAGTGTAACATAAGCATTGTGAGGTGATTGAGTGTTTCTTCCTAATAGCGCACATTTTCTGAACCCCACTTTCTGAGGAGCTGATTACATTTCTCTCGGGCCTTTAATTGAAGTTGAGGTTCAGATTACCCTAGAAATGTTTATGCAGAAAACAACAGAAAACATACATATCCTTGGTCATATTAGGGATAAGGTAAGCTTAAAACTCTGAACTGGAAAAGGTGCTGGCTGGTTGCTTTACCTCTTTTACCTTTCTGTTATCTACAGTTATCTGTATCAAATGCTATTGCTCCTAGGTATATAATGTGCAGAGTGGGTTTCTTCAGGGCTCTCCCCTGCAGTCCGCAGGCAGGGACCCCAGCGATTCATTGTACGTATTTGCCAATAAAGTATACTTTGTTGTTTCTATCTCCAAATGCTTTAGTTTTTCTTTGAGGTTAGCATTTTTTTCTCACAACAGAAACCTGGACACCAACCTGTATACCCATATTAACTCTTACTTCATTATATAATGGGCTTTCTATAAAATTGAAGAAAGGCTATGATTGTGCATCTTCTTACCAGGATTAAAATAAGAAAGGTGAAGAAAAAGACAGAAACAGCAGACAGGTCTTAAGGAAAGTTTGTAAAAATGGATTAGCAAATACTACATTGTATGGTCCATCCTGATTAGAAATAGCTTACCACGATTTTAAATGCAAGCTTTGTGAACCCATAGAATGAACCTGCAATATTAGGTATGCAATATTGTGTGTGATCTCCCATTAAGCTATGGATCATCCATCATAGACAGCTGTACTTAAAAGAAATATACTTTCCTGTCATATTGTCAGAATTTGTCACCTTATCACAGACAATTCTCCATGGCATCTTTCACACATTGTCGGAAATGTGTGACTCCATTGATTCTCTGCAGTGTACATCACTTAAATAGGGGTCTGAAACTGCCATTACACAGTTCTCATGACATCCTCATCCAAGCTACCATAATTTCTCCCCATTTTTGCATTTCTCCTAATTTAGACCAGTAGGAGTTTTGTGTATGTTTTTCTCAGTGAAACAAGCATTAATGACAGTAATTGAGTGCAAAAGAACAAAAGAAACCAGAGAGATCCTTATAGAGCAGGCAAAAGACTGATTTAGTCCAGCATTTTATCTACCACAGTAATCAGTTAAAGGAACATGAAAAAGCCACATCAATACAATAGTAATTTCCCAGCCATGTTCTTGAACTATTGGTATATTTCCTCCAACACTATGTTGGGGCTCTGAAGCATTTGAGAGGAATTGTGATGGTATCTGGTGTTTGATGCTTGGCCCAGCACTTTTCTATCCAACTTGGTGGATAGAAGTTGGTGGGAAAGGGAAAATATGAAGGCCAACCCTGATGAAGGGTTTTGTAAACTCAAATGCTTTTTATCCCTGTTGATCATGGTAGGAGTCCAGGATTCAGAACTTCAAGCCTAGCTACATCTTGAAAACATACACAGTACTATAAATCTTCAGATTAAAAAAAATAGAGGCATTAAAAAGTTTGAGTAGAATCTCTTCATTTTGTGAACAAGTTGAAGTGCGCTAATACCTGAAATGTTCTGCTCCTGCAGAGAAAACAACTTATTAGTAAACAATGAAAATTTTCCACTGAGAAAATGATTTATTCCCCACAGAGAGAATAGCTGAAAACAGAATGCACACTCCTGATGTGGTCTTGATTCTGTAGGTCTAATCATTTTACATTTACATGGAAAGAACCACTGCCTAGGCAATATTACAATAATGAAATATATAGAGAAGTACCAATTCATTTCAGAAATATCTGCATAGGTGTAGCCTCATTTGTCTGGCAAATGGGGCTCTTTTAAATTCTAGAGTATTTGCTTTGTAGTCTGAATCAACTTAATTTTTATGATTATTTTGGAAAGCTGAAAAGTAAATTGCAGTTCATATATAAATCTAATATATACACCACGGGATATGTTTCCATTAAGAAGTAACTCACTTGCTACTTACTTTACTGTGATACCCTTAAGAGCTAAAACCATGCAGGCAATAGGTAGACAAATTCTCAGAAATAAGGGAAAAGTATGATGCAGAAAAATATATTTTAAAATATATCAAATTAGGACCCCAGTGAAGATTGGGTGTGCTCAATACACATTAAAGAGTGGTTGATTATTGGGGAAATGGGGAGAAATGGAATAGAGAATCTTGAATATGGACGTATTTTGAATCCAGAACACAAACATTTTGCACAGAAAGATTTTGTTGGAAGTCGTACTTGTTCCAACAAAGACTAACTTCCATATTATCTGTTATTTCATTTTACATAGAATTAAATAAAGGCATTGATTTACCATGAATGAAAGAAGAAAGAAGAATGGAATGGAATGGAATGGAATGGAATGGAATGGAATGGAATGGAATGGAATGGAATGGAATAAATAGCAGAAGACCTTTAGGAGTATCTATTAAAAATGGACTTGCAGATACTACATTGTACTGTCCACTCTAATTTAAAATACCTTTCTAGGATCCACCATAAAACTATGTACCATCAAGTATAGTGTAAAAAAAGGTAAAGGTTCCCCCCACACATTTGTGCAGTTGTGTCTGACTCTAGGGGCCGGTGCTCATCTCCGTTTGTTAGCCGAAGGGCCAGCGTTGTCCAAAGACGCTTCCACGGTCATGTGGCCGCAGGACGTGCACAGAATGCTGTTACCTACCCACTGAAGTGGTACCTATTAATCTACTTGCATTTGCATGCTTTCGAATTGCTAGGTTGGCAAGAGCTGGAGCTAGTGTGGGAGCTCACTCCACACACAGGGCTAGGGATTCGAACCTCCAAACTTGTGATCTTCCGATCGACAAGCCTGGCGTCTTATCCGCTGAGCCACCATGCCCCTTCAAGTATAGTGAGCTGTACTTAAAAGAAATCTAATCTTTCCCCTTCCTATTGCCATAATGTATTGCCTTAGTACAGAAAATTCCCCATGGCATCCCCTTCACACATTGTCTGAAATGTGTGACTCCATTGATTCCCTGCAGTGAACATCACTTAAATAGTGGTCCAAAACTGCCTTTATACAGTTCCCAGACTATCCATTAACCATTTTTTCTCTTTGTTTTTGCATTTCTCCTAACTTAGTCAGGCTGGACTTTTGTGTGTACAAAGTGTTTTATCTCATTAAAACAAGCATTAGTGACAGTAATGGAGTGCAAAAGAATAAAAGAAACTAGGAAGATGCTTATAGAGCAGGCCAAAGACTGATTTAGTCCAGCATTTGATTTACTACAGTGATCAGTTAAATAAGCATGGAAAATCCACATGAGTACAATAAGCATAAGTACGGGATTACATATGTACTGTAGATTCTTATTTATTTATTTATTTATTTATTTAATAATTCGATTTCCCCCAAAGGGGACTCTGGGCGGTTTACAAAAAACAAACCAGTAAAATAACATATCATAAATATAAGTAATTAAAATATATATAAAATAAATAAATAAATATATAAGTGAAATTGATTCATGGCCTTTCCTCTAGGCCAGTGTTTCTCAGCCTTGGCAACTTTAAAATGCATAGACTTCAACAACATGCAGGCTGGGAAACTCCACCCATCTTAATTGAAGTCCACACAGCTTAATGTTGCCAAGGCTGAGAAAAACAGCCCTAGGCAACAGACATGAACAACAAATACCCAAAATGTTCATATTCTTCAGATGACTTTTCAGGCTCCATCTTTTGTAAATTTACCTATATCTGTATTGGAGAAAGTTGGAAGACGCTTTCCATTTCTTTTCTTTCTATTGACACTTTTATAGTTTGTTCTCTTTTCTTTAGTTTGGTTTTCTATCTACTCTATAGTCTTTTTTGTATCTTAACTATATTTTGAAAATAAAAAAGTTTTGTTAAAAAAAATAAGTGTGAGGACTGGTCGTAAGTAACTTTTTTTCAGCAATGTTAAGTCCAAACGGTCACTAAATGAATGGTTGTTAAGTGAGGACTACCTGTATAATTTTATTTTCTTATTGCTGAATCAGGAAATCATGGAGGGTCTCTAAAGACATTTCACTTTTTGCCAGACTGGGTTTGTTTGCAGTCAATTAGATATCCCTAGTAGTCTCCCTCTGGAGCGAGGATATCAGTTTTGCTATAAGAGTGAGTTATTAATTGTAACTACTGTAGTTCAAGGTCAAGCTTATTATGGGCATTAACCAATGTTTTATATAAAACTAAAATTATGAAATACCAAAGAAATTAAGAACTAAAAGAAAAAATAAAATAGATGTGTGAAGTGCATAAAAACACTTTAAGTGTAGTCCTTAAGGTACTAGAAAGGGAATAAAATAATATTAAAGAGCATTAAGATGTTAACAATAAAGTGGTAATAAAATATAATTACTTGAGTATTAAGAGTTAAATTAAGAACTCTCAAATTATTATTATGTTAAGAAAAACTTTATAAACCATAACCTCCCAGAAAATCAGCAGGGACAGTGAGCTTCCATAAAATCAAAAGAAATCAATCCACTGGGGTGGGAGGAGGGGTGAGGTATAACTAGTTAAATTTTGCAAGGAATTGGTCTGTACTTTGAGTGCAGACTATCAGTAGTTGTGGTAGTAATTAAAAATAGATTAAAAATAAATATAAAGATAAAAAAGGGACTGGGGTGAGTTGGGTGTTGTTGTTGTTGTTCAGTCGTTTAGTCGTGTCCGACTCTTCGTGACCTCATGGACCATAGCACGCCAGGCCTTCCTGTCCTCCACTGTCACCCGGAGTTTACTCAAATTCATGTTCATTACATCGGTGATGCTATCTAACCATCTCATCCTCTGCCGTCCCCTTCTCCTTTTGCCTTCAGTCTTTCCCAGTATCAGGGTCTTTTCCAGTGAGTCCTCTCTTCGCATTAGGTGGCCAAAGTATTTGAGCTTCAGTTGGGTAAACCAAGCTATTTCCAGAGTCTAAAGCCATTGTTTTCTTTACAGCCTTAGAAAGAACAAATGAAATTTCTCCTTCCCAGCTACTGAAGCCAAAATGCAAAGCCTAAAAAGCCAGCCAATGTATTTTGGCATATGAAGCAGGAGGTTCTGCAAGTATCTTCCCAATTCCTGGAAATAAAAAATATTATAATGATTACTATTATAATTATTTATAATAGTATAACTCATTTCTGGAAGCTTGCTGCCCCATTATGACACCCCAAATTTGCTATCTGCTACAACTGCTTAATCCTGTCTAATAGTAGTGCTTGACATATGCATCCTCTTCAATTGCTTTTTTTTTCTGTAACCAAAATATAAATTTCCCAGATGCTCAGCGCATATCAGACTGAGTAGTAGAGCCAATAAAGGAGAGTTTTGTCTCACACTAGAGATACACATTTGGTGGCAACCCTGAATCAAGCTCCAATTGTTTCAGAGAAATCAAAATGATCAGCGGCATTCGATACCATCGACCATGGTATCCTGTTGGGGCGGCTTAGGGAGTTGGGGGTGGGCGGCGTAGTTTTGCGCTAGTTCACCTCCTTCCTCCAAGGCCGATCCCAGTCGGTGGTAATAGGAGAGGAGAGATCTGACCCTCGGCCCCTCTTGTGTGGGGTGCCGCAGGGTTCGGTTCTCTCTCCTCTCCTATTTAACATCTACATGAAACCGCTGGGCGAGGTCATCCGACACCATGGGATGAGGTATCATCAGTATGCGGATGATACTCAATTTTATATCTCCATCCCTGGTGAAGTAAGTGATGCAGTGACAACACTGTCCCAGTGCCTGGGGGCTGTGAGGGCCTGGATGGGGAACAACAGGCTTCAGTTGAACCCTAGCAAGACCGAGTGGCTGTGGATTGATGGCCTAGCGTCTTCTGGGAAATTATCATCTTTGGTTCTTGATGGGGTAGCACTGCCCCATTCGGAACCGGTGTGCAACTTGGGGGTCCTTCTAGACTCATGACTCCTGCTCGAAGAGCAGGTGGCAGTCGTGGCTAGGAGGGCTTTCGCACAACTTCAGTTGGTGCACCAGTTGCGCCCATTCCTGGATCGCGACGCCCTCCGAACAGTCACTCATGCTCTCGTCATCTCCCATGTAGATTATTGCAATGCGCTCTACATGGGGCTACCCTTGAAGACTATCCAGAAGCTTCAGCTAGTGCAGAATGCGGCCGCGCGAGCAATTTTGGGTGCACCAAAATATGCACACATAACACCTCTGCTCCGCGAGCTGCATTGGGTGCCGGTCTGCTTCCGGGTACAATTCAAGGTGTTGGTTATTACCTTTAAAGCCCTACATGGCATGGGGCCAGAATACCTGAAGGACCGTCTTATCCCCATTTTATCGACTCGCCCCACCAGGTCATTCAGAGAGGGCCTGCTACGAACCCCATCAATTAAAGAATGTCATCGGATGGGGTCTAGGAGGTGGGCCTTCTCTGTGGTAGCGCCCACACTGTGGAACATCTTGCCCCCAGAGTTGAGGCAGATCTCCTCCCTCCCGACCTTTAGGAAAGAGCTGAAGACCTGGTTCTGCCGCCTGGCATGGGAAGGAGGAAGGGATAGTTCCTCATGGGGGTGGTTAATTCCTTAATTTATTGTCCTTCGTTTAATTCCATCTCCATCTGGATTTATAATTATTTATTAATTTTATATATTGTACATTGATGTTTTATCCTGTTTTAATCTATTTTATTGTAAACCGCCCAGAGTTCCCCGTTGGGGGAGATGGGTGGTTATATAAATTTAAATAAATAAATAAATAAATAAATAAATAAATAAATAAATAAAATCATAAAAATAAGAGTACTCCACTCACACATTGGTCCCTTCTCAGAAATTAACTAGTTGGCAAAGAGATCTTATCCTCTTAATTATATACTTCATTATATATTCTGCACAGGTTTATCTAGTGTACCCGTTGCACTCATATCTGGATGAGGAGGCCCTTAAGATAGTCATCCATGCTTTTGTCACCTTGTGTTTGACTATTTAAATGCACTATATATAGGGCTTCCCTTGAAGACCACTTGGAAGCTGCAGCTGGTCCAGGATGCAATAGCACAGGCAGTTATGGTAACAACTCTGCTGTGGAAGCCACACTGACTACCAGTAGGCTTCCTGGAACAATTCAAGGGTCTGGTTATGACCTATAAAGTCCTTCATGGCACAGGGCCTGGTTATTTGCCTTCTATAGCTGCTGTCTGTCCTATATAATCTGATAGCATTGGCATGCTCTAGGTCCCATCGATTAAACAATGCCATCTGATGGGACACAGGAAATGGCCTTCTTTGTCATAGCACCTGCCCTCTGGAATAACACCTGCAGATATTTGTAGCCCCCCATCCTGATCTTACTTAGACCTCATCTATTTTCCAGGCCTCAAGCTAGAGGAAGTGGTGGGCTTCCTGTGGATTGCCTGATTTGTGGGATGGTGGTAGCTACCTTCAGACATTTTCTTAGTTTTATTTTGTATTGTGTGGGTTATTTTCTTTTAATATATTGTATGCCATCCAGAGTCATAATGGAGTCAGGTGGCTTATAAATTTAATAACATAAGTAATATTGTTATATTATTGTGTGAATTATATTTAAAAACCGAGAACTCAGTTTCAGGCTTCAAGGACCTCAAACATCATTTTAACTGGGCTGTGCATCCATAACTGCATCCATAACTGGATCACCCCATTTCCTCATTAGATCATAACTGAAGTGGGTAGTTGGCCCCTTTTCCATTAAAAAAAAGACAGTATTAAGCTGAAACTTGCAGGTGGTTAAGACTTCCACTTTACCCCTTTAAAAGCTTAATCTCCCCCCAAATGATTTTTCCACATTTTAATAGATTTTAAAGGGTGAAATGGATGTTCATTTTACCCCTTAAAATCCCCAATCCCCCCAAAATAATATTTAAAATTTTAAAATCCAGTGATGCTATGATGCTCCTGGCCATGCTCCTAATAGTCTTTAGGCTTCCAATAATCATTAAAAGAAAAAGAAGGAAAAGGAAATATCTTTTTTTGGGGAGGGGGGACTACAGTAAGCTACAGTCGTAGCTAGACTATAATTGGAGGACTCTGGGATAGGGCTGTGAATTTCAAACAGGTCTATTTTATCTCCCATTTCAAAAAATTGATTCAATTAGCAAAGCAATGTGTATTCTAGATATTAAATATTTTCTATTAGTATTAACTACAGCTTTTGTATTCTGAACCCCGTGTGCAACTGAAACCAAGCTAACAACCTCTGTGCACATTATTAACAAAAGCCTCTTAAATTGGATACTCTTTCCCCTCTCTTCTCTGTCACAAAAAATATATGGCTTAATTCCCATTTGCAAGATGAACTGGTAAGTAACTTGGGGTTTTACCATAAAAAGTAATTTAATTAGATGGCCCATCACCCAACTTACAGAATTGTTCACTCAGGAGCCATTTTTCATTTGCCACTGCTACCAGATTTCCAGATTTTAGAGCCAGTGTCATTACTGTGCTATCTTTAATGCATTTAATCTTTATCACACCACTTTCCAAGGATTAATCACCCATACAAAAGGTAAAAGTAGAAAAATAGCAGGTAATTAAGACTTCTTTGTGTATACCTCCTGTTTGTACAAGTCTGTGAATATTATCCTTAGCATCATCAAACTGCACTAATTGTAAATATCCATCCAGTTTCAGTTTTCAGGGAGTTGGTTTTCTCACACATATATACATTTAAAAATAGCAGTATCAGAGTACCTTTACAAGACACAACTAAAACATCTTTGAATACCTTCAAAAAGCAAGTACAATTTTCTTTAAAAAGACAGTTTCTTTTTAGAGACAAGAGCAACTCAACTACAAAACCATGTGGTTTCCTTGGCAAGCAAATGGTTGTGTTTTGTGATCATCTGGAATTGTTGTTTTTGATGATGATGTTCCAGTCTAGCCTACATCTTTGGCATTTCCTGGTGATGCCCTATTCAGGTACTAACTAGTAGGGCTGTACAAACATTCACAAGAGTTGCTTAGTAAAGCATGTTAGCATAAACAAAGCACCTGTAATGGTCTGTGAGAATGTCCTTGAGAGACAGCAGCAGGAGGAGGAGGAGGAAGAGGAGACTAGGCAATGGTCAGATAAGAGGCAGCTTAGCCCACAGAATGGGGTCATGGCAAACATCTTAGAAGGGACCTTCCCCAGTTTCTTGGACTGTAAAGGTGAGGGGGGAGAAATGTATTTTCAGACTTGCAAGACTGTTACCGTAACCTAACAATAAAGGTAGTGATAGTATTCATGGTTAGTGCTTCTTGTCTGGACTACCTCGAAAAGCTCACAGCACCTCTTTTTGAAGCATTAAAGCAGCTGCTTCCTTTCCGAGGCTCACATAGCTTCTTTGAAAGCTTTTCTTGGTATCTATAGTGCATGTTAGGCAAGATTATTCTGATCAGTTCACCAGCAAAACAAAGTGGTTCTGCATGAATATGCATGTAGAGACAGGCAAGGACAGCCTTTGAAGCAGCCATGTACCGAGGGACTTCCTGTGGGGAATATGGCTGAACAGCCTTGTCCATGAGCTCCATGTGGACAGAACTGGCAACACGTGTTTTGTTTTTTTTTTTTTTTTTGGGGGGGGGGGGCTCAGGCTTTTACCTGAAGCCCAGAGCTTTTTCATGAGTTAAGAAAAAGCTTGGAATTATCCCATTTCATCCTCCAAAATGTCGCCTTGCAGCCTGAGAATCGCAAACAGCGAACACCTGGTAAGAGATGACGGGAGGCTGGGGAAGCCATCATTTCCAGCCCACGTTTGTAGCCTTAAGGGACATTAGGTTGAGGCCCCCCATTTCTAAATCACTCAATTTATATTTTTAAGTTTTCTTACCCTAAGAGAGGCTTCCTATAACAAGAAAAAGCGGCCTCTCTTGGTGCCTATCGTTATTTCTGGATTAACTTAAAAAAAATTCAGTCTTTAGCTTAATTCCCATCTAATTTTAAGGTGGACTGAGAATAATTAACCATCTCCCTGTTACTATTTTTGTATTTAATTTGAAGGACTTAACTTTTTCCTACATGTTGAATTTGCTGCTTTGACTTTTCATTTTTCTGTTCACTCTTTGTAGCTATTGGTTACTACATTTTTTCTTTGTCAATTTCACTTAATAACTTCACAAGCCTTTCATTAGCTCCTATCTGCGTTACTCAAGTATTCAGGGGGAGCCATAATCTACTGCCTGAATTATGGATGACCTTAAGGAAATCTTCGCAGAATTTCGCTCTGGGCTTCGTTCTGATTTCAAAGAGATTTTTTACAACACTCGCCAAGCCATTACGCAAGATATTTGGGATATTGCAGAAAATGTGGAGTCCTTACAGAAAATATCAGTGCTAAAATGTGTCAACTGGCTGAAGACGTTCTGTGGGGGGAGGAAGAAGTTTATCAAGAGGGGGAATTTTTTCCTGACAGGGAGAATGGTCCCTTTGAAGAAATGCCAGATGACGAACATACTTTGGTGAAGAAGGATTTAAAGTTTGACTTGCAAGGTAAGACTGTTTTCCTGAAGAATTGTTGTGAGAATGAAGCTATGTTGCATGGGAGGGTTTCTACTGAGCAGCTTGCTTTTTTAAGGGGGGCAGTTGGATTGTTTAACTTTTTTTACAAAAAATGCCTTATGCGTAATATGGAGAAAAATAAATGCCCTGGTACTGTATATTTCGATCTAGGATAAGAAATTAAGAATATATATTTGGATTGATATTAAGGCTTGTATGATTCCATTTTTCTTTAATGATTTAAAGTTTGTTTGATCCTTTAAGATTTATAAGATATAAGTTTTAGGTTTAATAGGATTAAGATTGTTATAGCATTATTAAGTATAAAAGTAGATAATTTAATGTTTTTGTAATTTGATTTTTATTATAGTGGCCAGAAATATATAGAATAGTGGTAGGAAGGAATTACATAAATAAATGGGTTCCTTTGGCGGGGGAAGTTGATTTAAAGGTATATATATAAGGGGAGGGAGCAATTGTCTTTAGTGATTTTTATAATGGGCCTATGGAATGATTTATAGAAATAATATGGTCTTGGTTAGATTTAGAGTAAGGGATTAATTATGGAAATTGCTGTATATTCTTGTTGTTGAAAGTCAGAAGTCGGGACTCCAGGCTTGGCTGCCAGCTCGACCAGTCGGATTTCTCAGAGCTCTGAGAACTGGCTGAATTTTCCTTGCTTGCAGTGGATTGCAGAAGTTGTGGACCACTGAAGTTTTTTCCCCTGAAGAAGGGGAGACCAGAAGATTGCTCGGGGGGCCATTGGAATTGCCTACCCTTGTTTTTTCTCTGTAG
Source organism: Charina bottae (assembly GCA_023362775.1). Lineage (NCBI taxonomy): Eukaryota > Metazoa > Chordata > Lepidosauria > Squamata > Charinaidae > Charina > Charina bottae. Next base: position 11,632,836 of record JALMGJ010000005.1, read on the forward strand.
TTTCCACTGCGGAGAGAACAGGGTAAGTGCAAGGGAAATGGCCGAGAGATATCTTGCTCTCGCAGGGAAAACAAGTCTCTTTGAAGAGACACAAGAGCGTACAGCCGCTTTTAGATCACTTTAGGAAATTTTTTTTTTAGATTAGAAAGTTTTTGATATCTAAGATCTATCTTTTGGACTTTGCTTAAAATGTTGGCTAGTTTTGTGCTTTCTTTGCTTTGACTGATTCTGGTGGAAGCTTGATGGACTCTATATTTGCAACATAATGAAACGTCTGCATTTTTTTTTACCTTTCTTTTGTATTAGAGGGATTTAAGAGACTCTGTGTGTAATTCTTCGCTTGATAAACTAACTGACTATTCATTTCTTGAGAAACTGTTTGTTTGGATTAAGCAGCTTGCAGCTTGAAGAACGAAAGCTCGCAGCTTGAAGAATAAAAACACAGGGTAACGTTTTTTTTCTTTCTTCTTTATCTACATTCTCCCAGGGTGGATTCTGTTTCACTTGGAATATATTTTTATTTTTCCCTCTATAAACTGTTTAAAATATTATTCTCTCCTGTATTTTGGATTATTGGAACTCTCTTTTTTCTTTTAACTTTAAAAAAAACAAACGTTTTGCTTAATAGATCCTGCTGGTAGTATTCCATGGATAGATCATATGACTATTGTTTTGACTAGAAGGGTTGTTATTTTAATTTGAAGGACACAGAAAAAATGGCTTTCCAATTAGCACTTCATGAGTTCAGAAGAGAGCTTACTGAGGCTCTTTCAGATATTCAAGGGTCATTGGAATCACTGTTGGTAACTTTGCAATAAATGTAAGATATAAGGCTAAATACAAACATAAGTTGATATTATAGAATATTGTTTTTTTTAGAGATATATTTATGAGAAGATAATGATATGATGAGATGGAACTAGAATGATGGTTACTACAGGATGATATATATCAATATGTATGTATGAATATTATAAGAATTGATATATTAGGTATTAGGTTAAGTGATATGATAGGTTATGCACTTAGTTTAAATGGATACTATTACAAGGAATGGAAATTATAGAAGGATAATTGAGATATAAGAATTCTTTTTTATGGAGATATATATATATTAGAATTAAATTATAGAAACATAAATGTATGAATATAAATAATATATAATAAATAATAAAATAAATAAATAAATAAATAAAATAAAAATAAATAAATAATATATAAATAAATAAATGAATATAAAGCAGTGCTTGGATACAATCCAAAAAACGATAGAATGATCTCAATTCGAATTCAGGGTAGGCCATTTAACACCACAGTGATCCAAATATACGCCCCAACCACAGATGCTGAAGAAGCAGAAGTAGATCAGTTCTATGAGGATCTGCAGCACCTACTAGATAATACACCAAAAAGAGATGTTATTTTCATTACAGGAGACTGGAATGCTAAGGTGGGTAGTCAGACGACACCTGGAATTACAGGCAAGCATGGTCTGGGAGAACAAAATGAAGCAGGACATAGGCTGATAGAATTTTGCCAAGACAACTCACTGTGCATAACAAACACTCTCTTCTAACAACCTAAAAGACGACTTTATACATGGACTTCACCAAATGGTCGACACCGAAATCAGATTGACTACATCCTTTGCAGCCAAAGGTGGCGGACATCTATACAGTCGGTAAAAACAAGACCTGGAGCTGACTGTAGTTCAGATCACGAACTTCTTATTGCAAAATTTAGAATCAGACTAAAGAGAATAGGGAAGACCCACAGATCAGTTAGATATGAGCTCACTAATATTCCTAAGGAATATGCAGTGGAGGTGAAGAATAGATTTAAGGGACTAGATTTAGTAGATAGGGTCCCAGAAGAACTATGGACAGAAGTTCGCAACATTGTTCAGGAGGCGGCAACAAAAAACGTCCCAAAGAAAAAGAAAACCAAGAAGGCAAGATGGCTGTCTGCTGAAACACTGGAAGTAGCCCAAGAAAGAAGGAAAGCAAAAGGCAACAGTGATAGGGGGAGATATGCCCAATTAAATGCAAAATTCCAGAGGTTAGCCAGAAGAGATAAGGAATTATTTTTAAACAAGCAATGTGCGGAAGTGGAAGAAGACAATAGAATAGGAAGGACAAGAGACCTCTTCCAGAAAATTAGAAACATCGGAGGTAAATTCCAGGCAAAAATGGGTATGATCAAAAACAAAGATGGTAAGGACCTAACAGAAGCAGAAGAGATCAAGAAAAGGTGGCAAGAATATACGGAAGATCTGTATAGGAAGGATAATAATATTGGAGATAGCTTTGACGGTGTGGTCAGTGAGTTAGAGCCAGACATCCTGAAGAGTGAGGTTGAATGGGCCTTAAGAAGCATTGCTAATAACAAGGCAGCAGGAGACGACGGTATCCCAGCTGAACTGTTTAAAATCTTGCAAGATGATGCTGTCAAGGTGATGCATGCCATATGCCAGCAAATTTGGAAAACACAAGAATGGCCATCAGATTGGAAAAAATCAACTTATATCCCCATACCAAAAAAGGGAAGCACTAAAGAATGTTCAAATTATCGAACAGTGGCACTTATTTCACATGCCAGTAAGGTAATGCTCAAGATCTTGTAAGGTAGACTCCAGCAATTCATGGAGCGAGAATTGCCAGATGTACAAGCTGGGTTTAGAAAAGGCAGAGGAACTAGAGACCAAATTGCCAATATCCGCTGGATAATGGAGAAAGCCAGGGAATTTCAGAAAAACATCTATTTCTGTTTTATTGACTATTCTAAAGCCTTTGACTGTGTGGATCATAACAAATTGTGGCAAGTTCTTGGTGGTATGGGGATACCAAGTCATCTTGTCTGCCTCCTGAGGAATCTGTATAACGACCAAGTAGCAACGGTAAGAACAGAGCACGGAACAACGGACTGGTTTAAAATTGGGAAAGGAGTACGGCAGGGTTGTATACTCTCACCCTACCTATTCAACCTGTACGCAGAACACATCATGCGACATGCTGGGCTTGAGGAATCCAAGGCTGGAGTTAAAATCGCTGGAAGAAACATTAACAATCTCAGATACGCAGATGATACCACTTTGATGGCTGAAAGCGAGGAGGAGTTGAGGAGCCTTATGACGAAGGTGAAAGAAGAAAGTGCAAAAGCTGGGTTGCAGTTAAACCTCAAAAAAACCAAGATTATGGCAACGAGCTTGATTGATGACTGGCAAATAGAGGGAGAAAAAGTGGAGGCAGTGACAGACTTTGTATTTCTAGGCGCAAAGATTACTGCAGATGCTGACTGCAGCCAGGAAATCAGAAGACGTCTACTTCTTGGGAGGAGAGCAATGGCAAATCTTGATAAAATAGTTAAGAGCAGAGACATCACACTGACAACAAAGGTCCGCATAGTTAAAGCAATGGTATTCCCTGTAGTAACCTATGGCTGCGAGAGCTGGACCATAAGGAAGGCTGAGCGAAGGAAGATAGATGCTTTTGAACTGTGGTGTTGGAGGAAAATTCTGAGAGTGCCTTGGACTGCAAGAAGATCAAACCAGTCCATACTCCAGGAAATCAAGCCAGACTGCTCACTTGAGGGAATGATATTAAAGGCAAAACTGAAGTACTTTGGCCACATAATGAGAAGACAGGATACCCTGGAGAAGAAGCTGATGCTAGGGAAAGTGGAAGGCAAAAGGAAGAGGGGCCGACCAAGGGCAAGATGGATGGATGGTATTCTGGAGGTGACGGACTCAACCATTGGGGAGCTGGGGATGGTGACGGCCGACAGAAAGCTCTGGCGTGGACTGGTCCATGAAGTCACGAAGAGTCGGAAACGACTGAACGAATAAACAACAAAAATGTATGAATATTATAAGAATTGCTATATTATGTATTAAGTTACGTAATATGTTAGGTTATGAGTCATAATATGAATAGAATATATTGTAGTTTATCAGAAGTAAATAAGGCTCTTATTTGTTATACTAATTGGACTTTATTGAAGATATAAATATGCAGTAATGAACATTCAATATTTAACTACTACTTCAAGGAGTGGAAGCCAAAGATGGATTATTGGGAGACAGCAAGAAAGGTGAAACCTATATGAAGATTAGAAGATTGAATTAAAGAAATTAAAAGGCATATGACAAAGAAAAGTTCCTGTGTATTATATGAAGGACTAACATTTAAAATTAATTATTGTACTTTAAGTTCAAAGATAGATTGGAGGACATCTATTTTCTATATTTTCTTTGCTTATTATTTCTTGACTTCACTTTTTCTTTTTCTTTTTCTTATTTTGTATTTCTGTTTTTTATTTCTTTTTTCTATTCTGACTTTTATTATGTATTGTAAAACTTAATAAAATTAAAAAAAGAAAGAAAGTTGGAAGTCATCTTGTAATTTCTTAAAAAATCTTTTTTCATTTTCTGTTTTTCCATTTTTTTCTTTTTTTCTTTTTTGTAGTTTTTATTTTTGCTTCAAACTTAATAAAATTCTTATAAAAAAGAAGCTGCCATGTACCCTTGAAACTGAATAGACACAGCTGCTTTGATGCATCTAAGAAAGGTACTTCAATCACACTAATGCAATTTGCAAAGCTCTCTGATCTTGCTTAGCTTTTGAAGATCAGGCAAGGTTCAGAGAATTATAAAATGTTGGAAGCACTTTGTAGATTATCTACAAAGGTATGGAACACAAGACTCCATACCTAGGTTGTGGATTGACTAGATGCTGCCAACTAACTGGATATGTCCAACAACATAACAAGGCTTTAAATTGGTACTACCTTATCTTTTTTAAAAAATAAATAATATAGCACTTTGAGCAAAGCTGGGCACCGGTTTATTTCTCATAGATGTCCATAGTTCAACATAGGACATTTAATGTTTGTAGTGGGCAAGATCCATCCTATGGATCAACTATTTCTGCCATTCCTAGACCTATAATGCAGCAAAGTGGGACAGTTGCATCACGATGCAGATGGAGGGGGGGGGGGAGGGACTGGTTCAGCATGCTATGTGCTTTTCTCTTTCCTTCCCATTGCCAATAAGATACAACTATCAATCCAGTTTGCTTCTGCACATGACAGTTGGAGGAAGCTCCATATTTTCCTTTATCCAAAGGAGCATGTTGGGCTATGAAAAGAATTTGACAGGCCACTTCACAAAATGGACTGGGATGAGCCAATCATTGCTCCCCAAGGGTTAAAGCAGCTGCATCCTGCTTAAAGCTTGCTGTCTAGATGAGTCTCTGCATGAAAAACAACATTTCTGAATCAACCATAGTAGCTATACATACATCTATATATGCAGCCATCCAGGAAATATCTCTAAAGTTTCTAAATGTGATTTTTCTGGAATTTGTGGCTGCTTTAATGCTTTGAGGAGGGGCACTTTGCTCACACCAATGTGCTTTCTGAAATGCCCCTTTTTGATGTTTTGCACATTCCTAGTAGGAAAATAATTTGGTCTGGTCCTCCTGCTAGCTACAGACTCATTTTATCATACAGTATTCTCTGGTCCAAGCTTTTTTTATAAAATAAGTGGTTGTGTTTTTTTTGTTTTGTTTTGCAATTAGCTAACCATAACATTCTTCAATCTGCATGTCACCTTGCCTATTGCAAACATAACCGTGTTGGAAATCCAAGATTTGTCTCTATTAAAAATATGGAAACATTTTTTGAGAAGGCTATGGTTACTTAGGCTCTGAATTTCTAAATTTCTGGATTTTCATGTTCAAACCTTAAAAACTACAAATTGCTCATCTATCTTTCATCTATCTGTCTGTCTGTCTGTCTGTCTGTCTGTCTGTCTGTCTGTCTATCTATCTATCTATCTATCTATCTATCTATCTATCTATCATCTATCATCTATCATCTATCTATCTATCTATCTATCTATCTATCTATCTATCTATCCATCCATCCATCCATCCATCCATCCATCCATCCATCCATCCATCTCTATCTATCTATCTATCTATCTATCTATCTATCTATCTATCTATCTATCTATCATCTATCATCTATCTATCATCTATCTACCTACCTACCTACCTACCTACCTACCATCTCCCATTTCACCACTACAATATGCCATATTCATTTTTAATATAAAGTTCTAGAATAGGTTTAGTCATTCTGTCTTGCAGAATATGAGGAAGCATTTCTACCTGGAATTTGCTTCCTGCAAGTTCTCATGAATTGTAGCACTGCTGTATTTTAGTTTATCTGCCGTAAACCATTGCCTTCATATTTCTGCAGCTGCATTGTGGGTCTTTAAAATATTATTTATCACCCATTCTGTCTTATTGGACATCATTGATTACTTTTTGAAGCAGAACAACTCTAAGGAAAGTCCATACACTTTTCAAAGTAAATTACTCAAAAATGCTTTACACACCAAGACCTTCACATAATGTCACCCAATACAGCCAGCCCTGGCTTTCTGCCATGCTGAGACAAAATATAAAAACCCAGGTTTTCTGTGCCCAAATCATTAGGGATTAGCATGCAAATAAACAAACCTAATTTTTAAAGGATTTTCAACAGGGCTGTTGAAAGTCAAACCATCAAATGATACAGCCCAAAGTTCACTTACAACACAAAGCTCTAACACCTGAGTCTGCCATTCTGTTCGTTTGAGACAAATTTACTCTGCTTGAAAATTATGTCTCTTTTTTTCTGATTAGGGACTTTAGCTATTTCATTGTTCAGCTGGGTGCTTGTTGCCATGCATTCTATTATTCTTGAATTTCAATTTGACTAGAGTCCAGAGAGCCTACCGGGTGCCCACTACGTTATCTCTTCAGTACCAAACACAGCTTTTCTTAGAATTTTAATTCCCTTGCACTTCCAAGGCTTTATTATGCTTTATAAGTAGTTCACTCCTATGCTAGTTTTTAAAAAGCCATTCTTGCTTTTAATGTGTGGTAAACTACATGGCTTTATTATTCAATTTTAATTTGTTTTATTGGTGGCGGTATTGTAGGTCATCCTGAGAGCTTTTTAACTACAGGACAACTAATGTAGTATATGAATGAACAAATGACTACATCATAAAAGCAGCAGCACATAAAATCAAAGAGAAAACCATTGGTCAAAATAAGACATTATAAAGATCTAAAAGCACAAAGGCCATTACAAAAAAAATCTTCAGATAATAAAAATGTATTCAGGCATGAAGACCATAAGGTAAGTGAAAATGCCACCAAAAGGCTTAAATAGCTAGTAAAGTCCCTACTTTACTTCTACTTCTATTCTACTACCCTACTTCGGTGGGTAGGTAACAGCGTTCTGCGTGTGTCATGCGGCCACATGACCGTGGAAGCGTCTTCGGACAACGCTGGCTCTTTGGCTAACAAACGGAGATGAGCACCGGCCCCTAGAGTTGGACACGACTGCACAAATGTGCGGGGGGTACCTTTACCTTTTTTTTTTAAAGTCCCTATTAAAATTCCTAAGTTCCAGCTAAATAGTCTACTGCTTCCATACTTGACATAAAGAGACAGAAATGCTCTAGAAAAACTAGGTGCATTAATGTTAACACAGCGTAACTGCCATATCTCCCTGAAGCTTGGAGGTCTACTTGTAATCTCCAACTTCTCTATTTATGGATAATCCTGATTGCACCCTAAGCCAGAAACTTTGCACTTTTCATTTATGTGATGGCTGAACACATTTTTTACTGCTTGAGGGAGGCTATCTTGATTCATTACTCTCCCACAAACCATGACTCTGGTTGTTACTTTAGGCAAGGCTTAGTGGATTGCATTATTGTTACAACCAGGTTACTGAATCATTCAGTGACATCTTAATAGCCTCTTTTGCTGTCCTATATAAACTGGAGCTGCTTCCCCTAAATAACTCAAAATACTTATTTATTTCTGTAGTTATCAGCCAAATCACAGCTAGATAAGCCACAGAAAGATGAAATGAGAGCATCTGAAATGATATTTGTTTATCTGCAAGTATTTTTTTCAAGGTATAGGTTACCAACCTTTGTAGCACCCGTGCCACATGCAGGCATACCTTGATAATGGCAAGGACATTTCTGGCATAATTTGTATGTCACAAGTGCAGCAAAGCCACTTTTATCCCAAGAATGCTCTCACTTTTCTATGCAAGCTGGGATCTCTACCTTTGCAAGCCAATATACTATTCTCACCAATCAGAAGGTACACACAGGGTATGAACACAAAGAGAGGTGTTGGAAGCAAGGATACTTTGGAATGATAGAAAAAGTATGGAGATGTATAATAAATGGTTTGGTGTAAACCAGATTGAACTGCCTTTCCTAATTTCATCGAACTGCCTTTCCTTGAGTTCTTTGGCTTAGTATTTCTTACTCTTTTCTCTGCTTTGCATAATGTTGCCTACCTCAAAAGTAAAATATATTTTAAAGTGGATGCAGTCTGATGTGCTTCAGTGACCAGTCTGTTGATGGTGTTAGCAGGTGATCCCTGGTAGTGGGATTAGGCTAGTACCTATTGGTCACTTTAGGCTGGGTGTGCCTCCTTCCCTCTCATCCCAAGGGGACCCATTCCTCCAGACCCATTTAAATCCATTTTCTCAAACAAAATCTGTCTCTTCCCTTTTACCAGGCCTCCAAACCTGGAGATGAACCTCAGAGACCTGACTTTGAAAAAGGGATCCACTTATCACGTGTTGGGAACTGGCTGGTTCTTCTGAAAGCTAGAACTATTTCCAGGCATTTTTCAAAATGTGCCATAAGCTCCCAAACATCCTTCACAGCCTTTAAGTGGGATTGGTGGATATTTGTTCAAAACAACCCTAATGCTTGGCCAGTGGGATGAGGAGGTGTACAATGAAGCAGGAGTGGGAAGATGCTCTCCTGATTCACCATGCACTCCTATCCACCACCACCCCAACAATTCTGCCAGTCAGCTATTAACCAGGCTTGTTTTGAACATATCCTCACAGAGCCAAAAACAAGTTTTGACAAATGGGTAAACTTGCCAGCCTAGCCATCTATCAAAACTCACCTCCTCCCCAAGTGCCAATCCCATTTCACGTTTAAGAGAGAGATTGGAGGATGTTTTCCCACTGGTTGGTAATGAGAAAAGACAGAAACAAAACTGGATGATTCTACAAATCCATTTCCTTAACATGCTTTGCACACAGTAAATAAACATATTACCCTTTGGCATCAATCTAGAACAGTCTCTAAAGAGGCAGCACATTTTATTCCACTATAGTTTTCTGATGTATCAAGGATTTAACGTGGCAGATGGGAGTTGACCAAGTTCCATCACTACCTCAAAATAATATACATACGTACAGAAGGACAACCAGAACAATTAGTAAGGTAAAAAAGCTTCCTACAAGGAAATATTGCAGCACCTGAAACCCTTTACTGCAGCAGGAAGAAGGATAAAGAGGGGCATGCCTGAAATATATGAAATGATACAGTACATGACATGGAAAAGTAGGCAGATAAGCCTCAAGATATCTCTCTCAATACAAAAATTGTCCATTCAACTTTAGAACTGATAAAAGAAAAGGTTTTTTTACATAATTAATACTTAAAGAAATGGACTCCGCTGCCATCAATGATGATGGTGATGATGATGATGATTGCTACTCCTCCTCCTTCTTCTTATAATATGTTCTTTAGAGGAAGTCCTCTCCCATTTATTATTATTATTATTGTTGTTGTTATTATTATTATATATTTTTATATTTCCATAGTTACTTTTATCACTTCAATTGTTGGGAGGAACTAGAAAGGCCCTCTGTAGATTACCAAAGGTGATGCCCAGGCTGGTTATGCTTTTAAAAATCAGCTCAAAATTTTTGAAATGGTTCTGAAAACAGACTGGTAGCTACTGCAGCTGATGGAACATCAGCATCATATGCAATCCCAATTAATAACCTTGGAGCACAATTTTGGATTAACTGGTATTTCTGAAACATTTTCAAAGTTAGCCTGATATACAATGTATTGTAATAATTAACTCAAGCATGTATAACTAATACCAGGCTATTGCTACTCAGGAATGGACACAACTGTATATCATTTTAAGCTAATAACCTGTGCTTCTAGTTATGAGGCCACCAGTGCCTTGAGTGACAGGGATGGATTCAGAGGCACTCTGGAATTATGTATCTGATCTTTCATGGGGTGTCTGAATGGGTGACCCTCCATCTTGTCTGGACTGAACTTCATTATATTGACTCTCATTTAGTCAATTACTGTTCACCGACAGATTTAATACACACATTGCCTCACTTTAATTAAATGAAAAGGAGAGAGAAAACTGGGAATTATCTGCTTACTGATAACAATGCAGCCTGCATCCCTGAATAACCTGTCCCTATGGTTTCACAAATATATTAAATAGTATGGGAGATATTTTTTTTAAAAAAAAGAAGAGTCTTTAGGAACCCCAAAAATGCAACTCTGTAACTCTAAGTCATTTATCCCAGCACTACCGTCTGTAAATAGGGCCTCTTACTCCAATTCAGACAGCTGGCCCCAAATGGTATTACAAACGATGGTATTGAAAGGCACTGAGAGGTCCAAGAGAATCAGCAAAGTTGAATTTCCCTATATCTCTCTTGGCAAAGATCATTCCAAATGCTGATCAAAGTGTTTCTATTCTGAAGCCAGGCCAGAAACTGGATCAAAAAGGCTGTAAAATATCTGAATATGTCAGAGAGTGAGGACTGGCAACAGATCCACACAATACACCATAATGTTTTATCAACTAAAATAACTTTTATTGTTACACGTTAAACTATAAGAATGAATAATGTGTGCCTATGTCTGCAGAATAGGCTGCTCTTTATTTTATTTGTCTGCAGGGGTGTTTTCTGATAATGTGTACTTTATTTTTAAAATAATAGTATAGCTCTCACTTCTAATTTTATTCCAATTGTTATTCTTAAAGCTTTTCTTCCTATCCCCACACCAAATTATGATAACATCTAAATTCCTCTAATTTACCTGGATAGGCTATTTCTCCTTAATCCTATTAATTGATTACTCTGCTCTGTTATACTAATTCTTTCTTCTTAGAATGCTTTTTAGTTTGACTTTCACTTTCACTTTCCTATTGTTCTTTTCCATCAGGACTAACTTGTTATTTCCAGGTAGAGAAGGAATACAAAAGGAAAACAACCTATAGACTAATTTATTATCCTGGAACTACTGTTCTCTAAACCACCCTCCTGTAAAGGAAGCATCTGAACCATCCTCTTCACCTCAGATTTTGCAGCAGAACCTGGACTGTCTTTTCAGTGTGACTCCTTTTCTCAGCTCAGCTGGGTTCCTCCACCAGTCATCGCCCCTTCCAAACACTGCAGGAATCCTTTCCTCCACTAGTATTCCTTTTGTTTCTGTTATGGTTTGGATCAGGAAGCTGCTGGTTGCTACTGCACATCTTTGACTCCATTGATCCTTTCTCCCTGTTCCACTCCTTTTCTTCAATGTCCTTGGGCACCCTCCTTTTTCAACGATGATCAGCACCACCAGTAGATGTTCCTTCACTACCTCAACCCTAACCCCAACCCTAACCTGGACACTTATAAGTCCTGCACACAAAGGCATACATGCCATTCCACAGATGTTGAAAGGGCCACAATCCTTCCAGAAGTGCCAACATGACTAAGTTGTGCATCTGAGAGGTAGACAAAAAGAAAGAAAATATAAGATGGAGGAGGAGGAGATCTAGTCTCAGCCATGACCACTTGTCCCACCACAAAGCGATAGCCACCAAGCTGGATATTTCAAAGGGAGACTCAACAAATTCATTAGGAGAGAACTATCAATGGCTACTCGTCATAATGATGATATGCTGTCTTAAGAATCAAAGAGAGTGTGTCTTAAATGTCATTTGGCAAAGAGCAACAGGGGAACCTTGTTTCTGAGCTTCCTGAATAGAGATCTCTATGAGACTCAGAATACTGAAGTATATTGGATCTAGCCTGTGGCTCAAAATCCTCAACTGGATGGGCCACTGGCCTGATCCAGCAGGGCTTTTCTTATCTTCTTGTGAATAGTTTGAGCAGATTATAATGTAGTGCAATCTGAAACTTAACACCAAACCTGCATTATGGATTACCAACAAAACTCCTAAGGAAAGCTACTTTAAATTCAGCTCAGTGAAGCACAAGATACTGTATCTCACTTTCAGTTTCCTTATACTGCAGTTTTGATCTGCCAGCCATACTTGTTACAAATTTCTCCATTAATAGTTCATTCTTTTCCTCTTTCAGACACCCAGCTGAGGTACACATATCTTCTCTGTCCCTTGCATTCTACCTAAACCAGATACTAGATGGGTGCAGCTGAGGTTTTATGACACATGGTCCTGATCAGTTGGAGATGATGGGCTATTAGTAGTACCATTCCATGCAACAGAGATAGAGGAGTTCAAGATTGCATGCTTTCTTTATGGACAGAGTAAAAGTATTGAGGATTTAATGCAATTCTCCATCAAATCCTTCATTCTTTTTTTTTTCTTTAAATTACCATCTATGAGCAGGATTACATTACGGTTGTCATTCAGTTCTACAGAGCAGAATTACCAAGCTATTTCCTTTGTAACAACAACACCTTCTATTTCTTTACATGGATGAGGTCCAGCACTTTCCAAGATGCAATATATGGCTGGTATGTTGTATTTTGCAAGTTCTCTACAAACCTGACCATGAATATTTAAATTCTCTTCTTTTAAGCCAACCTTTTTTTCCCCTAATCTAGAAGCTACATTAAACTGTTACTCAGAAGAACTATGATTTATTTCAGCTGGCAGCTCAGACAAACTCTAAGCTGTTTGTTTGATGGACGATGTCCCAGTCTGAGTAGACAGGAAAGGTGCAGAGGTGATAATAGCATGCCCTTCACTCATGTTTGTTTGATGAACCAGAAGAGCCTCTACTGTCTGGAGTGAATAAGGTTGAGTGTTGAGTAGCAATGGGGCTTGAGTCTCTCCTCACTGCCAGAAAAAGTAAAAATTACTGACATTGTTCCATTTGGATGTAAAGAAATACTTTTGGGGTAAGGCCAAAGTGTGACAAAGTTTTATTATACAGAACTTGGTCCGGAGCTTTCATTAATGTTGCTGTACTGAGCTGATGAAGCTTCATTTGGGCAGGAAAGAGGATTTCCACTGAAATATCACAACTTCTATATCCACACTTATATATGTTCTTTAGGAGGTTGTTAACCACCACCTGTATCACAGTATGTTCCCTAGGAAACATAGGAATAGCTGTGCTGAATCACATTAAAAGCTTATTCCAGAATTGTGTTCCCACCAAACACTGATAAGAAAGCTTATTTTCTTAACTTACTCCCTGCTACATTTCAGAAATGCTGTAGAACCTTGGTCTTTCAGAGAGGCATTTGGGGATGACTGAAGTTATAACCCCCTTGAATGGGGTGCATCAGATGATTATGTGTTATTCTTATTTTGTTTTTAACCTCCAGGGTCTCCAGAAATGGAGCAAAGTTTAAGTAACAAAAATGAATGAAGGGTAAATAATAAAGGCCATAGGACATCAATGCAATAGCAACCTCCCCTCTGTTCCATCTCAGCTACTTAGGACTTGCAGCCATGAACAGGAAGTCATATATTGTATAGCCTTCATCATAACTAGCATCTACTAATAGATTCTTTTCTCATTTGTCTAACTTTCTATTTAATAATTATATTACAGCTATCTGAATTTAAAGCTGTCATTGCATCTTGTGAATAAAATTCCATATGAAGCTGGTTGGAAGGGGATTTAAAATAGACAAAATTAAGCATTTCTTCTGGTAGTGAATAGGCAACCTGTGGAATTCATTATTACTAGATGTGGTGAAGGCCACTAACTTGGATAGCTTTAAATTTGGGTTGGATGACTTTATGGAAGATAGAACTGCCAAGGACTATTGGTCTTGACAATTAAATGTTACCTCTGGGTAAGCTAAAAGCTCATGCTCCATTCCACCCTTACATCTCCCAGGAGGTATCCTTTTAGTTTCTACCCAGGCTGCATGAAGCATGTTCCTCTTGCTACCCAGCCCTGCCCATTGTACTTCAAAGCTTCCCTTCCTACTTACTTACTTACTTCTTATTTATAACATATTTAAGTGGCAGATGTTGCTGCTTTGTTCTATGAAGCTCAACTATCAGTTCTTCCTTTTTGCAGATCGGAACTTTGCATGTTGGACTGCAGAGACTGTAGGAACCAAGGAGCAACCTGTTTATCTGTTGCTTCAATTATTGTAGCTATGGAGAAGAAATAAAAAGGGATTAAAGAAGAATGTAGGAAGGTGATGAAGGTATCCATGGTGCAAATACCTGGAAAGCACATGAAAGGAATGGGGAATAGGGAAGCAAGAACAATCCCTAAAAGAAAAAGGTAGGCACTAGCAGACCAGCGCACACAGAAGCCAGCTAGCAAGGCTTGCCTTTCCTGCACAGATGGCAAGGACAAGAAGTAGGGGAGTGACCAATCAGATCTTATGGTAGCATTAGTCTGGACTCCAGCCCAGCCCAGCCTCCTTATTAATCCACTACAATCTAGACTGGAATTTCTGGATGATGACATCACTCCTCTGTTATAATTCCAGAAAGGTAAACTGGAAATGCAGTTGCCTTTTCTGGGTCAGCTGATATTATATTAAATAATGAATCATGCAGCTCAGCAGATCCAGGCAGGTGTGTCCTCTTGCAACTCTGTTAAAGGTTTATGAAGTTTTCTCTCATTTATCATCAACTTTGGAGGGCACTGCAGAGAATTATGCTACAAGCACAGGCCCCGGACATAATTTTACTCTCCATTTGCTGGGGAAGTTCCAGAAAAAGGTGCAACACAGAGCAATAATAAGCTTATCGTCATTGTCCATTCAGGGGTTGAGTTAACCCTTCAGCTGAATTTTCCCATTAGTTGAAGTCAAGGGCTTCCATGTCTTGGCTGCAAATATCTGGGTGGCCATTAAATAGCAACAAAGAGATACAGAAAATTCTAACCCTTTGCTGCTTTCTAGGGGCCAGTGGTATTTATGAAATTAAGATATATAGCACTACAATCTAGATACTCTATAAGTCAGTTAAAGAGATTTTTTACCCCATTTTAAGTAATGGTGTAAGAAATAATGATGAAAGACAAGATAAACTAAAATTCATCAAAAAGTGCATTTAGCAGGCCTGAGGATTGGAGACTAAATTCACTGGATTTAATTTACAATCTATTGGATTTGATAAGGTTTACTCCTTACACATTCCTTTGTAACTCTGTACAGTTTCATTGATTCATCCTTCCCATATTTATATATAGCCTTGTTTCCTCTGGTCCCAACAGATATACAAGAACACTGCCAAATCTTCATTTTAGTAGAGTTTTTTCCAAATTTATAGTTAATTTTGCCTTTTTCTTTGGTAAATATTCTTTGTTGCTTTTATTGGTTTAGTTATTATTGGGAGATTCAATAGTCAACTATCTGAGCCCAGTATAAAAACAAAAGAATTATTTTTTGTAGGTGTTTGCTGCAATGGCAATTTTAGGTACAAATACCAGCTTTGGGATCATTGATTTTAAATAATTGTGCAAGAGGGCAGATCTTTATCTTAGTTCACTGAGGTCATTGAATCAATCATTTCCCTCTATTTCAGTAATTGGAATTTCTTGAAAATAAAAAGCAAGTGCAGGACAGATTCTCACCTGGAGAAATGTTTAAGTCATTTCACACCTTCTGCACTCTAATTATTTCTACAGCTAAGTTATAAGTGCCATGACATATGGTAGAGAATACCCAAAAATAAGAATGTCCAAAAGTAAGATTAACTTCACCTATTTTTTAATTATTTATGGTAGTCCTAATTGGGTTTCATCCCATTTCTTAATAATTACACTTTATTTATTTTTATTTATCAAATTTGTATATCCACCCATCTCAACACTTAATTAAATTTGATTTGATCCATGATTTGATCCAAATCATGTAGAGAGTCACTATCTTCCTTGTTTTTTTTTAAAAAAATGGGAATCCTATCCATGTGTATTCCTTGTCATTTCTATCTTGAATCTAATTCAATACTATATTATTCAATACTATATTATTGTAATAAATATTTATTACAATAGTTATGGCATATGAATCAGCACAGGACATTTCCTCTCTTTAGTTTTCAACATCAGTCTTTATTAAAAAAAAACTGAATGATAACCATCATTATTTTCAATAGTGTTGTGTCTTTACTAGTTTGTTTTATCTAATAATCTGAATAAGAAGTGTTATCTTGTTCTTCTGAGTTCTCTGAGATAATATTATTCACATGTTTCATGTAATTACTAAGCTCAAGTACAGAATTTTCAGAGAAATAGCTCATTTTAAAATGAATAATATGTGTGCATTTGTGAGGAGCACACATTTCTAGTTTCTTTCAACTCTGAGAAGGATGTTCTGTTTTGTTACATGTTTTAGTTACAACAAATTGCCAGTGTAGGTCCTGATTTGATTGAGACACTAATGTGAGGACAGCATGTGTTTAAAAATTTGTTCCTCACGGTAGTCCCAATCCATATCAGTCCCCCATATTTTTCCCTTTTCAAAAAGGGATCTGGTTGTTCAATTCCACTTTTGTCTGCAGTGAAAAAACTGGTGGGGACATGGCAGACTGAACAGCTGAGCCTGCAGGCTCCACGGGCAGAACTGACAACACGGCATTTTTTTATTTTGGGGCTCAGGCAGGTTTTTCCTGAAGCCCAGGAGTATTTTCATGGACAAGAAAACACTCAGAATCATCCCATCCATCCTCTGGAATGGCAACTTGTAGCCAGAGGATCGCAAACGGCGTTCACACTTGTCCGGTAAGAACTGCCGGGAGGCTGGGACGTCACCATTTCCAAGCCATGTTGTAGCCTTAAAGAGACACTAAGTTTGGCCACACCATTTCTAAATCACACAATTTATATCTTTTTAAGTTTATTCACCCTAAGAGAGGCTTTTTACAGCAAGGAGAAGCGGGCTCTCTTGGCGCTTATCGTTATTTTTGGGGTTAAAAAATTTCTTTTTAAATTTTGGCTTGTTTTCCATCCAAATTTTAAGGAGGATTTAAAAGTAAATAATTGTTTCCCTGATATTATTTTTTGTATTGAATTTGAAGAAATTACTATTCTCCTGCACGTTGAATCAGCCGGTTTGAACCTTCAGCTTTCTGTTTTCACTTTCACCTGAGAACAGTCTGCTATTCACCATTACTTCATGTAAACAACTTTCGAAGGTCCCCATATCTTTGACTTTCACTGATTAAGCTCCTAGGGGGCGCCATAATCTATTGCGAGAGGCATGGAAGAATTCAGGCAGACTTTCTCTGATTTTCATCAAGACCTTAAGCAAACGTTTTCTGATTCTTACCAGCTTTTTATGCAAGGCATTCAGGATGTTATGGAAGATATGAGCTTTAGGTTTGGAGATGTTGTGGATGAAATGGAGGAATTTAACATGTTAGGAATGTTTCTTCGACTTTGGATGAGATGTTGGAGGAAGATTGGATAGTGGAGTTGAAGAAATTAAAGGGACAGATCGGGTTGCCAACCATAAGTGAAATGGATGTTTTGATTGAATGCCTTGGAAAAGAAAGGGTTAATATGTATGGGTGTTCTCTTGAAGAGAAGTCAGAGTTTTTGAGGGGGGCAGTTTGGCTGACTGATTTTTTAAAGAAAAAAGCTCTGTGCGTAATGTGGAGATATGTAAATGATTTGGTTTATTTTAAAGTGGGATAAGGGTTTAAGAATATTCATTTGGATTGCTTTTAGGGTTTGGCTGACTTCATTTACTTTTAACGATTTGAATTAAGACTATCAAGGTATAATAACAACAATAACAACAACAACAACAAAGAATGACGTTTGGTTTTTGGTTTGACATGATTAAGTTTGTTAAAATTGCTGTATTATTAAGTGTAATGGTAGACAATTTATATGTTTTTTAGTTTGATTTTTATTATAGTAGACAGGAATGTATAGAATAGTAGTAGGAAGGAAATAATCAAATAAATATTATCTTTGGGGGAGAAGTTGATTAGGAGATAGATAGATAGATAGATAGATAGATAGATAGATAGATAGATAGATAGATAGATAGATATTCTTTTTTCTTTTAATATAAGGGGAGGGAGCAATTGTATTTAGTGATTTTTATAATGTGCCAATGGTATGATTTATAGAAATAATGTGACTTTGGTTTAATATAGAGTAAGGGATTGATTATGGAAATTGTTGTATATTCTTTCTGTTAAAAGTCAGAAGTCATCTTTTTCTGTAATTTCTAAAAAAGAATTCTTTTCTGTGTTTTCTCATCCTTTTAGTTTTTTTTCTTCCTTTTTTCTGTTTTTTTATTTTTCTGTAGCTTTTATCTTTGTTTGAAATTATTATAAATTATTATAAAAAAAGGATATAGGTCTGGAGGTGGTGTGATATGTATTAAGGAGCAGGGTGCTGAAGCTGCTGGAGAAAAATAGGCAATGCAACTGGAGACAGGGTCCCTGGAGGAAGGAGGAGTGTGAGGGTGAAGACTTAGCAGGAGTAAGCAGAATCAGGAAGGGAGATACGAAAAGTGGGTTGGTTGGTAAAAGGACTGAAGCCGCACTGGAAAAGGCAGATCAGAAGTAACAGTTTGGAGAAGCATGACCAAGGCGCTGGTTCTAGAAGAGGTTCAGGAAACAGATTTTTCTGCCCTCTTTCCCTCCTTTCAGCTATGTCAGGAAAATAAAAATAAAACAAAGTTGTCTAAAGAAGGGATTAACATAACAAAGCAGTGATTTAGTGATTGAAAGAAATGATTGAAAGAAATGCAGGAAGCTCTGAATATAAATATATACAGTAATAGTTTGTTAAGCTAAGACCACTCTGTATTAGAAATATAAGCACAAATTATTTATTTGCACTGTAAAAATAAAAGTCACTTTAGCTGGCAGAAGAACACTGTAGACTATCTGGATAAATTCCTGTCCCATTTCCTAACCCTAAAACCAATGAGGGAACAGTCCATTAATTTGAGCTCCACTTGCAGCTTGAAATGCTACAACCCTGATTTAGGCTGATTTAGGCTCAGGAAGTTACCCCATGAAAAAATTGTATGGATATTTTTTAAAAAATATGCTTATTATTCCATTCATTTTCTGTTATTAAAAGGTAATTCATTTAGTTATTTGTTAAAATTATAGCTATTATTATTATTGCGTTCATAATGTGCATGTGCTTATATTCTCCCTGGTTTTCTAAGAAGCCCAGTTGCTCTTCTTCACCAATTATGTTTGTGTTTTCCATCTATAGCATTCTGGCATTTGATTCCTCCAAGGGATCAGAATGACCACATTTCAAATAGCAGCATGATGGACTAAAACATTCTCTCCCTGATATTCTCTCTCTCCCTCTCCATCTCCATCTCCCTCTCCCTCTCCCTCTCCCTCTCTCTCTATCTTTACCAACAGTTTAACCTAACTTCTATTCTTGAGAATAAGCTCCATTGAACTCAAGTTTTGAGTAGACATTTGCACACTTGCATTGTCCAAAAATCCAACTTAGAGGAAAGAAGTAGCAAATCATTTATGTATTGTTGCCAAGAAAACAGTATGAACAAATCTCAAAAGCATTGATTTTTCCAGTAGTTATGTATGGCTGTGAAAGCTGGAACCTGAAAGAAAAAACACCTTTGAATTATGGATATGGAAACAGTTACTAAGAGTATCACAGACTGTAAGAAGACCCAAGTAATCAGTCCTAAATAAAATAGATTGACTACTCTCCTGAATCATCGGGAGGGAGGGAGGGAAGGAAGGAATCTTAGAATGGTCTGAAATTAAATATGTAAATGAACTTTAAAAAGAACTGTAAGAAGTGATTGGGAAGACTTTCTCAGAAAAACACTGACAAATCTGCAAAAGAACTGACATTTATATATTTATTGTTTTATGCATTTCAGAGTAAATTTAACAAATCCCTCTCAATGAGGAGATAGATAGATGATAGATAGATAGATAGATAGATAGATAGATAGATAGATAGATAGCAGATTATCTATGTCATATACTTTTCATCATACCAAATTTATACCATTGGTCACCTTTTGATCCGTTATTACAACTTGCCCTACATGGGGCTGTTCTTGAAGACCACCCAAAAGTTAAGTGGTCCAGAATGCAACAGCTTGAGTAGTTAAGGGCATCTTCTGGTTTGCCCAAGCAACATCACTACTGCAAGATCTGTACTGGTTGCCAGTTGCCTTCAGGGTGCAATTCAAGGTACTGGTTGTAGCCTTTAAAGCTGCATGTAGTTTGGGACCCAATTACCAATGAGAACATCTTCCAGTGGTTTCTGCCCATCCAGTAAGATCTAAGGAGTAGGCATCCTTCAAATCTTATTGTATTATTTTATCTAGGCTGACCATATTTCCTTGAGACGAAAACGGGGCCCTAACCTACCCATGGCTCGCTGGACAAAGTGGGCGTGCGTGCGTGAGAGCGCCCACCTGCCCCATTTGCTGGGGTGCCACAGGGAAAGCGCTGCCAGCGAGGCTGTTAGACGTAGTGCATGTGTGCGTGCACGCACGCATGTACACACTCCATCTAACAGCCTCGCCAGCAGTGCTTTCCCTGCGGCGCCCCGGCAAATGGGCAGGTGGGCACTCTCTCATTGAGAACAGGACAAAATGGACATTTTTATTAAAACAATGGGATGGTCAGGAATTGTTTAAAAATGGGACTGTCCCATTCAAAATGGGATGTATAGTCACCCTAATTTTATCTGTCTGTTGTCTTGGTTGTAACTCTTCCTCCTACTCCTCAACATTACTCCTTCTTATCCTTAAGGGACTGCCATCAACAGGGACCACCAGGGAGATGGCTTTTCTGTAGCTGCCTCTCTTACTTGGAATGATGTTCCACCTAAGATCAGCACCAATATCATTGGCATTTAGGAAAGCCAGCAACATTGTGGCTACTTTTGGTTGTTGTTGTTGCTTTTAATTCTGTTTTACTTTTGCATTACTGTAAGCCACTGAGAGCCTTTTTTTGGAAATGAACAATATATAAATTGTAGAAATAATGCATAAAATAAATACAAATATTTTAAGCTGAAAAAAAATTGCCTTTATTTTCAAGTTCATTTGTTCAAAATCCAGCTGTTCTTCTTGGGAAGCTTAGTGCAATATATCAAAGTCATATTTGTCCTTCAGAGAAAAAATAATAATCATATGACTGACCCTCCCCCAGAAAAGTACATGTTGACTTGCTTCTGGCAGGCTCCTTTCCACACACTTTTAGAGGTAAATGGCTATTCTATTTTTGCCAGTCACTGTGAAGAATAACTAAAGTTTTGTCAGATGGACAGATCCCCCCCCCCCTTATTTCTAGAGGGTCTGAATATGAAAGAACAGACCTAATGCTGACTGAAAGGTTTCTGTGTTTTATGTCTTTGATCTGTATGTTAGGGCCAGAAGGCATTGATTTATTTTAAAGGCCAAACAATGGCCTTTAAACTATATAACTGGGGCTGCCAATCAATGGATACTTTCCTGGCAGGAAGTGACACTGAATTCAACTCTACATTTTTTCTGAGGAGATATGTATAGGATTGTAATCAGGAAGAATTTATATGGAGAAATTAAACACCTAAATATAGAGATAAGTCTACTGCAGAATAAAAGAGGTAGAAACAGCAGATGAAGGCTATTTACTGTATTCATTTAGCATATTTGTATCTTGAGTTTTGGCCAAAATGGTGCTAGACCATATTACTTTTTTCTTGTTTTTCTTATTATTTTTGTAAAGATGTTTCTGCATTTATACTTAAATCTAAACAATAGAATACAAGAGGAGGAGGAGGGGAGAGGGGGGCAGGGGGAAGAAAAAAGACCCAATCAAAAAGTGCGGCTTTTCTAACAACCAGCTAGGAAGAAGCCATTTCAGGTGGCCTGGTGTGATGGCTATTTCTAGAGCAGTGTTTTTCAGAGTTGGCAACTTTAAGATGTGTGGAATTTAGCCAGCATGCTGGCTGGGGAATTCTGGGAGCTGAAGTCCACACATCTTAAAGTTGCCAACTCTGAAAAACACTGCTCTAGAGGATGCATGAAGGAGAAAAAGAGCCAGAAGCCCTAATTCCCTACTTCTTCTCTTTTGCTGCCCCTAATGGAACAAATGTTGCTAGGAGATAGTTGAATGACAGCCTAAGGTCACCTCAGCTCCTAAGAAAGACTTTATAATAATTCACAACCACATTTTGAAAGAATTAAGTATGGGAGATAGCTGCTTCTCATTTCATATGGAATCAGAATGAATAGTATGCCACTTTCCCCATGGTATGTTTGGTTCAGGGTAGGTTATGGGGAGGAGGAGTAGGAAAAGAAGGAAGGAATCCTTGATAACCTGACAGACTGAATGCTCCAAAATTTCTTATTTTGCAAATCAATACAATTTTTCAATTTCTTCTAAAAATGTTGACAGAAGTTGGAACATTACTTCTTTCTTCTGGCATTTGAATACTGAATAAGCTGTCTTCCATCTCCATGGATTTGTTTAACCATGGTTGAACTACAATTAGCTGGATTTCCACATCATGCTAAGCCATATTGTTGATGCTTAGCAACATTTAACCCTGATTTAGCATTTGTTTTAGGATGCTAAAGGTACATACTGGTAGAATCATCTATTCTTTTATAATGATTGATTGACTGATTGATTAATTGACCCAAGTAATCATTCCTAAATAAAATAGATTGACTGTTCTCCTGAATCATTGGGAGGGAGGGAACTGCTTAAGCAGCTGAAAGTGAGTAATACTTGCATGTTTGTTTTAGGATGCTAAAGGTACATAGTGGGAACTGGCCTAACTAAATTAAAATTTGGTTTTGTTTACTCCAAAATCTGATCAATATAAGTTTGTGTGTGTGTATGCATCTGGGGCATTTTATGCATTCTGTCACTGACTTCATTTTAAGAACGTAAATGACAATGTTTGAAAGGTGGCACAACTGTATATTTTACATTTTGTATGATAAAATAATCATTTTATATTTTGTATCAATGTGGTTACAGTGGCTATGACTGCACCCTTAGAAGACCTGAAAGACCAGACACAGATTGTCATGGAGAAAATCTATGTGGTCACTAAGAGTCAACACCAACTTGATGGCACATAATCAGTCAGTCAGTCAGTCAGTCAGTCAGTCAGTCAGTCAGTCAGTCAATAAATACGCCACAGACTAGCACTTGGTGTAGAAGCCTTGGACGGCCTTGGAAAAGATATTCCTGTCTATACCTACAAAGATCAGAACAAAACAAACAATGGCATTCTCTCTGATACTCTATGGAAGCAAAAGTTGGACTTGAAAAAGCAGGATAGGAAGAGTATTGATGCTTTTGAGCCTTGCTGTTGGAGAAGACTCCTGAGAATACAGTGGACAGCCAAGAAAACACATAAATGGATCATTGAACAAATCAACCCAGAGTTGTCAATTGAGGCACAAATGATCAGGCTCAAATTAGCATACTTCAGACACATTATGTGAAGACCTATTTCTCTGGATAAGACTCTAATGCTGGGAGGGGTGGAAGAAAGAGAAGAAGAGGATGACAGCAGCCAGGTGGATGGATTCAGTTATTAGTGATGAGTGCACCATTGGAAGACCTGAAGGACCAGGTTAAGGTCTGAGTGTCATGGAGAAAATCTATGTATGTGGTCACTAACACTCACTTGATGGCATATAATATCTACCTACCTACCTACCTACCTACCTACCTTCTATCTATCTGTGTCCCTGTGTAAAAAGAAATGTATGGGACATGTAGAAATCTATAAATTTACTCTTATTCTGCATATATGGAATGGCAATAAAATTCAGAATAATCAGCGCAACAGGGTTTAACAAATAACTTTTCTGGATGAAGATAATTCCTATATGTACACTCAGGAGAAGATATGTCTAACCCTAACCCTGCCATGTACTGTAGAGATGTGTGTCAGCCTGGAAAACGATGGGAGGGGGAGCGCATTCCGGGAGCCATGCCAGACTGCTAGAGACTGTTACGCCTAGCGTCAAGGTCGTCCACCTGCATGAGTGTGGTGGGGGCTAGAATGGAGTGGGAAAGCAATGGACACTAACATCATGGGTGCGAAGAAACTGGCGCGAAGGGGGAGAGCTAAGTTTGACTGTTTGGCAGGAAACCATTATTCAGATCTTTGAGAATGCTTTGATTTACATGTATTCTTAATAAAACTTATTCTGCATTTCAATTGGATTGCATGGAGAAGCGTTTATTGGGGCATTGAAGTCAGAGTCCTCACAAGATATTACAATGTATTTTTAATCAATATACTGAAGAAGTGATAAGTTTATGCATGTTGTTCCCTTTCTCCCTTTCTTTCCTTCCTTCTAATATATCAGCTACAGATCCAGGCTGCTGAGATTGGCCTAGCAGCATCTGTAAAACAGGTGAAGCAGTAGAACATTCCATATGATCCTTGAGAGGTTTGAACCATGTAGATAGGAGTAACCTCTGCTGCCTTGGTCTTTTCTTTGGTCTCTAACTGGCTTCCTATCCTGTTTCATGTATAATAATAATAATAATAATAATAATAATAATAATAATAATAATAATGTATTTTGTTCCCTGTTCTGTGCAGGTGCAAACAAAACTCAAAAGGTTCCTTTAAAACAGGGCTACACAAATTTTCTTGGGCTGAGGGCACACTTGTCTTTTTTTGGTTGGACTTCAAAAACTGGGCAGAGTCAGGACAAACAAAATCTGATGTACACGTAAATGTAATTAAATCTTCAATTCTATTGTTAAATTGAACACAGTTAAATAAATATGTTTATATGATTACTCCCTGTATAATTGCCCTCTCTGCCATATCAAAAATTACACCCTGGTGGTCACTTTGGAAGGATGCTGCGACCTATGCCCAGGATCACTGGGATGACTGTTCTTGGGTTCTCAGGTGGGGCATCTCTGATGCAAAGAAGTACTCTGTAAGAATCCGACCCCTAGTTCCAGTAAGTTCTAGTACTCTGCATATCAAGAGAGGGGCAGTTTCAATTCCCCGTTCCTCATGAGGTTCATGAAGTGTAGACCAGGTGACAGGCCATCACAGTGGTAGCCTCCACTAGGTGCAATATTCTCTCACCTGAAGTACAGTATGTCTCCAACCCTTTTGGCATTTTGTAATGCAGTCCCTTAGTTTAGTTAATTTAGTTTTATCAGCACCAAGATGTTCTATGTTGACTGTGCTTTTGTTGGTTTGTCTGTCCTGATAGTATATTAATTTTGTATTTGGCTTTTTAAAAAACATGTACTTATTTATTTACATAGTACAATTTATATGCCATTCCAATATAGCAAGACTCTGATCAGCTTACAACATAATATAAACATTAGAATAAAATCAATAATAGTGGAAGCGAAGTGAGTAATTAGGTTTAAAATTGTGCTTTCTTGAGGTTTGTGCTAAAAAAAAATTACCACGATGATTGGATTTCGGGGAATATTTTTGCTGGATAGTAGGAATCTTACATTTCTACTTTTGGTTAAGTTTACCCTTGGAGAAAAGCATAGCGAAAAGATTATTAGGACCAAAAATGTTTAGGTAGGGTTAGGATTAAGCTTCCTTGCAGTCTAAGCTAAAAACTAGACTGATTCAGGGTGATTTTTTTTAATAATGGATTGTGGGAGTCTAACATTTCTATTTCTGCTTAGTTTACTTCTTGGAGAAAAACTTATGGAAAATGTTTTTTCCATAAAGTTTCTCCTGCTAGGCTGAACAGTCACTTGTTTCTCTCTGTAGCTTGAATCATGTCAACTGGATTTCTATTTTCTCAGTGGAAACGTTTCGCTCCTTATCCAAGGAGCTTCTTCAGTCTGAGCAAAGTTGGTAAGGGAATCCTAAATATGTTTCTAGGTAGCTGTGTGACCTTACACCTGGGGTCATGGTTATATTGAGATGTTATTTTAAGTCCTTTTATCATCTAAAGGAGGATCGTTAAGATCACCATGCTGCTGTTGAGCTTGTGAAATGGTCTTAATCTTCCTAGGCACAGAAGACAAAGCCGGGAGAAAGATGGGAGAAAGATTGTGCCTGAGGCCCCCACCTCTATTCAAGGAAGGATTTTCCAAGTTGGCATAAATGGATTCCTTGACCCCTCTCTCAAACCACCTATCTTCTCTGTCTAAAATGTGAACATTAATGTCCTCAAATGAGTGTCCTTTTTCCTTTAAATGAAGATAAACTGCTGACTCTGGTCCTGTGGTGTTACTTCTCCTGTGTTGGGCCATCCTCCTGTACAAAAGTTGTTTGGTTTCTCCAATGTAGAGTTCAGAGCACTCCTCACTGCACAAGATTGCATAAACTACATTGCTTTTCTTGTGTTTTGGAGTTTGATCTTTGGGGTGTACAAGCCTCTGTCTCAGTGTGTTGGTGGGTTTGAAATATACAGGTATGTGGTGTTTGCCAAATATCCGTTTTATCTTTTCAGACACACCAGCCATGTAGGGAATGAACAGGTTCTTTCGTTTACTCTGTGTCTCAGCCCTATCTGTCGCTGTTTTAGGTCTGGTAGATTTAGATTTGGTGAAGGCCCAATTTGGATATCCACAGGCCTTCAGAGCTGTTCTCAGGTGCTGATTTTCATTCTTTTTGGAATCCATGGAGGTGGGGATGGTTTCTGCTCTGTGTGACAATGTCCTGATGACTCCTAGTTTGTGCTGCAGTGGATGGTGGGAGTCAAACATCAGATATTGATCTGTGTGTGTGGTTTCCTGTAGATCCCTATTTCTAGCTTGCCACCGGTCCCAATGAGGACTTCACAGTCTAGGAATGCCAGTCTGTTGTCCTTGGTGTCTTCTCTGGTGAAGTTAATGTTGGCATCTATAGTGTTTATATGGTCCGTGAAGGCCTGTACTTCCTGGGTCTTGATTTTGACCCAGGTGTTTCTGAGATGGGCGGCTATATAAATTTGACAAACAAATATAAAAATAAAATTTATTATGGTGAAAAACAGCAGTTATGATGAGAGTTACCCTTCCTTGAAGCCTGTGATAAGTACTGACTACTTAATGGATAGTGGGAGTCTATTTCTATTTCTGGTAAGGTTTATTTCTGGAGAAAAGTGTATTATAACTGATTATTTGCAGTTAGGGTTAGGGTTGAACTTCTTCAAGTCTGTGAAAAGAACCAGACATAATTGTTTGATTCAGGGTAATTTTTCATGGACAGTGAATATGTTACATTTCATAAGTTTTATTCCTGGATAAAAATTAAGGGAAAATATGATGACCTTGAACCCTAGCCCTAACTTGTCCAGATTAAGAACAAAGATTAAGTTAATGTCCCTTTTTCTTTCTTTTTTAAAATTTTTGGTAGGCTTTAGAAAAGTATAGAGAATAATTTATTTTGTGTCTATGCCTGTACTTGGAAACAAACTTTTACCCTCTGGGACCTGATTTCTATTCACTCTGATAACCAACATGGATTGCAGCCTTTGCCAGAATCACATCCAGAAGAGATAGGTAAAACCAGGAACTATTGAGGAACATGGCAGGAACAACTTATTTTGGCAAGAACAACTGAGACATTAGTAAGAGGAACAGAAAATACTTTCAGATAATTCCATAGAAGAAGCATTCCTAAACTTCATAGGAACCTCCAGAAACAGGGCCAAGTGAAATGAGCTTCTCAAAAGACAAAAAATCTGCTCTGTATTAATGCCACCAAAGTATGACAAAATCCAGGCACCTTCATTAGACTCATTTGGCTTATTTTCAAGCACTGAATCTGTAACTCCTAGAGACAGTGATCTGGAAGCCTGCATGTTATAATTATGTATGTTATGCATAAGTAAAAATAGAAACCATTCCTAGGTAGAGATGAATGGTGGTCTGGTCATTACTTCAGAGTTAGTAAAATATAATCTCCCTCCAGTGATTAGGATGGCCCAAACCCTGGCCTTTTGTAAGGTCCTAAAGACCTGGTTATGTGCCTGGGCCTGGGTCCCGGGGCCCCAAATGTATCTCCTTGTTGTGCTAACAACCATTGATTGTGACATCCTCCTCAGCTGCTGTCTATTTTATTTTTTGTATTTATGATTGAAATTTGTTTTTAATTTATTTTAGGATTGTTCACCTCCCAGAGTCCCTTGTTGAGATGGACAGCGGTACAAATTGAATGAATAAATAAATAAATAAGCAAATTGTAATTAGTCAAAAAACTAAATAAAATTGGGTGTTTGGGAATTATATGTAGTTTATAACTTCATGGTGAACAAATACAGTTAAATGTGAGGCATCATCCTGTATAGAAGAGCCAGTGTCTTACATGGAAAAGAAGAACCCAGAACAGAAGCAGGAATTAGTTAGGGAGTAAAGACTCTACCAGGAAGACTAGATTAAGGACTCTGATCAATGTATAATACAGCTATTGTAAATGAACTTAGTAATGCTGTTTAACAGAACATCTCAGGCCAGTTTACAAAAGGAAGAAATAGCCCCTGTTAGAGGACAGGATCCTCTGTGGACTGAAGGATTCCTTCCATTTGCAACAAGGCAGCATGGCTTACAGCTCCACAGCTTGGCTTTCTAAGGTCAGTTCTAAGCTTCCCCAGGGGGCTTCATCCCATCATTAATAAATCCCTCATTGCTGGAATGAAAAGGCCTGGGAGAAGTGAGAGACTTCTGGAAAGGAAGCCACAGGAACCAATGATCTGACCCATATGAATCAATTTCCTATGTTCACTTGGATACTCAGTATTAGGGATGAGTCAGGTGAATGCAGTACAGACTATAACCATACTATGTTATGTTATGTTGTTATGTTGATGTGTGATGATGTGTGATGTGCGATGTGCGATGTGTGATGTGATGGGACTTGAAGCAATACAGTCCATAACTATCTTTTCTTTTTGGCTGATTGGCTCATATAATTCCACCAGTGTGAGTTCCGAGATTGCCTGCCTGGCAAAGAGAAGACTGCATGTGTTAGCCAATGAGCCTTTTATGTCTTTCATTTCTTCCTTTGCAATGTAATTCTCTTCCTTCAGAAGGATACAAGTGATTTCCATAATGAACAAAAGATGTTCTTTGCATCTGTCAGGATGTCTGTTTTTGTCACTTTTTGAAGCCAAAGATGCACTCCTGACATCTCTACAAGCTGTCCCAGAAACACTGACATAGGCAAAACTGACAATAGTTACTAAAATTAGTAATTTATCCTGTTTTGTTTAAAAATAAAAGCCAGCATTGCCTTGAAAGCTGGTGCTAGCAGAGTCCCAGGAATTTAACTAATTGTGCTGGCATGCTTATGAAACAGTAATTACAGCAAACAAAAGATGCACACACCAAAGTGTAAAGCCTTAAAAAGCTAATTTGAAGCATGCAACAGCCAGGTATACTTTTTCCAAATCCTGAATGTAAATATAAATCCAGATCCTATTTAACAAACAATAAGATTTAGTTATACAAAGCAGTGAAAATACACCAATTTACTACGTAGCATGTTATGCTTATTTTAAACTGGGTCACACTGGTGTTTGCAATTAATTCCCCTTTGACAGCCTTACTGAAAACAGGAGGGGAAAAAAATTCAATTAGCATAAGCATCTTTCCCAAAAATACATGTGCAGAAAAATCATCCAGCATTTTTTTTTGCCAGTTCTCATTCACTTTGCTGAAAGAGATTTTGTTTTGAATTGAATTTTCAAAATTCTTTCAAAGGCAAAAAAAAGAAAAGAAAAGAAAAGAAAAGAAAAATTCTTATGGATAGATCATGATGCTCTTGAATGGGGTGAGCTAAAATATAGCCATGGAATACAGGTAGTCCTCACTTAAAGACACCAATAGGAACTGGCAGCTCTGCTGCTAAGTGAAGCTAAGTTGCTAAGTGGGAAATCACATGACCGCGACTGTGCTCTCCGGCTGGAAAGGGACAAGACTATTCAGTTTCACACCTTTGGGTTTTGTTTGCCTCCTAACCACTTCCCAGCCCTTTGGAATGTTCAAGAGCCTGCTTACTGTCAAGCACACATCTAAAGCAATGTGATTGCACCACAGCCCAGGGCTTGAAGCCATGGGCATGCTCCGCAAACAGTTTACTCTCTTGAAATCCTTTCCTCTCCAATCACTCCACTCTGGGGGGGGGGATAAAAAAAGCAAGCAATTTCTGTGGGCAATCTCTCCTTTGCTTGACCTTCTCCTCCTTGCCGAGCAGAGCGATTGGAGAGGAAGGGATTGCAAGAGAATAACCTGTTTGTTCTTCTACATATCAAAAGCAATACAATTTCACTGGCAGCAGGAAAGTGTCAGACAAAGGAGAGATTCCAATAGAAGAGAATATATATAGTTCAGGGTTGAACTAGGGAGTCCTTGGTGCTCTCTGAGCTTAGTTGTTTTCTTCCAGATGTTTCATTACCTGACTAGGTATCATCATCAGTGCTCTGTGCATTGTTGATGTTACCTAGTTGGGTAATGAAATGTCTGCAAGCAAACAACCAAGCTCAGAGAGCACCAAGGACTCCACAAAGGAGAGATGCCTACAGAAATCACTTGGTTTTTTTCTCCCCCTTCACCCCTCACAGGTCAGAGAGATTGGAGAGAAAGAGATTTCAAGAGAGTAAACTGTTTGCTGTTCTATACATCAAGAGCAATGCAATTGCACTGGCAGCCCAGGGCTGGAAGCTGTGTGCACGCTATGCAAACAGCTTACAGTACTCTCTTGAATCTTTTCCTCTCCAATGTCTCCGCTCTGCAAGGGGGATGGAGAGAGAAAAAGCAAGGGATTTTTGTAGGTAACCTCTTCTTTGCCTGGCCCTTTCCCACTGCTCATGCGATCACATTGCTCTCAATATTTATAAGAGCCAACAGCGTACTCTCTTGAAATCCCTCTCCAATCTTTCTACTCTGCAGGGCATGCAACACCCAGGTGAACAGATGATTGGTAAGCAAGGATGCCTGTAAATGCCCCAAATGCCCTAACCATCCTTGTGTAATGAAACAAGAAAAAACTTACCATTTTTAACATATCAGGGTACAATTACCATTGTAACTGAGCCCTAATCCCATTTTTTTAAAAAAAAGTGCAGTTGTAAACAATCACAAAAACAGAGGAGCCATAAGAGAAGACAGCATAACTCTTTCCATGTCTTCCATATATAAACTCCAGAGGGTTCTTAAAGTTGGGCTTCTTGTCCCCCAATTTGTAGAACTACAGATGCTTTTTTAAAGGATTAAAATGAGTTTGAAACTAGGTGGAATTGTTGGCAATGTGTTTGTTGTTGTTGTTGTTCAGTCGTTAAGTCGTGTCCAACTCTTCGTGACCTCATGGACCATAGCACGCCAGGCCTTCTTGTCGTCCACTGTCTCCCATTTACTCAAATTCATGTTCCTTACATTGTTGATGCTATCTAACCATCTCATCCTCTGCTGTCCCCTTCTCCTTTTGCCTTCAGTCTTTCCCAGCATCAGGGTCTTTTCCAGTGAGTCCTCTCTTTGCATTAGGTGTCCAAAGTATTTGAGCTTCAGCTTCAGTATCTGTCCTTCCAATGAGCAGTCAGGGTTGATTTCCTTTAGGATTGACTGATTTGACCTCCTTGCCGTCCAAGGGACTCTTTAGAGTCTTCTCCAGCACCACAGTTCAAAAGCACCAATTCTTCAGCGCTCAGCATCCCTTATGGTCCTGTGTTAGTTGGGAAAAAATGTAAGGCCATATCTTGTTTTGCTAAAATGCAAAGCTCTGTTTCATTTTATAAAGCTAAGTCTGATCTGAGTTATACTGATTTGAGTGTAATATATATGAGTCATTCATTATATATATATATATATATATATATATATATATATATATGACTCATATATATTGTATATAAAGTCATATATATATATATATATATATATATATATATATACATATATATATATGACACACACACACATATATACATATATATATATATATATATATATATATATATATATACACACACGCACACGCACACGCACACGCACACACACACGCACACACACACACACAGAACATCAGGAAATTGTTCACCTAGTGCCACAAAATATATGCACTGTACTTATTTGGGGCTGCAAATTATGGTTCAGAAGATTGTGTGCATCATTGCAAGCCATAAAGTAGCAACCCTTGGCCTGGATCCTGTCAGGAAAATTACTTTATTTTAATTTGGTACCTATATCACTCAAAGTTGACTTTCTGGAGGGGTGAAGTGCATGAGCAAATGAGTTACAGGGCAGATTGTTTGAGTGTAAGCACAAATAGCAATAAGCAGGCAAGATACAAATTAGTGGACCACAATAATTTCATACAACAGTCTCTATTATGGTGATCATGAAAAAACACTGATAGCCAGAAAGTGCTTTGGATAAATATGTCCCAGCCTTGAGAAATGAGATGAGATGAATAGAGAGGCCCATGTTTTATCCTCTATGGAGCTCCACAATTCCAAGTGGGTGGGCCCAGTTAGCCTCAAAGTTGATTATCTGTTTTTTGCTGACCTTGACTGCAAGTCAAGAGAATCATAAGTCATCTTAGAAGTGATTGTTGTTGCCTATCTAGATTTCCTCCACAAACAAATTGTGATGAGGGATTAACATCACAAAATGAACCATGGATTCAGAACACATTAACAACAACAACAACAACAACAACAGTTGAAAACCACCAGCTGGGCCAATTTCCAAGCATGTAAAATTCCTATTTTTATCCTATGGGGATGGTGACGGCCGACAGGAAGCTCTGGCGTGGGCTGGTCCATGAAGTCATGAAGAGTTGGAAGTGACTGAACGAATAAACAAAAAAAAATCCTATTACATCTAGCTAGAGTCCAACATTAAGACAAAAGGCTGAGCTACATGTGGTTATATAGTCTCATCTGCATTCTATGTGTGTCCAAATAGAATTCTACCATGTTAGAGCCATCTTAATTTAGTGTTCTCTATTTCTGAAACTAGTATGTTGGGAAGTATCCTCAAATTCATATGCTGCCAGCCATTACAGATACTTAGCTTTGGAGATGTTATATCAAGATATATGACCAAAGTAATAAAGGCCATTAGATCCTTATCTAAATATGGTTCTTATAGCCATAAATTTACTGAAGGGACCAAGATAAGGAGTATAGTGGAATGAATCACTCTATTTCTGGGTCATGGCAATTTTATTCCCAATTCTATGCTATTTGTAATTTAATCTTTTAAAAATCTACCAAAGGATATGTATTTTAATTATATTTCCTTTCCTTAAAAAAGACACATATTTTTAAATTATATTTTTGAACTGTGTGCCAGTCCACACCTTGGTTAAGTCCAGATAGTTTGCTTGGAATTGTTGAACTGAAACAAATTTCTGTATATCCCTAAGTAGGAGGGGGCATGGTGGCTCAGCAGGTAAGACACCAGGCTTGTCGATTGGAAGGTTGCAGGTTTGGAGGTTCGAGACCCTAGCCCCACGTGACAGAGTGAACTCCCGCACTCGCCCTAGCTCTTCCCAACCTAGCAATTCGAAATCATGCAAATGCAAGTAGATAAATAGATACCACTTCGGTGGGAAGGTAACAGCGTTCCGTGTGCGTCATGCCAGCCACATGACCGCAGAAGCATCTTCGGACAATGCTGGCTCTTTGGCTAACAAACGGAGATGAGCACGGGCCCCTAGAGTTGGACACAACTGTGTGGGGGAACCTTTACCTTTTACCTAAGTAGGATGCCATATCCTTCCCTTATCCTCTGTCTGAGGGAAAGAAGATTAGGAAATTGAGAGGCGGAACAGATAAGAGGCTTGATAACTGCATCATTGTAGTACTTTGGAGCATTTAGGTGAGAATATAAATCCCAAACACAAACAGTTTTTGGTTGGTTTATTCCAGGAGGCCAAGATGACATAAACAACACTTTCTACTCCAGGTGCCTGGTTGTTTTATTTTTCCCTGCAACAATGAGCCTGGGATGTGGCCTGGGCTCAGAGAAAATAACTGGCCCCAAATCAGCCAGTGAGCTTCCATGGCTGAGCATGGACTTCAAACTGGGTCTCCCGAGCAGTATTCTAACGCCTTAACCACTGATTCACATTAGCTCTCTTTATTGGAAATGTGGTATCCTTAAAATCCATAGTTGAGGATTTTTAAGTAGTGACACATACTACCCACAGCATGCTTACAATGTATAATATTATATGTTATATATATGTATATATGAATAAAGGTAATGCAGGAATTGGCTCTAAGAGGCTTCTTAAAAATTAATAGAAAATAATGGAATAATATTTCAGACAGGCCCCCATCATCACTCCAACAGGGAGAAAAGAAATCAGTAAAGGACTGTCCTATTTTCAGTTGGTAAATGATATTTTAATCAGGGCTTATTCAAATAGAAGAGATAAAATATGTACAGTATATTAGTACTAATGCAGGTGTCATGAATACTGGAACATGACACAGTGAAGCTTTATGCCGTAGAAGCAGGAGAGCTTGTTTTTGATTAATGCTGGTAAATTTTGGTGTCTGTCTTGGAGGTGTCTATCAGATGGCTAATAAGAATGCAGAAAAGTAGAAAGGCATAAATATGTATCTTTGTCTGTGTCAAGGTTTATGATTTGGGGAAAATGCATTTAGAAGTGAATTGAATCCACAGTGCCAAAAGGATTTGTGAGCACAAAGCTGAGAGCAGTTCTTCTTGTCTGGCAGGTGTAATTAGCATGGTTTTACAAATGGCTTTTCTCTCTCTCTGGTACCTCAAGTAATTCTAGGTGAATATGTTGCCTCCCCAGTCCCCAAAGCAGTAGTTTTGCTATAAATCTTCCCTGGAAACCATTACGAAAACATATCATGGGCAAGCCCAGATTCCAAAATGCTTTCTTCAGAAATAATCTGTGCTGAATATTTTTCTATTTCCAGACTGACTGACAAACACAGTTCCATGGGCAGTTAAATATATAACATAAAATGAAGTGAAATAATTACAAAATTGTTAGTACTACAGATAGATAGTAAAGAACTATTATAAACACAGCATATTAAATTGTAGTAAAGCCAACCACAAAACAGTATCCCATGCTCTTAAAATGCATGAGAAAACTTTGTTGTGGTAAGAACATCCCTGCTAGATCAGGTCAAGGCTCACCTCAGACCAGCATTTTGTTTCTCACAATGGCCAACCTGCTACCTGCAAGCAGGAGTTGGAATACTCTTCCCACATCATTGTTACCCTGCAAGTGACATTTGAAAGCCTCCTGTCCCTAACCCAGAACTAACATCAAGAGCATTAGGCCTTGATAGACAGGTCATCCCTGAATTTATCCAATCCCTTTCAAAGTCAACCAAATTAATGGCCATCACCCCATCTTAGAATAATGAATTCTAAAGGTTGTGTGTTACATGAAGTACTTCCTTTGGTTTATTTTAAAAATCTCCTTCCAATAAGCTTCATTGCATGGCCTCTGGTTGTAATATTATGAAAGAAGGAGAAAAAATGCTCCCTGTCTACTTTTTCCATGCCATGCCTGATTGAATACACTCTGATTTTATCCTCCCTACACTGTTGTTGTTTTCCCCAAGACAAAGAGTCCCAAACATATTAGCTTCTTCCATTATGAAAGATCATCAATTTCCCTGATCATTTTGGTTGGTGCCTTCCACACTTTTTCAGCTCTATTACATCCTTTTTCAAGCCTGGTAATTAGAATTTTACAAAGTATTCCAGAGGAGAACATACTATAGATTTGTATAACGGCATTACAATGTTGGCATTTTTTCCCCAAGCTCTTTCCTAATGATCCCTTATATGGAATTTCCCTTTTTCACAGATGTCACATTGCTCAGTCAACATCTTCATTCTGTTATCCTCTAGGACCGTGTGATATTTTTCCTGGTTGCTTATATCAGCACAAGCACCCAGGTTTTATTTCAGTTCAGGTGAAAGTTGTCTCTCTTTCACAGGTTCAGCTTGTACCAATACATTTCCGAGGGCCTATCTGTAGAGGATTAAGAAGATGATCCTGACTGAGATATGTGTGATCTGTTACCAAAGCAACAAGTGGGAAAACATATCTGAAGTCCAAAACAAGCAGAAAGTATGTGGAAGTGGCTCAGAGAGACACCTCCCTAATTCACATGGGTATAAGAAGGGGAGGAGGTACAGTATAATTAGACTTGCAAAATTCTGTTATTATAGACACTCTCAATAAAAGTAGCCTTAGCCTTTCTGTGGAGTTTATTCCTGGTCTGGTATACCTGGTGTATGACCTTGCTCATACTGGTAGAAAATAAAACCTTGTATCAGACACTCTTAGCACTAAAACTTGACTGTTTAGGTACTTACCTCCATAGTTAGGGATTTGTTTACAGGAGAAGTTCAAAACACAACACAGCTAAAGAAGTTGTTTTACTGCAGACAAGGTAGAGATAGGACATAAATAAAATCCTATATATATTTCTGCTTCAAGGTTTTCAATGTAGGCTTTTTTGTTCTACCTTTTCATGTCAATGGAAATTCATCCATTTTTTCCCAGCACTGGGAGCCATCTGAAAATATTGATATAGCAGTCCTCTTTAGCCTGAGAATCACTCATCCTTGCCTCATCAACTTCAGCCCTTATGCCTTTGCATCCTAGATGCAAATCTGCTCCTTAGCAGGCCAAATTTACCTTCTTGAACTAGTGCTATTTCTCCATATTGCTGGTGCCAACATGGACCACATCTGCTGCCTCTAACAATTTGCCTAGGCAGGCAAGTTACCATGCAATCTACACGACTCTCAAAAACCATCTGTCTGTAGTTTCTAATTTTTGAAACACTCACAACCAAATCCCTCCATTTTCCTCCACTAGTGGAACATCCTCAGTATGTGAGGATATGTGTATCACCGAAGGATTGGGTCCCTCTAACAGGAGCATTTCCTTTATCGCTGAAATGATAATCTCCTTGCCCAAGATCCTTGTTATCCTTGAGAGCAAGGGAACTGCCATCCTGGGCATAGGACAAAGCTATCTCATTCTGCAAGGTTCAGCTAGATATATTTCAGTGAATCCAAGTATCTCCAATTTAGTCACCTTGGTTTCAAGGGCAATAACTGAACTCTGAGAGCTAGAAGCTGATTATTGTGAACATAAACCCATGACTTTTTAACAACAGACAGAGAGACACTTTGCAATAAACTGAAAAACACCCACTTCCCAGCTGATTTTTTATGTTCAAACTAGTGACTACTGATAATTCTGTATTCTTCTTCTGTAGCTTTTGTTGGATCTAAAAGATAGCCCCTTTATTATGCTTGTAGAGAGCATAGAACATGAAGCTCTGGTTTTAACACTCACTGGCTAAACTCACCATGATGTTTTGTCGCTGCAGATGGGTTATCTGATTGCTTCTCTGATCATAAGGTGGGTTCTCTAGATAATCATTTCATAGAAAATTAATGTGGCCTCTGAATAGGTTCTGGAAGGAAACCCTGATATGAGACAATGGTGCCAACATAGTACAGCAAGTTCTAGGCATGAGACCTCAAGCACTGCCACAAATGAGGACTCTCTAGAGAAAACTTTCTCCAGTTATTATAGATAAAACAGTCACCAGGAGGGGTCCAAATATCAGAGTGATGGAAAAACTTTTTGAAGTTGGAGGCCACACCTTTTCTTTTTTTCTTTCTTCTGACTCCCCACCCTCTACTACAAGAAGCACATCTTCAGACATTTTTCTGCTTATGGAAAGAGAGCTGGGATATTTTTGATTACTAAAGTTTAGTACTTGCCAGCTTGTTCCCATCTGGCATAAATACATAAGCTGTGGGAAGAAGGCAAGCAAGACACATTTGTTCTTAAAGTAATCTCTTTTTCCTAAGCAATAACGCTTCTAAGACTACTATTTAATAACCAGCTATAAAATTGAAATTTGTCTCTCCCATTTCCTGGCTGCAATCAAATTAGGCAGAGAATTTCTCATGCATTTTTTCTACCTGTTCCCATTCTCATTTGATGAAAGTGAATTTGTTCTAGAAATTCTTTTACAGGACAAGAAAGGAGAATTTGAGAGTTATTTATAGGAGAATATGTTCCTGCACTTATTTCATTAGGAGGTATTAACATGTTGTCTTTCATTCTACAGTCATCTCTTCTATGATCTGCAGTTCCTCTGGATTCTCCAGTTCCATTAAACTCCTGTCATTCCTAAAAGGGACCCTGCTCCTTAACAAACTGTTGGATAACTACTCTGTCCCTGAGAAGAATAATCCATCCAATTTCTCTTCCCCAAATTTGGTGGAGTATTTTGAAAAGCCCTTTGCGACTCATTTCATTCAAATAAAGCTCCTCTTCTTGTTGCCCTTTATAATGACAAGTAGAAACAAGTCTTCTGTTTGGGTGTGTACATGACAACAAAAAATAAAATTAAAATATCCATTTGCAGATGTTATCCATTCAGGGTTGATGATCCTGGGTACTAGGAAGGCTACTATATAGTATATAGCATTATTGAAGTTTAGGTAGTATCCAAAGGAACTATTTTTTAATATGAACCCTTGGAAGGCCTGCCAAAGTTTAAGCATTTGTTTAAGCACCGAAACGAAAACAAAAGCAGAAGAAGCAAGGCAAGCATGGCAGTTTCAATGGCCTATAAATGGGAAACAGTGGAAGTATCTGCATACTTGCATGAAAAATAATCTCATTAAGGAAACAAATTAGTTGCTGCCAACCGAATTTTGTCTCCCTTCAACTTCTGTCAGTGCCATGGGCTTTCAGATCAGCCCACTTCAAATGCTGAGAGTATTTGGGTTTGCATAATTGCCCCCAAAATAATCCCTTTGTTTCCAGTTTGATAGAATCACTTGTACTGCATCCAGCAACTGCCAGAAGATTAAGGTGGTAATGAGATTGTACCTTTCCCCATTCTCATTAGTTTGTCAGGACAAATAATTGATGTGCCATTTTTTGTTCTTGCCGTGAGAATGGATTAACACAGTGGCATTTTCTATTCTCAAGAAGCTGTTTTCAAACATACTTAGCAAGCTAAAACTGATCTGTTGGTCTCTGCAAAATGCAAACAGGAATTGCTGGTTATAATTGTTTTTTTTTCTTTCTTCCTTTCTTGTGTATTTCTGAGCTGTAGGGTTTTAAAACTGCATCCAGTGACTGTACCATGAAATGTCATGGTGTGTCCAATACAGTGCAGCATTTATGGTGTTTATTGTGTTTGTTTCCCACTATACGTAAATATATTGTTATATGTTATTATACAACAATATGAAAATGAAAAACAATAAAATCTTACTGATTTACATATTCTTTAAGTTTACCAATGAAAGATAGCATCAAATTATAGATTCCACTACATTGGTTATGCTCATCAATGCTTGATCAAACAGATTGGCTTTAGCCTGATGTGAAAATATTAATAGAGTTAATATCAAGTTACCTTCCTGGTAAAAGATGTCCTGCAGTCATAGCACTACTGCAGATATAATTGTACAACACACAGTAGCATTCTGATCCTGTCTGTTTTATGCACTGCATATTTTAACACAGAGCAATAATGGCTGACAAAACATCAACTAATATATTATACATTTAAATATGATATACTATATGGGCTTAGGGGGCATGGTGGCTCAGCAGGTAAGACGCTAGGCTTGTCGATCGGAAGATCGCAAATTTGGAGGTTCAAATCCCTAGCCCTGCATGAGGAGTGAGCTCCCGCACTAGCTCCAGCTCTTGCCAACCTAGCAATTCGAAAACATGCAAATGCAAGTAGATGAATAGGTACCACTTTGGTGGGTAGGTAACAGCGTTCCGTGTGTGTCATGCGGCCACATGACCGTGGAAGCATCTTTGGACAATGCTGGCTCTTCGGCTAACAAACTGTTGGGGTTTGATAAACCCAGGAATTTACTTCTAGATATAAATTATACAGAGAGGCTTGATTTCTAGGTAAAAGGTGAAATATTCTGCACAGTCACCCAATTAGCAGCCATTGTTGTAGGAATGATGTGTCATGTGTGACTCATTCAACAGGTGCTTAGAGTTAGGTTGGGTGTGGTGAATAACGAGAGTGACCTATAATGTGATTGGTCAGGTTCACTATATATGCAGAGACATTCTCATTTCCCATTATTCCCATTTTACCTCGTGAAAGCT
Organism: Charina bottae; assembly: GCA_023362775.1. Taxonomy (NCBI): domain Eukaryota; kingdom Metazoa; phylum Chordata; class Lepidosauria; order Squamata; family Charinaidae; genus Charina; species Charina bottae. The sequence continues at coordinate 11,672,976 of JALMGJ010000005.1, forward strand.
GTATCGTTGATGGTGTATCATTTGTTACTTGTGTAAGTGATCTTTATATACGTATGTATATAAAGTAAATAGGATATTTGATATAACTTCTGTTTGGAGTCTATTTACTGCATAGTATGTGGATCACTGGTGCCTAGGAGAGAGGCAGGCCGCTCCATCTCCGCGCGCTCCCTCTGACACAAACGGACATGAGCACCGGCCCCTCGTGTCAGACACGACTGCACAAATGTGCGGGGGGAACCTTTACCTTTTTTTATATGGGTTTAATCAACATTGATTTTTCTTAGAGGACATAAAGATAGTTTTTGGTGAGTGTTTAAATGATCTGATGGCAAACATACAATTCCAAGGATACCTTGGGCATCTTGACAATTCAGATGCAGCAAGTCTACAGTACAGATGCATCCTTATACAATGTGGTGCTGTGAAATATGGGCTTGCGTTGGAGGATATCTCAAAAACATGACTCTGAGCAGCTAACAATGCTAAAAATAAGTAAAAATATAATATGCATATACAAAAAATAAAACACATACTGTAGCAGCCAGGAGCATTTACAAAAGCATCCAGGAATTGGGCTCCATCACACACTTGGGGCTCCAGGCTCGAGCACAGAACCTGGTCTTCAAGGCCTGATGAAAGGCCAGTAGATTGGCTATCACCAATCTGATCTCCAGAGGGAAGATATTCCAGAGGGCAGGCACCAAAGCAGAAAAGGCTCTCCTTCTGGGCCCTGCTATTTGTCGCTGTTTCTTCTGCAGCTTTATGCATAATTAATTACCAGCTGCTTTGCAGAATATTTCAAGGAAAAGCCTTGAGAACATTCACAATCAAGAGTGCAGATTATGTAATTATTAACTTTAGTCAGCAACCCATATTGGCCTTAGCTGTATCCAGATGGAGTCAGTAATTTCCTATTCTCATGCCATTCACAAAAACATATTCTGAGGAGTTTCATCTTTTGTTGTTGTTGTTCAGTCGTTTAGTCGTGTCCAACTCTTCGTGACCTCATGGAACATAGCACGCCAGGCCTTCCTGTCTTCCACTGTCTCCCGGAGTTTACTCAAATTCATGTTCATTACATTGTTGATGCTATCTAACCATCTCATCCTCTGCCGTCCCCTTCTCCTTTTGCCTTCAGTCTTTCCCAGCATAAGGGTCTTTTCCAGTGAGTCCTCTCTTCGCATTAGGTGGCCAAAGTATGTCACCAAATTTTGTGTCTTTTTTTTTGTCTTGTAATGGCTGTCTTCTAAGATCTTACATCTAAACTTGAAAGGGTATTATTCAAATAATTCCATCCTGCAATTGTATGTTGGGGGACAGTGTAGGAGCACATTGAGGAAACTGAATTGGGGCATAGCATGGGCTCAAGAAACTTAATCTTTTCCCTACCTTTATCCCAGTCACAATTGTCCACTGCCTGCATTCTCATTGGCATAAAAATTCGACTCTTCCCACCCACCCCATGCCATGGCTTTGATGCATCTATTCTACAACATAAAATACTAGGTCAAATGTGGTCCCGGGCACAGTGTTTCTCAACTCTGCTGTCAGGAGCATGAGAAGAAATGCAAGAGTTTCTCCCTCATCTCATCTTTACATACCCACACAGAGTGAATTTGTTTGGCAATATAGACCTCTTGACATCTTATTGGACCAAGGAAGTGTGCCTTTTTTGTGATTGCCCCTGTTCTCTGGAATGATCACCCCCCTATACAATGTGCTCCAACTCTGCTCACCTTTAGGAAAGCTATTAAGAATTGGCTTTTCCTCCAGCATTAGGAGTCAGTTGAGTGGAGTCTCCTCTTGATGGTTTTGGTATGGTGCTGGTAACTGTGAATGGTCACTAAATGAGGCAGTCACTAAACAAGGACTACCTGTATGTGGGTTTTTGTTTATTGTTTGTTTTTTGTTGTTGTGCACCTCCAGAGTCACCTTGTTTCAGTTGGGCAGCCTTATAAATCTAGTCAACAAATAAATAAAATATTCAGAAGTGTGCTTCAGAATAGATTAGGAGACTGCCAAACCCTGGATTTTTAAAATCAAAACAATAAATCAAAAGGAATAGTGGTCTGCTTGGCATAACTGCCATGATGAAGTGAGTCAACAGGCTTACACCAACCATCCCCCCCGCCCTTTTAAATTTATTTATTTGCTTATCTGTTCATTCATTCAGTTTGTATCCTGCCACAATCCAGTGACTCTTGGCTGCATTTGCAGTATGATTTCTGAGGGCGTGAGTAAAAAAAAAAGAGAGACAGAGATGGAATGCCTTAGAGAAACCCTTGGGGGAGTTGGGCGGTGATAAATCCAATAAATAAATAAATAAATAAATAAATAAATAAACCCTGCTTTTTCAGCCCCTCTTTAGGACTTTTCTGAAAGCACAGAGAGAGAGGGTTCATGGTACATTACCCTTTTCAGTTCTGCTCAAATGATACAGTAGACTGGGCAGAATTATTTTAACCCCAAAGTGTCAGGGGTCCTTAAATGTCAGGAAAACCTAGCCTTGTGGGAATTATCTAGATAAGACAGCAGGAATGCAGTGAATGTGTACATGCAACCATCTGCAATGGGTGGAACAAGAGTGAATGAGAAAAGGAAACTCAAAACTTTGGGGGGGGGATCTATAAAAGTGTGTGGGGAAATTAAGTCAATGGGTAAATTCTGTAGCTCCTCTTCCACCCACTCAGAAAATGTCAAATCTCTGATATGCCTACTAAATCATGTATGATATAAGTAAGTAGGTAAGTAAGTAAGTAAGTAAGTAAGTAAATCTTTGCCAAGTAGTCCTTGTCTGAGTGGGAGTCTGGCGCAAACAGACCCAAAACTATTGAGGACTAAAATTAACCACCTCTGAAAATTTGGCTTTTTGGGATAGTTGATTGGATTATGTTGTTTTATGTCACGTTAGTTTTTCTCTTGATCTTTAATCTACCACTGAATGACATCGCTCTTCAAACAAGAAATTTGTGAAATGAATGATGCATTCATTCTGGTCAATGTTTAACTTTACCTGGACCATAAGTCTCCAACCTTCTCTGGCCAGTGGATAAATTTGGAATTTCAAAAGCATATGATAAGCATTCTCATAAAATGGTTACCATAGTGAGAGTGGCCAATCACAAAACAGCTAGATATCAGAAAGCAAATAAAGCAATGGGATGAAGCCAGCCATCATTTTGTTTTCTAAATATGACCTTGGATTTTATGAGGAGGCAGGAGGTTTAGTTAGGAATATGGGTTATGCTTGAAGTTGGTGCTTTGTTTTGCAGCATGCTAACTTCCCATTAATTAAAGAGAACTAAATAGTAAAAGTAGTTGTAGTAGTAATAAGAATGATAACATCATCACCAATAATAATAATAATAATAATAATAATAATAATAATAATAATAATAATAGAAATTAGGTAGGGATAGTGCTTAGGTAATGTCAAGACAAACAATTTTTTGCCCCATGGTGCCATCATCTTGGGACCAAGGATCTAGACCATATCTGGCAATTACATTATTTTGTTTATTCAAACATGGCCAACTGCTGAATAACATTTCTATCTACTTTTTGACCTGCATTTCAAATTGCAGCTGCAGGTCTTTTGTTAATTGCTGAAATATGGCTTGTCTGCATTTTGCATTACTGAGGCATCTGTCCTACTTTTTCCACACTGCATATTCTGCATTGACCACATCATGAGATCAGCAGAGCTGCAAAGACAAATGTGCCAGTCCAACCATGAGCAACTTTCCTTGTTTCAAGCGCCACTCTGAAAGGTATGTGAAGGTCACAGCATCCACCCACACCCAATATATGAAATATTGAATCCAGTCTGGAGTTTTCCCAGGAAAAAAGTCCAAACAGTCTCAAGAGAAGCCAAGTTCTGAAAAGAAAAGAGCAGTATTTGTCAGAATACTTCTCAAATACAATTATTTCTCAGAACAGAGCTATGTCTTAATAGATAGTGCAATGGTTCAAAGGGGTCATGAGCTTAAACAATTCTTCAAGTGCATCCCCCCTAAAACACCTCTCTCCTGTTTCTAAGCCCTCTGCTACTGGATGTGCCAAACAAGGCTTCAGAATCAAAGAGACTCAACAATGTGAAATGTTTCATTGCTGTACACTGAGAAGGCAAATTGCATCATCTCCATGACATGAAGTGCCTGTCCAGGGAAAGTGCAGCTATTTCCTACAGGCCTATTTATTAGCAAGCAAAATGTCGAGACCTGCACTTTACCACTCATACCAATGTTCTGCATCATGAATATTGTGCATCGTTCATGCTCAACAGCAGCTGTTGAGGTAGTGCCGTAAGAAAAGCTACCATGTCATGGAACTGCAATAGAGGAAGGAAGAATTTGCTGCTTTCAGCATTGAAAAGTAGTAGTACACAATGTCAAGTGCAGGCTGCTGAAATCAGCATGGGTGACCCTCCACTTCAGCATCATAAGTTTGAGGATTTCTGGCTGTGGCATCTTCACAAGCCCTGTGACTTCTCAGTGCTGGAAGGGAAAGGAAGAGAAAAGAGGGTGGGTGTGAATCATTAGCAGTAGTAATAAATACAGCTTTCCAAATTTAATCATGTGTCCGGTATTTAATAACAGATGAAAGCCTATTGTCCTCACTTAATTCCTGAAAACACTTGGATTATCCCAATGACAGTGTAATGAATATAATTTTTGTGGTCCTTTGTTGAAAATGGTTTACATCTGGAAGTTGATAACTTATCCAGTGTATTTATGGTATGATTAGTTTTTTGCTTAAATTAAACGAGTCTCTCATTGGGGGAGATGGGCGGTCATATAAATTTGACAAATAAATAAATATAAAGCAATATTCATATTACTGTCAAGAGTTGTTATATCTCCAGTTTCCATCTGAGCAGAAGCCAAACACAAGGAATCTCCAGTACTAGGAAAAACTAGCAATCCTCCTCCTCCTCCTCCTCCTCCTCCTCCTCCTCCTCCTCCTCCTCCTCCTCCTCCTGGCATATACTTACATTTCTGTAATTTGTTAAATGCTGAGTTCTGTTAAGTATGGGATCAGACATATTGTATAAACACTATTGAAAGACTTTTAATTATCTGTGATTGTTGTACTTCTATTATTCTGCAGACTCCCTGACTGCTCATACTTCCTGATCTGTAATGTCCTTTCAGAAAAGTCCTTTCATGATATTTGTCCATGGGACTGAGAGAAAGAATGAGAATCTGGGAGGCAAAAGATTATGGAAAATATAAGTGAAAGCTATGATGTTCACACACATTTTTCAGCCCATGCATTACTAAGGGAAGTGCAGGAATGATGTATACTATCCATGAAAAGTTATCTTGGAAAAAAACAACAATGTTGAGGAGACAGTGAAAATGAACCTCATTTTATCTTGAAGGCAGAGAAAGAGATGTGAGCTATTAGCACCTATGGCCCAAACATAGTTCCAGTTTGTTTGGCTACATTTCCCCTGGTAGCCACAGGGTTCTTGCACCACCCAATTTTTCCAACCACAGATTTGGTAGAGAATTTCAAAGGCCCATTGTGCCTAGTTCTAAGTTTAGCTCTATTTCATGAGAAGTAATATGGATCTATCCTAGAGAAAATCTCTCTACGTGATTGTGAAAAGTTGACACCAACTTGATGGCATGTGATCAATCAACCTATGCAATTATAAAAGAATGGAAAAAAGGAGTAGATATCCATTTATTCTGTAACTCTTTTGTCTGCCATTCCTCTTTGTTTTTGCAGAACCAATCAAAAGGCTTTATGAGATTAATCTATTCCTCTTCAATGTATTTTAGAATAAGAAAAAAGAAGAATGGTGGCAAAACACTAGAGAGCCATAAACAGAAGCTGATAATATTGTGATCCAGCTTTGAAGCTGGGTAATTACCCAATAAAAGTTTAATCTAGAAGTAGTCCAAGGTTAGTCCAAAACCTATAATTTACACTTTACAAGTGCAGTCCTTTTTCCAACCTTTGAATGGGGAGAAAACTTTCCCTCTTTCTTTCCTGTCTTTTTAATAACCTTACTATCAATAATCAAAGCAAGCTGCTTTTGGCCCTTGATTTATTTGCTAACGTAATAAAAATATAGTGGTTTTGTAGAACACTGGCAGAAGCAATGAAGGAAGTCTTAGATCATAGCAGGAAGCCTAGTTAACATTAAGGCAATGCATAAGATGTTAAATGAGAAAGCAAATAAAAGATTCTTTATTGTATTCCATGGTCTGAAGATTTATTTCCATATCTCCTTGTGAAGTTGTAGAGGTTATGCACTGAGGGAGAACAAGGAAAGATATTTTGAAATTAAGCCTGTTCACATATAAACATTATGTTGTCTTTAGTATCGGATGCTTAACATTTAGTTCAGTTTGTTTATTTGGATAAATTATAAAGCAATACAAACTCCTTTCAATAATAAGACAACAGTTTAAGAGGAATACATTAAAATAGCAATAGCATTACTGCAGTTGGTGTTCATCATAAGAGATAGCAGTATTTTTCAGCTTTTTTTTGGTTGCTTTTCTCAGCTGCTTAGAATCAAATAATGACACAATGCATGTGCGAATGAGCCATCCAAGGTTAATTATCATTGTACTTATTGTCAACTCAAAAATAATGTCCTTGAAAGCTCTATTGTCAAAGGATATTCACATGCAAGAGAACTGAGTCTAACAAACTCAAAGTTCTATGCATCTCCATGGCAGTTGTGGGTTGGATTTTTGTAGAGAATATTTGAACTGATATAGAATTCATAAGCAAGGGGTTACTCAACACAGACTGAAGGATTCTGCAGTTCGAAAGTTAATTCCGAATGTCACAAATAATCCTAATTGCATGCCCTTTCGCCTGAAAAAGAAATAGTTCAGCTTCCTCTTTTGTTCAAAGTTGACTTAAAAGTGTTCTGAGATCTTGAAAACTAGCCGTGCAGAAGCATTTTAGACTATTTAATATGGCAGATTTATAACCATCTCAGATATTTTAACAGTCATCCCTAATAAATCCACCACTTTTCTCCATTTTTACATTACATTACATTTTTATTTTTATTTTTGCCTTCCAGGTCTTACAAACAACAGGTCTTAAGTCAACACTGGTTCTCTCTGTCCTTCTTATATCATTGAACTTTATTTTCCAAAAGTATAACTGGACATTTCATCTAATGTCTTGAAGCCATTACTGTCTCAAAGGCTTTTAGTGCTGAAAGCTGAAATCTGAAAAATATAATTGATTTTGTTGTGGCTTCTGAGGTCTCCGCTATTTGTTTATGATAAGGTGATCTGACTTCTATTCTCTGGAGGTCCTCCTTTTGAAATTACTGCCAAATTGAGTTAAAGAAAGGAGAGCACTAATCCAATACAATGTAAAACAATGTTGCTAGAACATTTAAGAAATATTTCCAAACTGAGGGAATTAGCTTATTGTGTGATATTCCCATAATGGTCAGTTACTCATCTTAAGTGCCTATGTGATAGAGAAGTGGGGTATGAATTATAATGATTAATAATAAAGTATTATAAATGCATTATTATAAATAAGAAATTATAAAATCTTATCAATGTTCTGGGATGAAAACAAAGCCCAAAGCATCAGTGAAGTGAAGTCACAAAGAAAAACAATGCAGATGCTTAGAATTGCATATTGGAATTAATTGCAAAACTGAAAACTAAAGAATTCAGAGTATTTGAATGGGAGGCATTATGAACAACATCTGTATATTATCTATGACACACATTGTAATACTTGTATAATAAAATTAACAGAGTTCTAGATCATTTATTGCTACAGAATAGGTATTTATTTTCATTTACAGAATTTTTAGATTGCCCTCAACAAAGTGCTCTGGGTGCTCTAAAATGTTATATAAATAAGATACAAACATAGTGAAATAATATGGTTATATGGATTGACCAATATACATTGCTGATTTGATTTTGATTATTAATTTGGCAGTTTGAAATGATTTAGGGGGGAAAAACTTGTGCTAAGGGCATTCTTAATCAAATTCATTCAGAGGGATTCAGTTTGAATTTCTGATTTGGAGATTCAATTCAATCAGCTTCAAACTGAGTCTCCACACTGCAGTTTTGCATAGTCCCATGAACTGTTATCAGAACATTAAAAAGAATATCAGTACTATTGGCATAAATTGTAGAAATATTAATCCTGGCCTAGTGATACCAAAATAATAATAATAATCATCATCATCATCATCATCATCATCATCATCACTTCTTTTGTGAAATGGGCAGCCATGCAAATTAGATAGAGAGATAGAGAGATAGAGAGATAGAGAGATAGAGAGATAGAGAGATAGAGAGATAGAGAGATAGAGAGACAGAGAGACAGAGATATAGAGAGATAGAAACAAATTCTCACCGTTCTTGTAATATTATGTTCTTTTTCCTATAGTTCTTCCCATAAAATCCCTGAGTTAGTGACAAGCCTTAGAATCTGGCAACTTTCTGCCTTAAACTGCTTATTTGCTATTCAAAAACCATCTGGAAAGGAAGCTGGCTTAAGAAACCTCTTTCCAGATTTCAGCCCCTTCCTCCACCTTAGCCAAGGTGATGGCCTAATGTTCTGCTTGGACTGCAGTTAGCATAGCCCTTGATTGATGGATTTTCCTTCTTCTTGACTCTTCCTGACTGGTTAAAGAGAGGGAGAGAAGAGAAGATCACATTGTCAATCTGAGAGAGAGAGGGATGGGGGAGAGATCCCTCATTTTGCTGTTTCATCAGTGTACCTGTAAAAAAAATTTTAAAAAAACTTTTCACTGTTCCACTGATGAAAGAAGGACATGGGGGGAGCCACCAGTGACTATAGGGGAGGGAGTGTTCCTGCCATTGTGCACAATAGCCAATTAGAGATGAATAAAAGATGTTTGCCTAGAATGAGATGAAATGCAACAGGTGAACCAGGCAACATCACTTGGGCCAGCACAATGTGGAAAATGACCCACTGGGTGCAGATAGAGGACCGTGTTTTGTATCGTTTCCCTCAAGAAATGTTCAGAGGCCAATATTCACACTTGTGTGAGCTGGTAATGCAGATCAGCCCTTAGAATTTAATCCTCTGTGAATAGAACCTACTGAAGAGTAATTGGAGTTATATTTATTTATGTTTTGGATGGCTGCTCAATATCTGCTTAGTTACATTTTGGAATTCAACGTGTTTAAATCTGCCATGTCATTGTGGATACTAGTTCATTGTACCAAAGGGAGGTCCTAATACACAGAATCCTCTTAATCCTCTTAATTCAGATCTAGGGTGTTCTGTTACTCATATCAAAGTATATGAATCTGCCTATGAAAAGTGTTCACAAACTACATTTGGGCCATAATGCAATGGCTAGGGAACCTTGTTCTGGAAATAGATATAGATGTAGACATATTGGGTCTGGGGCCTAATTCAGAGTAACTGATGGGGATCTTTAAAGCATTTCACAATATGAGATCAGGACATTTTCACTTATGACCCTGCCAGCTTGCTGAAACATCAGAACTGTGTATCTAGATACCCCAAATACAATATATGATCTATTCAATGATTGTGTCCAGACTCTTAAAGCTGCTCTTGGCCAAGTTCTTGTCCACCTTGCAGAAGACCTTTAGCATGTGATTTTTTTTCTTTTTTTTTAAAGGCTTTTGAGCAAGAATGGCTGCTCTCAAAGAATAATTTTACTTGCAACTTTCTACTTCATTATGGATTGGAAATTGTTCCATATCACTATGCAGCAGAATTGGGAACTTTGTAATCCTCAGATAATTCTGAGTTTATATTCCCATGGCCAATGGGAGAGATGCTGAGGCTTGTAATTCAACATTTGGAAAGCCACAGATTCTCTATCTTTGTTTTACAGGGTTGAATGAGTCTTAAAAGGAACTTGTAATCTGACTTTGTTCTCTGCTTCAAGCTGTATATGGCTACTGATGCTCTATTGACAGTAACATATGCTCTGAACCCTCATATTATAGTCAGCTTTGATATGAATGTAAATACACCTCAAATCCCATAAATGTCATGAATTTCAACTTCTAAGAAAGCTGAATTTGAACTTCTCAGTCCTGTGAAACTTGGAGTGCATGCACATTCCACATAACATCATTATTAGTGGTTACCTATATTTGTCCTTTTCTTCTACTATTATATTACTCCAAATGTTTCAATGTTACTTTGTAAGTATCAGAGATTAGCTTGTTTTTTTTTTAATTTATCCTTGTTAGCTACCTTGAGCTCGGCAGAAGAAATGCAGGATGGATGGATGGATGGATGGATGGATGGATGGATGGATGGATGGATGTTTCATAGAGTAAGAAATTAACTAAGTAATTAACACATTCTAAATCATATATCCCTCCTTATCAGCTTTCCATTATATACCGTGTGTCTATTTGATTTAATTGTTTTCAACTAAACTAAGCTATAGTCAAGCCAGATAAGAAACAGAAAGAAAACAAAAGTGCCAAAGGGGATTAAAAAAATAAAACTTTTCATGTGTGTCAGGAAAGAGCTTTCCACTTTGCCAAATGTCTCCGTTTTGTGAAAATCACAAGTGGAAACTATTCATCACAGCCCTATTATTTATTATCATTTGTTTTGCAACACTTAACACATCTATAGAGCATAACTTTATAATTCTATTCAGGCACAACCCACCAAACTCTTTTAACTACAAACAAAACATCCTTGATGAATTTAATGCTTAGTAGCATAACAGATCATGGTTAAGCTTTATAGAGATCCCAGCAATGAGTCAGTGAAAAATGCATTTAAGTTGGGATTTGCTATTCATTCCAATCATTACAGAAAGGGAGAGAGAGTGAAAGAGATTAAAGATCTGTCTTAGAAGTTCCATTTAATCGAAACTGAACCTGGACATTCTCAAAACTTTATGAGATATAAAGACTTTTTAAATGTTGAAAGAAAAGCAAGCAATGGTTGGCTTCATACATAACAAGCAAAATGTGGCTTGCTTGTTTACAATTTATTGTGTTATGTAAACCAAATAACTGAGGTTTTCAAACCATGGTTTATTGCTTAGCATGTTGTGTGAATTCAGTCAATTGTGATAATCAAATGAACCATGGCTACCCAAACTAGAATTCAGTATAATGAATTAACATATCAGTCTAACTCCAAAATAATGATGCTTGGGTTTCAGCTTTGCAGATATGGGAAATGGGAACAGTGAAATAGAGAGAGGAACTGAGTGACTGTCAAGTTTTTCTTTTAATCACAGGGAACGTTTTACCAGGAGTTACCCAAAGGCAGAGATGTTCAATTTTCTAATAAGATTTGTGCTCTTTGTCTGTCTCATCTGAGCAGAAATGTTTGAAGTACTTTCATGGAATTGGTAAGAGAGAGGAATTGTGTGTGGCTTGTTTACTTTCCCAATCTCTCCATATTCCAACAAATCCTCTTTCTCCTAAATATTTATTTTTGCTATCTTCCTAAAATCATATTTCCCCTATTCCAGTTTATACATTTACCCAATCTTTGGAAGCAAAATCCATAAAGTTCAATGGGACTCACTTTTGAGATGTCAGATTTAGGATTGCACATTAACTATATTTGTACATAGACCTTGGGCCAGTCACTCTGTCTCAGCCCAACTCATCTCACAGGGTTGTTGTTGTGGGGAAAATAGGAGGAGGAAGGAGTATTAGGTATGTTCACTGCCTTGAGTTATTTATAAAAATAATAATAAAGGCAGGATAGAAAATAAATAAATAAATAAGATCATAAATAATAAAAAACAAACATTTCTTTTCAGTCTTTCTTGAAGTGAGGAAATTATTTCTATAATTTCAGTTGTACTTTTTCTAGTATGCATTTTTATTTTTATGTATTTCTATGGTAATCTAAAATCAGTATCACATTTTGGCTAAAGAAAGTGTACAGGAAAGCATATGAAAACATTCTGTTTAAACATTGGACTCAGTCATCGTGTCTTCTCCGTTTATACAGCGTTTCGAAAAACCATTTGGCTATTTTGCTTAGAATTTTTTCATGAGTGTATAAGCTTGGTTTGTTGTTATGACTGCCATGTATCTGTAAAATAACTTAGTATTTAGAAAGTAGTATTTTCTAAGGTACATAATTCAGGATAGGCTTAATCTACAGGGTTTCTTAGAATTTATACAACCAGTGTGCCATCTACTGACAAACCAGCACAGAAAAATATATTGCATGAAAATCACTAGAAATGTTTCTGTTCAATTGGAGTCTTAATTTCACACACACACACACACACACACACACATCTATCTATCTATCTATCTATCTATCTATCTATCTATCAATCAAACAGGTTAACTGCATTAGGTAGACTTATTGCACACACACCATCAGTAATGACAAATTTTCTGTATTTCGTTTTCTTAAAAGAGCAGTGAAGGCATGCTTGATAAATTCCAGGTTGCATCTGCATAAATAATAACAATGAAATTGTGAAAAATAATACAAGTCATCCAAAATTCTAGGGTTTCTTGAGGAAGGGGTAAACTAGTGCCTGTTTCAAAGCTCTTCCTATAAAGAGGCACATATCAACCATCATGAAGGCCCACCTTTCAAAGTCTCCTACTTAGTTTTAATTAACATCAATGAGAAGTATTCAGGCTAGATCACATGACATCCAAGATATTTCTTCTCCTACATTATTTATAGCATTATCCAGTTTAGAGAAAATCTGGGTAATTTTGACCTCATGGTATCTATCCATGGAGGACCGTGATATTCCAAAAGGCAGGTGGGAACTATATAGTCTTCACGTTGTTCTAAACAGTTCTGCTATTTAGTACTCAAGGATGCCTCAGTAAAATAGGGATTTGACTTGGTTCCACAGCTCTTGACAGAAGGTTCAAGTGATTGAGACAATTGCCTTTCCCAATATGCCATTCCAAAGTGAAACTAGGGACTTGATGAAAATATCAATTAGAAAATCTTCCAGGGTATTCTGAAATCTTGGAAGATGAATCAAAAATAGCTGGAGGTGAATCAGAAATAGTTCCTATACTCTTTCACTTTGGCTAGTCTGATCAATCTTGTTTAGGAATTATTTACTTATGATAAAAGGAGACTGGATCACTTCGACTATGCTGTGCATCAAAGAGCACTTCAAACGTGTGATGCCTTTTCTAATGGGGGAATGTTGTGCAGAAGGATAGAGGTATATCAGCAAGATCCTTGTTCTGGAGCCCTGGCTACCACACTAGAAATGTACCTTCAATGCTGACTCCCCCAGATAGGTTTCCTAATTAAAAAGATGAAATTCCAATTGATGAATCCTATCCTTTCCTACCTTGACCCTCCAAGCAATATTGCTGTTGCACTGAATATACTGGTGCGCAAAACTGTTAGAATACATACAAAAAATTCACTCACTCACCAGAATCTAAGTAACGCATATCTGGCCACCCTATTCATTCAGTCAAATAATGGATCTCATGTTTAACAAGAACTAAGCTGTCATGCAGTAATAACAGAACCAGATGAGAGAACAGTTTCTCATTTAGTGGAGGAAGGAGCAGTAAAAATTCTTCGGTTAAAGTGTTTTTATGGTCAAAGCAAAATTTGAAAGAGCTTTTAATCTAGATCCTTCTCTTCCAGTGCATTCAAACCACACCATCTTTTCCTCTTATTTCCTGTTATGTTAATAATTTTCCTAACCATTTTTCCCAAACATTCTCACAAAACTTCCCAAACCCAAACCCCAGAGAACACAATAGAAATATGGAATCAAAATGATGGAGTACTCCTAGAACAAGGAGCTACATGTTCCAAATTCACCTTTTCTGCTCCAACGTTCAATTGTCCACAAATGTCCTGTTGCTGCTGGACTGGCTGCCAAATTCTTAAGATCAGAAACAAAATTAGTTAAATGCACCTTTTCATTGAAAACAGCTTTAAGCTTCTTTCAAATGAATTATTATATTGAATTAGACTGGATAAAGCCACATGAAATTACTTCTCATCTTTCTTGGTAAATATATGAGCCAGCCCTAACACTATGATTAATAATAAAGATGCTATGAAAGACTTAATGGCTGCTTCTTATGGTTTGGTGAGTTGAGCCACATTCTAACTACTACTTTTGCAGTATTGTTTTGTGTGGGATGTGTTTAGAATAATAACATGAGCTTGACAAATTAATTATCACAGCACACTTCATTAACCGGAGTAGCTTGCACATAGCTCTTCGCTGTTTGAATAGATTTGTTCTGAGGTGATGCACTGACTAACAATTCTTATTTCTTTTTTCTTAACTTAAAAAATGTCCAATGCATTGTGAAGTATAACAAGTTTTAACTTTCCCATTAGTCTTAAAATATGAGATGGATAAAATGGGTAGTGTTATATGTGCAAAAGAAACAAGATGCAGAGAAGCACCCTCTTCTTTGGATATCTCCTCCTCTCCCCTCCTTGAAGAGGGGCACAGACCCTGATGTCTCTGTTATCTTACATGAGGTTTGGTATTCACACAGCCAGTTAGAAGCCTGTAGTGAGCAGAATGTCATGGAGAAGGAAGATGGTTGATAGCTCAAAGTGAGGGATGAGTCATGAAAAGCTAACAAGCTAACAGAGGCAGAAGTCGGAAAAGAGAAAGTCAAGGAGAAAATATGGAAACCAAGATTAAGATATGGAGGAAAAGTCAAACATTTAGAAAGAGGTCAAGAATAGAGAAGCAGAGAGAAAGAGAAAGAGAAGTGTCAGCCCTTTGAGATAGGGAAGGTCAAGAAACAGATAACTCTAGAAATCTTGGAATGTACTTTAATGCAGTTTGAATATTGTGACAGAATCTTGAAAGCTTGTCATAGCCTATTTCTACTTCAGCTTAAACCTAACACAATCAAAGTGGAATTGTTTTACTTTCTTTCTCATGCTTTCTATTTTCCCAAAACTCAAAATATATTACAGTTTGGTATTCTCCTTCCCTTTCTCTGAGTCAACCCAACATTCCATCATGTTGATCATATACAGAGGTTTAGGGAAGTTCTGCCCCCCCCCCACCCGCAAAACACACACAGACGCACCAGAAACCCAAGTACTGAGACACATTTGTTTATAATTCCCCAAAAAAAGTGAGATCTCAAAATTATGGAGAAGAAAGATACAAAGCATCTCCAGCAACAGTCCCGCCTTAGGCATGAAAGCTGGCTGGGTGACCTTGGGCCAGCCACTCTCTCTCAGTCCAACTCACCTCACAGGGTGGTTGTTGTGGGGAAAATAGGAGGAGGAAGGAGTATTAGGTATGTTCGCCGTCTTGAGTTATTTATAAAAAAATAATAAAGGCAGGATAGAAAATAAATAAATAAATAAAATAAACTACCATAATGAAACCTTACATTCATAAGTCTTTGTAAAGGTTGCTCATTCCAGACTGTTATGAACCTACAGAATCATGATTAAACAGTATAGGGGTATCTTTGAGGGGAAGGTTTATGAAGATCAGGGCTCTGTAATTTTTCACAAAGGTGCTTTAATTCAGTGAAGGCTGAATTAATTACATAATGCACCTTTGTGTAGTAATATGGCTCCTGCTGATAAACAGCCACATAACATCCTTTTCATGTGTAGTAGCCAATTTCCAGTTAAAGGAGGCACCAGGAGAAGTGCTTTGCATGATGCTAAGCAATGTGAGAAAGAAAAACACTTTCACACTTCACACCTTCAATGTGACAAGGGAGAGAATGTTGCCTCTGTGGTGTGAAGTTAAGGAGAATCCTCCTGCTTTTTTGTCCTTAAAAGACAGGGATTTGAGGGTGAAAACTGAGGAGAGAAAAGTTCAGCAGTTTGAATAGAAAAGCATTTCTGTAGGCAAGATGGACAACATGGAGGTCACCCACAGTCTTCCATTACATGGCAGGAACAGGCAAAAGCTACAGTGGGTGAAGTGCTGATTGAAACAAGGTGTGGCTTTGACACACTTATGACTAAAGCCAGATTTTTCTGGGTTTCCCTGTTGTTGTTGTTTTGGGGTTTGTTTTGCTTTTGGAAAGGATTATTTGAATTGTTAGTTAAGTTAGGCCTCTTTTACAGTTTTTGTGTGTTTCTCATCTTAAGTTGTCTACTTACCAACTGTCATAAATTTCCCAGCCCTGCCACATTTTTCAAAGTGTCAGTCCCAGAGCAAAACCCTGCCCAAGAAAAATCAGCTGAAATCAATAAACTTACTGACTTGATTAGTTTCTATTTCTCTTCTTTTTCTCCCTCAGGGCTTCATCTGGGCATTCTCATTTGAAGTTATTTTACAAATGGAGGATTTATCTTCTTCTGCTCTTGGAAGTACGATTTTCTGCAGCCAGTTGGGGGTAAAGGGAAGCTGAAAACAATAAGAAGAAAAGAAAGATAAAATAACAACCTGAGCCAATTTTCTCTGATCTGCAGTTAAGGACTGGCTATTCCCTTTGCATTCAGAGTCAGGAATTCATAATTTGCTTGAACAATGATTAGGAGAAGAGAGATTTGTGGGCAAGGTAAGCTATTATTGGTAAAGTTCTGATACACGTAATATGAGGTACAAATTATTAAAGTGTTTTTGGGTTATATTTACACCAGTAAGAAAGCAATGAAGGAGTTGTCTTTTCTGAATGCAGTCAGTGCCCTCTGATTCTGCTTATGTTGTTTAGTTCTGTTTAAGAGGATTGTGATCCTACTACCTTCCTCTCACCTGGGGTAAGCTTGGACCCATAGTTGAATAGGATATGTAGGGCTGCCCTGAGCAAAGAGCAATTTATACAACCTTCTGTAGAAAAGAAAACACTTCTGGAGATGCTTTTTGTTTGTGTGAGCAATGTATTGTGTAATTTCCTTTCAGGAGGCTACAATCTTATACATGCTTACCTGGAAATAAGCTGGAATGGAGTTGGGAGGCTTACTTCTCAGGAAGTGAAGAACACCTTTCATAGAAGGTATACAGGGAGGGTTATATGAGACTGATCTGCAGAATCGTGATAAATGGAACTGATGCTGTGATCTTCAAAGCCATCAGCCAAAACAGAAAAGATTCTGTAGCCTGATGAAAACATAATGGTTTAAATGAAAATATATCATGATTTTTAGGTGGGATCTAAATGAAAGCTATTCCATATATTTGAGAATTTGAGTTAAGAGGGAAACTAATTTCTGTTTCAACCTCAAACTGTTCTTTTACTGTCAACTATGACAGCTACTCTTCCTGGATTACAATAAATATTTGTAGAAAACTCCTGCTTAGTTTGTGCCAGCCTAGCTGAGCCTGATTATCACCCTGCTTATTTAACTTATATGCAGAGTACATCATGAGAAATGCCGGGCTGGATGAATCACAAGCCGGAGTTAAATATCAACAACCTCAGATATGCAGACGATACCACCCTAATGACAGAAAGTGAAGAGGAACTAAAGAGCCTCTTGATGAGGGTGAAAGAGGAGGGTGCAAAAGCTGGCTTGAAACTCAACATTAAAAAAACCCAGATCATGGCATCTGGTCCCATCACTTCCTGGCAAATAGAAGGGGAAGAAATGAAAGCAGTGACAGATTTTATTTTCTTGGGCTCCAAGATCACCGCAGACGGTGACTGCAGCCATGAAATTAAAAGACGCTTGCTCCTTGGGAGGAAAGCTATGGCAAACCTAGACAGCATATTAAAAAGTAGAGACATCACCTTGCCGGCAAAGGTCCATATAGTTAAAGCTATGGTTTTTCCAGTAGTAATGTATGGCTGTGAGAGTTGGACTATAAGGAAGGCTGAGTGCCGAAGAATTGATGCTTTCAAACTGTGGTGCTGGAGAAGACTCTTGAGAGTCCCTTGGACTGCAAGGAGGTCAAACCAGTCAATCCTAAAGGAAATCAACCCTGACTGCTCATTGGAAGGACAGATACTGAAGCTGAAGCTCAAATACTTTGGCCACCTAATGCGAAGAGAGGACTCACTGGAAAAGACCCTGATGCTGGGAAAGACTGAAGGCAAAAGGAGAAGGGGACGGCAGAGGATGAGATGGTTAGATATCATCACCGATGTAATGAACATGAATTTGAGTAAACTCCGAGAGACAGTGGAGGACAGGAAGGTCTGGCGTGCTATGGTCCGTGAGGTCACGAAGAGTCGGACATGACTAAATGACTGAACAACAACAACAACAAAGCTGAGCCTGAAAGTCCTGCAGCCTCCATTTATGCATGGAGTCCTTATCCAAGTCCTGGTATTTCTTTATTCTAGGATAGAATGGGAAACCTTTTTCTTTTCTTGTTCTTGTGTGGTTTATTATTTCAATAGCAGTCTTTCAGGGGCCTCAGACTGACACTGAGTAGCCATGTTTAACCAAAAGTCAGCTAAGATTTTGATTTTCTCTGTCTTTTTGCTACCACTTTTCTCTCTTACTGTGACTTCTCTCACTCTTTTTCAGTCCTATCTTGGCCCAGTGGGTTGTGAGATAAAGGACATATCTTTTGAACGAGATTGGAACTGACAGCCTGAGGAAAGATTTTGAAATTAGACTGAGGTCCATACATGAAATATTGCCAAGAACTTTGCTGAACAGGTCTTAGTAAAAGAAGAGAAAGTGAATTGCTTCCTGTTCCATCAGATTTAGGATTTCTGAGTTGAAAATAAATGTCTGGTTACAGTAGTTTTGAAGGTCTTTGCTCAGTGTTAATTTAATTAAGCTAGTTTATCTAGCTTGAGAGTCCCCTTTCAAGAAACCTAAAATAAGTACCATGTCCCTGTAGGAATTCTGATATGGTAGTACCAGAACTCCACGCAGCTTCTTATTAGTATATAGCAGAGTAGAAGCATTCCCATAAACTTGCACAAGGCTTAATCAGTTCAAAACACAAAATAAGCACACTTCACAAGTTAAATGTAAAGTTACATAAAAAAGAGTTTACAATTTTATTGTAACTCACAGTTCCTTAGTAGAAACGGTTCATGCGTGCAAGCAAGTGGTTCTGACCAAACCCACATGCTTCTAATGTGGCCTTGCTGTCTGGAAGTATGAGAAACACGTGGCAGCAGCCACAGCTGCCATCCTCCTTGGTGGAGATTCAAGCAGAAACAGGGAAGAGAAGGGAACAGGAAACAGGAAACCAGGATTCAGCCCCTCCCACACAAAGCAAGTAATATTAGATTACAGCAGAGGCTGCCTCCTCCTTCAAGCTTGTGTAAGACGTGCTTGGTTGAAACCCGATTTCTAACAGTCCCACTGGTTGGGTTTTTAACCACTTTTGACTCTTTTTCAGTTTTAATACTAACATACCCTGGACATTTTTAACTCCCTGTATCAATCAACTAAAGGCCATATCTAACTTATGATGCTGAAAAAGATAGTAAAAACAACATCCACTTGAAAATTAAGTGAGGGGTGATTTTCATCAGTCCACAGTACATGGAAAAGCTTAGCCCTTCCCTCCCCATCCATGTTTCTTAGAAAATTAACTCTTTTCCTCATGGGCCTGCTACTATTAAGCGTAGGATGAAAATGTTTTCCTGTGGCACCACTCTTCTTTTTTAAAGATTTTTTTCCCTTCTCTGAGTTCTGTGGTCCTAATGAAAATTGGGTAGACTTATCTGTATTCCAGGGGGTTTGATGGCTCAGTGGTTAAGACACCAGGCTTGTCGATCGGAAGATCAGCGGTCCGAGACCTGAGCGCCACATGACAGAGTGAGCTCCCGCACTCGCCCCAGCTCTTGCCAACCTAGCAATTTGAAAGCATGCAAATGCAAGTAGATGAATAGGTACCACTTTGGTGGGTAGGTAACAGCATTCCACATGCATCATGCCGGCCACATGACTGTGGAAGCATCTTCGGACAACGCTGGCTCTTCGGCTAACAAACGGAGATGAGCACCAGCCCCTAGAGTCGGACACAACTGCACAAATGGGGGGGGGGGGGAACCTTTACCTTTACCTTACTACAGTACAGAGAAAGTTGTGAATGGAGAAAAGCCCACGGTTTTCTATCAAGTTATACGTTTGAACAGTTTAAAATTCCCTCCCTCTCAAAGTTTTAAAATTCCCCCTGGAAAGCATGTAACCCCCCCCCCCCCTCACTTCTTGTGCCAGGCAGTTCTTTCCCAGCTTTTCTCAGCCTTCCACAGTATATTTATTTATTTATTATTTCAATTTATATAACCGCCCATCTTCCCCAGTCGGGGGACTCTGGGCGGTTTACAATAAAAAATACAATTAAAAATACCATATAAAATTACAATAAACAATATAATAAATAAGTGTAAAATCCAATCTAGGCGAATTGGTCTTAAAAATAGGGAGGGGATTATGGTACTAGCCATCCCCAGGTTTTCAGATTTTTCCGGAAGGCCGGAAGCGAGGAAACCCGCCTCAACTCCAGGGGCAAGATATTCCAAAGGGCGGGTGCTACTGCAAAGAAGGCCCATCTCCTAGACCCCGCCAGATGGAAGTCCTTTACTGATGGGGTCCGGAGCATGTCCTCTCTGCATGATCGGGTGGGGCGGGTCAATGTTATGGGGATAAGACAGTCCATCAGGTATCCTGGCCTCATGCCATGTAGGGCTTTAAAGGTAATGACCAACACCTTGAATTGTACCCAGAAGCAAACCAGCACCCAATGCAGCTCACGGAGCAAAGGTGTTATATGTGCTGATCTTGGTGCACCCAGAATTGCCCGCACGGCTGCATTCTGTACCAGCTGTAGCTTCCAGATATTCCTCAAGGGTAGCCCCATGTAGAGCGCATTGCAGTAGTCTATATGGGAGATGACAAGGGCATGAGTGACCGTTCGGAAAGCATCTCGGTCCAGGAATGGATGTAACTGGTGCACAAGCCGAAGCTGCGCAAAGGCCCTCCTGGCCATGACTGCCACCTGCTCATCAAGCAGGAGTCGTGAGTCCAGGAGGACCCCCAAGTTCCGCACCGGTTCCGAGTGGGGCAGTGCCATCCCATCCAGAACCAAAGATGACAATTTCCCGGATACTGAGGCGCCATCAATCCACAGCCACTCGGTCTTGCCAGGGTTCAGCTGAAGCTTGTTGTTCCCCATCCAGGCCCTCACAGCCCCCAGACACTGAAACAGGGTGGCAACTGCATCACTTACTTCACCTGGGATGGATATGTACAATTGAGTATCATCCGCATATTGATGATACCTCATCCCATGGTGACGGATGATCTCACCCAGCAGTTTCATGTAGATGTTAAATAGGGGAGGAGAGTGATCCGAACCCTGCGGCACCCCACATAAGAGGGGACGCGGGCCGGATCTCTCCTCTCCTATCACTACTGACTGGGAATGGCCCCGGAGGAAGGAGGTGAACCAGCGCAGAACTACGCCGCCCACGCCCAACTCCCTGAGCCGCCCCAAAAGGATACCATGGTCGATGGTATCGAAAGCTGCTGAGAGGTCCAAGAGAGCCAGGATGGATGCACTGCCCCCATCCCGCTCCCGCCAGAGATCATCCATAAGTGCGACCAATGCAGTCTCCGTCTCATATCCCGGTCTGAAACCTGACTGAAAGGGGTCTAGATAAAAGTATAGCAGATGTTTCTAGCTGCTCCAATGTCCTTGGCTACTGATAACCCAAACAAGTTGGTTTCACAGCTCTGGAATGTACCTTGCATCTCTCAATCCGGGATAATACATTCATGCATGCAAGTTGATTTGATGTTTTGAAAACATTGGATCAAAGGAGCATGACACAAATCCAGATTTGCTTAAAATGCTTAATTTTCTTAAGCAACATATTATTAAGCTGACCTGTTTGTGCTCCCTGCACACCACTGCCATTTTGGTTGAATTCCTTCTGAAGAGCTATGAGATCTCAATATGCCTGATAAGTCATTATGTATCAAAATGCTCCAAAATAATTGTCAATATGCCAGAGTTATGTAATTTTTCTTATATTAAGCTCTGAAAAGTGGTACTTGAAGATGACAGCTCTTTAAGAAATTCTGTTTCCTGTAACAAAACTAGTAACACTAGTGGAGTATGTGAATATCTTTCTGGATTAATTCAGCAGCAAAGACATCTTTTTCCCGACTGAATTCAAAGTAGGGCCACATCAAGTCTTATGTAGATTTATGCATATGTTTAACCCATTCTGAATAGTATCTGGGATTAGTTGTTGGCCTGAGCATCAACTTCAGAAAAGTAACCAGAGGAATTGTTCATAGTACTGCTCAAAGGGAGAAGAAGGAAGCATCAGTGAAGTAGAATGATGATGGGACAATGCTTTGGTGGAGAGAAGAAACTTTGGAAGAGAGAAAAAGCCCATGCTAAGGATCCTGTGGGCCAGATGAGCTATCTTGGTAGGCCAAATTAGTCTTCAGGGCAGAGATTTTCATTCTGTTGTAATGGGAACATTTAGCCTTATTTTCAGCTATAGCCCCTTTTTAGGGCAGCCCAGAAGTGGCGGGGGGGGGGGACTTGTTTTTAAAGAAAGACCCAATGTGTCTAACTTATTATTGCTATTGCTGAGACATCATTATATGCTTTATGCCATCATATACCATAGGCTGTTAATCCTGGAAAGATAATTAGATAGTCTGAAGTAACTCTGTTTTTATGTAAAATTTTTTACATCCCAAGGTTTTGATTTCCCCCCCCCCCAAATTAGATGCCTGCTATATTGCCAATAAAATGCTGCACTTTTCCTCCATAGCAGCATTTTTCCTGCCAATTGAACTGATAACTTACTGTTATCTCAATAGTGGGGTGATGAAATACTCACAAAGAAGTGAACATGACAAATGACACCCTGATTTAACAGATAAAAGTACTGATTAATCATGTTTGGTGAAGAGAAATCCACGTTCTTGATGGCATAAAATTGAATAGAAGACGTATCTGTATTTTCTTTAACACCTCTGGAGACAGGTAAGATCTATGGGTGGTAACTTAGGATGTAAAGGAAATCCGGCAGAGAACTTTTCAAGTGGAAATGAACTGGTGCTTAAAGCAGAATTCACTGTAGCACAAATGGTCCAATAACTCACAAAGTCAACACCTACCCATCTCATAATTTTTCTTTGTCCAAAAACTACAGAGAAAAATGCATATACCGGTAGAGGCTTTCACGGCTGGTATCTGTTGGGCAATGTTGAGCTTCAGGGTTTAGACCATGGTCACCAAACCCTGAAGCTCAACACTGCCCCAAAAATGCATATACTGTATTTAGGAAAGATTTGGGAACATTAAATATGAAAAGCACATGTTGCTCATAATATCATTTATATAAATGCATAAGAAAAAGTTGGGTACAACTGACTGATGATGAAGGAAGATATGCTGGAGTTGAAGTTAATATACAAGGGACTAAAACGTTGATAGTGGGATTCTATGCTCCAAATATTGACAAAGGAGTATTTTATAAAAAATTAATCGACAAATTGTTGGATTTACCATATGAAAATTGGTGCCTTATGGGTGATTGGAATGGGGTAATTTTTCCAATGGAAGATAGACATTCTTTAAAAACATTGAGACTTATGCAAGGAAAATTACCCCAAACATTTTTTGATTTGAAAGATATGTTGGACTTACAAGGTATTTGGAGATTTATGAATGGAAATTCTAGGGAATACACATACTATTCAGAGAGATATAGATCATTTTCCCGGATAGATATGTTTTTGATCTCTAAAAGTTTGATGCTGGATGTTACTAATGTTGAAATATTACCTAAGACTCTTGCAGATCATAATGCAGTTATGTTGACTATTAAAGGGAAAGGAATACATTCCGATGGAGTTTAAATGAGACAATTCTAAGGAAAAATGAAACAGTTGATACATGTAAAAAAAAGTTAAGAGAATTCTTTCAATTGAATTTGGATAAAGGCACCAATGTTCAGTATGTCTGGGATGCCAGCAAAGCCTATATGAGGGGTTACTTTATTCAATACAACGCTCAGATGAGGAGAAGAAAAAGAGAGAAAATCCAACTGATTTTAGATGAAATTAAACATAAAGAGACTTGTTTAAGAGATAACTCATTAGATGATTTATTGATGACTCAAATTAATTTTTTACAAAAACAAATGTCAATGATACTGATACAGGAATTAGAGACTCAAATTAAATTTGTGAAACAGAAGCATTTTCAATTTGCAAACAAACCAGGTAGATGGTTGGCTTACAAACTACGCAAACAAAGACAAAAGAATTTAATTTCTAAAATATTGTACAACACGAGGGGAGAACTTTGGTAGACAACGTAGGTAATCAAGAAGCCTTTCATTGTTGTTATTCATCATTGTATAAAAAGCAAGATGTTCTACAAGATGATATTGATAAATATTTGAGTAAACAAAAATTAACTGTTCTTTACTGATCAGCAAAAGTTAATGCTTAATAACCCTATAACGGTTGAGGAAATGTCAACTGCTTTTAAGAAAATTAATAGTGGAAAAGTGCCTGGTCCAGATGGTTTATCAGCAGCTTATTATAAATGTTTTGAAGATGAACTTTGTTTACCTCTACAAAAGACTATGAATTCGATTTTAGAAACAGGTGTAATGCCAGAAACATGGAAAGAAGCTCATATTGCATTGATTCCAAAAGGTCAACAAGATTTGACCTTAACGAAGAATTATAGACCAATATCTTTATTGAATAATTACTATAAGATATTCACAACAGTGTTGGCGGAAAGAATGAAAAATATTCTTAAGAATTTTATTCATGAGGACCAGGCAGGATTTTTGCCTAAGAGACAAATACGAGACAATGTACAAAATGTTTTGGATATATTGGAGTACCTAATGAAAAACAGGCTGCTTTGATATTTGTAGATGCTGAAAAAGCCTTTGATAATTTAAATTGGCCTTTTTTGTTTAAAGTATTGGAATCTATGAATTTTGGAGGAAATTTTATTAAATGGATTAAATCTATATATACACCCCAAACCGCTAAAATAATTGTTAATGGTGATCTTAGTAAACCATGTGAAATTCAAAAAGGTACAAGACAAGGATGTCCTCTATCTCCACTTTTGTTCATATTGGTCTTAGAAGTTTTACTTAGAAATATTAGACAAGATGATGGTATATTTGGTACAAGAGTTAAAAAAGAAGTTTATAAGCTAAGAGCCTTTGCTGACAACTTAGTCATTACTTTAGAAAACCCATTGGATGGGATTGAGTTATTAATGCAGAAATTGAAAGACTTTGGGTCGCTAGCAGGGTTTAAAGTGAGTTTACAGAAAAAAAAGTCTTAACAAAGAATATGAATTGTCAACAACAAGAGAAACTGAAAGAATTAACCGGATTTACAATGGGAAAAAAATAAAATATTTGGGAATATATTTAACATCAAAGAATGTCAATTTGTTTCAGAACAATTATTTTTCACTCTGGACAGATAGAAAAAAAGACTTAGATCGGTGGGAGAAATTACAACTATGACTATTAGGTAGAATTTGTTGTTCATTCGTTCAGTCGTTTCCGACTCTTCGTGACTTCATGGACCAGTCCACGCCAGAGCCCTCTGTCGGCCGTCACCATCCCCAGCTCCCCAATGGTTGAGTCCGTCACCTCCAGAATACCATCCATCCATCTTGCCCTTGGTCGGCCCCTCTTCCTTTTGCCTTCCACTTTCCCTAGCATCAGCTTCTTCTCCAGGGTATCCTGTCTTCTCATTATGTGGCCAAAGTACTTCAGTTTTGCCTTTAATATCATTCCCTCAAGTGAGCAGTCTGGCTTTATTTCCTGGAGTACGGACTGTTTTGATCTTCTTGCAGTCCAAGGCACTCTCAGAATTTTCCTCCAACACCACAGTTCAAAAGCATCTATCTTCCTTCGCTCAGCCTTCCTTATGGTCCAGCTCTCCCAGCCATAGGTTACTACGGGGAATACCATTGCTTTAACTATGCGGACCTTTGTTGTCAGTGTGATGTCTCTGCTCTTAACTATTTTATCAAGATTTACCATTGCTCTCCTCCCAAGAAGTAGACGTCTTCTGATTTCCTGGCTGCAGTCAGCGTCTGCAGTAATCTTTGCGCCTAGAAATACAAAGTCTGTCACTGCCTCCACTTTTTCTCCCTCTATTTGCCAGTCATCAATCAAGCTCGTTGCCATAATCTTGGTTTTTTTGAGGTTTAACTGCAACCCAGCTTTTGCACTTTCTTCTTTCACCTTCGTCATAAGGCTCCTCAACTCCTCCTCGCTTTCAGCCATCAAAGTGGTATCATCTGCATATCTGAGATTGTTAATGTTTCTTCCAGCAATTTTAACTCCAGCCTTGGATTCCTCAAGCCCAGCATGTCGCATGATGTGTTCTGCGTACAGGTTGAATAGGTAGGGTGAGAGTATACAACCCTGCCGTACTCCTTTCCCAATCTTAAACCAGTCCGTTGTTCCGTGCTCTGATCTTACCGTTGCTACTTGGTCGTTATACAGATTCCTCAGGAGGCAGACAAGATGACTTGGTATCCCCATACCACCAAGAACTTGCCACAATTTGTTATGATCCACACAGTCAAAGGCTTTAGAATAGTCAATAAAACAGAAATAGATGTTTTTCTGAAATTCCCTGGCTTTCTCCATTATCCAGCGGATATTGGCAATTTGGTCTCTAGTTCCTCTGCCTTTTCTAAACCCAGCTTGTACATCTGGCAATTCTCGCTCCATGAATTGCTGGAGTCTACCCTGCAAGATCTTGAGCATGACCTTACTGGCATGTGAAATAAGTGCCACTGTTCGATAGTTTGAACATTCTTTAGTGCTTCCCTTTTTTGGTATGGGGATATAAGTTGATTTTTTCCAATCTGATGGCCATTCTTGTGTTTTCCAAATTTGCTGGCATATGGCATGCATCACCTTGAAAGCATCATCTTGCAAGATTTTAAACAGTTCAGCTGGGATACCATCGTCTCCTGCTGCCTTGTTATTAGCAATGCTTCTTAAGGCCCATTCAACCTCACTCTTCAGGATGTCTGGCTCTAACTCACTGACCACACCGTCAAAGCTATCTCCAATATTATTATCCTTCCTATACAGATCTTCCGTATATTCTTGCCACCTTTTCTTGATCTCTTCTGCTTCTGTTAGGTCCTTACCATCTTTGTTTTTGATCATACCCATTGTTGCCTGGAATTTACCTCCGATGTTTCTAATTTTCTGGAAGAGGTCTCTTGTCCTTCCTATTCTATTGTCTTCTTCCACTTCCGCACATTGCTTGTTTAAAAATAATTCCTTATCTCTTCTGGCTAACCTCTGGAATTTTGCATTTAATTGGGCATATCTCCCCCTATCACTGTTGCCTTTTGCTTTCCTTCTTTCTTGGGCTACTTCCAGTGTTTCAGCAGACAGCCATCTTGCCTTCTTGGTTTTCTTTTTCTTTGGGACGTTTTTTGTTGCCGCCTCCTGAACAATGTTGCGAACTTCTGTCCATAGTTCTTCCGGGACCCTATCTACTAAATCTAGTCCCTTAAATCTATTCTTCACCTCCACTGCATATTCCTTAGGAATATTAGTGACCTCATATCTAACTGATCTGTGGGTCTTCCCTATTCTCTTTAGTCTGATTCTAAATTGTGCAATAAGAAGTTCGTGATCTGAACTACAGTCAGCTCCAGGTCTTGTTTTTACCGACTGTATAGATGTCCGCCACCTTTGGCTGCAAAGGATGTAGTCAATCTGATTTCGGTGTCGACCATCTGGTGAAGTCCATGTATAAAGTCGTCTTTTAGGTTGTTGGAAGAGAGTGTTTGTTATGCACAGTGAGTTGTCTTGGCAAAATTCTATCAGCCTATGTCCTGCTTCATTTTGTTCTCCCAGACCATGCTTGCCTGTAATTCCAGGTGTCGTCTGACTACCCACCTTAGCATTCCAGTCTCCTGTAATGAAAATAACATCTCTTTTTGGTGTATTATCTAGTAGGTGCTGCAGATCCTCATAGAACTGATCTACTTCTGCTTCTTCGGCATCTGTGGTTGGGGAATATATTTGGATCACTGTGATGTTAAATGGCTTACCCTGAATTCGAATTGAGATCATTCTACTGTTTTTTGGATTGTATCCAAGCACTGCTTTAGCCACTTTATTATTAATTATGAAGGCTACTCCATTTCTTCTGTGGTCCTCTTGTCCACAGTAGTAGATCTGGTGGTTATCTGATGTGAAGTGGCCCACTCCAGTCCATTTCAGTTCAGTGACACCCAAAATGTCTATATTTAATCTTGACATCTCACCAATAACCACATCCAATTTGCCCTGGCTCATAGATCTTACATTCCAGGTTCCTATGGTGTGTTGATCTTTAGAACATCGGATTCGTCGTTCACCACCAGCACCGTCGGCCGCTAGCCGTCCTTTCGGCTTTGAGCTAGCTGCGTCATCACATCTGGGGCTCGTTGAACGTATCCTCTGTTCCTCCCCAGTAGCATTTTGACCATCTTCCAACCTGGGAGTCCCATCTTCCGATGGTATACCAACATATCTTTGGTTGTACTGATCCATTTAGTTTTCATGGCAAGAATACTGGGGTGGGTTGCCATTACCTTCCCCAGGGATCGTATTTAGTCTGACCTCTCTGCCACGACCTTCCTGTCTTGGGTGTTCCTTCACGGTTTAGCTCATGGTTTCATTGAGGTGCTCAAGCTCCAGCACCACGACAAGGTAACTATCTCCTTTGCTGGAGATTAGGTAGAATATCAGTGATTAAAATGAATGTTTTACCAAGAATTTTGTATCTTTTCCAAACAATACCTATATTGGCCTCAGAAGCGCCTTTTAAACAATGGCAACGTGATATATCTAAGTTTGTATGGCAAGGAAAAAAAACGAGAATAAAATATAAAGTTTTGCAAGATTCAAAAGAAAGAGGTGGTTTGAGCCTTCCAGATTTGAAGTTATACTATGCAGCATGTTGTTTAGTATGGCTTAAAGAATGGATTGTTTTAAAAAATGAAAAACTACTGAATTTAGAAGGTCATGATTTAAGATACGGATGGCATGGATATTTATGGTATGATAAAGTTAAAGTTAATGTGGACTTTAAAAATCATTATATTAGAAGATCTTTGTTAAAGATTTGGAATAGATATAGATCAACTTTATGTTACAAGATGCCTTTATGGATTTCTACACAAGAAGCATTCTATAGAACTGAAACAAGAGATAAAGATAAATGGCTGACTTATAAGGACTTGCTAAAAAAAGAACAAGGAGAATACAAAATTAAATAAAAAAAAAACTTGCTTCAGAAGGATATACCTTTCAATGGCTTTCTTACATGCAGCTTATAGAGAAATTTAAGTCAGATAAAAAAGATTTTGGATTTCAACAGAGTAAATCGGAATTTGAAATACAACTTTGTGAAACAGATGAACATTTAATTGCTAAAATGTATAAACTATTGTTGAGAGGAGAAATGGTGGAAGAACAAGTTAAAGACTGTATGATTAAATGGGCACAAAATATTGGTCATAACATACATATGCAGCAATGGGAAAATATGTGGACTAAAGGACTGAAATTTACCCTGTGTTATAATTTGAAGGAAAATTTCTATAAGATGATGTATCGATGGTATATGACCCCTCAAAAACTTGCGAAAATATATGGGACTGTTTCTAACATTTGTTGGAAATGTAGTATACAAGAGGGGTCGTTTTACCATATGTGGTGGACATGTAAGATTGCAAAGAAATTTTGGACCCAAATACATACGTTGATGCAGAGTATATTACAAATACAGATTCCGTTTAAACCAGAATTATTTTTGTTGGGACTCTTGGATTTACAAATAGAAAAACATTTTGTTAGAATTATACAATACTGTATATGATAACAGCAGCAAGACTTCTTTATGCACAATTTTGGAAAACCCAGACTCTACCAACAGTACAAGAGTGGACATTGATGGACATGGCAGAAAATTATAAATTGACTTGTTTATTGAAAGAAAACTCAAGTTATCAATATCTCAAAGAGTGGAAACCATTGATGGATTATTTGCGAAATGCAGGAGGGGTGAAGCTTACATGGGGTTTTGAAGAGTAGATTAAATATAAAAGAGTATATTAGACAAATAATTATTTCTATCTATTGTATGAAAAACCAACATTTAAGGCAGATTCTTTTATTTACATGACCAGAGAAAGATTGGAAGTTATCTAATTTTCATATTTTTTTCTTTCTTTTACTTTACTACACTTTTTCTTTTCTTTTTCTTTATTTTGTATTTCTATTTCTTTTTCTGTTTCTAACTTTTAATTATGTATTTTAAAAGCCTAATAAAAATTTGAAGAAAAAGTTGTGTACAACTGGGCATATATTATGGAAAGAGGTGTTGAAATTAAGGCTGCACCAAAATCTCAATCTGTATTCCCATGTGTTGTTTGTTGTCTGGGAAAATTGCATTATTTTTTTTACAGGGAGTAAATGACTTACTTTAAAAATCACAGCAGAAGGCAAGAGATACAGGTTGTCCGCACTGAACGACCACAGTAGCGACTGGAAATAGGTTGTTAAGTGGTGTGGTTGTTAAGTGAGTCACCACATGACTGGACCCAATTGCACAACCATTTTTATGATGGATGTTAAGTGAATCATGGGTCGTTAAGCAAATCACCATGGTTGTTAAGCTAATCCATGTTCCCTAATGGAAACTGGCAAAAAAGATCGCAAATCACAATCACGTGACTGTAGGATGCTGCAACTCATTGTAAATGCGAGCCGGTTGCCATGTACCCATATTGCAATCACAGGACTGCAGGGAAAGTGTGACAGTTTGCAATGGTCATACTGTAAGTGGAGTACAGGTAATAAAGCACTTTTTCTGAGGCCATCATAACTTCAGACCACTGCTAAACGGCCGTTAAGCGAAGACTACCTATGCCTCTCTTGTTAAGTGCATGAACTGGTTGAAGAATTTCTCTCCCTCTCTTAACACTAAACATGCTATACATGAGCACCTATAGCAGCATAAAATTCTATTTGTACAATTTCAAAATTGGTATAAGTTCCTGAAATGGTCAGGTGGTCCCATAACATTCCAAGAAGTCCTATAAAGAAAGAAGGTCCACAAAGGCTTCCCTTTAGTACAAAATTATTCCCTGAGTGAGGTTGTTGAATCTTATAAGGGGAAAAAAACTATAGGTTCATTCAACAATTCAGGAAATTATCCTGGAGGGAAGAAGGTCCATAGGAAGTCACAAGCTTCACATACGTACATCTTTACAGAATTTTTGGGAATAATCTGGTGACCCTACAGCATACCTGAGGGACCGTCTCGTCCCGACAACATCGGCCCGCCCCACCCGTGCATGCAGAGAGGGCATGCTTCGGACCCCTCAACAAGAGAATTCCATGTAGCGGGGTCCAGGATGCATGCCTTCTCTGCGATAGCGCCCGCCCTATGGAATATCTTGCCCCCGGAGGTGAGACTGCCCCCCTCCCTCCTGGCCTTTCGGAAGGCCCTTAAGACTTGGCTCTGCCGCCTGGCCTGGGACGACGGAGGTGGTAGTGCCTCCTGGGGTTGGCTGGCCCCGTAGCTCCACGATCTATTCTGCGGTTCCTAATCCATCTTGGATTTTATTTTATTTATTTTATGCTTGTTGTGTTTTTAGATATTTTGTATAGTTTTTAAATTTTTATTTATTGTAACCCGCCCAAAGTCCCTTGTATGGGAGATGGGCGGGGAATAAATTTGAAAAATAAATAAATAAATAATTGTTTGTCCATTTAACTAATAGTAAGAATAATAATTAAGAATAATTTATTAAACTTATATGCCGCCCAAGTCCCAACAACTCTGGGCAGCTCACAACAATCAAACAAAGAAATTACAATAAAACCAATAAAAGTTGACAGAGCAGATGGAGTGAAGCGAGGGGTCTCATTCTCCTTTGCTAAAGGCCTGGGTGAAGAGCCAGATCTTCGTGGCTCTTCTAAACAACAGCAGAATGGGGGCCTTCTGGATTTCTGGGGAAACCTCATTCTGGAGGTCAGGCTATTCCAGGAAGTGCTGCTGAGTTTAAATGGTGCCATTGTGAGCATACACTTTGACATTTTTGTGTAAAAGAGATCCCTGGGTTACCTCTTACTAAGAGAAGCACAAGTTCTCCTTACAAATTACTGAAAATTTCTAAATAAATGCTTGCAAGGGATTAATATAAATGTATATGCATGATGGTTGTA
This sequence comes from Charina bottae, assembly GCA_023362775.1. Lineage (NCBI taxonomy): Eukaryota > Metazoa > Chordata > Lepidosauria > Squamata > Charinaidae > Charina > Charina bottae. Next base: position 11,705,072 of record JALMGJ010000005.1, read on the forward strand.
TATAATATATACAGATGTTTTGTGCTTTTTAAAAATAATTACAGAAAAGCTGATGGAATGGGCTATGGCCTGAATGCCTATGCTATGACCCAGGGAGTAGAAGGGAAATCAAAAATCTAGCTCAGAAGTGAGCTTCTGCATTGCCCAAGTCATCAGTATAAATGAGGTTTACTGCAGTTTGCTCTACTAATATAACGCCTTTCCCGAAGACATTTTTTAAAAAATTATATGGGTCTCAGAGACCTAAATTGATTTCCTCCAGTGCATTAATCAAATCACGTCAGAGTATGAGTTATTCACTGGAATGCTTGAGATGTTCAAATTCCCAGGAGGCATTTAGTTTATCACCACTTTCTGGTTGGGGACAGAATGAAAAAGAAATATGAGTAGAAATCAACATGATGATTCATTTCCTTCCATCCCTTTATCATGCTGCTACCATATGCTAAGATTCAAATGTGAATCCAAGGCCCAATATACAGCAAATCACATTGACAAGGTAAATCTTTGAAGATTCTGAAGGAAGATTTCAGACAGATAGAAGCAAACCGTGCTTAATTATTCTTCAAAATGTGCACTTACCTAAGGATGTCTCAGATCACCAAAACCAGTAATGCATCATTCTCAAAACTGGAAAAGACATATTCCAACAAAAGTGATCCCTATATGAAAATCTTATCTGCACTATCCTATTTCTTTGAAACTAGACTTGTGATCTTAAAGGTACTGGCATGATAATAGAGAGAATAGATCCGTATTCAATCTCTGAATGCACATATGCTATCTAAAAGAGAACTGGCATCCCTCAAGCTTACAGTTCCTGAAGAGTTTCACTTACTTAATTGCAATTGATTCCCTCTGAGGTTTGTTTTTTGTTTGTTTATCAAATTTACATGGCCGCCCATCTCACAAAAAAGTGACTCTGGGCAACATACAACAATCAATAAAACAGTAAGTATATAAAAACAATCATTACTAACAATGTAAAAACCACAAGGCACAAGAGAGAGTAAATGTTGTGCCCAGAGTAAATGAGAGTAAATGTTGTGCCCAACCGCCCAGAGTCTGCCATGGCAGAGATGGGCGGGGATAAATTCAAATAATAAATAATAGATAAATAAATAAATAAATAAATGTTAACCACAGTAATGGAGCAACCTCAAGATCTCACCGGTCCCCTGGAACCACCAGGCCTGATGAGGGACTTCCATAACATTAACAGGGATGGAGCTAACCTCACTTTGGGGGGAGAATGTGCCCTGAGGCAGGCTTAAATGGAGATCGACAGATGTCTGACACACATCCAATTCATCCTTCCATTTTTGTACATTGTAGGGTGGTCCTATGTAGCATTTGAATTCTTTCCCATTTCATATAATAATAACACCAAGAGTAATTAAATCCTTCACTCCACATCAATATATCTTCTATTGATGAATTTGGATGTTTTTTGCCACATATTTAGACTAAAGCACAAAGCCATATTTCTCTGCTCAGAAATTTTCCATAAATCTTCCAATTGTTCAGAAAAACCATAAATGAATGTTTGTATTTCTCATGGAAGAGATGGTTGGATATAAATATACTATTGCTTCAACATGCTGTCATAACAAGGATCCGCTAAACTTTGTACAATCAACCCTGGTACAGCTGATTAAATATGGGGAAGGTAAAGTCATAAGAGGGATTGGATAGAAGTAAAGGGAGATTCACTTATCAGGAGCCTATAGAATAAATCTAAATTAACCATTTTTAAAACAGCAAATTGAGCAAGTAATTAAAAAGCTCCAATGTAATAAATCTGAAACTGATAGTATTACTGCAATTGCCTATTTTTTTAAAAAAAATCATGAATGATTTTCCCCTATTCAAATCTCTTTAATTCAAAGCAGTTATGTCCCTAATTCATGGCAATAAGTTCATTTAACCACGATAGTAAAGTCATTAAGATATGGAATTAATTGTATTGCATTGCATTGCATTGCATTGCATTGCATTGCATTGCATTGCATTGCATTGCATTGCATTGCATTGCATTGCATTGCATTGCATTGCAACCTGCTTGGCCAAAAGGCCAAGTAATTTTATCATTAATTACATTAGTAAGCATCATTTTGGGTTTATTAAAGGTAAATAAATGGAACTCTTCTGAAGAACTTCAAATTCAATTTATCATTGGAAGGGTTCTAAAATTGGATATTCTTACATTATATATTTTTAAAGTTTTTGATCTATTTCAGAGGCCTCACTTGTTTAAATTAGTTGAATAGTATCAAATGAGAGAACTTTATGAATCTTATTCATTACTTCTGTTCTAAATCTTCAGCTTCCATTCAGATAAACTCCTGGAATTCAGCATGTTTTACAATAAACAGAGGTAATAAACAGGGTTGCCACTTTCACTGTTACTGTTTATATTAGAGTTGTAACCTTTAGTTCAAATAATTAGAAATAATCAGCATATTCAAGGCTTTGAAAATTAATGGTGAGGAGCATTTAATTAGCCTCTTTGCAGATGATGTGATGGTGTGTCATTATTCTTTGCATGGAATATCAATAATCCAAGAAATGCTGTCAGCTTTTGAGAATACAGTACATCAGATTCACAATTTATTTATAATCATAAGTATTATGTTTTAATACTATGGGATTAAAAGCTAGGGGGGGAAATAACTTTCATTAAAAGGTGCTGGAAAGTGTGGTTGTTTTAAGATGGACCCATGAACTTTTGGGGTAGGAAGGCAGGGGATGGAGTGGAATGGCAGGGGGGAGTGGGCAGGGGCAGCATTGAGATAATTATGGGCATCGGGAGATATTTATTTATTTATTTATTATTCAGATTTATCACCGCCCAACTCTACAGCAGTAGACTACGGGCGGTTTACAACAATAATAAAGATATGGCAGGAGCCAGGGAGCAGGCCATTCTCGGGGAAGGCAGACCCAATAACTAACACTGTTGTTGGTTTTCAGGCCCCTGTGCTCAGTCCCAAAGCCTGGTCTCTGGAGCCTTGGAGGCCCTGGACTCTGGCTTTGTTGTTGTTTATTCGTTCAGTCGCTTCTGACTCTTTGTGACTTCATGGACCAGCCCACGCCAGAGCTTCCTATCAGCCATCGCCATCCCCAGCTTCCCCATGGTCGAGTCGGTCACCTCCAGAATATCATCCATCCATCTTGCCCTTGGTCGGCCCCTCTTCCTTTTGCCTTCCACTTTCCCTAACATCAGCATCTTCTCCAGGGTATCCTGTCTTCTCATTATGTGGCCAAAGTACTTCAGTTTTGCCTTTAATATCATTCTCTGGCTGCTGCTACTTAATTCCAGGTCAGCCTGCAATAAAGCTCACCTCATCCAATTTAGTACAAAGCTTCATGGCTGACAAATATACAGTAGTAGGAAACCAATTTATGGTTCTCCCTGGAAATATAAATTTTACAAATGTATAAATTGTTTTGTAAAGTTTTGTATCATTCTGATTAGAGAGATTATCAGTTCTACTTCCAATCCATTTTAAATCCACTATGCAGATTTAGAAAAGATTGCAATGTAGCCTTTCTTCATCTACTTTACTATACCAGAGTAGATATAGTACATACCGTTTTTTAATGGAACTTATCAGCACTTTTGATCAGTGACGTCATCAAAGTAAACAAACCCACGTGGTGCTGACGTCACCAGGTCATGCCCCCAAGGGGAAGTGACGTACCCAGCCCCCACCCTCCGGATATGACGTGCATAGCCCTCCTCCCCGGATGTGATGTGCATAATCCTCCCCCCACGTGGTGAAGGGGTCACAAGGTCGTAACCCTAGCCGGATATGACGTGAGGACCTAATCCCATCAAGAAAAGCATGAGTAACCCTAATCAGATAAGGCGTGTCGAACCTAGCCCCCATCAAGAAAGTGATTAGATTAACCCCTAGCCTAATTCTATGGGACATCCAAAATAAAAAATAAATACATTTAAAACACCTAAGTAATGTGAATCATTAACAGAGGCCTAGGCTGAGCTTTATTTTTGGGAAACATATCCTACTTTGTGAAATAAAAAATAATAGCCTGATGATGCTTTTAATTTTTTGTGATGTTTTAAAAATCAGCGCCTCGAATGCGGGGAAAAGGAGCCCCTAAAAGGCAGCCACAGCCTGCATTTGACCTAGGCTGAGCTTTATTTTTGGGAAACATATCCTACTTTGTGAAATAAAAAATAATAGCCTGATGATGCTTTTAATTTTTTGTGATGTTTTAAAAATCAGCGCCTCGAATGCGGGGAAAAGGAGCCCCTAAAAGGCAGCCACAGCCTGCATTTGACCTAGGCTGAGCTTTATTTTTGGGAAACATATCCTACTTTGTGAAATAAAAAATAATAGCCTGATGATGCTTTTAATTTTTTGTGATGTTTTAAAAATCAGCGCCTCGAATGCTGGAAAAAGGAGCCCCTAAAAGGCAGCCACAGCCTGCATTTGACCTAGCCCCCAGCTTTTACCTTTGTAAAAATCTAAAGACACATATTTTGCCAGAGGTACCCTCAAAGCCACACGTACGCGTAAGCGTTTCAAGAAAGGCCTTAATAAAATTTATCCCACCCCTACAGCAAAAGACAAGGAATATTAACAGGAATTTAAGTACTCGCAAGCGGCAAGCGGGCAGGCGGCAAGTATCCGGTCGTGGCATGCCCGGGCATGTCAAGGCCCGGCGATTAGGGGTGTGCATGTTTGTGTCTGCTAGTAAAAAGGGGGTTAGGCCTTGTTCAGAACATGCCCGGGCATGTCAAGGCCCAGCGATTCAGGGCACGCGCAAGGCTCGATGATGTGTCTTCGCAGGGGGCAGGGGAGCTTGTGCACACAGACCTGAACAGCTATCGGTTTAAACCTAGCCGGGGTTGAAAATAATATGGCTGCCTCAGATTCCAAAGAAGTGTTTAATGAAGGTTCCGCAAGCCTATTTACCTCATTGGACACCCTTACCAACACAAGGAGCAACTCAAGACCGTTGCTGGCACAATGCAACAGAAGCTGCTGTCGGGGATTTGATAAAGAAAATGAATTCTTCAGACCGATGTTGTACGGGTGTAGTAAGCAGTGCTGTAAATTTAGCGATGAGGAACAGGGGAAAACAGTGGACACATCTTGTAATACTTACGAAGCGGTTTGTGAAACGGTGAACAGATCATCTTTAGACCCTCTCAAAGGACACGGAGAGGGTAAGTAACTATTTTTATTTATCATTATGTAAATGCTGCTGGAGCCGGTAGCACACTAACAGGATATGTTTTATATTTTGCAGTCTCTGAATTAACACCACCTAGCCAGCAAGCACTTCAAGATACCCCAATTTTATATTCCAGTGTTAATCGCCGCGGTCACAAAGCTTCTGAAGATTTTTCTGATCTAGAATATAACCAGGATTCCAATCTATCCCAGAGACCAAGCTATCTGTCCTGTGAGTTAAAGAGCTGCAATATATGTAAAGACTGGCTTGCTTGCGACTGGGGACATGATTTGTGGGGTATAGACGGGTCAGAAAGGGCATCATATTGTAAAATAGCGTGTTATGACACTTTATCTTCTGATGCTGAAAGTGATGATGAGGGGGTATTTTTCTGATGGCAGAGCCGTGCTCCTCTGAACTCTGTATTACCAATAAAAGCATGTGTTAAAGGCAACACGCGAACATTTGTCAACGGTATTTCAGTATAATGACGCATGAAAAGCTTCTAAGGCGCATTTATTATACACCTGGCTGTGTAGGGAGTTATGGAGGTGTGAATACCCTATTTCAGGAGGGTAGAAAACATGATAAAAACCTGTCCATGAAGCAAGTCAAGACATGGCTGTCAGAGCAAGATGCTTATACGCTTCATAAGCCTGCAAGAATTAATTTTCCTAGAAATAAAACAGTGGTGTCCGGCTTAGATCATCAATGGCAGGCCGACCTCATCGATGTCTCCAAATTTTCTAAGGAGAACCATGGAAAAAAGTACATCTTAACAGTTATCGATGTGTTATCTAAATATGCCTGGGCCTCCCCTTTATCTGATAAATCGGGGAGGGAAGTCACAGCCGCCTTCCAGAATATCTTTGAAGCAGGGCACGCACCCCGAAAAATACAGACAGATGCCGGTAAAGAGTTCTTGAATATTCCACTTAAGAAACTTTTAGCACGTTATGGCATTCATCATTTTGTCACTCATAGTGAAACTAAAGCAGCCGTTATAGAGAGGTTTAATAGAACCCTAAAAAACAAACTCTGGAGATATTTCACAGCCAGAAATACCCATCGGTATGTAGACATTTTGCAAGATATTCTTCAGGGGTACAATAGCACTTATCACCGTAGCATCGGGACTGCTCCTAACACCGTAAATTTGTCTAACGAAAGGGAGGTGTGGATGAGGCTGTATGGGGAAGCTTTAAAAAGTAAAAGAAAGGAAAAATGTCTTAAGGTGGGAGATCATGTTAGGGTATCCAGACTGAAGGGTAAGTTTGAAAAGGGCTATCAGCAAACCTATACGGATGAAATATTCATCATCAAAGAACTGGGGACAAGGGGGGAAAGAGTGGTGTATAGATTAAATGATTACATGGGTGACCTTGTAAAGGGGTCTTTTTACTCTGAGGAGGTCCAAAAGGTTCCTGCTGACCAACAGCGTGTATACAGAATAGAGAAAGTTATCCGAAAAAGAGGGCGGGGGAGACACAGAGAGTTTCTAGTCAAATGGACAGGGTGGCCAGAGAAGTTCAACAGTTGGGTTAAGGAGACTGAAGTACAACATCTTTGATATGGCAGGATTTTACATCACCCTCCCCAGCAATGCATCAGCAGCAATTTTCCCGCAAAACAGAAATTCTAATTTTACTATTCAATTAGCGAGATCGTTGGATCTTCCAGGGTCATGGGAAGTAGGGCTAGCAGAGATACAGTACCCGCATAGTTGGCACACATTAACTTCTCCTGGAAATTTTGAAATTGCTAACGAGAGAAAGAGATGGCAATTTTCTTTGAGAAGTGGGTACTATACCGGCATCCGACAACTGTTAGATAATATGAATAGGCTTATATCAAATGCCAAGGATGGACCTAAGACAACCCTGCAGTATGATTCGGTGGCTCGAAAAATTAATCTTAGAGGAGATGAACCACATACCATTCTAGTTAACGGAGAACTTGGACAACTGTTAGGCATGTTCCCGGTATTCAGCACCTTATATGTTTACACAGACATTGTAGAGCCCCAGATAGTGGGTGACTTCTATGTGCCTTTATTGCGCTGTGTGCCGGCGCGGGGACAAGACAATGATTTCATCACCAGGACCTATGACCGCCCACATTATATACCGGTCAGCAAGCATCACATCGATACCATTACCATAGAAATCAAAACAGACCAGGATGAAAATGTGCGTTTTTATCACGGGAATGTGATTGTCAAGCTTCATTTTAGGCCTCAGAAAAGTGAAGGATGGTTGTAATCAAGGAGCACGGGAGCCCTCATGACTACGTGGCTTACTACAGGGCCCAAGCCGGTGGTGGCCTTGCAGGCTTCCGAGGAGCTCCCATTATGTACGGGACAGGGCTAGGGGGGCTGTTCCGTGGGCTTTTTCGAAAAGCAATGCCTTTTTTGAGGCGAGGATTAGAAATAATTAAGCCGCATGTGAAATCTGCTGCCAAAAATATTGCCAGAGATGTTGCAGGGCATCTTGTATCCCGTATTGTTGAGAGGGGGCAGGAGGGATCGGGGATGTTGGTAGCCAGGAAGAATCACGCATTGGGACCGCCTATACCGTTTAAAAAGAGAAGACTTGTGAAAAAGCCCCGTCATACCAAGAGGAGACGTGCACAGAAGAGGAAGCCCTGTGACAAGCAAGACATATTCTAATACAATATGTCATTTATTCATTCTGCTTCAGAGGAATGTGTTAAATCAGAACTGGATCTTTTTCAACTGGCTCCTACACAGACCAGTATTGAAAACAGCACATATGTTGAGATCCCTCCTTTATCCGCTCTATCACCCAATGCGCCCTTGGAATTTTTTATCACGGGGCATGGTGAGCATTACATGGATTTAAACAACACCCTGTTGTATGTGAGTTGCAAGATTGTGAAATCCGACGGCACGGATATCGATGATGGCGCAAGGGTGGCCCTGACCAACTACCCCATAGCATCGTTGTTTAACCAGCTGGATGTTACCTTGGGAGATCGGCTCATTACACAGAGCCATCATTGCTATTCTTATCATGCCATGATTGAACTGATTCTGAACTTTGGTGGTGATGCGTTGGGAACCCAATTTACAGCTGGTGGGTTTTACAAAGATGATTCGGAGCTCATGGAGAGTACCCTGCTGACAGCTGCAGGCAACTCCGGTTTCAGAACAAGAGCAAGACACACTGCCGGTAGTCGTAAATGGGACCTGCTTGAGCCTCTGCATAGCGATCTGTTTTTTCAAGACAAGCTGCTAATTAACGGGGTCGATGTGAAAGTCAAACTCACAAGAAGCAGAAATGAATTTTGTCTGATGAAGGACGGCAATGAGAATTACAAAGTACAGCTCCTGTCGGCATCTCTCTTTGTAAAACGTGTAAAAGTATCAGCAGCAGTGCTCCTGGGTCATGCAGAAGCCTTGCTAACCTCCAATGCGAAATACCCCATTGATCGTGTGGGGATGAAGGTTTACAGCATTCCTGCAGGCAGCCTTGTGTGTAATCAGGAAAACCTATTTCTGGGACAGCTACCTAAACAATTAGTTATAGGGTTTGTGGACAATGCATCTTTTAGCGGGGATTATGAAAGAAACCCGTTCAATTTTCAGCACTGCAATGTCAATTTTTGCGCCCTGCATTGTGATGGCGAGCAGATCCCCGCAAAGCCTCTACAGCCTGATTATGAGCATGATCTTTTTGTGAGAGAGTACATGCAGATGGTGCAAGCAACAGGGAAAGGCATGAAAGACAGGCCTCTGTTAATCTGCCGGGAAGAGTTTAAACAAGGGTATACTTTGTATTGTTTTGACTTGAGTCCTGATCAGGGGTGCTCTGAGCACTATTCTTTGATCAGGAACGGTAACCTCAGAGCCGAAATTAGATTTGCTCAACCCCTCCCCAACACCGTCAACATGATTCTCTATGCAATCTTTGAAAACCTTATTGAAATAAGTCATACAAGGAACGTGCTTTATGATTATATGTGAGCATGGACACGCTACAGCTCCTTCGTTTGTTCTCTGGAAATACTGGTTTTCTAGGGGTCTACCCTTGTGATCTGCTACCCCGGAGACAAATCACCAAAATACCTTTTGGATTAATTGTAAACACCCACCCTTCCCATCTCCCGGATATGGCGAATTTTTTGATTCTTATGGAAGACCGCCAGATAGCCCTGACTTTCCTGGATCCATAGTGAAGTTTTTAGAGCGGCAAGCTGAGAAGTACACATTTCACCAACGTCAATTGCAACACCCCAGTGCTGTGACCTGTGGGCAACACTGTGTGTTTTTTCTACTGAACAGGACTAAAGGCGTGGGCTATGAAAATATTTTAAAGATGTACTCTGATGACAATGTTAAAAATGATCAAATGGTAAAGCTGTTTGTAAAAACTATAAAGGTGAGGAGGGGGCTTGGAACCTGTAACCATCACCAGTGCATGCAGACATGTCTACCTTACTGTAAAATAAAGAAAAAGACTTAAAACGTTTTTACTTTGTTTCACTGTGTTTTTATTCATTTTACAAATTGAGCCAGTCACCGAGCCCGAGCCTACTTCTAGGATTTAATGTCCAAGGGCTAGAGGAGGTGCCGGTAAACAGAGGCTTCTGAGCCCCAAAAGGGACGGCCATAACAGAGTCAGGACTGGTAGCAATTTCATCCTTAAGAGCCACAGACTCTTTCAGCTTTTCTAGCTGGTCCTTAACGGCTGTAGACCCCATCACGGAGGTAGGGACATTCACCTCAGCCATAGCATTCATAAATTCATCCCAGCCTTTAGGTTTCCGCTTCTCAGTAAGTGCCCGGTATTGCGAGGCACCTTTCACCAAGTCTAAAATATTAGTACCAGGAACAGGGACACCTTTGTATAAAAAGGTACCGCGAGCATCCCAGGTTGAGACATCCTGATGCTGTTTCATTTTGTTCAGCAAAAGTTCAGCATTTTTCCTGTAACGGGAGCTCACGTCCCTTAGGATCTCATCCATTGCTGTGTCCTGCAGAGATGGCTGTGACGACTGTTCCGGCAATGCTGGAAGTGTCCGAGGCTCTTCCGAAGGGTAAATGAGATTCAGTCTGTCCTTTTCAGACTCATTTTGCCTGGTCAACCTTAGAAACCTCTGCAGTGCGGAATTGTAGAGCTTAATCTTGTCATCCTCACACAAATCAGCTCTCTGAAGAATGGTACGCATCTCATCATCCAACCGGTTAGTGGCTGTAGTCCCCATAGTAGGCGGCCTGCCCTGCAATTGCTCCATTTGATGACGCGACACCAGATACATTTTCTCGGCATGGTCCATGGTTTATCCTGCTAACAGGCTAGTCAACAGTGGAATAGCTACCCCTAGTAAGGGTCCGATAAAACCACCCGACTGAAGTATGATCTGCTTCTTCTTTTTGAGGGAGACCTTTCTATCACTCAACTTTTTAATGACGCCTTTCTTTCTCTTTAGAGTCCGGAATTGTGAAGGTTTCAGAGGAAGGTTTCCTTTTAGTGTGTTTAGAGCTATTTCGGCTATTGCCCCCACCAGGTCATTATTAGCGCTACATAAGATGGCTTTTCTCTGTCTTGGTCTGGCCTTCACTAAGATTTTTAAAAGACCCCAATTTCTGCGTAACCTCTCTGACATCTTGAATGAACTAGGGCTAAGGTAACAGGGCTACTGCTTTTTACACTTCTTTTTCATTGTATAAACAGCAGGCCAATCAGGCGGGAAGAGGCCTGTTCTCAACCTGTAGGATTCTGGAGTGGAGGCTGCCAAATCTACCAAAAGGTACCCGTGTGGTTTGCGAGTGGCGTCTTGGAATACTTCTAAAAAATACTGTGTGTTAGTGGGGTACATCTGCCTGGCCAGTGTGACAATTTGCATCTGATCACGGGGGCTGCGGAATAAAACCAAATATTTGGAATTCAGAGCTATTGTTCTCATTTTCTTACCTTGAAAAAACAGGTTTTGAAGTATGAGAATAATACTGAGGTTTCTGTGGTGAACGTACTGTGTAAAAGCCTTCTCTATTTGATCGCTGTCGCCGGCTGAAGCCATGAGGTCGTCTACCACAGCTAAATTGGTTTGGTTTGGTGGAAACAAATCATCATCTTCAAAGGAAGACGGGAGGCCCTCCATAAACTTAATATAAGGGAATTTATTAAGCAGTTCTTTGTACAGAGGTTGCCAGCAGCTATAAAACCATACAATATTTTGAGGCATTTGAGACAACACAACATTGCCATGTTCTAACATTTGTTTGATAAAAAAAGATTTGCCAGAATTGGACGGTCCACTTATAATACAGGAGAAAGGGTGTACAAACTGTACAATATTTTCCATCATCCTTAATACCCGTAAGGCAGCGTACAGTAATCCTCACTCTTTAATAACCTTTTATTATACACTACTTTTAGAGTTTTTCGGAGGACCCGCGTTTCCAGGGTCCACTGTTTCTTAACCCTAACAATCCCCAACTGGTCTACCCTGATCTCTTTTTTTCTCTCTGCACCAGACAGGCAATAATCATCTACCAAATCTTTCAAGCTGTCAAAATTAACCTTATCGCAATTAGCACAGTTTAGCGTGATTCCCTTCACCTTTAGCACCGCTTCACCGTTGGACAAGGCATAAGCATACGTTTTGGGACCGGCCGCAACAAACTCTGTTATCGTGGTGTTTGGTGGAATCTCACTTGTCAGCTGTCCTAAATAATCACCCAAAGGAGGTGTCCACGCCCCTTCTCTACTTACAAAAATGACCGAATCGGTGTCATGGTACAGGCACCTATCGCCCAGCCCATCCAGTAGATTGTATAATTCTAGCCGTGCATAAGCCGTTGTAAAACTGGCAATGAATACATTAGTGCATGTGGATTTGGTGGGGTGGTTCTTGGCTGTTTTCCACGTCACAACGGCTGTCTCTGTATCTACAAACTCACACGAGGAAACATCGTAATAGGGCACAAAGAGGTATTTGAATAAGTCCTCAGGATTTGTCACCACGGATGTGGTCAGGTGATTGGTGCTCTGGCCAAACTTTCCCCACAGCGAGTTTAAAAAGAGTTTGGCAATCTGCCTTTTAGCAGGATTTACTTCAATATGCTCACGTCGTAAGCGGACACCTTCCATCTTTTCATAATCTCGAATATATTGTTCTTTATCCTGTTCTGTTTTGCACCAGTCAGGGTAACCACTGGCTTCCTGCTTTTGTCTGAGATGCGTGTTCATATAACCTGAAAATAGCTCATTTGATGTTCTTTCAAAATGCCAGATCTCATAGATTTCAACAATTCTGTAACCTTTTTCTAAAGCTACGTTCAATTCAACAGTGCACCATGTCCCAGTCAGAGCTCTTTCCTCATCACTGTGTTTACAGGGGGTGGTTTGCTGCTTTTCTGTGCAGGTTGCGCACAAACTAAACATTAATTTGCCCCCTGATTTGTGGGGCAGGACTGGGAAATAGAGGTTCCTTGGTGGGTACACTTTGACTTTGGCTACCCCAAAATATTGCTTTATGTCCCCAAAGTTTTGATAGATGATTTGAGGATGTCCAATAGGGTACTCCTTGGTCTTGTTCACAAAGGGGTACAAGCTGGTGAAATCAAAGTATAAAATCTGTTCATCAGTTTTTGGACAGTAATACAGGCATGTTGCATTGGTTCTCCCACCAAAAAAAGCCGAGGATTCAAAGGAGTTGGGAGCTTATTCACAACTAGAAACTGCTTCAAAGAGGTGTCATCCTCCACCATGGCCCTCCATTCATGTTCCCAGATGCAGCGCACTGCATAACCCTGGGCCCTGAGGTACTCTTCTTTAATCCTAGTACGGTAGTGCAGGCTACCATATGTTGAATCGAGTAATTTGTTGAAGTCTTTTTCAGAGTAGCAGACAGGGCACCCATGAAAAAAACAACCGTAAAATTCAAAAGCCGTGGGGGTCCCCTTTATGACAGCAAAGCCATCCAAAAAATACTTGCCTACTTGCTTTTCACCCCCCTTCAGAGCATGCTGAATATTGATATTCTCAGTGTGTTCTATATGCAGCAACCATTGAATTGCCGGAGCCGAATACCTTTTCTGTGTCTTGTGATAATTGTCCAAAGGAGCTAATGCAATGGTATTGCTCTTCAAATACATGAACAGGTACTGGGCCATGCAGACAGAGGCCAATGTGATATATTGGAAGGGGTCAATGCACCGAATCTCTATCTCCTCAACAATATCCCCCCCGACCCCACTGAGACACTCACGCTCTGTCATTTTCATAACCTGTTGCCTAAATCGAATACAGGCCTCTCTTAATATCTCTACATCTTGTCTGCAGTAGTAGGCCAGAGCCTTCTTTAGTTTAAACACAGTACCTGTATTAGCAGCGTGCCATTTCAGGAATTCTTCTCTCTCACCGGGCATCATGGTTTCAGGGCTGTAATACTTGGCTTCGGGGAGTGGTCCCACGTAGTCTTGATTGGCCATTGTATTGAACAAGTGGGGAAAATACCCCTTGCAGCCTTGAAACCCCATAGCTTTGGGTAATTTGCTTAATTTAAGGGGCAAAAATGAGAGGCTATCAATAAACCGAATCTTATAATCCGGAAGGATAATACACAGCAGCTTCCCCCCCTGATTTATAAGTTCAACCTTGACCTTTTCACGGATCAGCTGCCTCAGCACTAGGTACCCGTCATAACCTTTGGCATTGTGAGCGATAAAAGTACATTTTTTAAACTTATGATTTATAAATTTCTTTACAAACTGATCCAGGCATCTAACACCATAACAATCCCACCTCACAACATCTTTATCATTGCCATCCTTCAGCATATCCATGGCATAGACATAATTTGGTATATGTACCCCTGTCTCTTGACAGCATTCAAAATCATAAATTATGTATCTTTCACCAATTTGTGGTCGGACCAACGATTTCAGAAAACATAAATGACCTTCCAAGCTTTCAGTCTTCTCAGAACACTGTCCACACATGGTTTCCTTGCACTTTTTGTGGGGAGTAAAGACATAAATCTCACACTTTTCACAATATACTTTATCCTTACAGTCAACTTTTCCTTCCATAGCCAGGTGTGTGTGTCTTTCAAGACAAGCCTTAGACCGGCAAAACACTTTGCACCTACAGCAGCGTGTCTTCTCCACTGCCACCTCCTGACACTCTTGCTTTAGGCATGCTCTGCAGATGTATAGGCAGCCGTGGCTAAATTTGTGGTGGTAGGGTGTGTGGCAGAAATTGCAGAAATAGCGTTCACCCAGGAAGCCTTTGATATTTTTGATGCCGTAGTAATGCTTGTTGTGTAACAATATAAACACAATTTTTTCTTGCTGTGTGCTGCCTGTGACAAAGAACCTCCACCCGCCCTGCATATAAAACAAAATCTTTATAGTGACCCCTAAATGCTCTTCAAATAGGTGTATCTGAGAAAAGTCAATCCTTTTTTCTGGGGAAATACCCAGTCTGATGTGAAGCTCCCTGGCCCTGGTAATAATTTCTTGATTTCTATCATCCCCGCCAATCAGATAGAGCAAACAGCTAGCAAAACACAGAAATTCTTCTACCGCATTGAAATCCACTAGGTGCTGTCTTTTTTTCTCTAGGACTCTGGTGAATAGCACAGTGCTTAACTTCCTAAGCCCACCCCCTCCTTGTTCTTCACGATGGTAACCACTAATTGTAAATTACCCCCCCCCCCCCCACAATATCTCTGCCTTACTTTGAAGCAGATTTTCAACACTGGTCAGAAAATCATCAGCATTTAAATCGTTCATATGCCTCCTAAGAGAAAAGAGAGGTTGATTTAACCCTTCTGCGCTCAACCGGAGTTGAACAAAATCGTTTGGCCCTATGTCCATAGCAATATTATTCAAAAGAGTCTGTATCGCATTGTGAATAGCATCTATAGCATCGACAAAAGACCGTATTCGGTCAAGATTAACAAATCTATACTGGTGATAGTATTCCACAGCTCTGAAATTTCGGATAGGCCTCTCCCATGCCTGCACAATATCCAGATAAACATCGTTCATATTCTGAGAGTTTGCAGAGTTAGGGGACCGTAGATGTGACATAGAATGCCATATCTCCTCTTCTGGTTGAGATTCTGCCATATCCTCATCTGTACAGATATCGCTGTCTGCTGGGGATGTGGGAAGCCCGTTTCCAGACATTTTTTTTGCTTTCTTTTCAGGTGGTGCTGGTTAAGCAAACAAACAAAAAAGGGTATCAGCAAAGTTTCCTAATAATGTAATACCAACCCCTTTTGTTTCTAAAAAGTGGTTTACAGTTGGATAAAATGCAGCATATTTCACCTTCTAACAGCATTTGTGCTGCGTGGCTTGTGGAAGGCTGAGGGCTCATGTCATGTAGGACCCCTTGATGCTCTGTGGGAATTGTGAGATCCACAAATGGCTGATCGTCCTCCCATTCTGAAGGAAAAGGAAAAACCCAGAGGGTCAGAATTGCTGCAGAAATGCTTATAAGAATCTAAATGTATGAAATTATGAAAGAAAAATACCTTCATAGGCCCTCAAGCATTCTGAGTCTGTCAAATCATTCTAGAGAAAGAAAACAAGCAAGCAAGCAAGCAAGCTTTGCAGTTTGCAAAAGACAAGAATGTTATAAAACCGTTTTGTATCTAAGAGGGGCAGTGTTTCAAAATTAGTAATAAAACTACTTACAATAGTAGCTGCCATCAAGCATTCTGAGTCTGTCAATTCATTCTAGTGAAAGAAAACAAACATGCAAACGAGAGTGTTATAAACCCATTTTGAATCTAAGGCCCTGTGTCTCAAAAATTAGTAATAAAACTACTTACAATACTAGCTGCCATTCTGAAAAGGGTCTTCTTAGCCAGCCCTGAAAAAGTGTCTTCTTAGTGGCTCAAATGGCTCCAGAGGTGCAGTTATGCCAGCAACCATCAAAGGTAACTGCCCCATTATGGGGGCCTACTTTTATACACACTGCTGATGTCACAAACTAATCACGTCAGAGGCTGTGAATTCTTCACACCTTTTGCAAAACTGGCCATCCCCACCTGACCAGGCATCCCCATTTGAATAGTTGATGATGTTACAATCTAATCAAATCAGAGTTGGTGAGTTCTTCACGCCTTTTGTAAAACTGGCTATCCCCACCTTGCCAGGAAGCTACATTTGAATAATACCATCCATGCCAGGTTGTATTCTTAACATCTTTTTGCAAAACCAGACAGTCCCCACCCTGCATCAGGAAACTCTGATTGAATAATATCACACGAGCTTTGATTAAATTCTGTGTTTACCAGGTGACAAGGTCCAAAAAAGAAAAAAACATAATACATCTTTCACGTGATTTGAAAAACACATTTTATTATAAAATTCATAGGGTGACTGCTAACAGTTTCTTGTAATTAATTTCTGTTACATTCTGACATATTAACCGCTTCAGAGACAATGGCAATTCATCTTCAATATTTGACATTAATGAAAGTGGTTTACTGCTCTTCTCGATATGTTGTATGAATGTATTGAGCTCACCAAGGGTGTCCCAGGTGAAATATAATTTATTCACTTTGTCAGAAATACTGATGACAATCCAGAGAACATGAGGAATAGAAAGTCTAAAGCATAAGCTGTTAATAAGCTCTGTTTCACTGGTGCCATCCACATGGTCTTCGTCTGATTGTAGACATCCCATTAAACAATGATGTAATATTTTAATGATACACGCTTTCAGAATCTGAGGCATGCTAACATTTTGAGACTCCACCGTTTCTAAAACAGGAAATAAGGTAGAATTAGCCTAGCTGTTTCAACTACTCAAAATACTTCTTAATTTTTATATTTACTTACCATTTGATGTTTTGCAGAATCTGCAATAACAAGGTTTTATAAGTTCATTCTTCTCAATGAGCTCATGTAACTCAGGTTTTTTTCTTATTCTACGTCCACGCTTGGGAGCTTTGGGGGTCAAATTTACATCAAACAAATCTGTATCAATATTTGCCATCTTCAAAATACGGGTCTTTTATTTTTCAAAAGACTGCTGGATTTAATCTGGTAGCTGTTCAGGTCTGTGTGCACAAGCTCGCCTGCCCCCTGCGAAGACACGTCATCGAGCCTTGCGCGTGCCCTGAATCGCTGGGCCTTGACATGCCCGGGCATGTTCTGAACAAGGCCTAACCCCCTTTTTACTAGCAGACACAAACATGCATGCCCCTAATCGCCGGGCCTTGACATGCCCGGGCATGCCACGACCGGATACTTGCCGCCTGCCCGCTTGCCGCTTGCGAGTACTTAAATTCCTGTTAATATTCCTTGTCTTTTGTTGTAGGGGTGGAATAAATTTTATTAAGGCCTTTCTTGAAACGCTTACGCGTACGTGTGGCTTTGAGGGTACCTCTGGCAAAATATGTGTCTTTAGATTTTTACAAAGGTAAAAGCTGGGGGCTAGGTCAAATGCAGGCTGTGGCTGCCTTTTAGGGGCTCCTTTTTCCAGCATTCGAGGCGCTGATTTTTAAAACATCACAAAAAATTAAAAGCATCATCAGGCTATTATTTTTTATTTCACAAAGTAGGATATGTTTCCCAAAAATAAAGCTCAGCCTAGGTCAAATGCAGGCTGTGGCTGCCTTTTAGGGGCTCCTTTTCCCCGCATTCGAGGCGCTGATTTTTAAAACATCACAAAAAATTAAAAGCATCATCAGGCTATTATTTTTTATTTCACAAAGTAGGATATGTTTCCCAAAAATAAAGCTCAGCCTAGGTCAAATGCAGGCTGTGGCTGCCTTTTAGGGGCTCCTTTTCCCCGCATTCGAGGCGCTGATTTTTAAAACATCACAAAAAATTAAAAGCATCATCAGGCTATTATTTTTTATTTCACAAAGTAGGATATGTTTCCCAAAAATAAAGCTCAGCCTAGGCCTCTGTTAACGATTCACATTACTTAGGTGTTTTAAATGTATTTATTTTTTATTTTGGATGTCCCATAGAATTAGGCTAGGGGTTAATCTAATCACTTTCTTGATGGGGGCTAGGTTCGACACACCTTATCTGATTAGGGTTACTCATGCTTTTCTTGATGGGATTAGGTCCTCACGTCATATCCAGCTAGGGTTACGACCTTGTGACCCCTTCACCACGTGGGGGGAGGATTATGCACATCACATCCGGGGAGGAGGGCTATGCACGTCATATCCGGAGGGTGGGGGCTGGGTACGTCACTTCCCCTTGGGGGCATGACCTGGTGACGTCAGCACCACGTGGGTTTGTTTACTTTGATGACGTCACTGATCAAAAGTGCTGATAAGTTCCATTAAAAAACGGTGTGTACTATATCTACTTACCAGTTACACACAATCCTTTTATTGTGTATTTATTTGGAGGGCATGGTAAGGCACACTGGTTAATAACTGGCAAAACTTATTCAAAAAGACCCAGCGAAAGGGACAACACCAGGAAACTATAGGCCAATAACATGCTTGCCTACAATGTTTAAATTACTGACAGGCATAATAGTGGACAAAATCCAAGATTTATTGAAAGAAAATAACATCCTTCCAGTAGCAGAGAAAGGAAATAAAAGAAGAAGCAGAGGTACAAAATATCAACTTTTAATTGATAAAATGGTTTTGGAGAATCGCAAAAGCCGAAAAACCAATTTACATATGGTCTGGATTGATTATAAAAAGGTGTTTGATTCATTACCACATAGTTGGATCATCAAATGTTTGGAAACAACTGGTGTCAGTAAAAATATTAGAATATTTATAGAAAAAGTAATGAAGCAGTGGAAGACAGAACTGGTGGTTGGAGGACTTCCGGTGGGAAATTGCAGACTGACCAGCTGTGCCTGCAAGCTCCGTGGGCAGGACTGGCATTGTGGTGTTTTTTTTGGGCTCTGTCAGACTCCATTCTGACTCTGACTCTGAGCTGGGGGAAGCTTGTGCTGAGCAGGGTCAAAAGGACAGGGCTAACGGAAAAACTCGTGATGAGCAGGTGTTAGACAGTCAGGCGCCTGAGGAGCAGGTGCAGTCTAATGAACCCAGGGATGACTCAGCTGTGCGGGAGAATTCGGAGGAGCTGATTGGTCCAGAACCAGGAACAGGTTCGAAGGCACCAATCACTACAAGAGAGAGGCATGCTGAAAAGTGCGCCAAAGAGAAATCCGATTGGCTCCTGAAGGGAAAAGCACGGAGAAAGGAAGATAAAAGGATGCCAGAGCAAGCACCCAGTCGCCGAAGACAACCATCCTACAATCAACCATCCTAACCGCAGCCGTCCTACAAACAGCCATCCTATCGAGCAACCAACCTTGTCCAGTTGAGTCCAGCCTGCATCTGGTTTGGAAGCCTCTCCTGTAGCTGCAGAGGAATCAGAATCAGAGTCTTTCATCAATTCGGAATTGACCCCCACGGCGTCAGAAGCCCAGTTCGCTTCAGCATCAAGAGGAACGGAGCCTTATCTCGTGGCCTTTCAGCAAAGCCCAGCCATGAAAGCGTTGGTTGCTTCAGGTGTTCGTCAGCTTGCACCATTAGCTTCACCGCATTCAGCAGCCTTGGCAAAGCAGCATTTCAACACTTCACTTAAGTACTCCATTCGTCCTCGTGTGTTTTGTCATGCTATACCAGTGCAGCCGCATTCTGCCGTTGGGTTTTTTTCTAGTATAGTGCGTCCTGTCCTGCCTAGTCCTTCAGGCAGCATTGCCTAGTGATTTCAGTCCTGTCTGCCTTGTAGTTCCAGTGCAGTTACCTAGTGGAACCAGTCCAGTTTGCCTTGCAGTTCCAGCCCAGTCGCCAAGCAGTTCCAGTCCAGTTGCCTAGTGGTTCCAGCCCAGTCTGCCTTGCAGTTCCAGTCCAGTTGTGGATCTAGTCAAGTACTGTTTAACAGTTCCAGCCCAGTTTCACCTTGCTGCTTCAAGGAGAATTTTGTCAAGTACGCCAGTCCATTATAGCTGTGGCCAGAAGGATGGCCTAGAGTAACCATTCCAGTTCATCCAGCATGTTTGGAGATGCTCTACATTTGTGTGAATTAATGGACTAAATTTCTGTAAATAACTTCTTGTTTAATAAAGAACATTCTATAGAATCTCCAGGGTTGGCTCGTAGTCTGAACAGGACAGGCTCAGGCTGGTTTCTCCTGAAGCCCAGGACTGCTTTTCCAGAGTAAAGAAAATGATCGGAATCATCCCATCTGTCCTCTGGATGGCGAATTGTAGCCAGGAGATCATAAGCAGCATCTGCGATCGACCAGTAAGAGTTTGCCGGGAGGCTGGGATGTCATCGTTTCCAAGCCGTGCTGCAGCCTAAAAGGGACATTAAGTCCAGCCACCCCATTTCTAAAGCACCCAATTTGTATTTCTTTTAAGTACGTGTACCCTAAGACAGGCTTTCTACAGCAAGGAGAAGCGGGCTCTCTTGGTGCTTATCGTTATTTTTGGGATTAATTTTTTCTAAACATTTTTTTAAGCTTTGGATGTTGCTTACCACCTAATTCTGAGGAGAGTTGCGAGTATATTTTCATCTCCCTGTTATTATTTTTGTTCTGATGGAAACAGTGGGGGGAAAAGACTGGACACAAGAAAGTGGATTGAGGTTGAAGAATGTCAATGCGCTAATTGTTCTCATTACTGTTTTGAATAGCCCTTTGAATTGAAATGTGTATCTGAACAAGAGACAGCTGATAAGAATACCTTTACATATATACGAACAATTAGCCCTTTTGTTAAAACAGAAGACATCAAAGGAGGAGATTTAGACTCCCTGTGCCCAAGCTTGCAATTTATGGGCAGGGAAGAAGATAAAGGGTGAGTTACAGAATTTGGGAGTAAAGTTGGAATGTGTATTCAAGATTAGGACTTCCTTGACCAGAAAGTAGTGACCCCAGCTCATTTGCATCTTAAATTTTACACCCCTAGGTGGAGATTTTTTAGAGAATACACTACATGCTTAAATAATATTATGGGTTAGTATGTTATATGCATAGATTTTGCGCAGACGCTAGAAAAATAACCAATTAGAAGCTTTTATGGCTAGATGGCATTTGTGATAACAACTTTAGAGGTCTATAAAAGTTATTGCTTGGGATGCTCGAGGCTCTCCCCTGCTTTGAAGGGGAGGCCCCCCTTTTCCTTGTAGATCTACAAATAAACGGGTTTTGTTGTAGAAGTCTCTGATCCTGCATGATTATTTGGCTAAATCGTGCCAGATTTAACAAACCTCCCCACTTCGGGGTCAACAGTTCTAATTTTGAAGATTTTAGCATTTTTCCTACACGTTGAATCTGCCATTCTGAAACTTTCACTTTCCTGCTGCTACTTTCTCTGGGAACTGTCTGTGATCTCATCTTAACTCAGTTCAGAAAATTTCCATTAACTTCTACTTCTGCTGGTTAAGTATCTAGGGAGCGCCATAATTCACTGCTTCAGAAATGGAGGATCTTAACTAGGCTTTTTCTGAATTTCATCGAGACATGAAAGCAGATATCAAGCAGATTCTTTCTGATTCCTACCACCAAGTTATTCTGTAAAACACCAAGGACAAGATGGATGGATGATATTCTGGAGGTGACAGATTAGACCTTGCAGGGAGGGAGCAATGGTACTTAGTGAGTTTTATAATGTGCTAAGGCAGGGGTCAGCAAACTTTTTATGCCGGGAGCCATTTTGACATGCTCGTGCACATTTTGAAATGCTCGAGAGCCAGGGGGCGGGGTTTGCGGGCGGGGGCCAATCGCGTGGAAGGGGGCGGGGTTTGTGGGTGGGGGCCAATCACATGGAAGGGGGTGGGGTTTGCAGGCAGGGGCCAATCACATGGAAGGGGGCGGGCTTTGCGGGCGGGAGCCAATCACATGGCTTATTGGGGCAGGTGGGAGGGCGCGGGGGAGCCGTGCCGAGGGGGGTGGGCCCGGCGGCGGAGGCCCAGGCCACCCGCCCTCCCTGCCCGCCTGTTTGCCTGCCTGCTTGCCTCCCTCCGCGAGGCCCCCCGCTGCCTTCCCGGGATCCGAGCCAGAGAGAAAGGGCAGCGGCGGCAGGGCTGTGCTACTGCCACTCGGCACAGGTGGGGCTGCTGCTTCCGCCTCCATGTTGTCTCCCCCCCAGAACGCTTCCGCCCGCCCACGTCAGGCCAAGGAAATGATGGGGGCAGGAAACGAGGCGGGTGGTGGCGATGACAAGCGGCGCTTCAGGGGAGCCGCCACTGCCACCGCCGGGTGGGTCCCCTCAGGGCGGGCGGAGGGAGGTGGGCAGCTGCTCCTCCTTCTCTCCCGCTGGCAGAGGAGGAGGAGGAGGCGGTGGCGGCATCCTCTTCCTTGCCGCCCGGCTACGGATCGAGCGCCTCTTCTTCCCCTAGCAGCAGACCAGGGAAAGAGATGGGGAAAGTTGTCCACCTCCACCTCTGGGCTCCGCTGGCTCCAGCAAGAGTGAAGGCACCCCGTGGGGGTGGGGTCATCCTCCTCAGGCCCCCACCCCGCCGCCCGCCCACCTGCCCAGCAGGACACGGCGTCCCCCCCACTCCCGCTCCTCCCCCGGCAAGAGGTGCCCAGGGGCGACCACTGCCCAGCCCGTGTCCTTCCTCCCGCAGCAAAAGCTCCAGCACCCGGAGGGCCTCCTGCAGCCGCTTCTCCAGGAGCGCCTCCAAGGCGCACAGCCAAACTCCCACCCCCAAACTCTGATGGCCGGCACCATCAGGGGAGGGAGGAGAAGATTGGGCGGAGGTGGGGCAGGGGTGGTGGGTGCTGGCGAGGGAGAGAAGAAGGAAGGCAGTAAGGAGCAGCATCCAGGTGCTGGGTGAGGGCACGGGCCTGGGACGCGAGCGGCAGGGCGGCGCAGGGGGCCTGGCTGGGGCGGTGGTGGCGGGGGCGGAGGGACCAGGCGGACCCGGCCGAGGCGGCTGCTGGCTCTGTGTGAGCCCTTGCATGAGGAAGGCTGGGCCAAGTGCCCAGACGGGATGCCCCTGGAAGAGCTGCGCCTGCTGCTGGAGAAGGCGCTGAGCCTGGTGCAGAAGGCGCCGAGCTGTCATGCTGTCGGCCTGGAGAGCGCTCTGTGGGATGGCCCGCTGGAGGAGGAGGAAGCAGCTGCGAATGGGACCTTGCCAAAAGCTCCCCTGGATGAGGTGGGACAGAGACACAGGGTAATCCAAGAGGCCCCTGCAGAGAGCTCCCCAAGTGGCCCCCACCAGGAGCACCCTCCCGCCCCATCAATCAAAACCCCACCCCGCCGTTTGGCGTCCTCTCCCCCCGCTAACCCGAGCCCTACGGCGGCCGGGGGAGCCGAGCCAGGCTCAGACCGGAGGCGGCCAAGGGGAGAGCAGGTGGCTCTTTGCCCTGGGACGCCCTGCCACTCGTGTCCTGGGCCCGCGCCCTCGCCTGGATGCCGCGGAGCAGTGCCATCTCCAGCCACAGCAGCCCCTGCAGCCGCTCCTGTGCCGCCTCCGACAGCACCGCGTCCCGGGCCAGCAGCGCCTCCCTGCCGCGCCGGGCCTCGCTCAGTGCGCTCGGAGAGATGGGCCTAAAGGGGCGCAGAGGCCGGAGAGGGAGCCCCTCCGTCTCCCCTTCTCTCCCTGCCTCGCCCGCCCCTCGGGCGCAGAAGCGCAGCCACCTTGACGTCAGGCGCTGGCGACGCGCAGCCAAACTCGCCCAGCGCCTGGATGCCGCTCCTTACTGCCTTCCTTCTTCTCTCCCTCGCCGGCACCCACCACCCCTGCCCCACCTCCGCCCACCCTTCTCCTCCCTCCCCTGATGGCGCCGGCCATCAGAGTTTGGGGGCGGGATCCAATCGCATGGAAGGGGCGGCGGTGAGTTCAGCTGCGATTGAGACACGCTCAAGGGGCCAAAGAGCCAGATCTGGCTCGAGAGCCGCCATTTCCGACCCTTGTGCTAAGGGGTTGATCTGTAGAAATAATGTGATTTTGGTTTAATATAGAGTAAGTTGTTGATTATGGGAAATTGCTGTATATCCTTGATGTTTAAAGTTGGAAGTCGCTTCTTTTTGTAATCTATCAAAAAAAAAATCTTGTGTTTTCACACTTTTTAGGGGGGGGTTGTAGTTTTTTGTTCTTCTCTATCTTTTTCTGAAACTTAATAAAGTTCTGGTCAATTTCTACAAAAGATATTGGGGAAAGTGGATAAAGATAAAACCTGCAGTGGCTTATACCTGGAACATTAAAAAAGAAACTGAAGGCTTGATATTGGCTGCTCAGGAGCAAGCTATTTGAACTAATGCAATCAAGGCCAGAATTGAGAAATCATCAAATGATTCAAAGTGCAGACTGTGCAAAGAAGCAGAAGAAATGCATAGTAGATCATATACTCAGCTCATGCAAGAAGGCCACACAAACTGACTATAAACAACAACATTACACAGTCACGAAAATGATTCACTGGAACACCTGTAAAAATTATCATTTTATTTATTTATTTTATATTTCAAATTTTGTCACCTCCCATCTCACTCAAAGAGCGACTCTGGGCGGTTTACAATGAAACATTTGCCAGTAATGAAAAATTGGTGGGAACATATGGTTGAAAAAGTAGTCGAAAATGAGCAGGTTAAAATAGTGTGGGATTTCTGAATACAAACTCATAAAGTCTTGGCACATAACACATGTCAGAGTCCAGCCTGACTCTGACTCTGAGCTAGGGGAAAACGAAACTCATCAGAGAAATGAAACTTGTCTTGTGCAGCAACCGTTGAGTGGAACTCGTGATGAGCAGGTGCAAGGTCAAAAGTGCAATACTCGTGATCAGACTCATGATGAGCTGGTGCAGGGAAATGGACCTGGAGATGACCCAGCAGAGCAGGACAATCTTGAGGAGCTGATTGGTCCAGAACCAGGAACAAAGTCTAGAGCACCAATCACTGCATGCAAAAGGAGGGCTGAGAAGCGTGCCAAGAAGAAGGAAGCCCGATTGGCTCCTGAGGATAGAAGGCGTTCGGAGAACAGAATAAAAGGACAAAAAAAAGCACCCGATCGCCGGAGACAACCATTCCAGTAAGCTAACAGCTTCTTTGAGAGAAGCCAGAACAGTCTTCAGAGTCCTGCCCTGTAGCTGCCACGGATCCAGAGCCAGAGCCTTGCATCATTTCAGAATTGACCCCAGCTGCATCGGAATCTCATGCTGCTCCTTCGCCAAGTAAACGGGGTCTTATCTCACAGTCCTTCAGGAAACCCCAGCCGTTTGCAATCTCCAAGCTTCAGTCCAGTCGCATTTAGCTGCTTCAGCCAAGTTTCAACCTACAGCCTTAGTCAAGCAACTACCTGTTAATCCAATTAAGCTTCATCAGTGAGCTTTGAGTCAGTCTTATCGTGCTAATTTAGTGACATCATGCCTTCTTGTTCCAGAAATACCTTGCCTAGTCTATCCAGTCCAGTATTGTCCTGTAGCTCCAGGGAAATATTGTCCAGTGAATCCAGTTCAGCATTGTCCAGAGAATCCAGTTCAGTTTTGCCTTGCTGATCCAGAGGAACCTCATCCAGAGAATCCAGCCCAGCCTTGCCTTGCAGATCCAGCCCAGCATTCCCTTTCTGATCCAGGGGAATCTTGGCCAAAGAATCCAGTCTAGCATTCCCTTGCTGATCCAGAGGAACCTTGTTCAGAGAATCCAGCCCAGCCTTGCCTTGCAAGTCCAGTCCAGTGTTGATCTGTTGATCCAGAAGAACCTTGTCCAGTGAACCCAGTCCAGTCTGCCTTGCCAGTCCAGTCTTGGCTTGCCAGTCCAGTCTTGCCTTGTAGTTCCAGTCCAGTCTATCCTGTCACTCCAGAACCTTGTCCACTGTATGCAGTCCAGCATCGTCGTGTAATCCAGCCTGGTCCTTCCTCAGTGCTTCAGAACAGCCTAGCCCAGTGCTCCAAGTTTAGTATTGCAGTTTCACCCAGCCTTACATCTTTGATCCAGAAGAAGTGGTCTACTTGTTGTGAACTCTAGCCAGTGCTACTTTATAGCTGCGTAGTCTTCCAAGTGCAACCAGCCGTGAAGTTCCAGTTGATCCAAGTAATCTACAATTGTGTGCTTAAAGGACTTCTCTCTTGTAAATAGTTTTTATAGTAAATAAAACTATTTCCTTAAAAGTTTCTGGTGGTCTCATACCCGAACAGAACAACACACCAGATTTAACTGTGGTTGAAAAGAAGAAAGTGTGGATAATTGATGTGGCAATACCAGGAGATAGTAGAATAGAAGACAAAGAATTGGAGAAGATCACAAAGTATTAAGATCTGAAAATTGAAGTTGAAAGATTATAGCATAAACCAGCAGTGGTGGCCCCAGTGGTTATCGGCACACTGGGTGCCATTCCAAAAACCCTTGGACGGCACTTAGAAAATCTGCACTTTGACAAAGTTTCCATCTGTCAGTTACAAAAGCCACACTGCTTGGATCCACACATATACTACGCTGATAGATTACAACATCCTAGGTTCTTGGGAAGAACTTGATGTGAATAAAGGCCAACACCAGTTAAAGAATTGGCAGCTGTGATTTCATGTTGTTGTGTATATAAGAAGAACAACAAACTTACATGGATTAAAAGTTGTCCAAATCACATGAATCTGGAAACTAAATTGTAGTTTAAAATCTTTATTCTTTAATTAAAAAAAACACTATTTTGTAATAAAAAGTCCTTAATTACAAGAATTCTATTACTTCCTACCTGAATCTGTTGCCATTCCCAAACTGAACCTACAACAAGGACAACCAAATCCATATTCTTTTTTGGCAAGATCTTATGTCATTTCTTAATCAAAGAATTTGTAGCCAAGAAATGCCTGCTTGCTGCACTCGCATATAGAAAGATATATTATTCATAACTTGTCTAGAATGAGAAGTAAGATTCTACACCAGAATCTTAGTAAGAATCAGAATAATCTACAATAATAAGTAAGGTATAATTGTTAGGAATCTAAAGTGAATATTTATTTTTATGCAATTACATTATGCTATTTTTTTAATTACATAAAGATTTTTGAAAAAGATGTGTATGTATATTACATCATCTTACAAAAGCAGCATATAACATGGAAGATACATAAAATGTAAACTAGGCCATTGTTAACTAGACATTAATGACTGGTGTTTCAAAAGGTTAAATATAAATATGGATAATTGCAGCTTTTTGATTGCAAGAACTCATTAGCTTCCTTCTTATTCATTATGGCTTACATCCAAAACACCAATATAAAATAGAAGTATATATTTTATTCTACAATCAAAATAGGACCTGGTGGGCTACAATTATGGTTGACAGTTAATTTTTTTCTGAATATATATTGCTCATAGTGCCCTCAGCCGGGACTATGCTTCCCCTATAATTAAGCAATGCAGTGTGTAGTTTACATAACTAATCCTTAAACTAGGATGTTAATGGTATCAAAATGCCATTTCATTTATTTTTAATATCAAAATTGCACTGTGAGTTTGCAATTCTGAATTACAGAACAGACAAAAAAATCTATGTAATCTATAGCAAAAGTACAGTAAAGTTGCAATTTAATAGAGTACACATACATGGAAATATATATACTAATTTTGAATTCATACAAACCTTCTTTACAATACTTGATATATACAACTAGTTTTACCATTAAATACATATATGACTTGCTTCCTTCCATTCTATGTGCCCCATATGGAATATGAAGCCCCACAAAATTTTGAAGTCATGCTCTTAATCATTAAATGTTTAGCCTGTAAAAGAATCCTATTCTCAGCTTTCAATGCTTTAATAGTGAGGTCTATCAATTATTCCAAATGTCATCAAGAAAAATCAGCAAGGAACATTTTCTGACTTCCTTTACACATTATTATTATTATTATTATTATTATTATTATTATTATTATTATTATTTCTTTCCATATGTATACATTTTGCACAGGTTTCAAATTTTATTGAAATTTGAAGCAAGGTGGGATGTCTACAAGACCTTAAGGTCCAGAGTATTTTCAGTTGTTCATGATCTGCCCTCTGTTCATGCACAACTGGGTCTTCCTGAAGTCATACATTCCCAATGTCAAAAAAACAAAAAAATATATGGACTAGGTGAGTGGCAGGGAACTATAGTGGCAGGTGCAATCCATTGCTCGCTTCTGTTGGAGATGCAGGCCCTTAAGCACTAATGTTTTCTACCCTGTATCCAACTGACTATAAGGGCACTAGGAAAAGATTAGTAAGCAAGGGATTCCCTCAAGGTTCTGTTTGTTTTTGCTCTGGCACTTCAGGCTTCCCCTTCAGCCTGATTTCTACAGAAAGAATTTGGCATTTTCTTCTTTCTTCTCTTTTTCCCACCATGAGGATAGGAAAGATTAAATGAAAAGTTGAAGTTCAATCTTCAAGTAGAAGATTTTGCTGATTATTAAAGATGCTCAATATTGTTGTTTAATGTCAGTGAAATTTGCCCCTAAAGATGCTAAGAAGTAACATTAAAAGGAGAACACTGATTTGCCATGGATGGAGATGAGTTGCTTATAAAAGGGACTCTCAGGGAAAGTGACCTTTCGAAAGGCTAAAACTGAAACAGTGGTCACACAAGATATCTTTGAACTTGTGTCACGGGAGACTCAGTCATTGAAACTCAAACGCAGTACCTGATTTTGAGAAGGGAGATTTAAGCAAAAGGCCTAAAAATAAATCCTTGATATATAGAATCTAAATGGAAATACAAGGGGAACCAAGTCCACTTTCCTTCAACATTAGGAAAGAGACACAACACTGGATAGAGATTATTCTCCATGATATCTGCGGAGGCATGGAGATTAAAACCCCAGGAGAGAACCGATGATTTTGATATTTATTAAGTACTTTTCCAAACATAAATTAAATTACTATTCACTTTTTTAGAAAATCCAAATGCTAGAAAAATTAAAAGAAGATACAAAAGCTGGTAATTAGTTTGGGAGAACCTCTCACATTTTGTGTTTGAATAATAGAGTTTAGTATACTACATATGAAATACTGGTTCCTATTTTCTTCCCAGATTGTCTCTTGAAATAATGTGGAAATCAATCCAAGTTACAAGGACCTCTGGTGTGTTTCTTTAGAAAATTGCACACCTCAACAGTTAAAAAATAAAAATGAAGGGATTCAGTTTACTTCCATTTTATTTTATCCTCATTCCAATTAGCTGCTACAAAAGTCTGTCCCAGTCCCAGGTTAGAGAGTTAGTTTGATATTGTGAGGAACATCCCAGACTTAATCTGAAGGCCTTGGTTCAAATCCTCATTCATCATAAATTTTACTGAGTCATCATGGATTACTAATCTTCACCTAGGTGAGATTAAACCAAGGGTGAATTTGGATTGCTAGCACCCTTTTTTCAACACACTGTTGAAAAATTTAAAAATATATAATAATAGCACCTTTGGAGACCTCACAACAATATCACAAATTAAAAATAAATTATAATTGAAAGAAATTCTGAATGAATTCTAAAGCACCCTGAAAATCAGGTAGGGAAGCAAAAGATTTTTCTGCAGAACAACAACACTTGGGGGTATTGGAAGACAGATTTTGGCACACTGACTGTTAAAAGGATCTCTCTGCTTGTTCACATTAATACTAATATTGTTAGGACACTGTCTTAGTAGATTGTTCCCATTCCTTATTATGTTAACAGAGCTTAGGTAGATTGTATCACAGATGACAACAGGTGTCAGGCTGCATTATTCAGTGTGCTTTTTCACAAGCATAGTGGGAAAGCATGGGGTTTGAGGACTACTGATTAATCAGGCTGTAGTAACTTTGCTGAAAGCAGAAGTGTTAAAAAGCACATTCTACTTAAATCAAGCTTTGTGGGTGCTATAATAAGCCTGCTGATGCACACTGCCAAGCATTCTAACTACCAGCTTCTGTTGCTTTTCACATATCGTTACCCCTCAGTAACTCTCCAATGCATTTATGGCATTAGAAATGATCCAGGAACATCACAACTGAGTGCTACAGCACACTGATTCTAAGATGAATAGATGGCTCTTGGCTGGTTATTAACTGTGGCAGATAGAATTATTTCCCATGTCTTCCTGGTAGGAGCTTGCTAAAGGGCATGACAGTTTAGATCTATAATAGAGATGTATATTTTGGGTCTGGTGAGCTAGCTATTATCTATCTTGTGGATGTTCTGATAATTTCACTTCATTTCACTTCAAAAACCACAGGTTATTTTAGTAGGTTAATTTGTACCCTAACTTGCTTGCAAACTAAATGCTAAATGACAGCAGCAGGAAATTATATTGTGCATCTGAAATTCTACAGTTTTTTTTTAAAAAAAACACTAACATAACTGGTGTAGTTTCTGTCTGTCTGTCTGTTTCTATTATCTTCTTACTGAAGTTGGTTTCTCTAGAATAAACTGCTGGAAACTAAGGTATCTGAGTATGGGACAGAATACACAGATTTCCCAAACAATTATTTCAATAATATGGCAGATGAGAGGGTTAGTTGTTCATTGTGTAAAAGATGGTGTAAAAGATGATTTAAGAATAGGTGTAAGTTAGAAAGTTGGTTGAAAGTGAGGGTGAGAGGTAAGTTTAGGGCTACAAGAAAGTGTTTTGAGAGAGGTGGTAAAATTGGATGGTGTCCATAGAATGGGGAGAAGAGCCAAAAGAAGGATTGTTGGAAATGGCAGATCAATAAATGGCTCACCATCAGAAAGACCCACCTAGTCTGCAGACCATTGACTATGAAGGTTCCCAGGAAAAGAGCTCCCAGTTGCTGGCAAAAGTATGGTGAATTTTTGGGGAGCCCAGAAGTCCAGTGGGAGGCTTTTGTGTCTGGCTGACTCTTAGTATGTGAGGGCCTCTGATTGGTGTAAATCAGAGAGGGAGACATTTAGTGACACTAATGTTCCTAAGTGGTACAGCCACACCCCAGTTCCAGAAGGAGGTGCCAGTTCACTTATGGGCATGGTCAGCTGTCTGGGTGAGACATGATGATTGTGTGGTCCGAAAGTATAGGCCAAGTTTGGGGGAGGGGGGAACACTCTCCTGGGAGTAAGGTAGTTCCTAAGGATTGCTCCTGCCACTGTATGGGAATGGGGAAATTGATGAGCTGAATGCTGTGTGATGTAGTAAGGCAGGAAGCCAGCACTAGATAGCTGGTTTCCTGAGTGATGAGGGAATAAGAATGTGAGGGAGTGAGAGAAGTTGTGAATGAGGTTGGCAATCCATGGTTGGAACTCCACATTGATGGAGAGGCTGAACCTATCCCAGGAATGATGAGTCAGGAAGATGTAATAAGGAAGCACAGGATAGGCTATTCTGGAGACAGGGTGGGCATGTGGCAGTTTGGTGCTAATGTTACAAGAATTAAAATGTTGGGAGAGGTAGGTGGAGCAGAATAATGAAAATTTGGCCATAAATAAGAATGTGTACATGTACAGAAGCAAGCAAGCTGAAGAGGACTGTTTGGAAGACTCCTTATTTGTGCATACAGCTACTATCTCTGGAGCACTCCTGTCTTCCCCAGTCTTGGTGCATCATCTGGTCAGAGGGCAGCATGGCAAGTGAGCATAAGTCTCCCTCTCTCTCTCATGTTTAAGCAACTTTAATCAAGAACACTTTTGTAGATTAACATAGACTCTCTGTGTGCTGTGTTCCCATGAGCATTTCATTTGTGCATAAGATTCTGAAGTTCAAATCTGTTCTATATACTTTTGCTTGATTCTCTTAGGAATAGAAACATTAAAAACTCATGGAACTGTGCAGATGGTTGGGAGATTTTTGGTTTGGTTTGGTTTGGTTTGATTTCTTTTTTCCCCCATGTGATTTTAATCCAATTCTTATCTATCTTTTCCTAAAATCTTTTTCTAAAAGTCAGTACTTGCAGCCTAATCCTCATTATCTGTTTGTAGCTATTTTGAGGCAAATATTTAAATACATTGTATGGGAAGATCATAGAGCCTTTAGTCTTTCTTAATTGCTTCTCTGTTGTGGGTAGAACTTTAAAAAGGAAGGAGTTCTCACTTAAGATCTCAGGAGTTTGTGTTTCTTCTTTAATAGGATATTTGCTCCCAAATGCTGTATGAAAACATGTGCCAAGTAAGTGTGAACTTTACTTCAATCGTATCAGAAGTGATAGTCTGACACATTAGTGTTATTAGAATTATCAAACTTCATTGATAAACAGAATAGATATGAGATCTGTTTAGGGTGAGAAACCTTCCTGTCTGTAGCTACACAGCCTATGGTGAGGATGTTATAACTCTAAGTATGGAATGCTAGAGGCAATGCTAGAGGCAAGCATCATTAGCTTGTTCTTTTGGTAACCACCTCTGCAACACCTCTCTGGCTGCTCACAGATGCTGAACACTGCCTATGATGAGCTGTGAATTAAACCCATCATGGAACTCTTACTGGTCTCAAAATGTGTGAAACAGAAAATGGAATTAGGGCAAAATACAAAACAAAATTTATTCTAAATCCATTCTGACATTCCATATTGGAAGTATGTATTTCATCAATCATGTCAACAACTTTAGAGTATCCTTGATATAAAAGCCCAAGCTAACTTTCATACTAATTGCTGATTACAATATGTTTCCAACAAGTGCTACATTCATGTCTACATACACTTCAAATTAGATTTGCTCCTTCAAATCCAGATTTCTGCACAGCCCTTGTTCTACATATATGTATCATATTTTTGTTGCATTAAACACATTTTAAAACTAAAGAAAACTTCATGTTCTTTTAAGTAATCTTCCTCTGGTTTATTACAATAGGACATTCACATTTGTTCATTCACCTAAATAACTCAGGTCAATTTCATCAGCTTTCTTCAACTTCCTATAAAAATATAGTTTGCTAGCTTAGCAGCACCAGTTGATACTTCCAAAATATTCAGCCACTCTGGAAGTTCAGAAGCTGCAGTAACATCTGGATTGAATAGACAAGATGACAAGTGCTTGAACTAAATGAACTGCCAAGAACTCTTTGACATAAATCCAACTGTTTTAATTCTACAGAAGTTTTAAAAACAGCTTCTTTAGAATCCCCAAATGCTCTTCAAAACTGTAGTGAAACAAAATTGGATGAGATAGTCAATACTCTAGTAGACAAAAATAAAATTCAAACTGATCTTCAAGATAAAAAACTGGGCTTAGAATAACACAATGAAATTTAAGAGGAGTGAATGCAAAGTTATAGATTTAGAAGTAAGAAATCAAATGCCCTGATACAGGATGATGGATACCTGGATTGGAAATAGTACTTGTGAAAAAGGCAACAAACTCAAAATGAGTGGAGGCAAAACAAACAAACAGATGCAGTTTGTAGGCTACTAAGTAATGCTTATAAATCATGGGAAGTTAATAGTCCCACTTTATTTTTTATTGCTCAGACTGAACATTATTGTCTCTTGTTCTGGACAACACAATTTAATGAATTATTAGAGGAGTAGGAACTAAACCTTATGAAGAGAGATTAAAGGAACTAAGAATATTTAACCTTGAAAGTAAACACTGAGGGGAGATATTATAGCACCTTCCTTTCTTTTCCTTTTCCATTATGGCACCAGGCCAAATTATCCTAAAAGACCTAATTCCCTAGCAAAGGCTGTAATGCTGGGAAAGGTAGAAGGAAAGAGTAGAGGATGAGCAGCAGCAAGGTG
This sequence comes from Charina bottae, assembly GCA_023362775.1. Taxonomy (NCBI): domain Eukaryota; kingdom Metazoa; phylum Chordata; class Lepidosauria; order Squamata; family Charinaidae; genus Charina; species Charina bottae. Next base: position 11,738,846 of record JALMGJ010000005.1, read on the forward strand.
GGTGGACTCAGTTATAGCAGCAATGGGTGCACCATTAGAAGACCTGAAAGACCAGGTTAGGGACAGATCATCATGGAGGAAATCTATGTGGTCTCTAAGAGTTGACAATGGTTTGATGGCACATAATCAATTAATCAAACAACCAACTGTGCTAGACCTTGGATTTTACCCTCTGTCTCTTTGAGTTTTTAATTATATTTTTTTACCGAAGGTTTGCATTTTCTCTGAAGGCTATTTTATATCCTCATCCTCAACATAGATTGATTGATATCAGTATACTCCCAGTGGCTGGTTATTATTCATCAAAACAAAATATAGGAAAGAAGGGAAGAAAAGGCTAAAATCATCTCAGGACAGCTAAGTTCACAGAAATTTCCCAAACTGAAAAGTGAGGATCTTCTATTAACTAAAGAGGATATAGCACCTTCCAAATAGGTGAAAAGATTTTACAGAGAAAAAGGCAGAAAGTAGAATAAAGTTATCATTCTACGGAGCAGAATACAGAATGTATTTAAGTTACAGAAAGGCAAATTCTGAATAAATATTAGGGAAAATTCCTAGTAGTTTGATAATGGAATGAAATATCCCAAGAGGTGATGGGCTAATCAAGTGAAGGCTAGATTTCAATAATCAGGAATACTGTAGTCTGGATTTCTGCCATGAGTAGGGAGTTGAACTCAATGTCCTAACTCGACTCTTGCAACTCTGTAATTCTTGAAGGAAGGAATTATTTAATGCATTTCTTAGCCACCTTTTAAAGACTGCATAATTATGTCAAAAGAACATTAATATAAATTTGTGTTCCATAGGAGTTTAATCACTGAACTTACTGTGCATAAAACATTTTTTTTACAATATTTTTTGCATCCTTCCAAAGCATCCCCTCTTGACTGACCCTTATTCAGCTAGTTTTGGTGCTTAGTTTTTTTTTCTCTGCAAAGATACCACCCTTTATTGAAAATCATAACTTGTCATCATCAACACATGACTAGGATTATTTTATCTTGCCATGTTGGAAAGACAGTCTCTATCATTGATTTATGGCACAATGTTCTTTGAGCACCAGGAAACAATGTGTTATAAAGGACTAATTTGTCAACTCAAATGTCATTGTAAATTACTAAACATGTCCCATGGAACACAAATTCATTTCCCATAATCCATTTCTATTGAGAGCTTAACAAGGACATGAAATTGTATTGCTCGCAGTCTGCAGATTCCATTGTCATGTTTAATTTCTACATAGTGTTATCATAGTGTGTAGTTATTCATAGCATAGTGTTATCAACTCTCTTCAATGGAACATTATTTCTATAGCTCTGAGATCCATTAATCAGTGCAGTGAATGAAATCCAAAGATTATCCCAGAGCTACTAACTGAAGACATGGTAGAAAGGTTTGGTGGCCCTTCCACCCCTCAGATAAGTAACATTGGATCTTGCTTCTCTTTGTATACCTATGTGTTTGTATGTGTGTGAGTTTGTGTGTGTAGTACATTTCAGCATGAACAGCTGCTGCTATGTAAAACAGTGATTTCACCACAATAGATACCAACATTTGTTAGTGTTTTATGTCAACAAAAGTGTCAAGTGTGGAGGATTTAATTAGAGCTTGTCCATATGGAATATTTTTTTTCACTCATGCACCTATATTTTTATCAGATCAGTTGCTCATAAGTGTAAATTCAACATTCTCTTTAGCTATAAAAGATTGAAAAACTATATGATTGTAGAAAATGGGATTCCAATTCATTCTGCTGTATGGAATAAATAGGGACATGAAACAACAAGTTTTAATGTGTCCCCATACTTTCTTCTACTATATCCACTGTTAAAGACAATTACTTTTGATCACCAAGCATCCCATTAACCTTTTAGACACTTGCATTGTATTTTTAATTTCAATTGTATTTTCCAGTATTGGTTTGATGAAATTAAGTGCATTTGTAACACTGTGGGAAATGTAATTCCCATGGATGCTACAAGGATATCAATCCAGACATACTGAACCACTGGCTGATTTCCATAGACATTTTCGGAGAGCAAATCTCAGCTCATTAAGGTGATATGTATCTATCTATATATGTATCTATGTACATATGTATATATGTTCTATTTCATTCTTCCTGCCAGAGAATCCTACAGCAGCTTTAGGAAAACACTTTTTTAAAAGCATAAATAAACAAAAGCATCACAATACTTCTGAAAACACTTTTTACCTATATTACGTTGAATATGAAGAGATGCAAAAATATATTTTCTTTGATTTACACAGTCCATCAAATGGACTTTGCCATTTTCCTATGGGAAATCTCTTTTACTCTCAAGGTCTGCATTCAGCTAAAAGGAATAACATGTCTAACTGTATGTTCTTATAGGCCCATTTGTATAGTTAAATAACATAAGGCTGATCAATGACCGGAAGAAAGTAATTTTATTTTCATTCAATTAATAGGATGCGTGAGGCTGGCACTCTTGTATAAACTCTTTATTCATTAAAATATTCTACAAAATCATACATACATACATAAAAATCAACATACAGATCAACATAGTAAAAAACATTAAGTACTACAAACCTTATTATATTGTTATTATGTATTGTTATTATATAATATTATTTATACACCTAAATTCCAAAAAAGAATATATATATAAAAGGAAAACTGTATATAAAAGGTTTCCGACTACCCTAGCTATAGATATACAAGTGGAATCTTAAAATATCTCTTATCTTTATTTTCCCTTACCTTACTATTTATTTCTATATGTTTAATTCCTTAGAATACAAAGCCCATTGTGATCGCTTCATTTTTCTCAGTAGTATACAGGTAATCTAATCTTGGTTGCCACATTTCTTTAAATTTTGAAATATTTTTTTCTTTTAATAAAATTGTTAGTTTTGCCATTTGTGCTAACTCTATAAGTTTTATCATCCATTCCTCTTTTGTTGGTATGTTTTCTTTTTTCTAATATTGTGCATATACAATCCTAGCTGCAGTAATCATATATAATAACAAATTACCATACTTTCCTTCTTGATCATCTTCTAGAATACCTAATTAAAAAATTAGCCATATTGGTATGTTTGGTAGTAGTCTCCTTTTATATTTATCCCAAATTCTTAATAACGTTTTTCTAATGATGTGATTATTAAATTCTTTGTTCATTTTTACTTTTTCATACCAAATATATGCATGCCATCCAAATTTAACTTCATGTCCTTCTAATTGTAGGAGATTTTGGTTTTCCAATGTTAGCCACTCTCTTATCCACAAAAAACAGCAGGCTTCAAAATATAATTTAAAATCTGTAGCCCCAGGCCTCCTCTCTCTTTGGCATCTTGTAGTAATTTGAATTTAAATCTTGGTTTTTTTCCCTGCCAAATAAATTTTGAGATGTCCTTTTGCCATAATTTAAATATTTTCTCATTTGCTAATATTGGTAATGTTTGAAAGAGGAATAACAACTTCAGTAATACATTCATTTTAATTGTAGAAATCCTTCCTAGTAGAGATAACTGTAATTTTTTCCATCTTTCCAAGTCTAATTTGAGTTCATTCCAAATTTTCTCATAATTATTGTGGAATAATGTACTATTTTTTGTTGTTTATTTATTATTTAAATTTATATGACCGCCCTGTTAGAGTTCTTGTGTTGCCCTGGCAAATTATTCCCGTACAAAGCAAAAGCATTCTCATGATGATGTGAATGCCAGGTGGCTGGATAACAGAGAAGCCTTGGCTTTGTTTACATCTTCATTAGATATGAAGCTAGAAGGTACCATTGTTATGGCTAGCAATGGATCTTCCCATGAAAGTGAAGCCTCCTGATATCCTTCTGTGGGAAGCCTTGCTCAAGCCCCCCCTGAGCAAGGAAGGGGGGAACTCAGTGCGTAGATGCAGCACATGCTGTGTGCTTTGAGGCCTAGTGTGTGTAACAGCTAACTTCCAGCCAAACAGAAAGCTAGAAGAACTGAATATACAACCATGCAAAATGGTGTTCTATGTCTTCTTGATTTCTAGTGTCTCTTAGCCATGTAGTTCTTCACGTGTTCACTTCCCGTGGACTGGGCAGAGTGAGCTATGCCTGGCTTTGGGTATAGGCCATGGCAGGAACTCTGGCCCTGGGATCAATACACAGAACTCTGCTTATAAGTTTGTTTTGTTTTTCCTTTTACAATGCTGTATCCTGTATATTCATCTTTTTCATTGTTGCGATAATGTATTGTATCTGCATTATTGCCCTATGCTAAACAGTAAACACTGTTGGCCCTAACAAGCTGCATTCTTGTCTGTTTATTCTCAAGCCTCGGTTTTTCCCCTTTAAGCCAGCATATATCCCATCAGGTTATGGGCCCAGAGAGAAATTTGCGTTTTCTTTGCTGCGTTGGACCTGGCTGTGAAAGGGAGTTTGTTTTTAGAGGCTGATTTCGGAGTAAACATGTTTTCTTTGAGTGGTCAGCAATGGCTGAACAGTGTCTGGTCAGTCTGCCATTTGGGGCTTTAGATGGCACAAACTATCTGACCTAGTGTGTGGAGATGGAATCATCCTTTTTGCAAGAAGAAGATTTGTGGCAGTAAGTGGCAAATCCACTTCCAGAGATCCCTGGAGGATTCAGAGGGTTCTCTCTGAAGAAATGCAAGCATGTTTGGACTGTGCTTATGGCATTTTTGCTTTTGGGACTCAACTCCTCTGAATGGAATTATTTGAGCAACCCAAGGACTGAGAAATGGGTGCTGAGAGCTGTTGGAGCCTTTAATGCACAGTGGAGCTCTGTTGCCCTTGGTGGTCTATTAAGACAGCTTTATGGTTTGCAGCTGCAACCGGTGAGACTGTGATGACCCACCTTGGTTTAAAGCCTCGGTTTTTCCCCTTTAAGCCAGCATATATCCCATCACGCCCAACTCCCCCAACGGAAGACTGTTAACATTACACCCAAATATCTGGTCTTCTTTTCTATTGTAAAGCCCATTTTTTTTTGTTAAAATTTATTGTTGTTCTTGAGTCATATTTTTACTCAGTATTTTTGTTTTTTGATTATTTATCTTAAAACCTGCCAACTTTCCAAATTCTTTTATTTTCATAAGCAAGCGATCTATCGAATCTAAGTGATTTTGTAAATTAAAAGCCAAATCATCTGCAAATGCTTTCAATTTAAAAAAAGTTTTTTGATTTTTACTCCTTTTATTTGGTGATCTGCTCTTATCTCTCAATTAAGGACCTCCAAAACAAGAATGAATAAGAGAGGTGATAAAGGACATCCCTGTCTCATTCCTTTCTCTATTTTACAATTATCTGTTAATTCCTCATTTACTATTATCTTGGCTCTTTGTATTGAATAGATTGCTTCAATCCCTTTCACAAATGAATCTCCAAATTCCATTTGCTCAAGAATTTTGACCATAAAAATCCAATTTAAATTATCGAAGGCTTTTTCTGCATCTAAAAATATTAAGGCTATTTGACTTTCATTGTGGTATTGTACATATTCCAAAATATCTATCACTGTTCGTATATTATCTTTCAGTTGTCTTTTTGGTAAGAAGCCGCTTTGGTCTTGGTCTATGATTTCTTGTAAAATTGTTTTTAATCTTTCAGCTAATATTGAGGTAAAATTTTATAATCATTATTTAATAATGATACTGGCCTATTGTTTTTAATTGAAGTTAGGTCTTGTTCTTCTTTTGGAATAAGTGTTATATTGGCTTCAGTCCATGTCTCTGGTATTTTGGAGCCATTCAGATCGAGTACATTAAATCTTTAAGTGGATTTAAAATTTGTTCCATAAAGTATTTGTAATATCCTGTTGATATGCCATCAGGCCCCAGTGTTTTTCCTATTTTAAGTTTTTTTATGGCATCTATTATTTCTTGATTAGTAATAAGACCATTAATTCTTGTTTGCTGTATTTGTGATAGTTTGGGAAGATTTTGGTTGTTTAAATATTTCTCAATTTTGTCTAATGGAATTTCTTGTTTTTGGTGTAGTTTTGAAAAAAAGGTATAGAATGCTTTTTTTATTCTTTTATTATCTACTACTTCTTCACTATTATCCCTTATTTTAGTAATAATTTTCTTTTCTCTATCTTTCCTTACTTTATAAACTAACCATTTGCTTGGTTTATTAGCAAATATAAAATTTCTTTGTTTTGCGTATCTTAGTTTCGTTTCTATTTCTTTTGTTGTCAATAGCTCGATTTGTTGTTGTAATAATTTAATTTGGTATATTAGATTTTCATCTGATGGTCTTTCCTGTAGTTCTCTTTCCTTTAGTTTAATTCAATTCATAATTGCTTGTAAATTTTGTTGGTATTGTTTTTTAATCTTTTGATTTAAAGATATAAAATGTCCCCTCATTACTGCCTTGCTAGCATCTCAAACTATTCTAATATCCACTTCATTATTTAAATTTATTTTTAAAAAAATCCTTTAATTTCTTTTTGCATTCTTCCACTACCTCCTCTTTTTTTAAGATATTCAGTCTCCATTTAATGCTTCTAGAATTCTTCCTAATTGTTATTTTTACTGGATTATGATCTGAAAATATTTTTGGTAGAATTTCAGCTTTTAATATTTTACTTGCTAAGTTTTTTGATACCCAAATCATGTCAGTTCTTGAAAAATATTTAAATCTCTCCGAGAAAAATGTTTTTGGTAGAATTTCAGCTTTTAATATTTTACTTGCTAAGTTTTTTGATACCCAATTCATGTCAATTCTTGAAAAAGATTTAAATCTCTCTGAGAAAATTGTATAATCTTTCATTAAACCATTTTTATTTCTCCAGGAGTCTATCAGGGTTAAGTTTTCCATTAATTCAAAAATATTTTTGGTAGTTTCCCTTGTTTATTTTTAATTTGTTTGTCTGATTTCCTGTCTAATAATGGTATTGTGACCCCATTCCAGTCTCCCATTAGAATCCAACTTGTATAAGTATAATTTGATATTTCCTGCATTAGCTTCACATAAAAATTATTTCTATCTTTATGAGGTACATATACACCTACTACAATTATTTTAATACCTTCTAATTCTATTTCAATTCCTAAATATCTACCTTGTTCATCAGAAAATAATAAATTTGGCTTCAAATAAGGTTTGACATATAATACAATACCATTTATTTTATTTTCATTTGCTGCTACAAATTCATTTCCCAAATTCTTATTCACTAAATATTTAACCTCTTTTTTTTAATATGCGTTTCTTGCAAGCACATGACATCATTATTTAATTTTTTAATATAGTGGAAAAAATTTTTCCTTTTTTATGGGCTATTTACCCCATTTATATTCCAAGTGGTATAGTTAATTTCCATCATGCCAGCAGATCGTTGTACTCTTTAGAATTTGTAGCTAGCTCCTCTCTCTTTGATTCTTTATTTTTTATCTTATTGTGTTCTAATTCCTTTTTATGTCTTTCCAAAAAGTCCTTTGCTTTTTGTACTGAGTTTAATTTGTACCTTCTTTCTTGAAAAGTAAAACTTACCCCCTCTAATTTCTCCCAAGGAAATGAGATATTATTTCTTCTCAGTGTCTCTATCAAACCTGCATATTCTTTTCTTTTTCTCAAAATTCTTATAGGTATTTATTTAAGAACAATGATATCTCTTCTTTTAATTCTAATTCTATTTTCAAAATGAGCTTGTAAAATCATATCTTTAGTTTTTCTCCAAAATATTTTTCTATCAAAATATCTCTGATTTGCATCAGTGTTGGCAGAAGGAATGAAAGAAAATTTACAAAAAATTATTCATCATGATCAGTGTGTATTTCTACCAAAAAGACAGTTAAAAGATAATGTAAGAGTGGTTTTGGATGTTATAGAATATTTACAATATCATAATGAATGCCAAGCAGCTCTTATTTTCTTAGATGAAGAAAAAGCTTTTGATAATCTGAATTGGAGTTTTATGTTCAAGGTCTTGGAAATTATGAACTTTGGAGAGTATCTTATTCAAGGTATTAAGGCAATCTGTACACCACAAAAGGCAAATATTATTGTGAATGACGAACTAACTGAACCATGCCAGATACAAAAAGGAACAAGACAAGGATGTCCTCTATCTCCTTTGCTATTCATTCTAGTATTGGAAATTCTAAACATACACATTAGAAATAATGAACAAATAAAGGGACTAAAAATTAAGCAAGAGGAATTTAAATTAAGAGCTTTTGCCAATGTTTTGGTCCTGATACTGCAAGATCCATCTGATGAAGAAATTGAGAGAATTTGGGTCATTGGTGGGACTTAAAGTGAATAAGCAAAAAACCAAAATGTTAATTAAAAATATGACCCTGCCTAATCAAGATCTGCTGATGGATAAGACGAGATTCCAGACAAGGTCAGATATCTTGTCAACTAAAAATAGTATGTTGTTTCAAAATAATTATGTTAAAATTTGGAATGATGTAAAAAAAGATTTGATAAGATGGGGGAAATTACAATTGTCTCTTTTGGGAAGAATATCTGTGATTAAGATGAATGTTTTGCCTAGGATGCTATTTCTTTTCCAGACTTTACCAATTCTGTCAACAGATTTACCATTTAAAGAATGACAGAGAGATATCTCCAAATTTATTTGGCAAGGCAAGAAACCAAGAATTAAATATAAATTGTTACAAGATGCTAAAGAATGAGGAGGTCTGGGTCTTGTTGTTGTTGTTTATTCGTTCAGTCGTTTCCGACTCTTCGTGACTTCATGGACCAGTCCACGCCAGAGCCCTCTGTTGGCCGTCACCATCCCCAGCTCCCCAATGGTTGAGTCCGTCACCTCCAGAATACCATCCATCCATCTTGCCCTTGGTCGGCCCCTCTTCCTTTTGCCTTCCACTTTCCCTAGCATCAGCTTCTTCTCCAGGGTATCCTGTCTTCTCATTATGTGGCCAAAGTACTTCAGTTTTGCTTTTAATATCATTCCCTCAAGTGAGCAGTCTGGCTTTATTTCCTGGAGTATGGACTGGTTTGATCTTCTTGCAGTCCAAGGCACTCTCAGAATTTTCCTCCAACACCACAGTTCAAAAGCATCTATCTTCCTTCGCTCAGCCTTCCTTATGGTCCAGCTCTCGCAGCCATAGGTTACTACAGGGAATACCATTGCTTTAACTATGCGGACCTTTGTTGTCAGTGTGATGTCTCTGCTCTTAACTATTTTATCAAGATTTGCCATTGCTCTCCTCCCAAGAAGTAGACGTCTTCTGATTTCCTGGCTGCAGTCAGCGTCTGCAGTAATCTTTGCGCCTAGAAATACAAAGTCTGTCACTGCCTCCACTTTTTCTCCCTCTATTTGCCAGTTATCAATCAAGCTGGTTGCCATAATCTTGGTTTTTTTGAGGTTTAACTGCAACCCAGCTTTTGCACTTTCTTCTTTCACCTTCGTCATAAGGCTCCTCAGCTCCTCCTCGCTTTCAGCCATCAAAGTGGTATCATCTGCATATCTGAGATTGTTAATGTTTCTTCCAGCAATTTTAACTCCAGCCTGGAGTCTGGAGACTCCAGCCTGGAGTCTGGAGAGACCGGTCTGGGTCTACCTAATTTAAAATTGTATTTTGATGTCTGTTGTTTGCTTTGGATCAAGGAATGGATTTTTCTGGAGAACAAGAAATTATTACAACTTGAAGGACATAAATTAAGATTCGAGTGGCATGCTTATCTATGGTATGACAAAGTTAAAGTTAATAAGGATTTTAAAAATAATTTTATTAGAAATGCCTTATTGAGAATCTGGAATAAATATAAGGTAAGATTGTCTCCAAATGTACCATTATGGTTGTCTCCTCAGGAAGCAATGATCAGAAGAGAAAATGTAGGAGGAATAAGCTGGTTAAGATATAAAGACCTGTTAAAGTTTGAAGAGGGTGAACCAAAAATTAAAACAAGGTAAATGTTAGAATCTTATGGATTTACATGTCATTGGTTCACCTATATACAATTGGTGGAATGTTTTAAACTATATAAAAAGAACTATAAATTTTTAAATAAAATAACACAGTTGGAAATGGATTTATGCATAAATGATTATCATGTTATTACTAAGATGTATAAGATCTTGTTACAGATGAATATGGAAGATGAACATGTTAAGGACTGTATGATCAAATGGGCTAAGAATTTTGGATACAATATCATGCTGGACCAATGGTAGAATATGTGGATGAAAGGTTTGAAATTTACGCTGAATTATAATTTGAAATAATTTTTTTATAAGATTATGTATTGTTGGTATCTAACTCCTGATAAGTTGTCAAAAATGTATAGTGGTGTAACTAATGTATGTTGGAATTCTTCACAGGACAAAGGAACCTTTTATCATCTTTGGTGGACTTGTGAGAAGGCTAAAAAGTTCTGGGACCAAATATGCATTATTATTCAGAAGATTCTTAAAGTAAATATACAAAGAAAGCCAGAACTTTTTCTTTTATGTTTGATGGAAAAGCAATTAGAGAAACAGCATGGAGTTTTGCTACTATATATGATCACGGCTGCAAGATTGTGATATGCACAATGATGTTGAAGATTGGATTGTTAAATTAATGGATTTGGCTCAGATGGCTAAATTAACAGCTTTAATAAGAGAGCATTCTATTTGTACATTTATATCAATTTGGCAACCACTTTTGGAATATTTGCTTGTAATCGAAAAAAAGATGTTTTGATTTTGGGTTTTAGAGATTGAATGATTTCTTGTAATAGAAATAATGTTATGATAGGTTAATTAATTTTAAGAGATTAGATTTGTATTACATCTGTATATAATACAGATATTATTTGTTTCCTTATATCTGTATCGGAAAAAGTTGGAAGTCGCCTTTTCTCTTTCTATTCACATCTTTATAGTTTGTTCTTTTTTCTTTGGTTATTTTTTCTATCTATTCAATAGGGGTTTTTTGTATTTTAATTATATCTTGAAAATAAAAATTAAAAAAAAAAGAAAATTCTATCAAAATATCTCTAGATTTTTTATGAATCTGTGCATATTTTGAGTTAATGCGAAACATCCTTTCAATTTCTTCTGCCATCCTTTCCTCTTCCCAATTTAGTAAATTTGCTAGTGTTTGTATTGTTCTTTCTTCTATCTCTTCCTCCTTTCCTTCTGGTATGCCTCTAAACCTTAAACTATATTCCTTATCTCTTAATTCTAGTAATGCTATTCTATCTATGGCTGTTGTGGGTCTTCCGGGCTGTGTGGCCGTGTTCTGGAAGTTGTGGTTCCTAACGTTTCGCCAGCATCTGTGGCCAGCATCTTCAGAGGGCAGGAGCACAGATAGAAGCAAAATCTCTGTGCCCAGGTAGAGTGGCAATGTTCTATTTATAGAGCTAAATTATAGGAGATTAGGTGGGGTTTTTTTGTTGTGTTGAAATGTTAACGAGTGGCTGATGAGCGTGATTAGCATGTTCATTGTGAGAAGTATTCCTATGTCCTCAGGTTGGACTGAGTTCGTTGACCTTTTGCAGGCTGTGTTTTTCAGGACTGGTAGCCAGGTTTTGCTAATTTTTAAACTTTCTTCTTTTTTATTGTAACTGTGCTGGTGTTTGTGAATTTCAATGGCTTCTCTGTATAATCTGTATAATCTGGTGTAGTGGCTTTTGGTGTTGTCCAGTATTTCTGTGTTTTCAAATAGGATGTTGTGTCCCGTTTGCTTGAGAGCATGTTCAGCTACTGAAGATTTTTCTGGTTGCTGTAGTCTGCAGTGTCTTTCATGTTCTTTTATCCTGGTGTGAATGCTTCGTTTTGTGGTTCCGATGTATACTTGTCCACAGCTGCATGGTATGCGGTATACTCCTGCAGCGGTGCGGGGGTCCCTTTTGTCTTTTGCTGATTTTAGCATTTGTTGTATTTTTCTGGTGGGTCTGAAGACTGTTTGAAAGTTGTGTTTTTCCATCAGTTTTCCCATGCGGTCAGTGACTCCTTTGATGTAGGGCAGGAATACTTTGTTTGTGGGGGGCTGTTTTTCTTCAGTTGGATGTTGTTTTCTTGGTTTGATGGCTCTTTTTATTTCATTCTTGGAATAGCCATTTGCCTGCAGGACCCAATTCAGATGGTTAAGTTCATTGTTGAGAAATTGGGTTTCACAGTTTCGATTAGCACGATCCACCAAGGTTTTGATCATGCCTCTCTTTTGTCGTGGGTGGTGATTGGAATTTTTGTGTAGATATCGGTCCGTATGGGTGGGTTTTCTGTATACTTTGTGTCCTAGTCTGAGGTCCGGATTGCGTATGACCAGCGTATCTAAAAATGGAAGTTTGCCATCAGTTTCTTTTTCCATGGTGAATTGTATATTGGGGTGGATGCCATTTAGGTGGTCCAGAAATTTCTCCAGTTCTTCTTCAGTATGACTCCAAATTACGAAGGTGTCATCCCCGAACCGGAACCAGACTGTTGGTGTAATGGGTGCCGATTCCAAAGCCTGTTATTCAAAGTGTTCCATGTAAAAGTTTGCTATGACTGGGCTCAGGGGGCTCTATATAAGCTCTCTTTCCATCATTATATTTACATTTTGAAGAATTGTCTGTGAAGTCTTTGAGGAAAACTCCTCGAACATAGCTCGTATTCCATCGTTGTCTCCTGCCCCCGATTCTCTTCTAATTTGTTTCCTAGTATTCATTGTCCATGTATTCATACAACATACACAGTAATTTTATAATTTATGTCCACCACGTTGTAGGAAAGGGATATAATAACATTATAGAACATTATTCATGTTTGTATTTAGGAGGCACAAAGAGTGAATGTTTTATGCCTCATTAAAAAAAAATTAAGTTTAAATGTTTTATCCATCTTTTCAGCTATGTTTTCCCTGTATAAACATATTATTTTAGACCCATAACTGACATTTCTTTATTAATATATTTTCAATCTATATTTTAATTTTTCATACTATATTTTAATGTATTTTAATGTAGGTGTTTTTACTTGATTTTTACAGTGCTTTGAAGTGCCTTGCAGAGGAAGCATTACATAAATTGTCATAATAACACAGTTTCTGCTGTCTTCTTCAGAAATCCCACGACACAGCTTAGAACAGAGTGTTATAGCAAGGAGATCAACAGCCAATCAAAACAATTGATCAATTCTAAATGACAGTGAACAACTCTCAACATATAAACTGATTCCAACCCATCTATCAAGTTTCTCACATTTCCTTTAACCAATCCAGTTGTATTAACCTTAGGAGGCTACAAAATATCTACTTCTATCCATTCCTTGCTAGAGAAATAAAGAAAGCCCCAATCTGAGAAATATTGCCCCTTTCCAATGCCCTGAATAGTAGTGGTAGTAGTAGTAGTAGTATTAATATTAATATAATGCTTTAATATTAATAGTTATTAATAGTTATTTTTTACATAAACCTTTTTAATATTTTCTCCACTGTATTTTTTAGATTTTTGTTTTCCTCCCAGAGGTAAACTATCCTTTTTTAGTGCAACTACATCAAACATATACATCTTTTTTTATGTATTCAGCTTTGAAAGATAATATTTTTCAAACAAACCATTTTCTGTGCAAATTTCTGAATATCAACCAATGGATATTAATAGACATGCTGCAAGTCCATTTGGGAAGATCTGGCAAATCCACTTCCATAGAATTAATGGCCGATATTTATTTATTTAGAAGAGCCAATTTGGTATACTGGTTAAGGCACCAGGAGACCATGATTTGTAGTCATGCCTTGGGCACAAAGCCAGCTGCGTGACCTTGGGTCAGTCACTCTCTCTCAGCCCAAGAAAGAAGAAGGCAAGGGCAATCTTGCCAAGAAAACTGCAGAGACTTGTCCAGGCAGTTGCCAGGAGTCAACACTGACTTTAAGGCACAAGAAATATTTATTTATTTATTTACCATTGGAAATTCCTTGTCATGGACAAGCATACTGCATAAACACTGTAGGTGCATCTTAAGTCTGAATGTAATCCCTATTCCTGGCCTTGTGCAACCTCTGGCTTGTTTCTGCAGTTCATATTTTGAAGATTAACCAGAACACAGGAGACTGGTTTCATATGCACATCTCCTTTGCTGGAGTCAATCTTTCATAACTAAGAATGATTTACTTACTACCTCAAAGTTTTATTCTTGTGGGGTTTGGCAATCATTCTTTTCCTTATCATTCTCTGACAACAACAAATAATAATAATAATAAATCCCTTCATGATGTGCAGAATTGCATTTGAAATGTCACATGCTTAAGAAAGTATTATGGAGTAAATCCTCCATGTAGATAGTTTTCCTTTTCATATCTATTTCTCTCTCTTCTCCCAAATTCTTGCTGTAAAGTAATAAATAGGAACTCCTGTATATTACCTTACCCCATAAAATATAATTATCCCAACCTTATATGAGGAATATATCCTGATCATTGAAATAAATCAGTAGCATATTACGGTTCAGCAAAGATCAATTACATGAGGAAAGCATGTGTGTGGAAACAAATAGGACACCACTACACAAAATCTAATTATTTTAGATTTCTCAAAATTCAGAGTGAAAGGTAATACATTAAAAAAAACCCAATTATATATTCATTTAAATACATCTAGGCACCCAGCAGCTTAACTCTGTTTATTAAAGAACTTGATGCAAATTAAAAGTAACAACTGGAAACCAAATATTTTTCTCCCCATCCTTGGATTCCAGCAAACTGTGTGATAATTGAGCACAAAAATAAAGTAACATTTTTGCATCCTCTTCTGAAAAAATAAACTCTTGGGAAAATTAACTCCCAGGATGGCTTTGAAAGAGAAAAAATAATTCTGTTGTAATAAAAAAAAAACATTATGTCAAACCTTAGAGAAAGGGAAGAATTGTCCACACCCCTTTGCTAAAGTTTTGAAGAACAACACTGCTATGACACTTTCAGCCAATAGGAACTATAAAAAGTTGTCCCATCTCTATAACTCTATATTTGGTCTGTATATTACGTTTAACAAGGTTGATTAGAGACCTAATGGTTACATTCACAAAACACATTAATTTTTATTTTTCATTTACCTGGGTTAATTTTGGGCATATGTTCTGCAAAGCTAACTGATTTGATAGCATTGCATGAACTCAGAAAATGAGTTAGTTCAGTAATCAGCTTACTATGTGCCTTCTTTAGAAATTCATTGCTTCCTGAAACTTTTAAAATATCCTTTGATTGGATTTTTTAAGGCAAAGTGTTACCTTCAAGCATCACCTCTATTTTTAAGAGTGCGTCTGAGCTCTATATGAGTAGATGGAAAGTTAGGTGTAGAGTCAGTACCATCTTCAGCACATTTTCAAAAATAGTGCTGATGAGATAAAGATGAAGAAAGAGAAAGAGAAGGAATCAAAATGGATGTTAGAACAAACCATGGAAATTGCTGAAAAGAGAAGAAATATAACAATTTCAGAAAGGAACTTAACAAAGAGTTTCAGAAAGCTGTTAAAAGAGACAAGAAGCAGTATTACAACATCTGTAAATACATTGAAGGTGGAAAGAGACAGGAAAAACAAGGAAAGTCTTCCAAAAGATCTCTGAATTCAGAAGGAGGTTCCAACCTTGAACTGGTATACTAAAGGACACTGATGGACAGGTAGTAACTGAATCAAAGAAGACCAAAGAAAAATGGAAGGAGTATACTGAAATGCTGAACAATAGAGATGTCAACTCTCAAGACACCTTAGAAGATACTTACTTACAAAACCCTCTAGTACTAGAAGATGAAGTTAGATCATCACTTCAGTCCTTACCAATTCAGAAGGCTACAGGAACTGATGGAATACTGACAGAAATATGACAAGCAACACAAGATGAATAAATAAGGGCTCTAACCAAGCTATGCCGGTGTCAGGGAGATAACGGGCGGAGATGGAGGGCTCCCTCCAGGAAGGGAAACGCATGCGTAGTACTGAGACTCTATGTTTCCCTCCCAAGAGGCTCAAGAAAGCCCCGCCCTAGATTGAGGACTCTATCTCTGGGCAGTGCCAAGTTGTGTCAGTTTAGCTGGATTCTGTTTGGGAGGTAGGATAATAAACATCAGAGCTTTGATCTCAAGTCTCAGCGTGTTTTTCCTGCACCCGTAGTCAGGACATCAAGATGCCAGAAAACAACACAGTGGCCAATAGATTGGAAAAGATCAATCTACATTCCAATGCTAAAAAAAGGAATGTGGAAACTAGCACACAATATTCCTCATTTCACATGCTAACAAAATACCTTAGGATGATCCAACACAGATTAGAGCCTGTCAGAGTCCAGTCTGACTCTGACTCTGAGCTAGAGGAAAATGAAACTTACCTGAGAAACGAAACTCATCTTGTACAGCAATCAACAAGCAGAACTCATGATGAGCAGGTGCAGGTTCAAAAGTGCAATACTCATGATCAGTCTCATGATGAGCAGGTGCAGGAGTCTGGACCCGGGGATGACCCAGCAGCACAGGAGATTCCTGAGAAGCTGATTGGTTCCGAACCAGAGAGAGGAGGGCTGAAAAGCGTGCCAAACAGAGGGAAGCCCAATTGGTTCCCGAGGAGAGAAGGCGCACTGAAAACAGAATAAAAGGGCACCAGCGCAAACACCTGATCACTGGAGACAAATGTTCCACTGAGCTAACAGCTTCTTTGGGAGAAGTCCAGCCAGAACAGTCCTTGGAGTCCTTCCCTGTAGCCACTGCAGAACCAGAGCCAGAGCCTCGCCTCATTTCTGAATTGACCCCAGCTGCATTAGAAGCCAGTTCGCTTCAGCATCAAGGACACAGAACCTTGTCTCGTAGTCTTTCAGCAAGCCCAGCTAAGAAGGCTTTGGTCGCTTCAGGAATTCATCAGCTTGCATCAATAGCTTCACAGCGTTCAGCAGCCTTGGCAAGGCAGTGTCCTGATGCTTCATATAAGTACTCTATTCATTCTCGTGTGTTTTGTCGCACTAAGCCAGTGCAGCCACGTTCTGCCGTTGGGGGATTTCTAGTATAGTTCGTCCTGTCCTGCCTAGTCCTTCAGGCAGAGTTGCCTAGTGATTTCAGTCCAGTCTGCTTGCAGTTCCAGTCCAGTCACCTAGTGGTTCCAGTCCTGTCTTCCTTGCAGTTCCAGTCCAGTCACCTAGTGGTTCCAGTCCAGTCTGCCTTACAGTTCCAGTCCAGTTGCCTATGGGAACCAGCCCAGTCTGCCTTCTAGTTTGTCCAGTGAATCCAGTCCAGCATGATTGTAGCTCCAGTCCAATGTAGTCCTGAGAATCCAGAGGAACCCTGTCCAGCCCATCTTGCAGATCCAGTCCAGTGTAGTCATGAGAATCTAGAAGAACCCTGTCCAGTCCTGCCTTACAGATCCAGTCCAGTAGTATCCTGAGAATTCAGAGGAACCTTGCCAAGAATCCAGTCAAGCCTTGGCTTGCAGATTCAGTCCAGTATTGTCCTGTGGACCCAGAAGAACCTTATCCAGCCTGCCTTGTAATCTTCTTGTTCCAGTCTTCAGCCAGCCGTGCCAAGTAACCAGTTCAACCCTTTCTAGTATTTCAGAAGAATCCAACCAACCTAGCATCTTGATCCAGAACTGTTATTTTACTTGTTGTGAACTCTAGTTGTGTCACTGCATAGCTGCCTACCTCCAAATGCAACCAGTTGTGAATATCCAGTTGATCCAAGCAATATTCAGTTGAGTTTATGGACTTAACTTTGTAAATAGTTTTTTACAATAATAAAAACTATTTTCTTAAAGTTTTGGTGTTCTCATACTCCGAACAGAACAGAGCCCTACATGGAAAAAGAGATGCCAGATGTTTAAGCTGGCTTTAGAAAAGTTTGAGGAACATTTGACATTATTGCTGATGCATGCTGGATAATTGAGAAAGCAAAAAAATACCTAAAATAAATCAGTGCATGCTTCATTGATTCTAGAAAGGCCTTTGATTGTGTTGATCATGTTAAGCTGTGGAATGTGCTTAGAAAAATGGGAATCCCTGAATATCTCATTATCCTCATGGGAAACCTATGAACAGGTCAGATCACCACAGTTCAGACAGAACATGCTGAAACAGACTGGCTCAAGGCTTAGAGAAGAGTGAGACAAGGCTGTATACTCTTCCCTTATTTATTCAACCTATATGCTGAATATATATTCTATATTCACTGCCCAGAGTTTTTGAACAAAAAGCATAATATAAATTGAAAAACTTAATAAACAAGTACAGTCTGGGCCTTAGATTTGGTAGACAGGGAACAGGAGGTGTATGCTAAGAATTTTCACGTGAGATTCAGGGCCTCATGATGAGGGAATACTAGTTTTTTCATAACATTTTTGTTTGTCTCAGACCTTACAACGTAATAAAATTTCCAGTTCATGCCATATATCTTGCCTCTTCATTCCTGTTGGGGATCAATATGTCTCACCAATTTGATTCTAAAAATAAGTATAACACTGAGTTATCAGCATAATATTATTAGACACATGGGAGCAACAGAGCACACCTGCCAAGCTGAACCACGGCTATAAGTAGTAGGAGACTAACTTTATTTTCTTACATGATTTATAAATTGCTATTGAGTTTAAATCAAATAAAAATAATAAATGAATGGTGGAGGGTAAGAAACACCTTAGCAACCAACGAAGAAAATATTATCAACAAAAATCTATACCCAAATAAAACTACAAACCGCAGAAAAGAGTAAAGAAAGTTTTTCTCAAATGGAAAACAGTTGTTTTTATTTCCCCCTATGCATTTCAGTTATGACAGTGAAGAACCCGGGAAGGCTTCTCCTTATGGAGGTAGCTGTAGGGAGCCCCTTTGACATATATGCATTTTTAGCATGAGTTTGCAAGAGGAATAATACCTACGTATGCCTGCATGACTGTCTGGTGATTAGGCCTTTTGTCTCATAAAGTCTCATATTTTCATATGTTTCATATTATAATGTTTCATATAATATCACCATAGGCTCAATTTTAAGATTCCTTTTTCTGAGTTGAAGTTCATCAGTGAAAGCACAGACTGGTGCACATCACTTATCTGGATAGGTGGGGGGAGGATTGTACATGTGTAAATGCCCCTTTCCACTAAATCAAACTTGCTGGCTGAATTGAATGATTCCCAATTTGTTGCTTCAATTCAAGTGAAGCCAAGGAGTCATCTCAAATTGGATGACTGCAGCAATGCAGAAAAGGCAACACTTCAGAGGAAATGTCATGTCTGTATTGATGAGTCTTCTACTGAGAAAGATTTGCTATCTCTTCAGGAACAAGTCTTGCAGAAAACAGTGGCATCCCAACCAACTGTCAAGGTATACAGTAGCTGGAGATGAAGATTTAGTTGAATCCCCTACCCCATCAGATCCAAGAGAGCAGAGGAAAATGAGGTTTCTCAGTGAATATTGATGGCATGCTTGAAGTCAAGAATTGACAGGACCAACTCTCCAATAGAGTAATTAGGCAATCCCTAAAGGTGGGGGGTAGGATGCCCTTCTTTGTACATTTATTGCTGTCCTCTGGCTTGCTTGCAACTGAGATTCTTCCCTAAGCTTCTCAGGAATCTCTGTCTTGAAACAGATCGATGTTCCAGGGCCCTAGGATTATATCATGACTTTCTCATCTTCAGCCCATGGACAAGACTTCAGCTATTGAATTAATGGAAGGTTAGCTATGAAAAATAGATCGTGTTTTCTGTAAGAGGTGACTAATCTCAGATTTCTTAAATCCAGCTTAACTGGTCTTTTTCTTTGTATTAAATCAGCTATTCTAATTAATGAAAGGGGATCCATAGCAATTATGACTGTAGAACAGGGCAGAAAAGGGGTTCACACAGGTTTAAAATTATCCTTTGGTTTTTTTAAAAAACTTTCTGAATTTTGTGCTGTACTTTCTCCAATTGAGAATATATTGGAGGGAGGGAGGGAGTAGAAGGCTATGGGGAACATAGTTTTTCAAAAGTGACACTGACTTTGTGGAACTGCCCTTTATATATTGTCCTTCAAAAAGTCTTTCCATTTACTATTTTTAGTCTGATGTGTTAAATGATGAACTTTTCAATGATTGTCTTATCTAGTTATTGTATTGTATTGTATTGTATTGTATTGTATTGTATTGTATTGTATTGTATTGTATTGTATTGTATTATATTATATTTTTTATTTGGTTTCTTGAAAAACATTTCAAAAAATTCTTATTGGGCAGGTTAAAAATATAACCAATAGATTAATAAACGTTGATCTTGTCTAACCTAGTAAGCAAAAACATTACTAACATTTTAAACATGTAACTTCTACAACAGATTCTCACCTTGTAAGGCAACATTTTCCCCTTCATATTATCATTTTACAATTTGGAAGATACTGCTGTAATTATATCTCTTTTAACTCTTGGGAATAACAATTGTAAGAGGAATAAGGAATGATAGAAACACTGTTGCCCCTAACGACAAGTGCTGGGCTTGAACAATATTTTGTTTTATCACCAGGCTAAATCTGTCCCAATGCCTAATTACAAACACTACTAAATTCTTTGTTTAACTTTGCTTGACTCTGTCTTTCATTTCTGTCAAATCTGTTGAGCTGGCTCCCTCAAGATTCTTGGTAAATATTCTTCCAGTTCTTCAATAGATTGCATTTGTCATAATAATAATAATTTGGACATGTCTGAAAATGGAGGCAGTGGTCAAATACTTCTGCCTGCTTGCCCTTTCTTCTACAAATATCTGAACTGATCAAATGGTCCAGAATTAATCACACATGTTGAAATAAGAAATACAAATAATGTGACTTTTTTCTAGGAATAAAGATCAGATGATTTAGTCCTCAGTTAATGGAATGGAAATGGAATCTAGAATTTTTCTATTTTTATGCATTACTTATATAGCCACCAAACTACCAAAGGAACTCTGTGCAGCAGAGATTAAACACATCATACAAGTGTACAAAGCAGTTAAATTAAAACTATGTCAAGGCCCTTAAAACATTTAATTGTTACCATATTGCACAGACCTTTGCCCATGCCAGAGCTCCATTAACAACCTAACTCCAGTGCCTGGGGGGGGGGGAAGCCAGGTCTTCACAGCCTTCCAGAAGGTCAGCAGGGTCACGTTCCTCAATATCTCAAGTGTTTCACAAGACAGGTGCCATGAAAGAAGACAGGCTTCATAGGGCCCATTAAGTGACACTGCTCCACCAGTCGGATCTAGAGTATGCCCACTCTGCTCCATCTGGTGGGACAAGTAGAAACTATCAGAAATAAGTGGTTCCACAAGTACTTTGCTTGTATGAATCAAATTTGCTTGTATGAAAAAAATAAAATAAAAGCTAAGGAGAAGAACAACCCCATGGGTTTAATTTGTAATCCTGGGTCCACTTATTTTGGATCCAAAAACAAATTTATGCATATACATATAAGTGTGAGTAGGTGATATAGATATCTATAACTATCTATCTCTATCTTTATCTACAGTATATCTATCCCAATTTGCATTGGTCAGTGTTGTAGATTATAGTCCCTTTATCCTGCAGCTTCATCCTGCAGTACATTGATAGATAGGTGATGATAGATAGATGATGATAGATAGATAGATAGATAGATAGATAGATAGATAGATAGATAGACAGACAGACAGACAGACAGACAGACAGACAGACAGACAGACAGACATCAGAATGGTTGTTATAGTGGCAGATGACTGTATATGTATTGCAGGGCTTCCTCAAAAAATGGACATATATTGTCCTCCCATAGAAACAATACCATTGGAAGACCTAAAAGACCAGGTAAAGGACAGATCATCATGGAGAAAATCTATCTATGTGGTCGCTAAGAATTGACAATGTTTTGAAAGCACATAATCAATAGATAGAAATGTTCGAAGTATTTAAAAGGCAGTCACATATGCAAGCATCCAGTTCCAATGGCCATGAGCAGCATCAAGGAAAACAGATAGATGCTTGCAGGCTGGGACAAAAAAGAAAACAAGGCATTGCTTAACTCGATCCTCAGAGAGTAATCATTGCCTCTGTCCTCTGATTTCCTAAATCCCAGTAGCTTAGATTTCATAGCATTATAAAATATGTGAGCTGGAAGAGACCATCTATTTCATATAGTCTAACCCTCTTCTCAGTGCAGGAACCCACTAAACCATCCCCAAAAGTGGCCATCCATTCTTATTTGAAAACATCCAATTTGGGAAACAGAGGGAATCCATCATTGTTCAAGGCAGACTTTTTACTTTAAATTCAAGTAACTAAAATTAGAACGTTAATTTAGCCCAGTACTACTTTATCCTATTCTTAGCTACTTTTTAAAGCACAGAATAATTGGTACTCAGAAGCAAGGCTATGAGATTGATTCCAAGTCCACCATTCTACATTTGATGAACATAAAATGACACTGCACAGAACTAAAAGGAGAGAAAAAGTTGTACATAGAAATTCACATTTTTCTTGGATTAGATGTGGGTGAACTTTGGCTGAGATCAGGAACTACTCCTCTCAAAGGAAAAGTTGCCCATTGTTTTGATGCTCCCTGATGGCTATAGAAATTTTCACTAAACGTCAACTAAAATTTGTCCATTTTTGCCTGCATTGTCCATGCCTG
The DNA here is from genome assembly GCA_023362775.1 of Charina bottae. Classification (NCBI taxonomy): domain Eukaryota; kingdom Metazoa; phylum Chordata; class Lepidosauria; order Squamata; family Charinaidae; genus Charina; species Charina bottae. The sequence continues at coordinate 11,761,364 of JALMGJ010000005.1, forward strand.
TGTACAGAGCTTTCTGATTTATTTCCAACCCTCATTCAATCCAACAATTGAGCTCTAAAGAATTAAAACCTGCTGATTCAGGTAATGGTCTGGCACAATTGATTTTTTTTCTTCCCAGAAGAAGCTGTGTCATTATTGTTGTATTATCGATCTCTCGCAATGTCCATACTTGCTCTGCTCAGTATGTCTATATGTGTGCACTTGCAAACAATCAAAGCTCTATGTAATGTAATGATCCTTTATGGATGGCAGGGAGAAGGGATATTTTACTCTTGTCTCTGTTTCTATTTCACTCCTACATCAAGTTTCCATGGGAATGCATTGAAACCCTATGCACATTAATTTTTAATGCAGCGGACTTCCAAAGTGATTGTTTCTCTGGAATGTCTTTTGACATCTTTGTCAATCAATATATAATTAGCTGGATTTACATGCAGAGCAGTTGGAAATTTGAAAATGTTTCTTTTTATTGATAGCATTGGGGGAAGTGAATGGAAAGGACCATGACTCAGGAATACATATATCTCCATTCTCTTTTAATAGGGTTGTTGAATGCCTGTCAGATGAGAAACAAAAGAGAAAGCCAAAGTAAGTCAAGTTATGTATGTATGTATACACAATTGCAATTTTTTAACAATGAAATGTTTAAAAGAACATTTTTACAGTTTATTTATCTTCCTGTATAAAATGTTCAGGGGCGTGGTGGCTCAGCGGGTAAGATGCCAGACTTGTCGATCAGATGATCGCAAGTTCGGAGGTTCGAATCCCTAGCCCCGCATGATGGAGTGAGCTCCCGCACTAGCCCCAGCTCTTGCCAACCTAGCAATTCGAAAGCATGCAAATGCAAGTAGATGAATAGGTACCACTTCGGTGGGATGGTAACAGTGTTCCGTGTGCGTCATGCAGCCACATGACCGCGGAAGCATCTTCAGACAGCACTGGCTCTTCGGCTAACAAACGGAGATGAGCACCGGCCCCTAGAGTCGGACACGACTGCAGAAATGTGCGGGGGGAACCTTTACTTTACTTATAAAATGTTCTGACCTGCCCTTCCAATACATATGTGTCTCTGAGGCTGGTATCAGACAATACACTAAGGAAAAACCAAAACTAACCAAATCTTACATTATCCAAGCTTAGCATGTTGTGTGAATGCATCCAATAGGTTTTCACCTGGCCTGATTAATTAAATCATGTTGTATGATTACTGATGCAGCTAAGCAACAGTTACAGTCTGCTCTAAAGTAACTCATTACCATGGCCTTCTTTTACTTGGAGGTAGGACAGGGGTGTCAAACCCATGGCCCATGGGCCGCATGCGGCCCTGAACAGCTAGTAATGCAGCCCCAAAACATTTTTTTGCCATTTTTTTTCACGACTCGTACCTTGCAATCGGCCCGGCAGGTGGCAGCAGCCAAGGGAAGGTGTGGGGTAGGGCATGCACAGCAAAGGGCAGATTTGGGCGTGAAAGAAAGAGGAGGTCCAGGAAGGGCGGCAGATGCACTGCAAGCCACAAGGTGGAGAAGCGAGTTGCTGATTGGCCAGCCCCGGATTTTATTTATTTATTTATTAATCAAATTTATTCCCCGCCCATCTCCCATGCAAGGGACTCTGGGCGGGTTACAATAAATAAAAATTTAAAAACTATACAAAATATCTAAAAACACAAACAAAACATAATAAAATAAAATCCAGGATGGGCTTGGACCCGCAGAATAGATAGTGGAGCTATGGGGCCAGCCAACCCCAGGAGGCACTACCACCTCCATCGTCCCAGGCCAGGTGGCAGAGCCAGGTCTTAAGGGCCTTCCGAAAGGCCAGGAGGGAGGGGGCCAGTCTCACCTCCGGGGGCAGAATATTCCACAAGGCGGGCGCTATCGCAGAGAAGGCACGCCTCCTGGACCCCACTAGATGGAATTCTCTTGTTGACGGGGTCCGAAGCATGCCCTCTCTGCATGTACGGGTGGGGCGGGTCGACGTTATTGGGATGAGACGGTCCCTCAGGTACCCTGGTCCTATGCCATGTAGGGCTTTAAAGGTAATCACCAACACCTTGAATTGGACCCGGAAGCAAACTGGCACCCAATGCAGCTCGCGTAGCAGAGGTGTTACATGTGCCGATCTTCTGGCACTCATAACTGCTCAGGCCGCTGCATTCTGCACCAGCTGAAGCTTCCGGATACTCTTCAAGGGTAGCCCCATGTAGAGCGCATTACAATAGTCTATACGGGAGATGACAAGGGCGTGAGTGACTGTTCGGAGGGCCTCCCGATCCAGGAAAGGGCGTAACTGGCACACAACTCGCAGCTGTGCAAAGGCCCTCCTGGCCACGACTGCCACCTGCTCTTTGAGCAGGAGTCGCGAGTCCAGGAGGACCCCCAGATTCTGCACTGGATCCGAGTGGGGTAGTGCAACCCCGCCCAGAACCAAAGATGACAATTTCCCGGATCCAGGGGGGCCATCAATCCACAGCCACTCCGTCTTACCAGGGTTCAGTTGAAGCCTGTTGTTCCCCATCCAGACCCCCACAGCCTCCAGGCATTGAGATAAGGCATTGACCGCATCACTTACTTCACCCGGGACAGAGATGTATAACTGGGTATCATCAGCATATTGCTGATACCTCATCCCGTGGTGACGGATGATCTCGCCCAGTGGTTTCATGTAGATGTTAAATAGGAGTGGAGAGAGAACTGACCCCTGCGGCACCCCACAAGTCAGGGGTCGTGGGTCAGCTCTCTCCTCCCCTATCAACACTGACTGGGAACGTCCCTGGAGAAAGGAGGCGAACCAGAGCAAAACCATGCCGCCCGCCCCCAACTCCTCGAGCCGCCCCAAAAGTATACCGTGGTCAACGGTATCGAAAGCCGCTGAGAGATCTAAGAGAGCAAGGATGGACGCACTCCCTCCATCCCGCTCTCGCCATAGATCATCCATAAGTGCGACCAATGCGGTCTCCGTCCCATATCCCGGCCTGAAACCTGACTGGAAGGGGTCCAGATAATCTGTTTCATCCAGAATCCTCTGGAGTTGCAACGCCACCACCTTCTCAACCACCTTTCCTAAAAAGGGAAGGTGGGAGACTGGGTGAAAATTGCCGCTGGGGCGAGCGTGCCATCAGGCATTTGCAGCAATGGGCAAGAAGCATGAGGTGGGCTTCTTTCTTTTCCTGGTGGGGCTAGTGAGGTGTAGCCTATAAATCTCTACACTGGGAAGCCAGCCCTCTGCTCCCAAAGGAGGGGTTTGGGAGATGTGGTGCTGGAGGTCTCTTTGGGGGAGAAAGTGTGAAAGTGTGCATATCAAAAGTAGAAAAATGGGGAACTAAGCCACATTGCACTTGACAAATTTAGCTCCTCTATGTCCCTGACATCTCATTTTGTGCTAGAAAACAGCTTTTGCTGGATCTTTAGCAGTCCAAATCAAGAAGTTTCAAGGGGACCCAATGATGTCAATACTATGGGTCTGATGTTGAAGAAGGACAATTACACAATAAACATTTATCTGAGAGCAGCTCAGTTTTTTGAGTTCTACCATGGCAGCAGTGAAATATAAATATACTCCAACACTTTTTTGCTCAGACGATGGTGTTTCAGCTACAACTTGTTTGGATTACTGCAATGTGTTCTACATGGGGCTACCCTTAGGAACCACCCACAAGTTACAAGTGGTCCAGAATGCAGTCGTGTATGTAGTGTTGGGCACCCCTAAGTTCACCCATTTTACACTCTTATTCGATTATTAAACTTTGCTTTGTTTATTTGCCTACCTAACAATTTACGATGGGCTTCTTGTGTTATTTCTTAAAAATATATATTTATTTATTATTTATATTTATTCCTAAATAAATTTATTCCACCATGGCTTCAATGTCGTTTCAACAGAAAATAGAACCCAAAAAAGAAAAGAAAAAAAGAAAAATCGCAGATGAAGGAAGAGTATTCAACGAAAAATGGACAGATGAGTGCTTTTTTCTTGCGACAAATACTAAGGCACTATGCTTAATTTGTAGGGAAAATGTGTCAGTTTTCAAAGACTACAATTTGAAATGGCATTATATGGAAAAACATGCTGCCAAATTCGACGCGTATCAGGGAATTTGTTGTAAAGATAAATTAGCAGAACTGAAAAAAAGTCTGTCAACAATGTTTTTTTTAAAAAGTCACAACTCAAAAGGACTCTATCATAAATGCTAGTTATTTGGTAGCAAATCTAATTGCAAAAAATTCAAAACCATTTACTGATGGTGAGTTTATTAAGCAATGTATGGAAAGCGTGGCAGATATAATTTGTCCTGATAAAAAAAGCAATTTTTCTAAAATCAGTTTGTCTCATCAGACTATGGCCAGGTGAATTGAAGAAATAGGAAAATCTATCAAAAGAGGTTTGAAGAGTAATGCTACAGATACAGCTCAACTTGCCAGTTTTATTAGAGGCATTGATAATGAATATAATGTCACTGAAGAAATGGCTTCTTTGGTGCCATTAAAAGACACAACTAAATCTCTTGATTTGTACGAAGCAGTAAAAATGACATTGAAGTTATTTTCTTTAACCACTGTCAACATATCTGGTATATCTACTCATGGCACCCTGGCGATGGTTGGTAAAAGTGAGGGACTTACAAAATTGATAGAAGACAATGCAAGTGCTGCCAGCAACTCACGTTTGATGAAGTATCACTGCATTCTACATCAAGAAAATTTATGTGCGAAAGCTTTAAAAATGGATAATGTGATGCAAATTGTCATCAAAGCAGTGAATTTCATAAGGGCCAAGGGATCAAATCATCGCCAATTCCAGGAGTTCCTTAAAAGTATGGATGCTGATTATGGGGATATCTTTTACTTTTCTGAAGTATGGTGGCTAAGTCAGGGTAAAATGCTGAAAAGATTTTATGATTTGCAAAATGAAATCAAGTTGTTTATGGAATCAAAAAGAAAATTTGTGCCACAAATTGAAGATGAAGGATGGTTCACAGATTTAGCATTTTTGGTGGATGTGACTGCTCATTTAAATGAGTTAAACATGCGTCTTCAAGGTGAAAACCAACATAGGAACAAGTTAAAGACTGCATGATTCAATGGGCAAAAAATATTGGACATAATATACAAATGCAACAATGGGAAGATATGTGGAACAAAGATTAAAATTCACTCTGTGTTACAATTTGAAGGAAATTTTTTATAAGATGATATAAGATGGACTATTTGCAAAATGCAGGCGGAACAAAGCTTGCATGGGGTTTTGATGATTAGATTATATTATACAATAAAATATATTAGACAAGAAATGTATATGCAAATTATATCAAATGCTAGCATGTAAAACAAAGTCAAATATCCCAATAGTTTTGTGTTGCCCTCTTTGTTAAAATTTTATAATAAAAAATATAAAAAAATAAATGAAGTTTTATTACTTATATGCATTAACTATATTACATATTTTATGTGTGGCCCAAGACAATTCCTCTTCACTCAGTGTGGCACAGGGAAGCCAAAAGTTTGGACACCCCTGAGGTAGGACTTCCAGCCTTACATTGAATATTTTCCTGATAACTTTTGTTTGGGATGTTATGCTGCCCAATTACACTGTGCTAAAAACATAATTTTCTCTCATCTGATTTTTCTAGGAAGTTTTGTTTTTACTTCTGGGAGGGAAAAAAATAGGAATCTAAATGAACCAGAATTTGGATTGTTTCTATCAGAAACAACTAAAACTGTTCACGGAAGAGCAGGGCACAATGTTCAGTGTAGCTTGTACCTTATTTTCATTCATCAGAAAAATATAGTGCAAATAGCTGCTTAAAAACTCCTCCCCCCTCAAAATAGGTTAATTATATCAAAAAATGATTGGAGAGGAAACACTTCAGAAATATCACCACAGTAAATCTGTGAATGAGTCATTCCAAAGGTCGACCATTACCAACCTAGACAAGAGACTCTCTAGTATCTAGAGGTATGAATCTGGTACGAATTCAGAAAACTTAAACCTGAATTAAATGTAGGAATAAGCCTTCTATACTGATTTATATCTTTGTGACAAGTTCAAATATCTTCTGTGTCAAAACATTCCTTCATGTGTAATCATAACATATCTAGGCTAATCTTCTCATAATGTACTAGTTTTGCCTATAAAAGGAAATTTTAAGGTAATGCTCACATTAAAATAAGACATGGTATGATAGAATAATACTACATGATAATAAGATATCATCTCTGTCCTAAGAATTACATTAACTGATAGGCACTGAATGGTGCAAATGTTGCTTGTGTTGTCAGAACATTGCCAAAAATATATATACCATAACAGGGCATGTGATTAATATCATCCAAACTACGGTTCAGTAATGACAAAATCAGTATTCACAGCAGTGGCCATTGATGATATGAAACAACTGTTAGGAGACATTACATTATGGCTACAAATCTGGATGGCACAAAGAAAATTCAGCTCAGATATAGTAGCCCTATATTACATTATGACTGCACATCATACTATAAGGGTCTCTAAATGATTGATTGATTGATTGATTGATTGATTGATTGATTTACTTATATGGCTGCCAAACTTATACAAAATAATTCAAGGCAGTTTAAAACAAAATTCATAAAACAGCAAAATGAGACAATCATATCACCCTTAGAAAGGAACCTCACACTTCCCACCATGGCACCATAACAGCCCGTCAACGATAAATACCATGGGTCATCTCCATCCTATCCCAATATCTTTTTTTCCCTATGGCAAAACCAACAAAGACATAAACAATTAACTGACTGCTCTGGAAGACAAATTTCATTCTGTTACTTTCAGCCCATTCCTCTAAGCTATCAAGACCATTATTTTCTGTCTTGTAGGGTATTAGCTTTCCAACCAATTTTGTATCATCTAGAAATTTGATAAGTATTCCCTATACCTCCTCATCCAAGCCATTAATACAAATATTGATGGACAGAGGACCCAGGACTGATATTTGATGTTAGCTTACTCAAATAAACTAACCTCCTTCCAGATTGATAGAAAACCACTTATAATAACTTTCTATGTTTTTCAGACCAGCTACATATATTTACTCAGATGCTTATCTAACTTGCTAATAAGCATATCATGGGATATTTTGTCAGCTCCTGGGCAGCTTACATAATTAAAAACCAGTAAAACCAGTAAAACAAGAAAAAAAACAATAAACCTCCCCACCCCCCATCCTTCCCCGGTGGCAACAGACACACTCTTAATACAGCATTCTTATAATCTATTAAGGAAGTTATTACTCTGTCAAAAAATGAGATAAATTTCATCTGGTAGATTTGTTCTTAACAAATTCATGCTGACTTCTAATAATTACTGCATTGTTTTCAAGGTCCTTACAAATCAAAGTTTTCATGATCTGCTTTAAAATCTTCCTAGGTTTTGATTTCAGATTGGTCTTCAGTTTTCTGGATCTTCCTTTCCCCTCTTTTTCGAAGATAGGAAAAACATTTGTGTTCCTCTAAACACTTGGTATTTCACAAGTTCTCCAGGTTTCTCAAGAAGTTCAGCTTGCAGTACCTGGTGATGTGGTCATGAAGATTTAAAGTAATTCATGGTAAAGTGGTAATGTTGACCATGTTTCTATCAAGCTTCAATGCTGCCCCTTCACCATGTTCTTTATACTTTCCTGGTGGAACACACATATTTTTGTTGAAGAACACAACCCCAACAGTAATTGAGTAGCTCTGTCTTCACCTGTTAGCATTTCACCTGTTTTGTTGAGTAACTGGTACATTGATACTTTTCTTTTGTTCTGAAAATATCAAAAGTAAGCCTTCTTGTTATTTGTAGCATCCTTCACTAACTTACATGGTCTGTAGAGCACTGACAAATTCATTCCTTTGAATTTCTGATCAGGAGTTGAAATATTTAACTTAAAGTGCAATTACTCCTCCTCTTCCATTGCTTCTGTTGTTTCTGAAGGAATTACATCCTTTAATTAGTACATTTCAATAATGGAAGTAATTCCACCAGATCTATATTATTTGTGTTTAATCAAATCTGCCTTTCCAAACTAATAGCTCAAGCTTATCTTGTTCATTTCCCATACATTGAGTATTAGTTTATAATCAATAGACAAGCAACTGGGCTGTTTGACTCTGCTTGACTGTCTTTTTAATTGTGAATTGTTTCCATAATCAGTTTTTATTTTTCAACAAAGATAAAAACTACAGAAAAACAAAAAACTACAAAAAAGAGAGAGAAAACTAAAGAAGTGTAGTTTTTATCTTTCTTGAAAACTAATAAAATTATACCCATAATCAGTTTTTGTTGTGGTCTCCCCTTTTTTGAACTAATCAATCTTCATGCTGCAATCCTTTGACTTTTTTTCAAGGACTGCTATAAGCTTGCATTAGCAGCAAATATATGCCAGATCCTTTTAATGGAAGAAAGACAAACATGACACAATCACTGTAGGTCACAACTGCAGGCATCTACCCATTCAACTGTACTTTTGCTTCCTAGGGCACCACTGTAGAAAAACTTTTATTTCTTTTTGTTGCCTTCTCAGGCTGTCAGGTTTTGTCTTAGAGAGGATGTTTGCTTATTTGTTTGTTGGGATCCCTCTTAAGCCCTCCTACTATAAGCTCTACCTAGTCAGCAGGAATTAGTCCCTCATAACAGTCTACTGGAAGTTCTTTCAGGACAAACATCTTGCATCAGCTGCTATTCAGGAAATGACTTTTTAACTCTTCACAACTGAGCATCCAACCTCTCAGAGGACACAGATCCTCTGGTCACTGTCCAGTCTTCCTCTTGTTGAATTCCCCCAGCAAACCCTTGTTAGTTCCCCTTGTTGGTTTACTCAATGTATGAAGTAGCATTCTCAATCTATATTCCTTTTTAATCTGCATTTTCTCTTCTGGCCCTGACATTGTGTATTGTGTGATTATGTACATACAGTATATTGAAATTATTAGAAATTAGGCTTCTTGTACCCTATTTATTAGTTATTTCCTATTCATTGAAAGTTATCCATCAGAGTATCTGTTCAGGAATCCTAATCCACTTACCATGTCCTGTATAATTAGCTCAATGATTCTTTAAATTTATTAGTATCTAGGTAAGAAGGAAGAGGGAGGAAGCAAAAAGGAAAGAAAAAAGAGAGAATTAAAAAGAAAACTTTTATACTAATAGAAACTGGTCACACATTTTTATTCATGTTATTATCTACAATAAAATTTATAAACATGAGTCGGATTACTTAGCAGTAAAGGAAAAATAGGAAATAAAATGTATAAATTGGTATAAATAGTTCTAATGTCTAAATACAGAGTTCTAATTTCTAAGTAAAATGTTTTGTTGAGCAAGTTACATCTTAATAAAATTATGTAACTTGAAAATGGGTCAAAAGAACTTTAAATTAAAATGTAAGTGGTGGGAGTAATATGTCCATTGTTGAGTAGTGAATTGGTTAGTGATGGATTTAATGCAGTAGGAAAACAGTGTGTTGGAAATTAGTCATAAAGGAAAAAAAGGAGACTGAATGGAGAGTCTAACCTATTATCTTAGATTTCTCTACACTAATGTACAAAGTATGGGAAACAAGGAAGAAGAGCTGATGTCATAAGGCACCAGGGCAAGAATTACATTATACGGATTACAGAAATATGGTAGGACAATGGAAGATTGGCCTTGATGAGAAAGCTTTGTTTCAGAGGAACAGACAACTCAAGAGAGGAGATGATGTAGCATTGTGTATCAGAAATGAACTTGCCTGTACAAGGGTACCATACCAATATCAGCCTCTGAGAATGGACAAATTTTATTAAGCCAACCTTTGAAATCTAATGTCTACACATCCCTCCAGGATTGCATAATCAACATTTTGGCAACAATCCAAGCCCAATATATTCAAGCTCTTCTTAAATGGACAAGTTCCATGTTTTGGTGGTATAACTAATATCTATATTAACATCTTCCAACTAAACTTTATCCCAAGAACCTGGTTCACCATAGTAATAACATCTGACCAAAGGTACTATTAATGGGAGTGACCAAAGCATATGAATGAATGTATATCAACCCTTTGAGATAGGCCAGGTCAGGAAACAGACACTACAAGGGTTACATGAACTCTCCTTTACTGTTGTAGGGCAGTGTTTCTCAACCTAAGCAACCTTAAGCTATGTGGACTGGCTGGCTGGCTGGGGAATTCTGGGAGTTGAAGTATACACATCTTAAAGTTGATAAGATTGAGAAACAGTTGTAGGGTATAATAGCAGAATCTTCAAAGCCTACCAGAGTTTCTATCTAGCAACTCTTATACCAAACCAAATCACGGTGGGGTTATTCTGAGTCTCTTTATCATGCCCCCTCCTTTCCCAGGATTAAGTTCTTATTTATTTTCTCTTAATAGTTCTCCTAATGACTCTTACATTCCTTTCTCAATGCTATCTCTGGATCTTCTACAATATACACTTACTTCCAAATATATTGCAGCTCCAACATTGGAAGGATGATAACCAACCTTTTTGATATGTGGTGGGGAGTCCAATAAACATGAATATGATTTTTGTTGTTGTTGGCTTAACCTACTTTTTATATTATAAGAGACATACTTGGAATTCCTTAAAACCTAAGACCATTGTTTGTTTGTTTTAATACAGATACTCTAATTCTCTCTTCCAGATTTCTTGCATATCCAAATTTATTTTCGTGGAATGCTTAAATTCTTTTTTTTTTTAACCTCTCACTTCCCCACTGTAAATGTTCCCCTTGTGGAACAAATTTTTTTGGGGGGGAAATAAAGTTTTTTATTATTTTTAAAGACAAAAAACTACAAAAGAACAAAAAAAACCTACAGCCAAAAAAGAAATAAAACACTAAAAGTGTAAAAACACACACAAAAAAAGACTTTTAGAAAGTTACATATACAGGTGACTTCCAGCTTTCAATAGTAAGAATATACAGCAATTCCCATAAAGAAACCCTTCCTCTACATCAAACCATGATCACATTATTTCTATAAATCCCTCCATTAACACATATATAAATCTCTAATACAATTGCTCCTTCCGCTTACATAAAAATTTATTTATTTATATATATATATACACACACACACACACACACACACACACACACACTTCAAACTTCCCTCCCTCTTAAAAACAATCCATTTTTTTTTATTCCTACTACTATTCTATATACTTCTGTCTACGCAATAAGCATCAAATTGTAAAAACAAATATTGTCTGCCTTTATAATAAACAATTTTAACCCTATTAGACCTAAAAAACAATATAAAATATTATTATATCTTATCAATATCCTTTAAGTCTTACATACTTTATATAATCCTATAAAGCCTAATCCAAACCATAAAAAAGCACAAAAAAAACCATATTTAGCCTCATTATCAATCTAATTAAATATTCTTAATTTTTATAAATTGTCTGCCTTTATAATTAACAGTCTTAACCCTATTATGCCTAAAAGCAGTATAAAATATTATTATAACTTGTCAATACCTTTTAAGCATTACAAATCAAAAATCCTGTAAGTTCATTTGGCAAGGGAAAAAACCAAGAATAAAATATAAAGTCTTGCAAGACTCAAAAGAAAGAGGTGGTCTAGGACTCCCGAATTTGAAACTATATCATGCAGCTTGTGGTTTGGTATGGCTTAAGGAATGGATTGTTTTGAAAAATGAAAAATTATTAAATCTGGAAGGACATGAATTAAGATTTGGATGGCATGGATATCTGTGGTATGATAAGGCTACAGTTAATGTGGACTTTAAAAATCAGTATATTAGAAGATCTTTGCTGAGAATTTGGAATAAATATAAACCAACTTTATGTTATAAGAGACCTTTATGGATTTCCACGCAAGAAGCTTTTTATAGAACAGAAGTAAGAAATAAAGATAAGTGGTTGACATATAAGGACCTTTTAAAAAAAGAACAAGGAAATTATGTAATAAAATCAAAAGAAGAGCTTGCTCAAGAAGGATATACTTTTCAATGGCTCTCCTATATGCAATTTATAGAGAAATTTAAATTAGATTAAAAAAAAATGGAATTTGAACAAACTAAATCAGAATTTGAAATACAATTATGTGAAATTGATGAACATTTAATTGCTAAAATGTATAAATTATTGTTAAAAGGAGAAATGGTGGAGGAACAAGTTAAAGACTGTATGATTCAATGGGCAAAAAATATTGGTCACAATATACAACTTCAAAAATGGGAAGACATGTGGACTAAAGGATTAAAATTTACCTTGTGTTACAACCTAAAAGAAAACTTTTATAAGGTGATGTACCAATGGTATATGACCCCACAAAAACTTTCAAAAATGTACGGGAATATTTCCAACTTATATTGGAAATGTAAAAAACAAGAAGGGTCTTTTTACCATATGTGATGGACATGCAAAATTGCAAAAGAATTTTGGACCAAGATACATTCATTGATGCAAAATATACTACAGATATGAATACCATTTAAACCAGAATTCTTTTTACTTGGAATTTGGGATGTACAAATAGAAAAACATTTCTTTAGAATAATACAATACATGATTACAGAAGCAAGACTTTTATATGCACAAAATTGGAAAAATCAAAGTGTACCAACAATACAGGAATGGATGTTGAAATTATTAGAGATGGCAGAAAATGACAAACTGACTTGCTTATTAAAAGAAAACTCAAACCATTACTTTCTTAAAGAGTGGAAGCCTTTGATGGACTATTTGCAAAAAGCAGGAGGAGTAAAGCTTACATGGGGTTTTGATGATTAGAATATATATAAATAGTATATATTAGACAAGAAATATATATGAATGTTATATGAATAGCCAGCATGTAAGAACAAACTATCTATTTTATTTTTATGACCATAGATAGATCGGAAGTTATCTAATTTCTATCTTTCTTTCTTTCTTTCTTTCTTTCTTTCTTTCTTTCTTTCTTTCTTTCTTTCTTTCTTTCTTTTACTTTACTACACTTTTCTTTTCTTTTCTTTTTAATTTGTATTTCTATTTCTGTTTCATTTTCAACTTTTAACTTTGTATATTTAAAACTTTAATAAAACTTTAATTTAAAAAAATCCTGTAAATCATGTTAACCGCATTATCAATCCAATTAAATATTCTTAATTTTTTACCCTTCCTCAAAATATACCTGGGCATTTAAATATTTCACCATTACACAAAAAGCATTTTTTACAAAGATCCAACAACCCAACAACCCCCAAAGATACAAACTTTCCAGCAAAAGAGGGAAAAAAAGTCCCACATAACATACTCTTCTTTCCCATAACTTTGATTCAGATAGTCATAACATTTCCTTGTGCAATCTTAAAGTGAAACAATTGTTTTAACCCCCTAAACACCAATCCAGAATCTTCAGCTGGGAATACTTCAATCTCCCTCACAATAGTAAAATTGCCATATTTTCCAGCTTCTTCTTCCATCACAATATTTTCATATAGTTGACCCATTTTAGCCAGAATCTCAGCTCGAATGTCCCAAACAGTCTGCAAAGTAACTTGACAACCCTTTGAGAAAATCCATTTTTGCTGATGATGAAATTCTATGAAGTCTTCTTCTTCACCCGTTGGAGGAGTTGTGCGGTCATATAAATGTAAATAATAAATAAATAAATAATAAAATCTTCTTTAAAATCTTCCACAATTCAAACAGTAAATTATGGCATCCCCTAACTCTCATAAATAAAGGTTAGTGAATTAATCCAAAATTAACTAAGAAAAATATACTAGCAGACAACCCAAAGAAAGTAAACAGAAATCCAAGAGTTTAAAATAAAAAATCAAAAGCAACGTGTAGGGAAACACTACGTCCTTCAAATTCAGCACCAAAGATAGCAACGGAAAGGCAATCTTACAGTTTCAGCCCTCAATACAATCCAGATGGGAAAACAAACCAGAACTTTTTTATATAATTAAAAATCTCCAAAAATAACTATATTCACCAAGAGATTCCGCTTGTTCTTACTATAAAAAGCTTATCTTAGGGTACAAAACTTAAAAAAACAAATTAGGTGCTTAAGAAATGGGAAGGCAGGATTTACTTCCCCTTTAAGGGTTTGCATGCGTGGCTCAGAAAGAGATGGAATCCCAGCCTCCCTGTGAAGTCTTACCCCTCGGTCGCATACGCTGTCCACACTCTCCTGGCTGCAACTCACTGTCTGGAGGACAAATGGGTCGATTCTCAGTGTTTTCCTTAATCTGGAAAAACACTTGAGGCTACAGAAAAACCTGCCTGTGCCCAAAAAAACCTGCCACACTGCCAACTCTGCCCACAGAGCTCGCAGGCAAGGTTGTTCAGTCCGCCATTTCCCACCAGAAGTCTCCCCTTAAATTCTTGATAATATTTGATTGCCACTTTAGCTGCAATAAAACCCTTTTCCAATGAGTTCAAAGTTATTGGAATTTCAGAAGCTCCTAACACACTGATTGCCATTCAGTTGTTTTTGGCAAATTAGATTCCTTTTGTATCTTTCACAAGTCTTAATATGTTGTTAGTAATTAAATGATTAAGAGTAACTATCCATGTATTATATGAATTAAAATTATACATTTTGTATTAAAATTATGTTTTAAAATAAGGACTATTACAAATCATCAATATCTCCTGAGAATTAAGATTCTAATTTCTTACCTAATAATGTTAAAATATGTCTTTGACTTTTTCCTTTGAATCTATTCACCAATTGACTTTCTATTTCTTTGGAGAGCCACAAGATGGCCTGGGGCAAATATTTGGTCTATTTTCTCTAATCAGAACTAGCCTTTAGTGTTGAAAATATCACAGATTTCCTACTATGTTTTCAAGCAATGTCAGGATTTCAAGGATGCAAAATAATAACTCTCTGATTTGGCTCATAATATTGTATATAATCTAGGCGCAAAGATTACTGCAGATGCTGACTGCAGCCAGGAAATCAGAAGACGTCTACTTCTTGGGAGGAGAGCAATGGCAAATCTTGATAAAGTAGTTAAGAGCAGAGACATCACACTGACAACAAAGGTCCGCATAGTAAAAGCAATGGTATTCCCTCTAGTAATCTATGGCTGTGAGAGCTGGACCATAAGGAAGGCTGATCAAAGGAAGATAGATGCTTTTGAACTGTGGTGTTGGAGGAAAATTCTGAGAGTGCCTTGGACTGCAAGAAGATCAAACCAGTCCATACTCCAGGAAATAAAGCCAGACTGCTCACTTGAGGGAATGAAATTAAAGGCAAAACTGAAGTACTTTGGCCACATAATGAGAAGACAGGATACCCTGGAGAAGAAGCTGATGCTAGGGAAAGTGGAAGGCAAAAGGAAGAGGGGCCGACCAAGGGCAAGATGGATGGATGATATTCTGGAGGTGACAGACTCAACCATGGGGGAGCTGGGGATGGTGACGGCCGACAGGAAGCTCTGGCGTGGGCTGGTCCATGAAGTCACGAAGAGTCGGAAGCGACTGAATGAATAGACAACAACAAAAATTGTATATAATAATAGCATTTCCATTCCAATATCTTATAGAAGTTAACTAATAATGTAGTCAGGAATTTTAAATCAGGAAAAATAAAGCCACCATTATATGAGAGCTCTGAAGGAGTGGTTCTTGGTTTTCCACCATATCATTAAAAAATAACCATTAACCTATGTTTGTTATGTTTAAAGTATTTTGTTTAACTGAGTGGAATCAGCATGGCTAGTGCTTTCTCTCTGTATATCAGTCTTGAAGTTTTGAACTCATATTTATTTTCAGTTCTACCCAGACTCACAGATATTTTATCCCCCTCCTAATATCCCCATTTATCTGTGCTATACAGCTTCTGATATTCATAACTATTTAAATAAGTTATTTTCCTAGGAATAATTATCCTCAGACACTTAATAGAAGCTGAGCTATTAACAAATCCCAATCTTTTACATCCTTCTATAGATACCTTATTCTCAGTGGTTAAAATGCTAGATGTATTCCAATGTATTGTGCCTCCAGAATATTTTCCATATTGTTATACTATTTCCACAAATCTGGGTAAAGGTTATTGTTAATCATTAAAGGGCCAAGGTAATATTTGCATATAACAACTAAGGTTCAGTTTATGTTACCTGTAAACCCTGAAGGTCAGCAGGTTGTTTTATTAAGCATGTCAATGGTTTCAACACCAACTGAATATCTACCATCCTTATTCTTTCACATCTAACAGGTGTGTGTATATCTATTAGCAAGAAAGCCCATTCTGTCCCTCAGCTACTTTGCATTTTCTAAGTTATGGATTGGGAGTGGGATAAGAAGAGGGAGGAGAGAAAGTTTGTGGTAGAGAGTGTGTGTAGGTGTGATGAGAGAGACAGAGAAAGCAGGAGAATAATATATTATAGAAAATAGTCCAAAGCCATTGGCCACAGACATAGCTCCATCTCCCTTCCTTCCTTCCTTCCTTCCTTCCTTCCTTCCTTCCTTCCTTCCTTCCTTCCTTCCTTCCTTCCTTCCTTCCTTCCTTCCTTCCTAGCAAGGCCACCAATCTCTTTGCTATTTTCTGTCTTCCTCATAACAATAGTGAACCTTTCTCTCTGCTTGCTGAATATTTTTATTTTAGCATATTTTGCTTTACTGAACTATTTTCCCTGCCACCTCTCCTCCTCTTAGACTATAATCCCATATTTTTGACCCCATGACTTCCACCAACATTCATAAAGATCTGAACTTTAGGAATTGGTGTGACCTGTAGATGGTTGCATCTATTTTTTTCATAGATACACTGATCAGATTGATAGTCCTGTCAAAGAAATATATCAATGTTCCTCTGTCAAGAAAATGAAAACAAGTCTCTCTGAGTGATCAGAAGAGTTGACTTGAAATACAAAGCACAGAAGCCTGAACCAGAGATTTCTCAGTGTCACATGCTTTCTCTATTTTCCAGTCTCCGCAGCAAACACATAAACACAGACACATAATGTAAGTACACACCAAAGAGCAGCAGAAGCACACGAACCCAACAAAAATATCCAGAAAACTCTGCTGGATTGTCTGGATTGCTATGTTTTGCTTTTTTGTTTTTTGTTAAAAAAAACACATATACTGTAACTAGTCTATCTCCTGGGTTATTTATATTCTAGTTTAAAAAGAAAAAAAGAAAAAGAGCAGGTGTCCAGGCTCCCTTGTAGCCGAAACCAAAATGAACATGGAGGGCAGTGCCCACTGTCCAAACAGGGAGTATGCTCACAGCAGCCTCAAACAGTCAAGAAGACCTGGATAGATCCTAGCCTGTGATTACATCAGCAACAGCATCACCAAAGTTCCCTAGACTTTCTGTATGGCAAGTTTCATGTTGGGATAAGGAAGAAAACATCACTTTCACACTAGAACAGCTAAATACATTTCTAAGTTGCCTCTGCTGTGGGCTGGAGATGAGAGAGAGACAATGTCTTGAAGACATATCCTTTATTATTGAGATGTCTTTGTACAGTGGTAAGTTGGTTGTGAGAACAAAACCAAACATGAACCAGTCATTGTTCATTGTTGAGTTTGTATCATGATGGATCTACTGAAATAGCTCACTTTGAAAAATAAAAAAAATGAAATATCTTTCCAATATTTCATTGTGTTTGCAATGTCTTTCCTTTCTAAACACTTAGAAGTTGTGTTCTGGCTTCTGTTCTTGAAAGCAAAATACAACATACTTTTCCACCAATGCACAAACATTATTTTTTTTCCAATGACTTCAACTGAAGAGAGATCAGACCCTTTGTTAGCATGCATTACCATAATAATAGGTAAACATAATATGATTACTTCTCAGTGTTTGATTTATTACACACAAGTAGGAAATTGAAGGTCAGGGTATATGCCTTTGTTTATTATACATATCTAAATATTTACTAATAAGAACCTACCCACTGTATTAAAATATTAAAGCCCTAGAAAAATTGAAGAAGTAGATGAAGTAGTTTGGGCACTATGGGATACAAAGTATAAATTAATTAAACATTGGCAGGCAGCTTAACCCAGAAATCCTTGGGGAATGAGCAGAAAGAGGGTGAAAAATATTTGCTTGATTATACGATGCATCCAAGAATGAAATGACAAGGAATTCTCTATAACCAAATTCTAAATAACTGAACAGCCATGAGGACAAGGTACAAAAAATATTCCCAATGAGAGTCAGCACATACTTGGACCATTGTCAATATATAGGATAGGAGTATATGACTTGTTGAGCCTACAGGCAGACTGAAGATATTTCTGGAAGGTACGCACTGCTTTGGAAATTGACTCCCACACCACTGACCTTGATGAATGAGGCTTATGTAATTGAGGTCCAAATCATCCAGAAGATACCAGAACATACCAGATTGCTTATCTTGGGAAAAACAAAGATAGAGCTATACTGAAATATTTGACATACAAATAAATGGCATTATCAGTTCAATCTCTAGTATGCTGCAATACTAATTGTAATTGTGTTCACTATAAATCCAGTTAAGGCCATGTATCTTGAGAAACCAGTTGGGACCTGTCTGGTTTTATATAATCCTAACTACAACTCAGTATGAGAAATTCATAAGAGGAAATAATAACAGACTACCTAGATTTCATCCACTTGTAATCTTCCAACTGTGGCAATTTGATTCTCACTGCCTATTCAATATTTAACCACTCGTTATCCTTTGTGTTTGGACAATCTGCCTGATCTTTCTGTGCCTGAACCAACTCTACAATTCTGGTTCATCCATGACCATTTCTTCTCCATCTCATGTGGGGGGTGTTTTAACTGCTCTTGCAAGATTATTTTATTTTATTTTATTTATTTGATTTATCACCACCCTTCTCCCCTGAGGGGGACTCTGGGTGGATTACAAACAGAATATAACACATTAAAATACAATTATAAATAGACTAAAGTACCTCTTAATTAACAATTTATAAATGTAATAAATATAGTAAAATCCAAATGGCAGAATCTTCTTAAGTCCATGGGGAGGGCACTCCATGGCCACCCTAGGGCACTAGCCATCCCCAAGAGCGTACTTTCTCCGTCCTGCCCTGTCCTGACTTCGAGTGAAGGAAAACACGCTGAGACTTGAAGTTGAAGCTCTAATGCAGAGCTTTCCAAACTGTGTGTCGCCACACAAAAGTGTGTCACCACACACAGTCTGGTGTGTCACCACACAACCCGGAAGTGCTGATCATCATCAGCACTTCCGGGTTTTCCCGCGGCGACACACCAACGGCGGTGCGCAAAAACCCGAAAGCGGCAGCAGCACTTCCGGGTTTTTGCACGCTGCCGCAATGGCGACACTTCCGGGTTTTCCCGCAGCGACACACCAACGGCGATTGGTGTGTCGCCGCGGGAAAACTTTGGAAAGCCCTGCTCTAATGTTTATTGTCCTACTTTCTTAGACAGAATCCAACTAAACTAAAATGAACTGGTAATGCTCAGAGAAAGGGTCCAAGAAATCAGGGCAGGGACTTCTTTAGCCTCTTGGGAGGAAATCAAAGCGATTCAGTACTACACATGCATTTCTCCCCCTGGAGGGAGCCCCTTCCTTCTCCTCCAGTTATCTCCCTGACATGTCCCAAGCACACAACCAGGTTTTAAGCTTTTTCCGAAAGTCCAGGAGCGAGGGGGACTGTCTTATCTCTGGGGGAAGGATGTTCCATAGGGCAGGGGCTACAGCAGAGAAGGCACGCTTCCGTGACCCCGCTAGAAGGAATTCTTTAACTGATGGGGTCCGTAGCATGCCCTCTCTGCATGTCTGGGTGGGACGGGTTGTTAAGATGGGGATGAGACGGTCCCTTAGGTAACCTGGTCCCATGCCATGTAGGGCTTTAAAGGTAATAACCAAGGTAATAACCATTATTAAAACCATGTTTACTTGAAACACTCCTACACTTCAGTGAAGTCAAATTTGCTTTGTATAGTGACATACCTGTTAATATTGATGAAAGAGAGAATAATTAGTGTTGTGCCCTTGTTCATTTGAGGACTCATTCTTCATTATATATTAATTTAGGATGGTGACAAGTTATGGACCTAGCATGAAACATGTGAATCTGTTCCTCTTTTAATGCTGCTTTGCAGGGTTTTTTAAACTGGTTTGCTAAAAATACATCCCATCTGCTGCTTATATAAGCACTCAACATGACTTATAACAATAATATATCAATGTGACAGATTCTTCTTCTAATGTCAGTGAAGGAGATTCTTATATCAACACTAAGGAGAACTGAGCGTTTTCATGTTCCAGAGCATCCAACTGATCCTGGCTGACTTGAGAAACTAAGCAGGGTTGACCTTGGTTAGTGGTTGGATGATGGACCATCTGGAATCCCAAAGTGAAACACACAGCTGATCCATACAGGCCTATTATTCAGAATTAATAGAACTGACTGGGGAGTCTAATCCTCTAGTGGTAGACTTACTAATGATGTTGTCTCCACCACTGGCGGTGGATCAAGCTTCAATGGTCCAACCTGATCATTTGATCCCATTATGTTTACCACTTAATTTTTCTTTATCTCCAGGTTTATTTGCAGGGTTGGTTCTCCTACTTTGGCCCTGTGAAACCTTTTGTGGATCTGTACTAGTTTGTCTTAGAGGTGTTTCATAAAAAGAATCCAGGCAAATTTTTCAGTGCTGAAGGTGACACTGGATACAGTGAGATAACCCCAGTTTTAGAAATGATAGAAAATGATTTTTTTTCCCTTGATACATTGATACTGAAAATGTCATACAGCATTTTAAAACACTTTGCCCTGAATTTGACATTGAAATTCCTTTTTACCTTCTTCAGTGATATTAAAAAAAATGCCATAGGTTCTAATCCCTCTATGTATTTTATCTGAGAATATAATAATGAACATTAAACTGCACCTTGTCCTGAAATCATGGCAGCCCTGTACTCAAGTTACTGTCACACTTCCAACCTTTACCAAGATTATGTTCTGGACTAATATTTAAAATAAACATTCCTCTAAAGAAACAGGTAGTGATTTCCCCTATTATTAGTATTTGAACCCTTTAAATGAAAATGAATCCTGAAGTTAATTTCTAAAGGGGGAACAGTTGCCATTTGCACAGGAAAGCTCAGAGTGAGAAGAGTGCCTTGCAAAATCACCAAGTAAGAAATTCAGTTTCTCCCACTGAGTTAAAAATGCCAATGCCAATGAACTTTGAGAGAAATGACAGACAAATTACAGCATGCTTCCACTATGGCATGTCAACACTTCCATTTGTAGGAGGCACACTGTCAGTAATTGTTAATATTACTGGCTAGCACCAAGCTGTATAACATATCCTGTTTGCTCTCTGCAATAGGTCTGGAACATTCTGAGCGCTTCTACTGCAGGGATCCAACATTAAATACAGCCCTTGGTAGCAACTTCTTGGGCTCTTTTTATTGCTGCTGTAAGTGAAGCTTGAAATAATATTGTTGGGTTGTTTAAACTTCAAGCTGCTTCTTGCAGCCTGAAAGGAAGATAAAAATGGGTGATGGATAAACATTAAAAAAAAAAAGCCTTAAAGTTTAAGTACTTTATTTCAGAGGAGAAACAATCAGAATTACACAACAATGACACATATTAAAAGATTAGTGCCAATAACTTCATAAGGGAACGTTTATAGCACTGACCACTGAGTAGGGGCATCCATGCAGAGGAACAAAAGTTGGGATGACAGCAACTATTATGTGATTGAAGCTCCACCTCCCACTTTTTTTTAACATGCATTGTGTGTGCGATGCATATACAAAAGGGACAGGACTTTCCCTTTACTTCTTTGACTTGCCCCTGCAGACACCCTTGCCATTGCGGGTATCAGTTTGCATGTATTTGATGTGTAATGCTTGCCCTGATCATAAAGCTGAACAGAGAGCTATATTGAATAAGGTAAGTATAAACTGATATCCTAGGTTTATATATGCCATCAGAAATTAGGGTGACAGTGATGTTCAGAGGTTAGTCAAAAAAGTATTGCTCCCAACCTTTATAAAGTAGAATAGTGCTACGCTTAGTTTAATCTCAAAAAGGTATTTTGGAATGCATTGCAGCATGAGCATAAGCATCTGTTGGCAACACTGTTAAGCATATTTTCCTAGCATTGTGTATTTCCCACCATAATGGCTGTGGGATCCTGCAAAAGGATACAGATGGTTCACAGTATTGCAGACAGATGCTAATCTGTGCTTGTGTTCTGAAGCTCAGAGTCTTTTGGCATGGGCGGCTATAAATAATAATAATAATAATAATAATAATAATAATAATAATAATAATAATCAGCAGCAGCAGCAGCAGCAGCAGCAGCTTCTTTTAGGGACTGAATCTAAGACATTGCAAAGCCCTATTATAGCATACATATAGTGTTGATTTACTTATATGGATTTATTGATTGACTGATTGGAAAAATGTTCCTTATTCAAAACATAGCTAGTCTTCAGTCTAGAAACTTTTAAAGGGGATGCCAATACAAACCTGATAAAACTGAAAGGAAAATATCACCTCCAGCAGGAAGTATTTTTAACAATAAATTCATTCTGATCCCACATAATCCTAAAGCGGTAGCATCTTTTTTTCAGGTTGGCACAAATGCATGAAAAAGAACATGGCTGCTTTAATTGGTAACAGAAATATTGCACTCATACTCATACAAATTCTAAACCACTTTCAGACAGTATGCAATCCATCCATACCTGATCTAAATATTTGTCCAGAATAAAATTTAGTAGTGGACAATTTTATTAACAAAATTAAACCAGGCTGTGAATTGCGGAGCAAGAATCTTGCATGTATAAAGAATACATAAGCACCAGGTTCAAGAGTAGGCTTTTTTTTTTCAAGATAGCTCTCATTTGCAACAAATGCACTTACACAATTGTCATACAACACAGTCATATTTTAAAATCTACTACTCCATATCATATAGCAGAGTATCCCTTTGTCTCAGTGAATATCAATGCCTCTGCAAAGATAAATAGCCAGGTCTGCCTATCATGGAATGATCCCCAGAAACCTATTACAAAATAAACATGAATAAAAATATCCAGATTGACCTAATAACATGTCCATGTGCCCAGGCACAGAGGTTTAGCTTCGGAAATAACCTAGTAATAATCAACATTCTTAATTCCAATATTTGGGAATTAAATATTTTCACTCCACAAATACAATGAAGTGTAAGTGAGCAACATGAGTTAACCTAAACTTTGTAAAGTTTCAACATTGTAGAGGTTGAGTGCCCCCCTACTGCTTTTGCTATTAAATAGTTCGGCATGTATGTGCCAAAGCACAAAAGTGACTGATTTCACAACTCTAGGATTATATGATTTTAAATATATAAATACACATTTAAAGCATGTTTTAGAAATGTTATTAATAAAGCATGTTTACCCACACATTTCAGAAGTTCAAATTAATTCATATATGTTCATGGTTCAGCCACAGGGAGCTGTGGGAGGTAACGAAATCCCCAGTAAATGAAGGTGCAAAATTGGATGCATGCATTTGTTCACCAAGTTGCCAGCCCAAAGAGCAGGAGTCAGGCAAGTGTTGTGAGTGCACTTACATACATAGTTGCTGTCACAGAAAGTGAGGAACAGGAGAGCAGGATGTGTGTATTTTTATACTGAGTTTTCCTGAAGTTGAAGATGTGAAGCATAGTCAGATAGCCTAAAATCAAGGAGCATGGTATTCTCTATATGACGTTGAGCCAAAATTGTTGTCTAGAGTAAGCTGTATTTGATTTTGGTCAGGGGAACAGGATGGGAGCCAAATGCCCAAGTCATTTCCAACAACTAAGGGACTGAGATGGTTTGGTTTAAGTACCTTCCCATTTATACTCACATAGCTATACAGTCTGTAGCTTGAATCATGTCAACTGGATTTCTATTTTCTCAGTGGAAACGTTTCGCTCCTTATCCAAGGAGCTTCTTCAGTCTGAGCAAAGTTGGTAAGGGAATCCTAAATATGTTTCTAGGTAGCTGTGTGACCTTACACCTGGGGCTAGGTCATGGCTATATTGACATGTTATTTTAAGTCCTTTTATCATCTAAAGGAGGATCGTTAAGATCACCATGTTGAGCTTGTGAAATGGTCTTAATCTTCCTAGGCACAGAAGACAAAGCAGGGAGGAATATGGGGGAAAGATTGTGCCTGAGGCCCCCACCTCTATTCAAGGAAGGATTTTCCAAGTTGGCATAAATGGATTCCTTGAACCCTCTCTCAAACCACCTATCTTCTCTGTCTAAAATGTGAACATTAATGTCCTCAAATGAGTGTCCTTTTTCCTTTAGATGAAGATAAACTGCTGACTCTGGTCCTGTGGTGTTACTTCTCCTGTGTTGGGCCATCCTCCTGTACAAAAGTTGTTTGGTTTCTCCAATGTAGATTTCAGAGCACTCCTCACTGCACTGGATTGCATAAACTACATTGCTTTTCTTGTGTTTTGGAGTTTGATCTTTTTGGGTTTGCATATAGACAGTGCTCTCACAATCATTTCAGGGCCATTTTCACATGGATGTCATATTCCTTCTGGGTCTTGGTATATATGAAAATATCATCTAAATAAATAATGAAGAATTGTTCCATCAGGTTCTGAAAATCTCACTCATGGAATGCTGGAAGACATTACACAAACTGAATAGCATCATTAAATATTTGAAGTGCTCAAACTTGTTCTAAGAGACTGTTTTCCATTTGTCTCCTTCTTTGATATGGACTACATTATATGTGCCATGTAAACCTAATTTAGTGAAGATCATGGCAGAGTACAACTGTTCCAGGAGATCTGAGATAGGAGGAGATAGAGATTACACACAATAATCTACTTAAGAGCCAGTAATCGTTACTCAACTTGAGTTCTTCCATTCCCGCCTCCCCCCCCAGCTTTTCTGGACACAGGGTGTGGAAGTAATGATTTGGTTGTCTGTAGTACAAGCAGAGGTTTTGTGTTCATTGTCAAATCTGACAGACAGGTATTACTGCTTCTCAGCTGCATTAGGAATTCTCAAAGGCTAATTCTATCACATGGGGCATAATACATAAATCCATTAGGCTACAATCACTATCCTCCTCCTCTTCCTCATGTTGCAGTGTGAAGGCTCTTTTTCAGAAGCATCTGTAGTATCCAACAGTTTCATCAGAATATCAAAATGAGTATCATAACATTGTGCTGAAGCTCCATCCCATATATACATAAATGCAGCACACAAGAGGTGAAGCTTGTGATATCATGATGCTCATTTCATTATTTATCCACCTTTTCCCTTTACTTCCCCCCTGTGTAGACAACCATGTGGTTTTTCAAAGTTCCAGTCTTGCTTTCTTGTAAGACTAACTCTTACCATAACTTTTCTTTCCTTTTCTCACCCATCAGCCAGTAAGTGGACTATGTCATGATCATGCTGGCTCAGATTCTGATGTCAGATCTATTGTCACTCTCCAGCTCCTGCTCCCTGGAGCAACACTAGGGGACCCTCTAAGGTGTGGAGCCCTGGATATCAGCCTTGAGATCCTAGCTACAATACAGTGTCTAACCCTCCTAATTGCAGCTACTAATGATATGATTTTGTTGTTGTTTATTCGTTCAGTCGCTTCCGACTCTTCGTGACTTCATGGACCAGCCCACGCCAGAGCTTCCTGTCGGCCGTCACCATCCCCAGCTCCCCCATGGTTGAGTCTGTCACCTCCAGAATATCATCCATCCATCTTGCCCTTGGTCGGCCCCTCTTCCTTTTGCCTTCCACTTTCCCTAGCATCAGCTTCTTCTCCAGGGTATCCTGTCTTCTCATTATGTGGCCAAAGATATGATACTGTATATCATAAAGGTCCCAGAGTCATTGTTAGCATTCATATTTATGGAATCAGTTCTAACTATACAATTCTATTCTCCAACAATGATTTCTCCAAATGAATTTTGGAAGTGCCAGTTCTTGTTCACCAAGCAAAAATGTGAACAACACTCTGACTTTCCTCATGACTGACCAATAAAGGAGAGCAAAAGTACATTTGCTGAATTATCCTATAATAATGTTTCCTGTGGTACAGGTAACTAGAGTTCTAAAGGTAGGCGTGCATCAGGAAATGCCTTGGAGTTACTGTTAAAAATAAAATTGAAGCCATATCATATAATGAGAATGTAGCCATTCCTTTTAACCTCTTTTCAAAAAGATTGAGTTAAATGACCTTTCTGAAGTCCTTCTTTTCTTCTGACTCTTTGCAGTATGAATCCTTTGAAGCAGAACTGAATGTGGGAGAAGGAGGCTGCTTTTTCATGCATACACACACACACACACACACACACACAATCACACTTTTACTGAAGGACTTACTCAAGAGCGTGTGCTTCTTTAGAAGTTTAGAATTGGAATTGAAGAGTTATTTATTACTCTAATTAAAAATAATCACATTAAAGACAGGAATCTCATGTTTCTGGCCATCAACTAATGAAAACCAAATAGAAACTGCAAGTACGCACAGACATATACACTCATATATTCCCTCTTCAAACATGCAATTATTGCATTGCTTATAACAAGGCTTTTAGTGTCCTCTGAGATGCACAGAAGAGACTGACAAAATATTAGAAAAAGATAATAGCTGCAGGAGTAACATTGGAGAAGAGTAGCAGGACAGAGGTAAGTACAAATAAAGTAAAATCAGCTGGTCCTGCTTTTAGGCCTTTAAAAGTACTTAAGCTGAAGAAGTAAGGAAAGAAAACCTTCTCAGGCATGGACCAAAAGCATTGATGATTGATTGATTATGTGCTATCAAGTTGTTTTTGACTCCTAACAACCACATAGGTTTTCTCCATGACAATCTATCCCTAACCTGTTCTTTCATGTCTCCCAATGACTCCCAAAGACTCATCACTAATAACTGAGTCCATCCACCTTGCTGCTGGTCATCCTCTTCTTCTCTTTCCTTCCACCTTTCCCAGCATTACAGCCTTTTCCAGAGAGCTGGGTCTTTGCATAAAGTGTCTGAAGTAGGAAAAAATGAGCCTGGTCATTTGTGCCTCACGTGAGAACTCTGGCTTGATTTGCTTGATGGTCTATCAGTTTGTTTTCTTGGCTGTGCACAGTATTCTCAGGAGTTTTCTCCAACACCAAAGTTCAAAAGCATCAATACTCTTCCTATCCTGCTTCTTTCAAGTCCAACTTTAGCTTCCATAGAGTGTCACAGGGATTACCATGGCTTGCATATAATTTACAAATGTCTCAGCTCTGAACATGGTTCATTCATTTAATTTCTATGGCACTTTTCATATAAATTTCCAAAACAGTTTACAATGCAAGAATGATTAAAATAATAGTATAAACTCCATTTAAAATGGAGAAATGGTAATATTCACAGTTAGTTAAAGCAGTAGCAAACTAAATTAACAGATTATAGAAGTTACCCCATCAAGTTATCCCCATTCTGGCTGATATTCATAGGATTTACAGTTTAAATAGGCTGACCATATGTCCTGTTTTGAACGGGACTGTCCCATTATTTCACCATTTCTGGAGCATCCCATCATTATAGTAATAATCTCAATTTTGTTCCGTTTTTGAAAGTTTCCCGGCGAAGCACACGTGTGTGCACGCACGCCCCCGCCCCTGCACACACACGCGCATGCCCACACACCATGCCCACACGCCCGCGTACACACGCGTACAGACCCCCCACCCACCCCTGCGTACCCCTGCACGCACGCACGCATGCCCACTTTGTCCAGCAATGTTTTTGCCTCAAGGAAATATGGTCAGCCTACGTTTAAATCATTCAAAATTTGAAACACTTAAAATAACTACAACAAAGAGAATAAAAAGCCCATCACCTGATGCCTGAAAATACTACATTGATTCTTTTTTTAACCTGCCTTACCTCTATCTCCACTACCAAAAGGCCTATTTCTTTAACAAGTGCCTAGAGGAAGACAGGTTCTTGTAATGTTAAGAATGTCAGATTTCTTATTGGGTTATATGAAATTGGAAATTGGGTTTCTCTACAAAGCAAAAGTGTTTTGGCAAATTGCATCCTGTACAAAGCAAAGCCAAGCATTCTCATGGTGACGTGAATGCCAGGTGGCTGGACAACAGAGAAGCCTTGGCGTTGTTTACGTCTTCATGAGATAAGGAGCGAGAAGGTACCATATTATGGCTAGCAATGGAAATCTTCCCATGAGAAGATATCCTCCTGATGTCCTTCCGTGGGAAGACTTGCCAAGGCCCCCCCTGAGCAAGGAGGAGGGGGAACTCATGCTGTGTGCTTTGAGGCCTAGTGTGTGTCACAGCTAACTTCCAGCCAATCAGAATGCTAGAAGGTCTGAATATACAACCATGCAAAATGGTGTTCTATGACTTCTTGATTTCTAGTGTCTTTTAGCTATGTAGTTCTTCACGTGTTCACTTCCCGTGGACTGGGCAGAGTGAGCTATGCCTGGCTTTGGGTATAGGCCATGGCAGGAACTCTGGCCCTGGGATTAATACACGGAACTCTGCTTATAAGTTCTAGTTTTGTTTTCCTTTTACAATGATGTATCCTGTATATTCATCTTTTTCATTTTTGCGATAATGTAATTGTATCTGCATTATTGCCTTATGCCTATCAGTAAACACTGTTGGCCCTAACAAGCTGCATTCTTGTCTGTTTATTCTCAAGCCTCGGTTTTTCCCCTTTAAGCCAGCATATACCCCATCAAAGAATTCAACAGAAAAGGGAAACTATTTTTCTCACAGATGCATAATGACTCTAAAATGACATAACCTTTTCCCTCATATATTATTTAGTAGTGTGTGTATGTATATGGCATAACTTTTCCCTCACATATTTTTAATGTGTGTATGTTTATGTGTGTTTACATGTAGGGAGCCATAGACATGATATTGGAGAAGGCATCTAGAAGCTGCTAAGGCAACAACAGATGCAGAACAAGCACCTGTTAAGGCCAGGGGTGATGGTAAAGTATTAAACAGAGACTCAGTCTGGCTCCCGTCTAACTCCCTGGGGTATAAGAGGGAAGAGAAAACATGGGTATCAAGATTCGGTAACCATCGCCTATCTCAATAAAGTCTAGTAGAGGCCAGGAGAGTCAGTTTCGTAGTATCCATCCATCCATCCATCCATCCATCCATCTTACCACATTGTGTCTACATCCCACTCTTTTCCAAAGGCAAGAGAAAGAGAAAGAGATCTCCTTTGGAAAAGAGTGGGATACAGGTGTGATGTGGTTGTCTGAAGAAAAAAGAAAGAGAAGAAAAGTCTAATACTTGAGTGAAGGAAATAAATCTCCCTCTTGCCCAGCCCAGGAAGTGGGTACTGAATATTACATTAAGCAAGAATTTATGATATAAAAATTGCCAGAAGTTTTGTACTGCATAATATTTTCATTCAGAAAGGTGAAAGGTTTGAAATATCCCTGAGTATGCCTAAAAGTGCATATTAATCATACAGTAAGAATTTGATGATCTGGAGAGCAGACATTCCTTGCCATCAGTTTTCATAAAATATTACCCCTGGGATACTGTGAAGCATAAAGGACTTTAAAGCTATGAAGAAATAGGTACTGCTTGATTACTTGGAAGACAACAATTTCTGGAAGATCACGGCAGCTTTTGCCTAAAGCACAAAATCTAAGTAATAAAGTCATCTAAGGTATTGTCATTATTTTTCAAACATGTTAAGGAATATTTTTAAAAAGGAAGGAAGGAAGGAAGGAAGGAAGGAAGGAAGGAAGGAAGGAAGGAAGGAAGGAAGGAAGGAAGGAAGGAAGGCTTTCCCAAGAATCTCTAATAGTCATGATTCTATCTTTGGGGAAGGAAACAAAGTAGATTTAATAAGAAAGGAAAGTCAAATGTGAAATTAACAGCTAGGAAACAGTTAAGCAAGCACTCTTTCTGGTCACAGCTCACTTGCATATTATATCCTCTTTCCATCACCTTTCAATAAAAAATAAGTCCTTTTCACATGGTCTCTTGCATGTGAAAGGGCTAAACTGGGTAGAAGAAACACCAACAGAATGAATATTGAGAGCCATTCCTCATTTTCAATAGCATTGCTTTCAGGGTGAAAGTTAGGTAGAGACTATATGTCGATGAAGGTTCTCAGTCATCCAGGTGGAACACTCTGTAGCTTGAATCATGTCAACTGGATTTCTATTTTCTCAGTGGAAACGTTTCGCTCCTTATCCAAGAAGCTTCTTCAGTCTGAGCAAAGTTAGTAAGGGAATCCTTAAATATGTTTCTAGGGTGGCTGTGTGACCTTGCACCTGGGGCTAGGTCATGGTTATTTGAGATGTTTATTTCTAAGTCCCTTTATCATCCAAAGGAGGATCGTTAAGATTACCATGCTGCTGTTGAGCTTGTGAAATGGTCTTAATCTTCCTAGGCACAGAAGACAAAGCAGGAAGGAAAATAGGGGAAAGATTGTGCCTGAGGCCCCCACCTCTATTCAAGGAAGGATTTTCCAAGTTGGCATAAATGGACTCCTTGACCCCTCTCTCAAACCACCTATCTTCTCTGTCTAAAATGTGAACATTAACGTCCTCAAATGAGTGTCCTTTTTCCTTTAGATGAAGATGAACTGCTGACTCTGGTCCTGTGGTGTTACTTCTCCTGTGTTGGGCCATCCTCCTGTACAAAGGTTGTTTGGTTTCTCCAATGTAGAGTTCAGAGCACTCCTCACTGCACTGGACTGCATACACTACATTGCTTTTCTTGTGTTTTGGAGTTTGATCTTTGGGGTGTACAAGCCTCTGTCTCAGTGTGTTGGTGGGTTTGAAATATACAGGTATGTGGTGTTTGCCAAATATCTGTTTTATTATTGTTTTATAAAATTTATGATCAGAGTTATGGAAAAATATTAAGAGAAATAAGCAGGCTGAAAAATCTTGCAATAAAAAGTTGCTTTATTTAAAACAAAGAAACAGGAACTTAAACTTTTCTTCAGCCAAAAGGCACATGGCTTAATCCTTAAGCACTTACATTTTAAAGACAAAAGAGCAGTAAGCAGAGCAAGAAGAAGAAACACAAAAGGACAAAGATAACATCTTTTAAATCCTTAACTAGAAAAACTTCTGAGTGGTCAGAATCCAACATGTGATCAAAACCACCCAGGCAACAGACTTTCCAAATATGGGCAAACCCCAAATGGATGACACTGATTGGGCCAGGTAGCCAGACAGATTGGAACCAAGTAATAACATTCCTGAGGGGAGGGCAAACATGTGCTTTGAGCCCAAACAGGAAAACGAAACCTGAGGCCTGGTTTTTTTTAAATTAGCCTTCCAAGCCTTCCATATTTCAAGACAGAAAAATATATCCAATACGTTTTATCTTTTCAGACACGCCAGCCATGTAAGGAATGACCAGGTTCTTCTGTTTACTCTGAGTCTCAGCCCTATCTGTCACTGTTTTAGGTCTGGTAGATCCAATTTGGATATCCACAGGCCTTCAGATCTGTTCTCAGGTGCTGATTTTCATTCTTTTTGGAATCCATGGAGGTGGGGATGGTTTCTGCTCTGTGTGACAATGTCCTGATGACTCCTAGTTTGTGCTGCAGTGGATGGTGGGAGTCAAACATCAGATATTGATCTGTGTGTGTGGGTTTCCTGTAGATCCCTATTTCTAGCTTGCCACCGGTCCCAATGAGGACTTAGCAGTCTAGGAATGCCAGTCTGTTGTCCTTGGTGTCACCATCCACTGCAGCACAAACTAGGAGTCATCAGGACATTGTCACACACTTATCATCCTTTGGATGATAAAGGGACTTAGAAATAAACATCTCAAATAACCATGACCTAGCCCCAGGTGCAAGGTCACACAGCCACCCTAGAAACGTATTTAAGGATTCCCTTACTAACTTTGCTCAGACTGAAGAAGCTTCTTGGATAAGGAGCGAAATGTTTCCACTGAGAAAATAGAAATCCAGTTGACATGATTCAAGCTACAGACTTAGGTAGAGACTGTTCTACTGAAATTAAGAGCATTTAACAATGCTTGATTGTTTGTCTGCATTTGAATTAATAATGCAGCAACAAGGCAATCAATGTTCCTTGCAACAAATAACCTTAATTGGGCTTATTATCTGATTGCTTAAATGGTTTGATTTTGATATTTTAAGATCTTAACCCAGAGACTCATTATAGTTCACACAGATGTCCCAAATCTGGCCATAGCTTTTAAAGGAACACTGTTATCTGTTGTTGTTGTTTAATTGTTTTTAACTATACACAGATGTTACAGAGGCCTAATCATCCAGCAACATTCAATATTTGGTTATATGTGGCTGTACAGTTAGAAATTCTTATCAGAACCTCTTGTAAGTTAAGACCTGTATTTATTTATTTTTAATTCAATTCCATTTGGGAACACTGAGATACATGCAAGCAATTCATGTATTATACTGGTGGTATATATAATTAAATGTATAATGCTACTTTTATAAATGTATAACAACCAAGTAGCAACAGTAATAACAGAGCACGGAACAACGGGCTGGTTTAAGATTGGGAAAGGAGTACGGCAGGGTTGCATACTCTCACCCTACCTATTCAACCTGTACGCAGAACACATCATGCAACGTGCTGGGCTTGAGGAATCCAAGGCTGGAGTTAAAATCGCTGGAAGAAACATTAACAATCTCAGATATGCAGATGATACCACTTTGATGGCTGAAAGTGAGGAGGAATTGAGGAGCCTTATGACGAAGGTGAAAGAAGAAAGTGCAAAAGCTGGGTTGCAGTTAAACCTCAAAAAAAACCAAGATTATGGCAACCAGCTTGATTGGTAACTGACAAATAGAGGGAGAGAAAGTGGAGGCAGTGACAGACTTTGTATTTCTAGGCGCAAAGATTACTGCAGATGCTGACTGCAGCCAGGAAATCAGAAGACGTCTACTTCTTGGGAGGAGAGCAATGGCAAATCTTGATAAAATAGTTAAGAGCAGAGACATCACACTGACAACAAAGGTCCGCATAGTTAAAGCAATGGTATTCCCTGTAGTAACCTATGGCTGTGAGAGCTGGACCATAAGGACGGCTGAGCGAAGGAAGATTGATGCTTTTGAACTGTGGTGCTGGAGGAAAATTCTGAGAGTGCCTTGGACTGCAAGAAGATCAAACCAGTCCATACTCCAGGAAATAAAGCCAGACTGCTCACTTGAGGGAATGATATTAAAGGCAAAACTGAAGTACTTTGGCCACATAATGAGAAGACAGGATATCCTGGAGAAGAAGCTGATGCTAGGGAAAGTGGAAGGCAAAAGGGGCCGACCAAGGGCAAGATGGATGGATGATATTCTGGAGGTGATGGACTCAACCATGGGGGAGCTGGGGATGGTGACGGCCGACAGGAAGCTCTGGCGTGGGCTGGTCCATGAAGTCACGAAGAGTCGGAAGCGACTGAACGAATAAACAACAAGAATGCTACTTTTTAGCTTGGGTTTTATTCCCTAAAGGATACTCTTCCCCTACTTGTTGGATTAATCATGAGAAGCTGCAAGAAAGCTACAGCCCATTCTAAAGCAATGAGAATTTTTGGTAGAAACAGGTTTTATTATAGAAGAGAAGAAAATAGATAACTAGTTGGATCCTGTTAATGTTCAGGAAGGAAATGGAGATTTTACTCCAGTGGCAGAATATGTACTATATATGCAGTCTCCAATTAAGGAGCTCAGGTACAAAAACTGGAAATGGTTCTTTTCTGAGACTCTGAAGAACACAACTAAAAGTACAATATTACTTAGAGAAGGCTTTGTGCCTCTTAAATGTTAGCACTGAAATTCCCAAACTTTTCTTACAACTTGAGGAATTTCCCATAGAGAAAGGTAAGTCAGGAAGACTAGTAAAATTGTCAACAGAAGAATACTTTGTATGAGTGATGATTTTAAAGAAAAAATGCTTCCCCACATATCTGAAGGATTATGCATTCTTTATAAAAATGTCCTCATTCTCCACTATTGCAGCTAAACTAGCTGTAAACATTTTCTCGATTAAGGGAAATAGTTCTAGATCAAGAGATATTGCATTCTAGGAAAGCTAGTATCCCAGCAGATTTCTAATTTAGAAAGTGATTGAGCCATTAGCTTATGCTTTATGAATCACATAAACTTACCTTCTACTGTTGTTGTTACTGTTTTTTCTTTTTTAATTATTGTTCCCCCGCTTTCTCATTATTTAGAAATATATTTAATGATGCATAATTGACTCCTCTTTTCTAGATAAAAACAGGTTTACTGGATAGCCTCATAAAAAGCATCTTTTCTATACTTAGCAATGAACTCAATCTTAAAATGAGTTTGTTGGCACTGCTTGCCAGACATTTTATTATCCATTTGCCAAGTATGTTCTACAGTTGGATTGTGTTACAATAACCCATAACAGGGTTACACAGAGCACAACTTGCAGATAATTGGTAATTAACTGGATTGTCACATTGTTTTTATTGGTTATCTATATAATGAATTTCATAGATGATAGATGGATGGAGAAAGAGAGAGAGAGATGTATATTAGAGAAGAAAAAAAAACCATGACAAATAATAACATTAAAAAACCAGTACCCAAAGCGACTACTTGAATTATGTGCCTTGCTCTGCCTTAAACTGAGACCTCCTCTGCAGCCAGATATGTATTTATTTATTTATTTTATTTATTCAATTTATTCCCCGCCCATCTCCCATACAAGGGACTCTGGGCGGGTTACAACAATCAAAGTTAAAAACAATACAATAATTTTTAAAAAATACAGTATAAATAAATAAAATACAAGATGGGGGACGTAGGGAACGTAGCATAGTGTTGCTACGGGGCTAGCCAACCCCAAGAGGCACTCCCGCCTCTGTTGTCCCAGGCCAGGTGGCAGAGCCAGGTCTTAAGGGCCTTCCGAAAGGTCAGGAGGGAGGGGGCCAGTCTCACCTCCCTCCTGTATTCTAGTATAAAGTCTCACCCACATTGCATTGAAGCCCTATGCATGGCATTACTTTCACCCAGAAATAAATGCTGGTGAGTTCACTGGGAATAAAATCCTGGAAACTGCAATTAGCAATGGTATGGTAGGATTAAACATTTATTCACTGAATGTTAAGTTAAATGTTCTAGTTGTTTAGGATACCTGTTCCCCATTCTTCTGTTAAATTACCAAAAGGAGCATCTTTCTTCTGGAACTCTCTATCATTCTAAATAAATAAATATAAATCGTAAAATTTATCTCCAGGAGACAACAGTCACTTTGGTGTGTACATGAGTGACACAGAGAATGAATGAATGAATGAATGAATGAATGAATTTATTAGATTTGTATAGTTGCCCATCTTATGTAACATAGCCCTGGGCAGGTCACAGACAGTAATTAAACAGTGAAAACAGTAAAAAGCATAAAACCCAACAAAACGTGAAAGACACAGGGAGATAGAATTACTGTAGAGGCAAAGAATGGATGGCTATTTACAGGATTTGTGTGGCTAAATAATTATTCTTCCCCACAGATTCTCAAGTCTATTCCATTTCAATTCCTTTTAGAATTTATAATCTTAATTTAATACAATTAGGAAAATTGGAAAATTGATTTTTGAAAAAAAATTCCTTAGAAACCATTTCAGTAGTTCCATAATTAATAATCCATCCTGCACAATTGTTACTTTTCTCCAATGGAAATATTGTACATCTGTTTGTTAAATAAATTTCCTTGTTTCCCCATGCATATCCCAATGAATGCTATTTAAACGTATAGTAAAGGTAAAGGTTCCCCCCGCACATTTGTGCAGTCATGTCCGACTCTAGGGGCCAGTGCTCATCTCCGTTTGTTAGCCGAAGACCTAGCGCTGTCCGAAGATGCTTCCATGGTCATGTGGCCGGCATAATGCACGTAGAACGCTGTTACCTTCCCACCGAAGTGGTACCTATTCATCTACTTCATTTGCATGCTTTCGAATTGCTAGGTTTGCAAGAGCTGGGGCTAGTGTGGGAGCTCACTCCGTCACACGGGGCTAGGGATTCGAACCTCTGAACTTGCGATCTTCCGATCAACAAGCCTGGCGTCTTACTTGCTGAGCCACCACATAGTATCATTAATATTCAGAGTGGGATGACGATTTTCTTAACTCAATCTACAAAGAGTTTGCAAAGGTAGACTGAATATATTTAAACCTTTTGGAGGACTGAGAAGACAGAAGAATTAATATTAAAAGGATAATAGCAGCAACAAGGAATGGAATTACAAAAAACAATTTCATAAAAGCTAGATTTATGCCACTGGAAAAGCAAAATAAGTATTTTGCAAATTGATTTCTCATGAGATTCTTATCTTGCATTTCCCTGGATCTTCAGGTTTCAGTCTACCAAAATTCCAAGAATCTGAATTCCCAAATCTTTCACTGAAATAGAGAGTAAGATTAAAAATAAAGCCCATTACCTTGAAGCAGTGGTGTACAGTAGTGGTAAAATTTGAAGTGTGAGAATTCATTATAGCAGTATATACATATGCAGACCTATGTGCACACACACAAAGAGAGAGAGCACACACCAAAACAGCTGTATATAGGACAGGGGATTATTAATAGGACTGGGATGACTGCAATTCTCTGCCAAACTGTCTGGTAGTAATCTCCATTGAGATCAGTGGTGCTAATCTTCTGACTAAATGGCTGCATTCATATAACATGCTAGTTTAGCCAAAAATAGAATAAGGTCATCATGATTCATCCTGTTGTGGGAACCTAGCCATGGGGTTCATACCATGCTATGTGAAGACAGCAATCTTGTTTTGTTAATCCAGGATTTAATAAATTGTGTGAATTGAGGCAATATTTTCAAAAGAGCTGAACTTCAACCTTTAACTTTTGGTTATGGATTTATACAAACTTGCAAAGTATATTACCAATTAAAGCTCTCCAGGAAGAGAGAAGAATTATTTCTGCTTAATTATTTTACCATTCTCTTACTTCCTATTTAATAGTGTAGAACAGTGTTTCTCAACCTTGGCAACTTTAAGATGAGTGGACTTCAACTCCCAGAATTCAAGTCTCCTGGTATGAAGGAGTTTTACAGGTGCTCTACTCCACATTTCCCCTCCTTTATGCCACTCACCTGATGCAAATGGGCAAGGTCAAAAGTCCTTGACCCTGATAGAGATGGATTAACTGGCTGCTGCCTCCTTGGGTTTCTGCCCCCTTCAAGGATAGGGTTTAATTAGTGCCTAGCAGAACTGGCCTTTTGAAATTCCCCACTAAATTTGTGGGGATGGACAATTTCTCTGAATTTCTCCAGTGAAAGGAGGAATTCTCCACAAATTTGTCAAGGCTATTTCCCCTTAAATACTGACAACAGAATTGCTACTGAAAATGGTCAGGAATTTTGACTGGGAATGGGACTGTATTTACTTGCTGTCCTCTCCCCTTTCCTTCAGTGTTAGTTATTGTTGAAAAAGTCAAATGGGAGGAATTTCCATATGCTTTCTTCCCTTGGAATTAAATTGAAATGAGGGGAGCCTGAAAATGGATGGAGAGGTGATTGTACAAGAAATATGAGATGTTCACTGTCTTGGCCAACCTTGTGTTAAATAAGTCCAACACCACCACATGTAATCCATGAAGATGTATCTGAAATGCTCTTCTCCTTTGAAAGAACTTTTAAAGTAATGCTGGTCATTTGAAAAAAGAAGGATAATTCTGCTACAGCTGAGATGAATTGTGGTCTCTATCTATAAGAAATTGGACAGATTTTCTGTATCTGTCCAATTTCTTATAGATAGAGACCACAACACATGAAAATTGAAGGCTTTATTATTTGCATAGAAGGGATGGTTTCATTTTTTTTGTCATTCATCCTATACTGTTGAGATTCCTGCCTATACAGCTATGAAAAGTAAGAGAAGAATATCTCACCTTTTTTACAATGGTCTTTCCAAATCTGGAATGACACCTGAAGTTTAAGTTCAAAGAAATCTAGAAAGGCAATCCAAGCTAAAATTTTCCTTGCCTGAGTGAAAGGAAAACAATTCTGACAACCTTTCAAAAGAAAATGTTTCCAGATGTTTATGAATTTTATTTTTATACTTATTTTTAAGATCAGCCATCTGGCTTTAAGGTCTTCTGTTCTGCAAACTTCTAACAGTTCTTCATAGAGTTTGTATCGGATTCACAAATATTTAAATAAAATCACAGGACAGTTGCAATAAGACATTTCTTGGTCCTAACAGTTAATGAAAGATCCAAGTCAATCTAATTCTAGTTTCTGCCTAAGGAACCATGTTAGTTCCATTCCCAATCCAATTACTGTTTTTACAAAGTGTTCTATATCTGCTAACTGACTGAAGGGTGAACTAGAGTATAAAAATTCAATTTAAAAAGTGACTGATTCACATATACACAAAGGCATGCAGTAAAGCTATTTGAACAGTTATAGCCGTATCACTGCAGTGATTTTTAGGGCTGTGCAGGGCTTGAGATCCAGTTTCAAAAAGGTGCATCAGAGTACATGGGAATTAAAATACAATCATTGTCTGTAACTCTTGAGAGCACCCATCACTTTTCCCGAGTTTGGTTGG
Organism: Charina bottae; assembly: GCA_023362775.1. Classification (NCBI taxonomy): domain Eukaryota; kingdom Metazoa; phylum Chordata; class Lepidosauria; order Squamata; family Charinaidae; genus Charina; species Charina bottae. Next base: position 11,799,887 of record JALMGJ010000005.1, read on the forward strand.
CTGCTTCAAGAAGCGAGAGACAAATGCTATGTTCACATGGTTGTTGTGGGTTTTCCGGGCTGTGTGGCCGTGTTCTGGCAGTTTTGGTTCCCAATGTTTCGCCAGTCGCTGTGGCTAGCATCTTCAGAGGACAGGAGCACAGCTAGAAGATTCTGTCTGTTTTTCAGGACTGGCAACACACCTTGCAAAAGGTCAATGAACTCTACTCAACCACAGAAATATACAAACAACTCACAAAATAGATGTGCTAATCCCACACAAGACAGCACCACACACCCTAATCACCACAATAAACCCTCTCCTAATTTCTTGTAAATGACCCACAGAAGACACACACCCTCTCAGCAGCTATAAACACCAGCAGGAACACACACCCTCCACTTGGGCAGAGACAGAATCTTCTAGGTATGCTCCTGTCCTCTGAAGATGCCAGTCACAGTGACTGGCGAAACGTTAGGAACCAAAACTGCCAGAACACGGCCACACAGCCCGGAAAACCCACAACAACCATCGGATTCCGGCTGTGAAAGCCTTCGGCTATGTTCACAGTTAGCACCTTTTAGGAAACCAGTACAAAGCACTGCACAGTCCTAGTGGTTTTTATCAGAGTATCGCAAACCTGAATTGTGGTAGTGGCAGGGTTGATGTTTGGTACAAATAGAATACCCAGAACTATGTGGCAAACATCCATCAAATTCAAACAACAATTTTGTGCTTTGTGTTATTATTTAGTTATGATTGACTTTTAGTGCTCCCATTGTCAAAAAGTACTCTGAGCAGATTGCAAACTACTGTCATATGTCAAGACATGTGCAAACTGCAAAGCCAAATGCTACTATTTGTCACCATATTTAGTTATGATTAAGAGCTGATCCACTATTATATAAAATGAGGTGGACAAGATTTTGATAGTTCTGGATTGTATTCCATCAGAACCCTTTCTGAGCCCAGTAATTTGCTCTCAACCTGCAGTCTGTTCTTGGCTACCTCCGAGCACATTGGGACTTCTAATTTATAAACAAATGGCAGCAAGAATAAGGGGCTGCCTTGTATGCCTCTTTGGAATGAAGCAGGACCAGACAGTATATGGCAGGATCCATACATCATCTAAATGTGACTGACATGGGAGGGCAGGGCAACATCATCTATTAATCTGCCCCGTCAAATGTCGACCCTCTTTGGCCTGGTTCTCAATGCCAATTTATGCTTTGCCTAGTGCTTAGGGGCCAAGTGGTTGTCTCATTTTTTTTTCTTTGCTACCTCATTCCTTCTCAAGAGCATATTTTTTTTCCATATATTCAACATTGATTCAGTGAGGGGAGTTGGAACAAGCCATGGTTAAACAGATTGGTCCCAACAGCAGTGGAGTGTGTATAGAGATAATAATCCATAAGAGACAATAGAAAAGCCAGAAGACCAGAACACCTCCTTGCCAGCAATCAACAACCAGATAGGCAAAGGTTAACACCAAGATTAGCACCAGAGGAGCATTCAAACAACACAATAGACCCTAATCAAGGAACTATTAACTCAGTCAATCAACCAAGCAGCAAACAACAACCCAATCAAGGAACTACCAAGGAGAGTACAAGACCCCCACCAACACAGGCAGGACAAGCCAGGGTATATAAACAGAGAGCAAGTCCAACTCCCTTTTCGCACTGAAGATGTTGCCTAGCCTGGCAATGAAATGTCTGCAAGAAAACAACAAGGCTCAGAGAGCACCAAGGACTCCACAGTTCAACCCTGAGCTACAAATATTCTCTTTGATTGTGTATAGAGAGCTATATGCATATCTCTGAAACACTTTATTCAATTCCCCAGACAGGTTCTTTGGACAGTGAAACTGGTGAGCAACGGCATCATAGGATTTGGAGGATGTTGAATTGGAAGAGTACCTCTTTTCCAAGAAGTGGCTGTCCAATGCTAGCTAGAAGCATCAGGTTTGACACAGAGAAAAGAGTGGACTGGCCCGTATTACAAGAGGACAAAAAAGTTCCCCAGGTAAGACCTACAGTAGTTGCAGAAAGTAATGAAAATGGTTGAATAAAGTTGGGACCCTTATTCACCCAATGCTTGTATCATATCTCTTTTTTTGAAAGACTTTCCTTGGTTTTCCATGTCTGTTAGCATCTTCAGTGTCTTTACAGATGTTGTTATAATACTGCTTCTTGTCTCTTCTAACAGGTCTCTGAAATTCTTAAAAAAGATTTTTTTCCTGAGAATTTTTTCTTTCTTGGATTTAGTTTCTCTTCTCTTTGCAAATTGCACTGTTTGTTCTGACATCCAGTTTGATTTCTTCTGTTTCTCCTTCTTTGCCAGGCTTTTTCACATTGGAGAACATTGTTCCCTATCAATCAGATTCAGGACTTCAAAGCTATTCCTGATGTTCTCCTTAAAAATAGTGGGTGTATGATTGAGATTATATCATGGAAACTACGTGGATTTCTTCTTCTTCTTTAATTTAACTTGGAATTTGCACATGAGAAGTTTGTGATCTGTTCCACAGTCAGCAACTGGTCATGTCTTTGATGCTATAACAGAACTCCACCTCCTTTTAGTATAGTCAATTTGATTTCTCCAGTATGTACTCCATCTGGTGATGTCCATGTAAAGAAGCATCATTTTGGTTGTTTGAAGACAGTGTTAGCTATGAAGAAATAATTGGAGTGGAAGAAATTGATAAGTCATTCTCCTGCATCATTTTGGCTTCCTAAGCCATACTATCCAGCTACTTGTTCTCCTTAATGTTTCCAACTTTAGCATTCCAGCCTCCAATCACAAGCAGCATTTCTTGCTTGCATTTTCTGCCAATTTCAATTTGAACTTGACCATCAAACTTGTCAACCTCCTGTTCTTCTGCATCAGTGGGTAGAGCATAAACTTGGATGGTCATAATATTCAAGGATTGTCCACAAAATCTAATTGATATTATTTGAGCATTAACTGCATTGTAGCCAAGTACTGTTCTTTTATACCCTTCCTAACTATAAAATCAACACCCTTCCTTCTTTGGTTTTCATGTCCAGAGTGAAAAGTGTCCAATCCCAGTCCATCTCAATTTGCTGATGCCTCATGTGAAGTTGATTCATTTCATCTTTCACTGTGTTGAGCTTTCCCATGTTTATGTTTGCAACATTCTAAGTTCCATTCTGTAATTCCATCTTTGCAGCTTCAGATTTTCTCTTCCTGCATGGCAACATTAGCACCTAGAAAGGATTTAATTGAGCCACATCATAAACACTATTAGTACTCTGAAAGTTCCTCAACTCTACCTCAGTAGAAGTTGAGTGCCATCTGACTTGCGGGCCCCATCCTCTGACACTATATTGTTAATCATTTTATATTTTCTATCCATATGGTTTTGTTGGTAAAGGAAACCTTTACCAAGGACTTGTGTGTTTGTGTGTGTGGGGGTAGTTTGGTTCCCCTTGGGCTTTAAATGCTATCCTAAGACCCATACTCTAAAATGGAGATTTTTAATAGGTCCTGGACAAAAAACAAAATTTTATTTATTTCATTTAAATGTCAATGTGTGATTGATTCACACAATTAATCAATTGCCTTTTCTGCCAAATTAATTAATTGCCTCTTCTGCCATATTAAAAACTAATTCTGAGGCAACATTTGGAGGAGGTTGGGGTCCCGACTTAAAGCTTTCAGGAGGTCATATGCAGATTTAGTACCCCAGATTGTGGAACTCAGTCATAAAAGATGGGAGGATATCCCAGCTTTTATATCTTTCATATAAAAACCAGCACACAGAACTGGCTGAGAAATTAATTAAAAGCCAGTGAAGGCAAAAAAAAAAAGAAGACTGGAATAATATGGTATAAAACTTCAGACATTATTTTAAAAATGCTACCCTCTGTGGGCCGATTTTCAAGGCTGTTCCAGACATATTTAACCACCATTCATTAAAAGATAGGATTTAATTTTAAAAAAATACATAGAAGGGGGAGAATGCTCTAAATGTCAGCATTGTGGATATAGATGATGATACATCATTTATACAATGAAATATTAAAACACCCAGCAGGAGCCCTGAAGGTCTTTTCAATTAAAAAACCCTCTGCCTTAATTTACAAAGGTAAAAAGAATATCTGAAGACTATAAACTTACTGTTAACTCCTTCCAAACCTACAGCATAATTAACACTTTTGAATGGTACTTATAAGTATTTTAAATCAACATTAGCTGTTGGATTCTCAGGACAGGCAAATTAGCTATTTGATCTTAATGTACATTATTTGTTAGCCATCTAGGAAAGATTAACATCCCATAGATTCTATTATCTTTATTAGGTTGCAGATGTAATCTTTGATAGCATTGTCTCTATGAGTAAACTCCATGATACAGTCTGAGAAACATATTAATGGGAAAAGTCGATACATAGAAGCAACTCTTTTTCTCCTTGGATGACTGCTCTTCTGAACAAAATTAGAACCCTCTGAATCAGGGCATCCTGATAGACCATCTAAGGCTAACCCCAAACGACTCCAGAAGGAGAATCTTAGCCATATTAAAGCCTAGAGAACACTAGAACCAGAGGACATAAATCTAGGCATCCACCTAGTATAGAATTACCTGTCTAAAGGCCAAAAGTAGAGGTCTCCATAGAAATAAAAATGCTATGCAAGGGTAACTGTTCTCTTATTTGTTTGTTTGTTTATATCCAGATACAGGCATTTCCAGGCAGCAGGACAGCACTTGTACCACATCACATATTAAGCTAGGGGTCAGGATGTATACTGATGAAACCTGATCCTATGCCAAAGTATAATCTCACCCAGTGGTTTCATGCAGATGTCGAATAGGTGTAGAGAAAGTATTGAGACTTCAGTACCATCCAATTAAAGGGCCTAGGAAGATGGAAAACCACAATACAGTGCCATCCACTCTAAACCCTCAGAGATTGCTCAGGAATTTACATGACTGATGGTATTGAATGCTGCTGAGATATCATGCAAATATCAGGAATGTCACACTAAAACTATCCTTATACTACCAGAGATCATCTCCATGTTGAGCATGGGTCTAAAATTGGAGTGAAATAGTCCCAATTATAAATTTTTTCCAGCACCCTCTCCAGTTGCAGCCCAACTACATTCTCCAAAAAGAGGATGTTGGAGAAATATCAATAATTGTCCAGTGTATCTGGATTGAATGATGGCTTCTTAAGGAGGAGAGACTGCCTCTCTCAAAGAAGAGGGTAATACTTTCTCTCAAGAATGCATCTACCACTTCCCTGATTCAGTTCCCCATATTTTTATTATTTATTTATTTATTTATTTATTTTTCAAATTTTGCCACCACCAATCTCCCCGCAGAAGAGGGGCTCTGGGTGGTTTACAATAAAGCTAACAAGTTAAAAACAATAACCATAAATAGTATATAAATATAAATACAAATACAAGATATAAATATAAAAAATAAAATAATAAAATCCAGATGGCAGTAAAAGATCTAATTCAGTTCATATGTATGTGAGGAGCATGTTAAGGCGCCAGCTATCCCCAAAAATGATTACTCCCCTTCGCACCCCAAGCAAGGTGGCAGAGCCAGGTCTTCAGGTTCTTCGGGAAGGTCAGGAGTGATGGGACTTGCCTCATGTCCGGGGGCAGAATGTTCTAAAGGGCGGGAGCCACTGCAGAGAAGGCCTGCTTCCTGGACCCCGCCAAATGGAATTCTCTTACAGACAGGGTCCGTAACATGCCCTCTCTGCATGATTGGGTGGGAAGGGTCAATGTAATGTGGATGAGTCAGTCCCTCAGGTAACCTGGACCCATGCCATGTAGGGAGTTAAAGGTGATAACCAACACCTTGAATTGGACCTGGAAGCAAACTGGTACCCAATGCAGCTCGCACAGCAAAGGTGTTACATGTGCCGATCTTGGGGCACCAAGAATTGACCGTGCGGCTGCATTCTGTACCAGCTGTAGCTTCCAGATACTCTTCAAGGGTAGCCCCATGTAGAGCACATTGCAATAGTCTATATGGGAGATGATGAGGGCATGAGTGACTGTTCGGAGGGCTTCCCAATCCAGGAAAGGGCGTAACTGTCACACAACATGAAGTTGAGCAAAGGCCCTCCTGGCCACGACTGCCACCTGCTCTTTGAGCAGGAGTTGTAAGTCCAGAAGGACCCCCAGATTCTGCACCGGGTCTGTCTGGGGCAGTGCAACCCCATTCAGAACTAAAGATGACAATTTCCAAGATAGAGAGGAGCCATTAACCCACAGCCACTCCATCTTACCAGGGTTCAGTTGAAGCCTGTTGTCCCCATCCAGACCCCCACAGCCCCAAGACACCAAGAGAGGGCAGTCACAGCATCACTTACCTCACCCGGATCGGGGATGTATAATTGGGTATCATCAGCATATTGATGATACCTCATCCCATGGTGATGGATGATTTCACCCATTGGTTTCATGTAGATGTTGAAGAGGAGCGGAGAGAGAACCGAACCCTGCAGCACTGCACAATGGAGGGGCTGCGGGTTGGATCTTTCACTCCCTATCACCACCGATTGGGACCGGCCCAGGAGGAAGGAGGTAAACCAGTGCAGAACCACGCCACCCACCCCAACTCCCTGAGCTGCTCCAAAAGTATTCCATGGTCAATGGTACCAAAAGCCACTGAGAGGTCAATAAGAGTAAGGATGGATGCACTGCCCCCATACCGCTCCTGCCAGAGAGCATCCATAAGTGTGACCAGTGCGGTTTCTGTCCCATATCCAGGTCTGAAACCTGACTGGAAGGGGTCTAGATAATCCGTTTCATCCAGAATCCTCTGCAGCTGCAACGCCACCACTTTCTCAACCACTTTCGCCAAAAAGGGGAGGTGGGAGACTGGACGAAATTGTCCAGTAGTGTCCAGCGACGGTTTCTTGAGGAGGGTGTGCACCAGCACCTCCTTAAAGGCAGCCAGAAATGCCCCCTCTCTCAAGGATGTATTAACCATCATCTGGACCCAACCACATGTCACCTCCTGAGCTTCCTTCACCAGCCAGGAGGGGCATAGATCTAGATGACAAGTGATGGCATTTACAGTCCGGAGGATCCTGTCCACTTCCTCAGGTCCAACAGGATCAAACTGTTCTCAGATAACCAGTTAAGTACGTTCCCTCGGCATCTCCACAGACCATGCCTCACTCTTGGAGTGAAACTTGGAATAGATCCGAGCGATTTTATCCTGCAGATGCTCAGAAAACTCCTCTGCATGGCCCTGTAGTTGGGTCATTGGGCCCACCTTCCCCAGAAGGGATCGAGTGATCTTAAACAGGGCCATCGGGTGGCATTCTGCAGATGCCCTAGAACCCCCAGAGTCTCCAAGTCCATTTGCCCCCAATCCTGGACCTCCATTTTCCCTGGAGTTTGTCGCTAACCAGGAAGGGCAGGGGTCCAGACTGCAGAGGACTCTCTTCATGACTTACAGGATCAAATTCCTCCCAGATAATATGCAAGACAGGACCTCAGCCGTCACCTCTGGAGCTGGCCAGCTGGTACCAAACTCTGAGCAAATCTGAGCAACTTTATTTATTTATCAACATTTTGTAAAGATGCATGTGTCAGCTGCACTAGGTAGACCAGACCAGAAAATCAATTCCAAGGAAGACCAGAACTACATTTTATTGAGATAAGCTATAATAACAGAACCTTGCAAGTTCAATTGTGCTGTACCTGCCCTTTTTCTTATACTCCAGTGAAACAGTGAGCCACTTCTGAATATTACCTTGTTTCCCATGACTTAAGGAATGTTTCATGTTGACTAGGTAATGGTTTTTGCATATTTTTGTCATGGTTACCTCCTTTAGTCTCTGCAGCATATCTCCTTAACAACTCTGGACAGTGTACACTATTAAAAACAGAAAAGAACAATGAATGCTCAAGAAGAGTAAAAAAAATACATCTCTTTAGCATAGAACATTCCTATAAGAAGCCTGCCACTGATCCCAGCCCAAGGACTGGAAGAAGAACTAGGTTTTAAAGGCCCATTTAAATGAGGTCAGGGTACAGACCACATAGAATTCTGGGGGCATACTCTTCCAGAGTGCAGACATTGTGATGGAGAAGGCCTACTTCCTGGGTCCCATTGGATGACACTGTTTAATGGATGTGGTCCAAAGCATGTCAACCTCAGGGCAAAATTCTCCCCCACTCTTGTTAACATCTACATGGGGCTGCTGCATGAGGTCATTCAGTGGCATAGGGTGAGGTATCATTAATATGCTGAGAATACTCAGCTATGTGTCTCTGTCCCTGGTTGACCAAGTGATGCTGCAGAGGTTCTGTCTCAGTGCTTAGAGGCTGTGGGGTTCTGTGGGGAAGAACAAGCTTCAGCAAAACCCTAGCAAGATAAAGTGATGTATTGTCGAAGGCTTTCACGGCCGGAGTTCAATGGCTGTTGTGGGTCTTCCGGGCTGTGTGGCCGTGTTCTGGAAGTTGTGGTTCCTAACGTTTTGCCAGCATCTGTGGCCAGCATCTTCAGAGGGCAGGAGCACAGATAGAAGCAAAATCTCTGTGCCCAGGTAGAGTGGCAATGTTCTATTTATAGAGCTAAATTATAGGAGATTAGGTGGGGTTTTTTGTTGTGTTGAAATGTTAACGAGTGGCTGATGAGCGTGATTAGCATGTTCATTGTGAGAAGTATTCCTATGTCCTCAGGTTGGACTGAGTTCGTTGACCTTTTGCAGGCTGTGTTTTTCAGGACTGGTAGCCAGGTTTTGCTAATTTTTAAACTTTCTTCTTTTTTTTTTTTCTTTTTTATTGTAACTGTGCTGGTGTTTGTGAATTTCAATGGCTTCTCTGTATAATCTGGTGTAGTGGCTTTTGGTGTTGTCCAGTATTTCTGTGTTTTCAAATAGGATTTTGTGTCCCGTTTGCTTGAGAGCATGTTCAGCTACTGAAGATTTTTCTGGTTGCTGTAGTCTGCAGTGTCTTTCATGTTCTTTTATCCTGGTGCGAATGCTTCGTTTTGTGGTTCCGATGTATACTTGTCCACAGCTGCATGGTATGCGGTATACTCCTGCAGCGGTGCGGGGGTCCCTTTTGTCTTTTGCTGATTTTAGCATTTGTTGTATTTTTCTGGTGGGTCTGAAGACTGTTTGAAAGTTGTGTTTTTCCATCAGTTTTCCCATGCGGTCAGTGACTCCTTTGATGTAGGGCAGGAATACTTTGTTTGTGGGGGGCTGTTTTTCTTCAGTTGGATGTTGTTTTCTTGGTTTGATGGCTCTTTTTATTTCATTCTTGGAATAGCCATTTGCCTGTAGGACCCAATTCAGATGGTTAAGTTCATTGTTGAGAAATTGGGTTTCACAGTTTCGATTAGCACGATCCACCAAGGTTTTGATCATGCCTCTCTTTTGTCGTGGGTGGTGATTGGAATTTTTGTGTAGATATCGGTCCGTATGGGTGGGTTTTCTGTATACTTTGTGTCCTACCTAAAACCTAAAACCCCACCTAATCTCCTATAATTTAGCTCTATAAATAGAACATTGCCACTCTACCTGGGCACAGAGATTTTGCTTCTATCTGTGCTCCTGCCCTCTGAAAATGCTGGCCACAGATGCTGGTGAAACGTTAGGAACCACAACTTCCAGAACACGGCCACACAGCCCGGAAGACCCACAACAGCCAAGATAAAGTGACTTTGGGTTTTAGTGCCTCCTGGAACTGGTAATTTCCCATCTTTAGTTCTGGATGTGGATGCACTACCCCAGTCAGAACTGGTGTACAGTTTGGGGTTCTCCTGGAATCATGAATCCTGTTTGAAGATCATGTGGCAGCCCAGCTTTCATTCATGCTTTGGTCAACTCCTGAGGGAACTACTGAAATGTGCTCTACATGGTACTGCCCTTGTATATCTAGAAGCTTCAATTGGTCCAGAATGTGGTGGTATCAGCAATTATCTGAATGGGTCCAACTCTTCCTTGACACTATCACTGTCTAGAATTATTTACTTGATCATACCTTCCAGAAGGAGAGCACTGGGATGCTACTCTATGTTCATTTTACTGTTCATTTATTTAATCCATTTCTTGCAAACACCAATCTCAGAACAACCAGACAACACCATCCTGTTCACGTTTGTTAGATTTACCTGCAATAAAGGTGGAAATTTTATGAGCATGACTGAGAGAGACATTGGGTAAGAAGTGGTTTCATATGGATCAGGATATTATGTATGTATGTATGTATGTATGTATGTATGTATGTATGTATGTATATAATTTAGAAGGCCCCAACTCCAAATAAGTCTGGGTAGCATACACAAGGAACAGATCATACAGTACACATCCAGAAGAGAAAACCATACATAACAACAACAACAAAATATCAAAAACCTGCAGCAGCTCAACATCTACCTTAATCCATGTCCTGGAAGAACAGCCAAGTTTTCAAAGACTTTTAGAACATTGTTAGGGTGAGAGCCATACAGATCTCTAACATGTAACTGGATTTATTTACTGTATGCATTTATTGCTGTTTGATTTATATTTCCCATCTTCCCTTTAGGAGTACAAAGCCGTGTGTACTTAGTTCTCCCTGTTCTACTTTTATCTCTGAGACTTAGGCTGGACTGAGAGATAATGATGGGTTCAAAGTTATCCAATCAATTTCAATAGCTGAATATGGATTTAAACCGAGGTCCAACAATCTAACTGCAGTATCTCCCTAAATTCCTGGGTTGCAGATATCTTAGAGAATATCACAGTAGCTCAAAAGTCAGGCTTGGTTCTGGATGTATCCAGTTTAAGATCCTGTTCTGATACTGTAGATCATGCATTGGTCTTGAGAAATTGCTGTCATTGAAGTTAATTGTTCTTCCTTCGGGCAGGACACAAAAATGAAAAGTATTATTTAGTTTCATGTTGCTGTACTTTATATCTTTAGGGTATCCTTTCAATGTCATGGAAAACAAGTCCAATGAGGAAAGGTGGAAGGAATGAAAAACCTTTATCTTGGAGAAGATACTCTTTATATAGCTAAAACAGTTGTCATAAAGAAGACAACAGGTACAAGTATGAGTCTTTGACTATACTAAAAGGTGCAAAGGAGAATAGATTTTGATTAAACGTTAGAAGACATTTGCAATTATAAAAGCAGGGTAATAATGAAACCAATTAATGCAGAGCAGCAGCTAAAAGTTATTTGTCATGGGTAAGCTAGCTTTGACTAGTCCACTGTTTCTCAACCTTGGCAACTTTAAGATATGTAGACTTCAACTCCCAGAATTCTGGGGGATTCTGGGAGTTGAAGTCCACATATCTTAAAGTTGCTAAGGTTGAGAAACACTGGACTAGATAGTTTGCAAGGCTGTGGAGTCCTTGGTGCTCTTTGAGCCTTGTTGTTTTCTTACAGACTTTTCATTGCCAGGCTAGGCAACATCTTCAGTGCTAAAAGGGAGTGGGACTTGCTCTCTGTTTATATACCATGGCTTCTTCTGCTTGTATTGGTGGAGGTGTTGTTCTCTCCTTGGTAGTTCCTTGATTGGGCTGTTGTTTGCTGCTTGGTTGATTGACTGAGTTAATAGTTCCTTGATTAGGGTCTATTGTGTTGTTTGATTGCTCCTCTGGTGCTAATCTTGCTGTTAATCTTTGCCTATCTGGGTGTTAATTGCTGGCACGGAGGTGTTCTAGTCTTCTGGCTTTTCTATTGTCTCTTATGAATGGTACGTAAATGTCGTTTACCTCTATGTGTCTGTTGATGGCTGCTTTGTCTGAGTTCCAAGCTTCCAGGAATTCTCTAGCATTTTTGGATTTGGCTTGGTTTAAGATGCTCACAGTTTCCCAGTTGAAGGTATGGTTGAGTCTGTCGATGTGTTGTGAGATTAAGGAGTTTTCATCGTGTCTTCTGACTGCTAGTTGGTGTTCACAGATGCATTCTGCTAGTCTTCTGCTGGTCTGTCCTACATAGTGGCTGCTATAGACCTTACACTGTTTGTTGTAGATAACTGTTTTTTCTTCTTGGGCTACTGGGTCTTTTGGGTTACTGAAGGGTTTTGGTTGGTTTATGTGTTGGTTTATGTGTTTGCAAGGCATAAAAACTGTTGTTGTTGTTTTCCTAAATAATTCTTCTGCTGATGTACTGTGAACAGTTGGCATCCAAATGTGTGAACATTTAGGGGTGCATGTCTAATTAAAATGGGATGCTAGCCAGCCTGTTGATCATCACTATCAAGTCCCATGAGCAATGGAACTTGCTCTCCTAATCTCCTGCTCTCTCCTATGGCTGGGTATTGCAGGAGATTAGTAACGAAAAGCAAACTGTCTTGAGGAAACTTGAATCACATCATCATTATTATTATTATTATTATTATTATTATTATTATTATTATGTGAAATGGTTTTTTAGGATCAAAGGAGTATTTTTATGCTTGGGGCTGATCTCTGCCTTACTATCTTTGGTGCAAGCTGTTTGTCTTTTGTACGTAGGCAGGCTCCCACAGCCAAGTGACTTTTTGTAATATTAACATAACTCTCTTCAAAACTGGGACAGCTGGATATATCCACTGAATGCATGGTTTTAACTTCATCTGGAAAAAAATAGCATTCTGTGTCTAACTTGGAGCTTTTGTGTTTTCAGCAGGGAAGCCCCAAAGTTTCTGAAAACTGTTAATACCTACTGTCTTGAGTCTTTAAAAACTTTTGCCTCATTGATTACTTTAAAATGGGTCAGATTTTGCCTCCATTAACCATGTACACATGCAGTCCCAGCTGTATAAACCTGTGAATACGTAATTAAAGTTTCGCTGTGATATAGCCCTTTAGGTTTATTTGAATCGATCCTCAAGGTCCTTAGGCAATGTACTGCCATGAGACAGTGGGAGTCTATTATTTTCTTTTTATATCTAGTATGTTCACTGGGGACACCGCCGGAAGCTTTACTGAGGCAATAACAATGCTGTCACTTTAAAATTCTAATGGACTCAGAGATCCCACAGGATCTGGCCACTCTTATATCCACCCAGTGAGAGAATTAAGTATTGTCTGCTTTAAAAGCTTCTCAAAGGGTGCACCTGGATTTCATCTTATTTTTGTTTTATCACTTTCCACTATAAGATGATGTTTATTCTACATCAGGAAAAAAGGGTCAGGTGCTATAGCAAAAGGACAATATACACACAATCAAGGTGGTAAGCAAAGGATTAATCAAAGAAGCATGCAAAGGTTTATTAAATTGTTTTTATTGTTTTCTTTTCATGTTATGATGGTGGTGGATCTTTACCACTGTTCCCGAAACATCAGATTGGCAACTTTATCCCCAAACTGGGTTGCTTTTTGAAATATAAAGCTATGGATAAGCCCAAACACCACTGGAATTCATTTTAGGCCCTCCTTTGTGAAATGCCTCATTTGGTCAATTCCCCATACTATCGTGAAAACTTGGTAGTGGTTTGCTTCCACACTGTGCAGTGGGACAATGGGAATGCAGAATAGACAGGTAAAAGACATGAGTCACAAGATATGAATCTAAAAATATTATAATGCTGCAAAAAAGAATATATTTACCACCAGAATTAGGAAAAGACCAAAATAGTTGACAACTTCATAGGCACATTGAATTTTTTCTCATCAGGTGCTACTGTCTACTGCAGGGCTTTCCAAAGTGTTGCTGCTGGCGACACATGAGTGGTGGTGGCGGCGGAAGCGCGGCGGTGGCGCGCGTACGGCAGCGGCGCGGGGGGCGCATGTGCACGGGGGTGGCGCGGGTGTGTGTGTGGTGGTACGCGTGCACGGGGGCGGCGCGGGGGGCGTGCGGTGGTGCGCGCATGCACGGCGGCGGCGCGGGGGGTGTGCGGCGGCGCACGTGTGCACGGTGGTGGCGGCAGCTGCTGCCACCGCCACCATGCACGTGCGCGCCGCTGCTTCCGGGTGGTGTGGCGACACACCACGCTGTGTGTGGCGACACACTTTTGTGTCACGACACACAGTTTGGAAAGCTCTGGTCTACTGTGTAATGTCAGTTTAGAAAATGAGCCTTTGGGGCTTTTTTGCATTTCATGGCAAACTATCTATGCTTCTAGGCTAATGCTCCACACCTGGAAAATATACCTGCTTAGATAGAATATCAGTTGATGCCTTGTACGTAGGAGCAGATCATCACATATTGAGCCAGAGAACTCTTCCTTGCACCAAAGATGTATTGTTTTTCAATGAACTCAGTCCACAACTTAAGGTACCTGTCAGGACATACAATCATCCAGTGATGTGATACCACATGATTAGGATGACCATATTTCCTTGAGACAAAAATGGGAGAAGAGGAACCAAAAGCCGGAAGTAGCTGGAGCGGCGCAAAAGAGCCAGAGCAGCTGATTGGAGGGAACCCGGAAGAGGAATCGCCTCCACCTATCACTCTGCTCGGCCTGCCTCTCCCACCTCCTTTGCCTCGTGCTGATAGGCGGAGGCAATTCCTCTTCCGGGTTCCCTCCAATCAGCTGCTCTGGTTCTTTTGTGCCGCTCCAGCTACTTCTGGCTCTAGGTTCCGGCTGGCGGCAGGGACAGGCTAGTTCCTGACAGTTTTTTTAAAAAACGGGACAAAATTGACTTTTATATTAAAATGACGGTCCGGTCCGGAAATGTTAAAAAAATGGGACTGTCCCATTCAAAATGGGACTAATGGTCAGCCTACACACGATTCTCACACCGGTGCTGGATTTAGTATTAAATAACTAATTATAATTAAGTAGCATTCTTTTAGACTTTCAAAATTAAGGTTACAGTATATGTTTCTATCTTTAGTAATGCCACTAGTGTTGCTTTGTTTTCTACACTTGTTCTATTCTTGGATTGCCAGAGTAAAAACTATTCCCACTGCTATTTAGGTTTGAGGAGCCACAGACAGGCAATGCAATATCATTACTGTCATACTATTTCAACAGCAGATTTCTGGACATATAATGAATATATGATACTGGCAGTTTACCCAGAGGCATATTTGGATAGCCTACTGCTAATGGAGCTGTGATGAGTATGCCAGCCAAAACCAAATTGAGCCTGAGAACTTGGTTTGCTTATCTATCCATCTAGAAACCTTTCACTAAAGAAATAGGAATGGATGAGTAATTTGAAATTTGGTGTCATTTTTTCCCCTTCTCTGTGGCAGTTTCCTGCAGCCTGGAATGCAGGATCATTATTTGCAGCAACACGACAGGAAAATGAACCATAAGCTTCAAAATAAAAACTGAAGTAATGCTGAAGTTTATGGTCCCCGATTGATATAAAAGCAATGACAAAGCTGTGAGCAATTTCCACAAATTACTAGCAAGTAATTCTTACTAGTCTTCAAGCATGTTAGCACAATTATCTTAACAGATTCCTATCCTCAGAAATAGTGACATGCCACAAAATGGACCCTTGAAAGCCATGTCACATAAAGAAGCTATATATAAATAAATGTAATAAAAATAAGGTACTCCCCTGTGATTGATTACTCTGCATCAGGTACAGGCCCTATAGAATCCTGACATGCTTAATTATCTGTCAATTGCTATTTCTTTGTTTCTCTTTCTCCTCTTCCTTTTCATCTCATCATTTCATACAGAGCTCCAGAGAATTTCAGACACTTCACTTCCTTTATTAATACAACTAAATTGGAGCTTTCCTAATAGCACTAATTTGTATGTATATACGTATATACATTTATTTGCAACCATCGGTTTTAGCAAAATTCATATAAACTTACAACTTTCCATATCAATTCAATACATCCCCTCTAATATTAACAGCACTATTTGTCAACATCTGCTTTTGTATCTTCCTTGTGGCCATTGCAAACAAGCACTAAGTTAAAAAAAGATGGGTATCTTCTAAATCTTGTACCACAACTCCCATAATTACCATCATTGACAGTTATGATTAGATTAATGGAAACTATAGTCTAATAAATCTGTAAATACCAAATCATCCTTTAGATAAATTAATTAATAGTAACATAATATGACTGTGCAGAAGTCACCTCGATTCAACAATCTTCATTCAAAGCAAGCCTTTGAAGCAAAGTGTTAAATTGAAGTGTTCTGAATTAAAATTTTGCATCTAAACAGTTGTACTGCTTTGTTGTGGACAATACAAGGGCCTTTTGTACAAATGCATGCATGCATTTACATCTTTTTTTTAAATCTGGATTGTACTGGCCATTGAAACAAATCAAAATTACTTTTTCAAAATGAAGCTCTGCTTTGAAATGGATTGTTACTCATCTGCACAGCTGTATAATGTAACAAAAACTTAATTCTACAAACAGCAAGATATCAACTGAAGAGTCTTTTAGACACAGAGAAAAAGATAGCAGCAGCAAGAACTCTGGAGGAGTTCAGACTCAAACAGTGTCACGCAAACACTCCTGAATAACATTTTTAATTGGAATTAAAAGCGATAGGAAAAGAGCTAAGCTAACCTAAGGCATGAACAAAGTCATGTCCTATATAGAATATATTGATCCTAAGTCAGGGATATTAGTAGGCCTTTACAGAAAACTGAAATATAGAGCTAGGTTAATTATGGGAAGTGGAAGCCCTTGAGGTATCTTGGTTCCCAAACCATTTAACATGGCAATGTTAAAAGCAACATCAACGCTGCCTCCGAAAAATTCTGCAAATTACTTGGGAAGATAGGCGGACTAATGTTAGTGTATTAGAAGAAGCGAAAACCACCAGCATTGAAACAATGATCATCCAACATCAACTTCGCTGGACTGGTCATATTGTTCGAATGCCTGACCATCGTCTTCCAAAGCAGCTACTTTACTCGCAACTTAAGAATGGAAAATGGAATATTGGTGGACAGCAAAAGAGATTCAAAGATACTCTCAAAGCTAATTTAAAAAAATGTAATATCAGCATTGAGAACTGGGAAGCCCTAACTCATGAGCGTTTCAATTGGAGGCCATCCTTTATTAATGGCGCTATGGACTTTGAAGAAGCACGAGTACAGGGCGAAAAGGAGAAAAGAGCTAAAAGGAAGGCACGTCAGGCAAACCCTCATCATGACCGTCTCCCACCCGGAAACCTATGCCCTCATTGTGGGAGGTTGTGCGGATCCAGAATTGGTCTTTATAGCCACTTACAGATCCACCGTTAAAATTTTACCTTTGGAAGACAATCTTACTCGGCTACGAGTGATCGCCAGTGTATGTATGTATGTATGTATGTATGTATGTATGTATGTATGTATGTAATGTTAAAAGCACTTCTTTGAACTGAGCATAAATCAAACTGTAAACCAATTAGGATGGCATATTACTGGTGGTTTATAAAGAAAAAGTCCAGTTTTTATCAGTGTTCTGCAACAACTGAAGTTCCTGAACAATTTTCAGTGGTAGTCACATTGAACAGCATGTTATTTTAGTCTCAACTGGATGTAAACAAACCACGTATACTACTGTTCATATCTGTGTTATCTTTCCTCACAAGTAGGTAAGTCAATATTATTTCCCTCATATTACAGACCAGCAGCATGGTTGAAAGACAAAGGTGGTAGTCAAAATGAAATGTGTTGCCAAGTTTGCTATTAGTCCTTCTTTGTTGCCTTTTGTTACTACATTGCAAGTGGGGGAATCATAACATCTACTGTAGATGTGGAATATGGAGAAGAGCAAAATGACTATTTTGCCATACCATAGACATGATACAGATGGCTTTGCCATTTCCATTCCTGCTTTACCAATGGTTGGAAAGCTTTGGTTGTAGAGGGGTTGATTGTGAACAGGGTGGAAGAAAAAGGTAAATATTTTCCATACTTCCATCCAATGATCTGCATGAGGCTACCCTATAACTTTTTATTAAACAAAAGCAAAATTCAAAGGAAGCTAAAATGTTGAGTGTCCCTGAAGGAAGATTTGAACTAAGGGCTTCTTGAATTATATCTCTATCAGTTAAGCTGCTGTACTCCATGTGCACTTCCAATTCTCTTATATTTAAAAACAAAACCAGGCATCCTCAAAGCCTATTTATAAACAATATTAATACTGCAAGAGTCTTAAATAACATTTAGCTTCTTTCTTGTTTTTCTTTTCTAAGTGTCTGATTTGTAAATGTGTGTTGTTAAGTTCCATGATTACTCCCTGAGAACACTGTCTCAGGATTTTCTATTTTCATAACAATTCATTCAGGAAAAGACCTAAGAGTCTTGCCTTTGGGAAAAGATGTCTCTGTATAGGTGGGGTGAAGTCATGCTTCTGCCCTCCCATTAACACTAATGGTTGCATCCTGATGTTGACAAACACAATAACTCTTACAAGAATAAATCCCTTGATGTACATTGTCCCTCAAAGCCACTTTCTTTTTAAGCTTGGGAATAATTTGAAAATTTATTAATTTATTATTTATTAATAATTTGAAAGTGGGTGTGGTGGCTCAGTGGTTAAGATGCCAGGCTTGCCAATCGGAAGGTCACAAGTTCGGAAGTTCGAGACCCTAGCCCCACATGATGGAGTGAGCTCCCGCACTCGCCCCAGCTCTTGCCAACCTAGCAATTCGAAAGCATGCAAATGCAAGTAGATAAATAGGTACCACTTCTGTGGGAAGGTAACAGTGTTCTGTGTGCGTCATGCCAACCACATGACCGCGGAAGTGTCTTCGGACAATGCTGGCTCTTCAACTAACAAACAGAGATGAACACTGGCCCCTAGAGTTGGATACAACTGTGCAGGGGAACCTTTACCTTTACCTTTACTAATAATTTGAAAATGTATTTATTATTAAAATTAAGTTTATGTGTCACCCATAAACTGCAAACCTACACACGCTAGCCTGTAAAACTTATCATAAAGTATATTCAGGGTTGGAAGTTTGCACTTCTTTCCTGTTCTTCAAAACTGCATGATTGAGAAACACACAGTGAGGGAGAATATAGCCTATAATTCTGTGAGACAACACCCACAACAATACATCTGTGTGAATTCTTTCCTTAATTCAATTTGTCTTTCTAAAGATGTTCTCTGAATCCAGTGTTATCTCCTCATATAGTGTTCCCTTACCTCCCCACCAGATCTTTTTCAAAGACAACATAGGAGGATAGAAAAGCTTCCCATCAGGAACACATGTCATGTGTACAATGTAGTGGTACCCAAATGTTACTGAACTCCCAATATTCCCCTTGGACATATTGGATAGGACTGCAGAGAGTTATAATTTAGCAACATCTAGAGGACCACATACTTGTGAATCTGTATGTTATATCCTGTACACAAACAAAAAGAACATAGTCTTTGGACTGGTTTATACTGTACCATAATACCAAATTAAGTTGTCATAGGGTTCCAATAGCAACTTGGAAATGATAGTTTTGACAAGAGAGTAGGGAAAGAAAATAGATAATTATCAACTTCTGATTTGACTTTTGTTGAAAAAGAAGGATCTTGGTAATGGAAATTGAACTTATAAGGTCAGTTGAAAAATCCCAGGATATGATACCTGAGAGGGATTCAAAACTGGAAAGACTGCTTTATGGATTCTGCTTTAGGGTCTGAATTAGCAATTAATTTTTGTACTCATGTCCTGATTATAAATTTCTAATTGCATCTGGCTGGACAATATGAGAATGATGGACAAATAGCCATTTGGTTTAATCAATAATAACTACTATGTTCTTAGTATATTCCATGTCATCCTGGTATTTCATTTCAGGAGGACCTGAATGATTCCATGGGCTCACTAAATTTCTAAAGAGAGGATTAGAAGAGATTAGAGGTAGGTTGCAAAAACTAAGACCTAATGTAGTCTTGCATTATGTTCCTATTCAGTTAGAATGGCTTTTAAGCAACAATGTTCAGTAAATATATAAGTACATTGTTGAAGAAGTTTTCTGGCAAGATCCTCATTAAGACCACAATAGAAAATGTATTGAAAGCCAGTGATGGAGCAAGTGGTATGAATAAAAGCAATTCCTTCTTGATGTAGACTGTGTTGCAAGAACAAGTGTATTGTAATAGAGATTTGCTAAATATATTAAGTTGGTACAAATGGTACACCAGCAGCTATTGGAGCACTCAAGTTCTATCATATTCTATAAACATGGTTTAATTTATTAAAATATTCCATTACGACTGTTGACCACTAAGGATGTGACATCCATTAATAGTGGTTTCCAAAGAAAACTTTTAGGCTCTTAGTCATATATCTCTCAAATTTGTCTTGGACAAATATCACAGAGGTCTACGGATATACCACATTACTGGATTTATAGAATGGTTTGTGAAATGCAGCTTAAAGAAACATCATGGAGGTCTTAAGAAGCTTTTCCTGGATGGTTTCCTAGCCAAAGTTATTTTAATAATATTATTTTGAAGTACTTAGCACCTATTTTTTATTCTTATAAATAGTTTTGTGCAGTGCATACTATACTCAAAGAAACATAAATACTAGCTGTAAATCCTTGCCTTCAAGGTATAAAAGGATATTTCTTGTCACAGGAGATTATCTCATGGTTTCCCCATTTATTATACTGTCAAAACATATGCCTTACTCTACAGCTCATTTCGGCAGTACTTTAGGATTTACACAATGATCAAGCTGAACTTTAAAGAGAATTGTCATTTAAAAATCTCACCTACAAAAAAGGACTTTTGAAGTTCTACTTAAGAAATATATTCTTTAAAGAGAGCAAGAGAGAAAAGTATTAATTCAGAAAGGCACTGAGCTTTTCAAAACAAAGTGAACCACACAACAATCAATGTAATTAATTAATTCATCTTAAAATTTACTGGCAGATAACTTCCATTCAGTGAAATATTCACATTCTTTGATCAGTATTCAGAACTGGGAATCTAGGAAATCCAAACCAGATTAGAAATCCCATAGAATTATCTCCTATATAGTTCAAGGATACGTTGTACCCTGCAATCTAGCCAACTTGATAAACAGGACAGCCGCCTCCTCCTCCTCCTCCTCCTCCTCCTCCTCCTCCTCCTCCTCCTCCTCCCATGTATCTGACTGGATGAACCACACCCACAAAAAATGAAACCCTCTGTCTTACAATCCGATGCCTTTTGGACCTCTGCTTCTCTGTGACCGTGTGCATGCAAAAGATTAAAGCATCTCATCTTTAAATGAGTCAGTTTTTCTTTTTTTGGAAATTGTACAACATATAGAAAAAGGAAAAGTACATATATTCATTTTGTTTAATACAACCATAGAGATTTTATTTGATTTTGCATCCTAATTTATACATCTAAATTTCTGGATTTTGTCTCTTGGAATGTATTTTCTCTTATCGCATTCTTTCTTCTTTATGGGTCCATTCTCCCTTCTCCATAATCAAAATAAAGAGGGTGGTGATAGTGTACAACTGAATTGAGGGTTTTGCAGTTTTATGGATACACACACACACACACACACACACAATTTTGGAGGGGGTATTTTCTCTCTTGTTCTCTAGACCAGGGGTCCCCGACCCCCAGGCCGTGGACTGGTAACGGTCTGTGGCCTGTTAGGAACTGGGCCGCACACTTCCATCCATGCCATCCCATCCACTTACCACGTCTGTCCACGCCATCCCGAAACCATCCCCCCCACCCCCCCGGTCCGTGGAAAAATTGTCTTCCATGAAACCGGTCCCTGGTGCCAAAAAGGTTGGGGACCAGTGCTCTAGACAGCTTAGTACAAGGTGTTTTTTTTTAAAAAAATAAGGTTAGATTTCTTAAACTATATAGTTTATTTCAGTGTATCGCAATAGTTACATTGTTATACTGTTATTAAGTTTATATGCAATACCACAAATTAGTAAGATTTTTTAAAAGAAATGTTAATGGTTTTTTTTAAATTAATTTTTAAAAAATGAATCAACAAAACAATTTACAACAGGGAGAAAAATATTGAACTACTCTTTGCTGAAGTACAGCGCCTAGCATCCCTCACCATTAGCCATCTAGGCTGGGATAAAATAACTGGTAGTTAAATTTCAGCAATAAACTGAAGAGCGGTGGGTTCCCAGCCTTGACATCAATTATGCCAGGTATAATGATATCACAGCATTGGAAAACAAATCAGAATTGGCTTTATGATGATGCCACACTTTTTTCCTCTGATTCAACTGATACGAAGAAGAAAGTGACAGTGACACATCTCCTTTAAGAGGTCCACTCATCAGAGTTTAATGCAACTCTTAAAAGTGCCATCTTTTTTTTCTCAGACTTATATAGGAGCTTGGAGTATGTCAGTCTGCTTTAAAGAACAGCAGAAAGATGTTCTGCTTATATGAGGTCTGTCCAAAGCACTTTTTCTGAATAATTTTTGAAGTGTGTACTGCTTTAATATATATCACCACAACAACCTTCAACTGTGAATGCCCAGAAGACAGGACCTTTCTCTAATGCACAAGGCCCCCTTGTATTGTATAAATAACACAGCCTAACAAGAATATTATTCTACAACCCTTTCCTTCTAAAATCTGCCATTCCAGCAGCTCTTGGGAGTTTGTGACAGTTAAGTATGCTGTAATACCTAAATTAAAAGAGGAAAAGCTTTGCAATCTGCAATATAGAAGAGACCTTTACAGCAAAGCCTAGTGTTTACTCAGAGAGATTTGTCCAGTCTGTGAAAAATTTACACTCAAGTATTTTGTTCCCCTAAGAATCATCTCTTATATGTCTCCCACTGCTCCATTTTCCAACAATCAATACTGTGCGTGAATGGTTTCCTAAAATACGATCACTTCAATTTGCCAGACTTTATTTTCTATATTGTGGGATCCAGCTCAGAATCCATAACATTAGGAGAATATAGCTATGTTGATCAGTGATACCGTTCATACACAATTTAAGTTCAAAATATATTCAGATAGCTTTCTGCAGCTTTTTAAGTGTGTCTCTCTATATTTATTGTTCATGTGTAACCTAATTTTGCTGTCAAACTGTCCTGATTTACAGGCTTCCAACTTGTTACTATAGTCAGTTATCTTCAAGCATTCTTGATTAAATTCCTTTAGTTCCTTCAGAAATAATAAAGTAACTGCTTTTTAATGCTCTGTTTAAATTATGAACACCAGCTTAGAGTTTTCAGATCTTCTTTAAGCATCCTTTGAAAGTGTATTTTTTAAATCAGTTGTATCCTCCACCTCATAAATCGTCTCTTCACTATTTGCTGATAACTCTAGAGATTCTGAAAATGGGAAGTTATCAGTCATGCTTCTCTAGTTATGCTTCCCACAAGAATCTAGCCCCAAGGAAATTTTTGCTCAGCTCTCTTCTTCCCGCACTGAGAGAGACAGACAGACACACAAACATAGAGATTACTTTTGTAAACAGATGGCTATGTGCAATTTAGAAGGTCAATTTTAAAGGAGTTTTTTTTAGAAATTTAAATAAAATATATGAATTGTTTACTGAACATTTTTAACCTTTTGACTCCATTATGAGTTTCCAGGCTATAATTTTGTATTTATAATCGTCTTGACCATCTAAAAGTCCATAGAGTGTGAATTCAAAGGATATCAAAGTCAAGTGGAAGACAAACAGAAAACATTTTTTAAAGATGAGCACTTTATGTCCTATTCATTCCAAAGGAACACCTGGTTATTTCTTCCAGTTGAAGGAACTTAAACATGCTTAAATCCTAACTTAGTTGTACTCTAAATGTTTACTCTGCATCAGACTGGGAACTTAGTTCTGGAAGCTGCTATAACCTTATTCAGTTTATATACATGTACAAAATAAAGATGTGGGTTGCATTAGTGAGAATTTATTTTACATTTTTAAAATCATTCTCATTCAATGGTTGGGAAAATAAATTGATTTCAAAATTCTCATGTATGAATTTTTATGGTTGAAGTGTGAGACTTGTACATGGTTACAAATGTATTTCTTAAGAGTCCTCTCTTTGAATCCCTTCTGCTATGATCTACAACTTCCCCAGCCTCCCACAAGGACAAAGAAATATACTGTATAATAGCTGCACTAACTAGCTAAGAGATATGGAATAAAAGAAAACAAAAACTTGGAACTTTTGAGCACTTTGCAGCAATAAAAGATGATCAGAAGCACTACCAAAACAAGATCAGGAATACGATCAAGAAAGAAAGTACACTTAGAATGTTGTTTTTGGTGGGGAACTTTGATCTAGAATGCTGCCGTCTAAGTGAGAAAGATGTGGGATCTGGATCAAATACAGACATCTCAACTAGGAATGTAAAATAAATCTACCATCATGTTCTACAGGAACATATCTGTGAGATTTCCAAAAAGGGAGATACTTTGGCATGGACAGCAGCATTAATCAATGCCCTACCAGCAACCTTCTCTTTGGTTTAAAAAAATGTGGGTTTTTTTGGGTTGCTTTTGAAAAACAAAAACTAAAAATGATTGTGTTTATTTTTCAAAAAAAAAAAAAATACGTTCAATCGTGTTCGATTCTCAGAGACTGCCTGGACAAGTCCCTGCAGTTTTCTTGGCAAGGTTAAACAGGTCACCACCATATACCTATGTAATGTCTTAGTGAGCTGCACTGGCTCCCAGTAGGCTTTTGGGTGTAATTGAAAGTGCTGGTTCCTACCCATAAAACCCTTCATGGTATAAAGGGTTTATTTGTGGGATTGCCTATCTCTGATCATTACTGCCCATCTTCAAAGATCTGGCAGGGTGGGCATTCTCTGGGTACCATCTATGAAACACTTCCATCTGATGGGACCCAGGAGGTGTGCCTTCTCTGTCACTGTTCCTCCCCTATGGAACAGCATAACCCCTGAGATTCAGATGGCTCTTAACCCTATTGTGGTAAGCCCTTGAAAACCTGGCTCTTCCCTGGGGCACAGGGCACAGGGCACAGGTTTTAGATGAGCCTGTTTTGTAATGATTTAGAAAGACTGTGGTTGGCCTTGGATGTATCATATTTTCACTGTTTTCATTTTATTTTGTTCACCGAGAGTCACAATTTGTGAGTTGGGTGGCCGTATCATTGGATTGATTAAATAAACAAATTCTATCACTATTTTAAGTTGTGCATATTGTAAACTGATCTGAGTTATTCCAGATTCAGTAACATACAAACAAACAAACTTCAGGGGCATTTTTTAAAATATCTTTAAAATCTTTGTAGTTTAAAGTAGAGGTTCTCAATAGATGGTACACATAACCCATGAGACTCAGAAGGTGGGAGACAAAAGTTACTGTAAATGATAAATATAATAACAGAATGCCTGTAAATGTACAAAAATGCTTTATGTTTCTATCATGATAACCAGGGTTCTTTGAAACAAAAGCATAATGGGCAAGAATGACAAATGACAAAATGTGTATTGTAACATCATGACACAAACTCCACCAATTTTGTACAGTATGTTGATTACAAGTATGTAAGGGTCAGAATTTCTGTCAGGACATAATGATGAATTTCTCATTTAATCTTATTGATGAAATCTTAACTCGTTATGGGTACCCTGACCAGCAGGACTTTGGTACAAGAAGTTGAGAGCCACTGCATTAAAGAAACTTAGATTTAAAGCTATGTGTGCTAGGGCAAATTATAAATAAACACAGAATGGATTTCTTTGTAGAGATTTTTAAAGAATAGTCTATGAAGGTTCTCAGTCATCCAGGTGGAACAGTCTGTGGCTTGAATCATGTCAACTGGATTTCTATTTTCTCAGTGGAAACGTTTCGCTCCTTATCCAAGGAGCTTCTTCAGTCTTCAGACTGAAGAAGCTCCTTGGATAAGGAGCGAAACGTTTCTTCTTCTTTTTTTTTTTTTAAATAAATTTTATTAAACATATAAACAATTATACACATACTTACAATGTATACAACATATTTACATTTCAGACATTTTTACAAACAAAAAGGACAATAAAGAGATAGGAAACAAACAAAAAAATAAAATAAAATAAAGAAAAATAAGATAAAAAAATAAAAAAAGGGAGAAGAAAGGAAAGAAGAGAGGGAGAGAGAAAAAGAGAGAGAGAGAGAAAAAAAAGGAAATATATGACAACATATAAACTTTTAAAATACTTCCAGTTTTCTTCTCGAAGAATTTTATGTTTCATATTGATTTACATAGCTTTTCTTATTCCGTTCCCCCCCTTTCCTTTTTTCCCCCCTTTTCATACTTCCTTTTTATAATTATTTCCTTATATTTCATAAGTTTCAATATCTTATTCAATTCAAATCTTCTAATACAATTGCTTTTCTCTTATTTTTTCTTTTACTTATAATTTTATATACTTAAGTTAATCATGTATTCCTTTTGTATATATTTTAGGAAAGGGTTCCATATCGATTCATAGTCCTCCAATTCTTCATCTTTCATTAAGTTTGTTAATCTGTTCATTTGAGTAATTTCCATTAGTTTTATAATCCATTCTTCTATTGTCGGAGTATGTTCTTGTTTCCAGTATTGTGCAAAAATGATTCTTGCGGCTGTTGTTAGGTATAATAATAGTTTTTTGCTGCTATTGTTCATCTTTTTTTCCATTAGTCCAAGTAAGTAGATTTCTGGTTTTTTTTCCATATTAGTTTCCAAAATTTTACAGATGCATAGATGTATTTTGTCCCAGTATTTTTTTGTTTTTTTACAAGCCCACCATACATGATACATTGTACCAACTTTTGTTTTGCATTTCCAACATAAATTTGAATTAATATGCTTCATTTTAAACAACTTCTCAGGAGACATGTACCACCTAAATATCATTTTGTATATATTTTCTTTTAGATTATTGCTCAATGTAAATTTTATATTTTTTGTCCATATATTTTGCCAATTTTCATAGCTAATTTCATGTCTTAAGTTTTCTTCCCATTTAATCATATAATTTTTTATTTTAATGTCATTGGTTTTTATTTCTAATAATTTTTTATATAATTTAGAAATCAAATGGTGATTTTCGTTCCATAATATATTGTCCCATCTCTTTTCTCTCTTCTCAAATTTAAACACTTTTTTATCTAATTTAAATTGTTCTTTTATTTGAAAATATGTAAACCATTGACATATGGAACCCTCTTTTTCTAATTCTTCTCTTGTTTTCAATTCATAATTTTGTTCGTTAAATTTTAATAAATTTTGGTATCTCAACCATTTATTGTTACTTCTATTTTCTTGCCTGGCACATGCCTCCTGAGGGGACATCCACAATGATATAGTTGGTAATAAAGACTTTTTGTATTTGCTCCATATTTTTAATAATGATTTTCTTATAATATGATTGCTAAATGCCTTATTAATTTTACTTTTATTATACCACATGTATGCATGCCAACCAAATCGAATATCATGTCCTTCTAAGTTTAATAATTTTGTATCTTCCAATGTTATCCAATTTTTTAGCCAAACTAATCCACATGTTTCGTAATATAATTTTAGATCTGGCAATCCCAATCCTCCTCTCTCTTTAGCATCTTGTAAATATTTTAATTTTATTCTGGGTTTTTTCCCTTGCCATATAAATTTTGCTGTGTCTTTTTGCCATTTTTGAAATGTTTGATCTATTATTACAATTGGTATTGTTTGGAACAAATACAAAATTCTTGGTAGTATATTCATTTTGACAGTAGCTATTCTTCCCAATAAAGATAACTGTAGCGATTTCCATTTTTCTAGATCTTTTTTAATTTCCATCCATGTTGTATTATAATTATTTTTAAATAAATCTATATTTTTCAAAGTTATCTGTATTCCCAAGTATTTTGTTTGTTTTATGTTTTGAAATCCTGTTTTTTGTTCTAATTCAATTTGATCTTTCTTTGTCATATTTATATTTATCATTTTAGTTTTTTGTTTGTTTATTTTAAATCCTGCTAATTCGCCATATTCTTGTATTTTTTGGTTTAAGTTATCAATTGAGTCTATGGGATTTTGCAGTGTTATGACCAGATCGTCTGCAAACGCTTTTAGTTTATAAGTTTCTTTTTTAATTTTAATTCCTTTTAAGTTTTCATCTTTTCTGATTTCTTCCAATAAACATTCTAATACTAATATAAATAGTAAAGGAGATAGCGGACATCCCTGACGGGTGCCTTTTTCTATGATACAGTCTTGTGTTTCTTCTTCGTTAATTATAATTTTGGCTTTTTGTATTCTATATATAGCTTGTATTGCCTTTATAAATTTATCTCCAAAATTCCTGTATTCTAACGTTTTGATTAAAAAATCCCAATTGATGTTGTCGAAAGCTTTCTCTGCATCTAAAAATAGTAGCATTATTGGTTTTTCGTTATGAATATGTGCGTATTCTACCAAATTTATAATTGTGCGTATATTTTCGTTTATTTGTCTACCTGGAAGAAATCCGTTTTGGTCTTTGTTAATTAGTTCTTGCAAGATTTTCTTTAGTCTTTCTGCTAATATCATAGTAAATATTTTGTAATCATTATTTAATAGGGAAATCGGTCTGTAATTTTGACAGTCTGTAGGATCTTGGTTTTCTTTTGGAATTAGAGTAATTCTGGCTTCCATCCACGATTGTGGTATTTTGTTTCCTTCTAATATTGAATTGAATAGATTTTTAAGTGGTATTATAATTTGTTCTTTAAATTGCTTATAATAGCCTGCAGATAGTCCATCTGTACCTGGAGTTTTTCCTGTTTTTAATTTTTTAATTGCGTCCTCTATTTCTTGCGTTGTAATCAAATTTTCCGTTATTTCTTTTTGTTCATTAGATAATTTTTTAAAATTACATTTCTGAATATATTCTTCGATTTTTTCCGATGATATTTGTTGTTTTTTATATAGTTTTGTATAATAGGTATGAAAAGCTTTTTTAATTTCCTCATTGTGTATTAAATCCACATTATTTTCCTTTATTTTAGAAATTATTCTTTTTTCTCTTTCTTTTCTTAATTTATACACCAGCCACCTGCCTGGCTTATTTGCTTGTTCGAAATTTCTTTGTTTTATATATTTCATTTTTTTGTCAATCTCTTCTGTCATATAGATTTTCAATTGTAATTGTAACATTTTAATTTGTTTTAGAATTTCCTCTTTTTTATTTTTATTTTTATTCTGAAGTTCTTCTTCTTTTTCCTTAATTTGATCTAGAATTGTTTGTAATTTTCTTTGTGCTATTTTTCTTTGATAATTATTTAGGGATATAAAATAATATTAAATTATTAATTAAGTCAGTCCTTTTTTTAAAAAAAGTTTTTTTTTACAAATATGAGCTATGAATCTTCTCACCAAACTGTCTCTCGCTTTTTTCTTCATTCCGAATTTTAGGCTTTTAGTCTTTCTTTTAATATTTTCCCAGTCTTGTATCAGTGAGCGAAATTACTCTAATTCCAAAAGAAAACCAAGATCCTACAGACTGTCAAAATTACAGACCGATTTCCCTATTAAATAATGATTACAAAATATTTACTATGATATTAGCAGAAAGACTAAAGAAAATCTTGCAAGAACTAATTAACAAAGACCAAAACGGATTTCTTCCAGGTAGACAAATAAACGAAAATATACGCACAATTATAAATTTGGTAGAATACGCACATATTCATAACGAAAAACCAATAATGCTACTATTTTTAGATGCAGAGAAAGCTTTCGACAACATCAATTGGGATTTTTTAATCAAAACGTTAGAATACAGGAATTTTGGAGATAAATTTATAAAGGCAATACAAGCTATATATAGAATACAAAAAGCCAAAATTATAATTAACGAAGAAGAAACACAAGACTGTATCATAGAAAAAGGCACCCGTCAGGGATGTCCGCTATCTCCTTTACTATTTA
Source organism: Charina bottae (assembly GCA_023362775.1). Lineage (NCBI taxonomy): Eukaryota > Metazoa > Chordata > Lepidosauria > Squamata > Charinaidae > Charina > Charina bottae. The sequence goes on from JALMGJ010000005.1 coordinate 11,829,551, forward strand.
TATTAGTATTAGAATGTTTATTGGAAGAAATCAGAAAAGATGAAAACTTAAAAGGAATTAAAATTAAAAAAGAAACTTATAAACTAAAAGCGTTTGCAGACGATCTGGTCATAACACTGCAAAATCCCATAGACTCAATTGATAACTTAAACCAAAAAATACAAGAATATGGCGAATTAGCAGGATTTAAAATAAACAAACAAAAAACTAAAATGATAAATATAAATATGACAAAGAAAGATCAAATTGAATTAGAACAAAAAACAGGATTTCAAAACATAAAACAAACAAAATACTTGGGAATACAGATAACTTTGAAAAATATAGATTTATTTAAAAATAATTATAATACAACATGGATGGAAATTAAAAAAGATCTAGAAAAATGGAAATCGCTACAGTTATCTTTATTGGGAAGAATAGCTACTGTCAAAATGAATATACTACCAAGAATTTTGTATTTGTTCCAAGCAATACCAATTGTAATAATAGATCAAACATTTCAAAAATGGCAAAAAGACACAGCAAAATTTATATGGCAAGGGAAAAAACCCAGAATAAAATTAAAATATTTACAAGATGCTAAAGAGAGAGGAGGATTGGGATTGCCAGATCTAAAATTATATTACGAAACATGTGGATTAGTTTGGCTAAAAAATTGGATAACATTGGAAGACACAAAATTATTAAACTTAGAAGGACATGATATTCGATTTGGTTGGCATGCATACATGTGGTATAATAAAAGTAAAATTAATAAGGCATTTAGCAATCATATTATAAGAAAATCATTATTAAAAATATGGAGCAAATACAAAAAGTCTTTATTACCAACTATATCATTGTGGATGTCCCCTCAGGAGGCATGTGCCAGGCAAGAAAATAGAAGTAACAATAAATGGTTGAGATACCAAAATTTATTAAAATTTAACGAACAAAATTATGAATTGAAAACAAGAGAAGAATTAGAAAAAGAGGGTTCCATATGTCAATGGTTTACATATTTTCAAATAAAAGAACAATTTAAATTAGATAAAAAAGTGTTTAAATTTGAGAAGAGAGAAAAGAGATGGGACAATATATTATGGAACGAAAATCACCATTTGATTTCTAAATTATATAAAAAATTATTAGAAATAAAAACCAATGACATTAAAATAAAAAATTATATGATTAAATGGGAAGAAAACTTAAGACATGAAATTAGCTATGAAAATTGGCAAAATATATGGACAAAAAATATAAAATTTACATTGAGCAATAATCTAAAAGAAAATATATACAAAATGATATTTAGGTGGTACATGTCTCCTGAGAAGTTGTTTAAAATGAAGCATATTAATTCAAATTTATGTTGGAAATGCAAAACAAAAGTTGGTACAATGTATCATGTATGGTGGGCTTGTAAAAAAACAAAAAAATACTGGGACAAAATACATCTATGCATCTGTAAAATTTTGGAAACTAATATGGAAAAAAAACCAGAAATCTACTTACTTGGACTAATGGAAAAAAAGATGAACAATAGCAGCAAAAAACTATTATTATACCTAACAACAGCCGCAAGAATCATTTTTGCACAATACTGGAAACAAGAACATACTCCGACAATAGAAGAATGGATTATAAAACTAATGGAAATTACTCAAATGGACAGATTAACAAACTTAATGAAAGATGAAGAATTGGAGGACTATGAATCGATATGGAACCCTTTCCTAAAATATATACAAAAGGAATACATGATTAACTTAAGTATATAAAATTATAAGTAAAAGAAAAAATAAGAGAAAAGCAATTGTATTAGAAGATTTGAATTGAATAAGATATTGAAACTTATGAAATATAAGGAAATAATTATAAAAAGGAAGTATGAAAAGGGGGGGGGAAAAGGAAAGGGGGGGAACGGAATAAGAAAAGCTATGTAAATCAATATGAAACATAAAATTCTTTGAGAAGAAAACTGGAAGTATTTTAAAAGTTTATATGTTGTCATATATTTCCTTTTTTTTTTTTCTTTCTCTCTTTTTCTCTCTCCCTCTCTTCTTTCCTTTCTTCTCCCTTTTTTTTATTTTTTTATCTTAGTTTTCTTTATTTTATTTTATTTTTTTGTTTGTTTCCTATCTCTTTATTGTCCTTTTTGTTTGTAAAAATGTCTGAAATGTAAATATGTTGTATACATTGTAAGTATGTGTATAATTGTTTATATGTTTAATAAAATTTATTTTAAAAAAAAAGAAGAAGAAACGTTTCGCTCCTTATCCAAGGAGCTTCTTCAGTCTGAAGACTGAAGAAGCTCCTTGGATAAGGAGTGAAACATTTCCACTGAGAAAATTTTTAAAGAATAGTTTTTAAATGTACTGGTCCATACATCTTTAACTCCAAAGAGTTGGAACCACTTTGTATGATCATGTGTTCTCCTCTAATCATTCCTTGAGCGATATCTCCACTAAATGCACAATTGTTCAGATAAATTTAACTTTGGAAACAGTTATCAGAAAGAGAGCTAAAGGTTTCACCATTTCTATGTCCTCAGAAATATCTGAGTGGTGCTATGTATTTTGTAATTATATGAAAGGGGGGGGAATGAAAACAAAATGTTTGAATTCTGAAGTTAAAGTGCAAGCTGTCAAATCTTTCCACTTTGGAAGAACATTTTTGCCCATGTTATACAACCATGTCTTTTTGTAATATATATTTTATGAAGCTACTTCTATCAGTGCAAAATTTTGTTCTTGTTCAGTTGTTTAGTCATGTCCGACTCTTCATGACCTCATGGACCATATCACACCCGGCCTTCCTGTCCTCCACTGTCACCTGGATTTACTCAAATTCATGTTCATTACATCGGTGATGCTATCTAACCATCTAATCCTCTCCCATCCCCTTCTCCTTTTGCCTTCAATCTTTCCCAGCATCAGGGTCTTTTCCAGTGAGTCCTCTCTTCGCATTAGGTGGCCAAAGTATTTGAGCTTCAGCTTCAGCATCTGTCCTTCCAATGAGCAGTCAGGGTTGATTTCCTTTAGAATTGACTGATTTGACCTCCTTGCAGTCCAAGGGACTCTCAAGAGTCTTCTCCAGCACCACAGTTAGAAAGCATCAATTCTTCAGCGCTCAGTCTTCCTTATGGTCCAACTCTCACAGCCATACGTTATTACTGGAAAAACCATAGTTTTAACTTTACGGACCTTTGTTGGTAAGGTGATGTCTCTGCTTTTTAATATGCTGTCTAGGTTTGCCATAGCTTTCCTCCCAAGGAGCAAGCATCTTTTAATTTCATGGCTGCAGTCACCGTCTGCGGTGATCTGGGAGCCCAAGAAAATAAAATCTGTCACTGCTTCCATTTCTTCCCCTTCTATTTGCCAGGAAGTGATGGGACCAGATGCCATGATCTGAGTTTTTTTAATGTTGAGTTTCAAGCCAGCTTTTGCACTCTCCTCTTTCACCCTCATCAAGAGGCTCTTTAGTTCCTCTTCACTTTCTGCCATTAGGGTGGTATCGTCTGCATATCTGAGGTTGTTGATATTTCTCCCGGCAATCTTAACTCCGGCTTGTCATTCATCCAGCCCGGCATTTCTCATGATGTACTCTGCATATAAGTTAAATAAGCAGGGTGATCATATACAGCCTTGTCGTACCCCTTTCCCAATTTTGTACCAGTCGGTTGTTCCATGTCCGGTTCTAACTGTTGCTTCTTGACCCACATACAGGTTTCTCAGGAGACAGGTAAGGTGGTCTGGTACTCCCATCTCTTTAAGAATTTCCTACAGTTTGTTGTGATCCACACAATCAAAGGCTTTATTATAGTCAATGAAGCAGAAGTAGATGTTTTTCTGGAACTCTCTTGCTTTTTCCATGATCCAACGAATGTCCAGCGAACATGATCTGAATGTTGGCAATCAGTGCAAAATAGACAATGCAAATTTCTGTACTCCAACATTCTTCAATAGCTATAGAAAGCCAAGCCAATCTATCATAATTATTTATTGCTGCTGAAGTTATGCAATCATCTCTTGAGCGACAGAAAAGAATATGCAAAGGTATGGAAAAAGATAGACTTACCTGGAGGTGACTTTTTTCCATAAAGGGAAATTATTTTAAAATAGAATTATTAAAAATAGTATTATTTTTCCCTAAAGGGAAATTAAAGTTACCTTATTTCCTCCTTCCTTCTCCATTTCCCCCATTCTTCTCTCTTTAATGAATGGTGGGTCCCAACTGTGGAAGGATGAACTTCCTTGAAACAGAAAAATGTTACATATAACTGTCAAGATCGATACTTTCTCCCCCTCTTCTAGTGGTCTATCAGGTGCACAGCTTAGGCATATAGGCAGTTGCAAAAAAGAAGAAAAGAAAAGAAAAGAAAAGAAAAGAAAAGAAAAGAAAAGAAAAGAAAAGAAAAGAAAAGAAAAGAAAAATTTTAAATTCCTTAGGGTCAGCTGCAAGTGGGCACACCGGTTTTGTAAGAAAAAAGTATAAAAAAGGGTTTTATGAAGTAGCTTCATAAAATATATATTACAAAAAGACTTTCTTGTAGATGCTTGCAGATAAACACAAAAAGAGGGGGTCTTGTAGATGCTTGCAGATAAACAGAAAAAAAAAGGGGGGGGGACTTCTAAATTTATCAGGAAATTCTACTGGAATGAAACATGACCAGAAAAGACATGGAATTGAGGAGGCAGTGGGTGGGAGAGCCAGGAGCCAGATGATCCATGGTCTGGGAGAAGAGACCAGGAAGGCAGCTGAAGTGAAAGAAGGAATCTGCAAAAACAGCCAGCATAAAAGAAAACACAGCCCTGGGCTATAGATGGTGGGGAGAAAGCTCCAAGAGGTTCAGGTGCTGAGTAACTGGGAAAGGGTGTGTTAAGGAGATAAGTTACTGTATTATCTTTCCCAAGACTGTGTTGTTGAAAAGTAAGTGTGAGAGGAGGAAGAAACAAGCAGCTCAACACTGTATTATAAAGTAAAGGAGTAGAAGTTTAAGTCATTTACATAAAATCTGTTAGTATACCTTATGGTTAGATTTTGTTAGTGTACATATTTACATTTACTCTTAGTCACTATACCATAAATATTTATTCATTAGAATTCTTGTAAATACACCATGTGCTAAGCTTATATGGCAATAAACAGTACTGTATACACTTGTTAGGTACGTGTGTATCTCTGGTTTCGTTCCTATCCATTCCTTCCATCAACAACATGTAGAAAAATAGGCAAGTAATTAAAAGTGGGACTGAACAGTAGAAAAGTCCATGACTCAAGATGAATCATTCAACACTATGCAAATAATTTGACATGAGTAAAGCATCTGGCGATAGCCTGCATCAAGTCATGGCTTCCTGATAGCTGTTCATGTATTCATGCAAACAAATGTTTTGTGCTAGCTTCTGAATAAGGAAAAACTGAGAGAAAACAGTTTAGTTTCTCATAGGAAAATATTCCATAGGAAGAAGAGTTATAGAGCTGTACAATAGCCTTAAATTACAAGAGAAGCTCTGGGAAGAAGAACTAGGAGTGACCTGGAATGAGGCTGGCACTAAGTGATATCTGTTGAAGATTGGCTATTGGCTAAAGTACAATGGTTGCTGATAAACCTATAATGGACTGATCACTGTTGATGGTTTGTGGTAGGAGAGAAGCCTGAGGACCATGAAACAGAGGAAGTGTAGAGGAGTATGAGATAACTTAAAGAAGGAATGCAAGAACAGTTAAATAAACATCAGCTTGTTGGAAAAGAAGAGGGAATGAAAAAGAAATTCAAACTAACCCTGCCCTGATTCTCCTTGGTATAAGAAGGGCCTATAGAAGAGCACAGAGAAGCCTTGAAGAAGTTATGCAACAGCCATTATGAAATCATGAGATTAGGTTGGAAAAGAGGAGAAAAACAGGAGGAGATGAGGAGGAAACTCAAGATTCTCCTGCCTTGACTTTTTTTGGTAAAAGATGGAAAAAGAAACACTGTTGTGCTTTCAAGATACTTTTATTATTGCCTACAATAGCAAAGTAAAGTTTCAGTAATTATTGTGGAATCTGTTTCCTGACCTAGCCTACCTGAAAGGGCTGACACAATCCTGAGGAAGATTGTCAAAGATCTAAAGGGGAGGCAGCATTGCAGGATGTGGTGTATGCGCCATAGATGACCCCACAGGCATGGAACATGACAGGAATAAAAGGTTTTAACAACATAAGAAAAACAGCTGCCAGCCTGATTAACTGAGAGGAATTGCTGGCCAGTATCTTTAAGCTCTTCCTTAAATCTAGAAATTAGTGGTTAGAGTAGATAAAAACAGATGGTACAAGTATACTAAGCTAAAATTATGTCTTGTAAACATATAGGCTGGTGGAGAAATCCTAAGTAGAGAGAAAAATGTTCAGTTCCACTGTAGTTTAAAATCTCAGGCAGCCACCCTTCAAATGGGCAAGAGGAAATGGGAACAACAGAATCCAGTGTTTTTTATAATAAATCATGCTTTCAAAGCTCGGCTAGGAAATCAAAACTAAATGCTGTGTATTTGTTTAACTAAAGGAACAAAAACCTGATGTGACGTTTTGCACTGTTTTCTATCAAATTCTGAGAGTTCACAGAAGCCATATACACATTTGGATCCATTCCTAGAAGCCACAAAGCAGGCACAGCTATTCAAGAGAGTCAAGAAAGGGAGCAATTCAATAAAGTCACCCTAGCTCTAATCTTAATTATTTTGCAGTAATCCAAAAATCTTTCAGCACTTTATCTTCCTTCCTTCCTTCCTTCCTTCCTTCCTTCCTTCCTTCCTTCCTTCCTTCCTTCCTTCCTTCCTTCCTTCCTTCCTTCCTTCCTCTAAATGCCCAATGGGTTGATATTTACATCAGCAACATCAAACACCAGAAAATCAATAATCAACAATCCAGAGAAATTGTATTCCTTTCACAGAAGACCTTGGAATGATCTCAGAATATTGCCAGAAACATTTCATATCAGATTGGTGCAAATTAGGCCGCAGAAAACAAATCTCAACTGGTTAGAAGTTGAATTGCCAAGTTCTTATCCTTCTCTATCTTCTCATTCTACTATCAAACAATGGGGGGCGTTGACTTCAAAGGAAATTGCTTTAGGGGAGTTTTGCTCAGACTTCATTCTCTTATTCCCAGAGATGTACTATGAGATAAAAATGACCTCCTGTATTTGTCATATTAGTGATATGAAAAAATGCACTTATTTGAGGGGAAAAATCTATTTGGGATATTTACAAAATACCTGCAGAATATAATATATGCGAAGGTGACAGTGGAATATATTTTATAATGTCAGAAGGGAATCTAAGTAAAAAAAAAGTGTCTCTTTGTATAGATTGAGATACCAAAGAGACCAGTGTCTCTTTGTATAGATTGAGAAAGAAACTTGAATTTATTGAATTTATTCCAAAGCAGATATTGTATAAAGCTGACAGCCTACTGGTCTGCTGTAATAATATTTTATTTATTTATTGAAATGTTTTATTTTTAGTGCCATTATTATTTAAAGATAAGACTTTTTGTAATAATAAGAATTTTTTCTTTCTGTCATGAGCATATGATCTACAATTTACTGAGGCAATTGCAAATGAGGAGGATAAGGAAGAAAACAATGGCAAAAGCATGAAATATGCACCTAAGATTACTTAATTTCCTTAACTGGTAATAAGCACAAAATAAGGAATAAACTTATTTCTGAATAGACATTTATTGTACTTGAACACAGTTTCAATATAGGGATGAGGAAGAATAGTTAAGTCGATGACTTAACAAAAGAAAAGGATGCATAATGTAAGATGTTTAGATGGGATTGGTCTTTCTAAATTTTTGCTAAATGTTTCCTTTGAAAAAACTTAACACACACACTTTCCAAGAATCTGATCTGTTAAGAGAATGATCAAATTGTAAAATATACTGTATACAGTATGTCAAAATGTAGATCCCCATAAACATATCAAGTACATCCAACAAATCTGATATTTTGATATATATATATATATATATATATATATATATATATATATATAGTATTATTATTAATAATACACCAAAACATATTATGGGTTTTTTTTTCATTGTAAAATGAAATTATTAGGTTTATTGTTACCAGATCTATAGCAAATCTGGAACATGAGTCAATTTGAATTTGAAAAGTGTTCTAATTCAGTCCATAGTAGAATATGAATTTATTTGTTTGCACCTCTATGACTGCATCTCTATTGGAACTCTGTCATTTTGTGTATGTCATTTGTGTATGCCTTGATGCTCATTGTTCTAATGTGTTCATTTATAATTTTCTTCTGAAACAAATGCAAATATTTATTTTGCATGTTCATATATACAGTACAAAAGGTTCTTGGTTTTACTCTGCTTTTATTATTTATCCAAACTAATCAGTTTAAACATTTGAATCTGAAATCATACACCAAGCAATTATTTTAAAATAAATAGATTTTTTTTCATTAAATGCCTTATTCATTTTTCTCATTTACAGTTTGATTCCATATAGACAAATACAGTAAAACAAACACAGTAAATATGAAAATGCCTGTCAGAGATGTGTAACATTGTAATGAATAGATTTGAAAAACAACAAACAATATTTATTTATTTATTTGTTTATTTGTTTATTTATTTATTAGATTTGTCACCACCCATCTCCTCCCACTGGAGGGACTATACCAATATACTTGGTAGCTCTGCTATGTTAACAAACAAGTACAAAATTTGCACAGTTATGGTCCTCTCAGGTTATTGGAGCCAGTAGGATGGACTCAAGGGGCGTGGTGGCTCAGCGGGTAAGATGCCAGGCTTGTCGATCGGAAGATCACAAGTTCGGAGGTTTGAATCCCTATTGCATGACAGAGTGAGCTCCCGCACTTGCCCCAGCTCTTGCCAACCTAGCAATTCGAAAGCATGCAAATGCAAGTAGATAAATAGGCACCACTTCGATGGGTAGGTAACAGCGTTCTGTACACGTCATGTGGCCACATGACCGTGGAAGCATCTTCGGACAACACTGGCTCTTCTGCTAACAAACAGAGATGAGCACCGGCCCCTAGAGTCGGACATGACTGCACAAATGTGCGGGGGAAACCTTTACCTTTACCTAGGATGGACTCAAACCAATCTCCAATCAATCCAATCAATCCTGAGTAATAAACAAAGTGATCTTCTTACTGAAAGTGTCGAATCCTGGTTGACCTCAATTCACTGATGTCTAAGATGTCAATTTGTAGTCATTTCATTTCATCTTCCAGTGTGTTGAGCTTTCCTGTGTTCATGCTTCTTACATTCCATGTTCCTACTATAATTCTATCTTTGCAGTTTAGGATTTTCTTTTTCTGTATGGAAACATCAGCAACTAGACGTCTGAAAGGCTTTAATCTAGCCACATCATAAATACCATTAGTACTCCAAAAGATCCTCAGCTCTTCCTCAGTAGCATGTTGAGGGCCATCCAACCTGAGGGTCCCATCATCCAGCACTATATCATAAATCATTTTATATTTTCTATTTATGTGGTTTTCTTGACAAAAATACAGGAGTAGTTTACCATTGTCTTCTCCCATGCAGTATTAATTGATACCTTTGCTCTTGTCACTGAAGTGATTAACTACCTCCATCATTTTCCTATATAGCAGCTTGCCCATTATAGATGCCTGCTTGTTTTAGCTTGGCAGCTAGGATAATCTTCATGCCTTAGGTGACCCTCCTTGGCATACATTCCCAGTGTTCTTTGCTCATTCCTCCCAGGAATACCACCACCACCACCATGATGAGACAATACAGCAGGACTTTGGGAGATGGTGGGAAAGATCAAGATTAGCTCTGGGACTATTTTGTCTCACTCACTTGGAACTGTAGAAGTGTTGCAGTTTAAGGGATGGGATAGATACCTGTTCCAAAAAAACAAAAAAAAAGAACCCAAAACAAAAGTAGCTTATGAAATATATTACTCTTTATGCAAATCTGTTTGGCAAAAAATTCATTGTTGCATTGCTTCCACCCATTTACACACATCCCTTGATTTTTCATTTCCAGTCTGTATTTGCAATTTGCATCCCATCCTCCTTCAGATTGATTTAAATTAAACTGAACATACTGAACTAGAAACATAATAGAAGTATAACAGAAACCATTTTAGAAATCACGCAAACAGCAAAACAAAAGTCACAAGATGCAAAATCTAGGTTAAAAAAATTTATGTGAAGAAGCCCATGTAACATAACTGTAAGGTGTTGAACTAGGACTGGAAAACCCAGGAAAACATCTACCCCTCAGCCGTGGGAACCTCACTGGATGACTTTGGACCAGTCATTTCATCTCAGTCTATTTTAGTTTAGACAGTAGTTATTCTAGGGATAAAATTAAGCTCTTCAGCTTCTACAGGAAAAGGCATCCTACAATTTTTATAGATAATAAATCTTCACCAGCACCAACATGGTATCAATGTGAATTCCAGATGAGCCTTCCTGACTATATTTTATAGTGAGACCACTGCCATTACATCTCTAACTGTAAGATACTCTGGAAAAATGCCTCTAAAGGAGATTTAATAAACCTTTAACAGCAAAATATTTCAATTAGATATATTTAAAAAATTGAAGATCTTGATTTTTTCCAGATCTTTTATTGATTGAACATACTGATGCTGGGAAAGGCTGAAGGCAAAAGGAGAAGGGGATAGCAGAGGATGAGATGGTTAGATAGCATCACCGATGTAACGAACATGAATTTGAGTAAACTTCGGGAGACAGTGGAGGACAGGAAGGCCTGGCGTGCTATGGTCCATGAGGTCACGAAGAGTCGGACACGACTAAATGACTGAACAGCAACAACAAAAACTCCTTCAAAAATGTTTGTAAAGTCCTCTGATAATGAGCCATCCTGGTCTATTCAACTGCTCATATACTTAATGTTACAGGACAAGCATGAGAAACAACCAAATCTTTGGCAAAGAGTGCTAGAATGTGCTGCAATTAATTTGTACTGCATATTCCAGCCTATTCCCTGATTAAATCCTCTGTAGTATACCAAGTTAGGGCTGGTTATGATGAGCTTTTGTCAGAGACATCTGTCAACCAAAAACTGGCTTGAGACAACCAACATTTCACTCAGGTTACTGAACAGCACACATACTGTAATGAATTTCACACAGCTGCTTAGAGCTTTGACTTCGTATGGTATATTGAATTTAATATTCCCTTATGTAGTCATATAATCAATTTTGAGACTCCAAAATTTATTACCTCCTGTCACTGGAGTAAATTTCCTGTGTGGCGAGGAACATAGGGATAAAATTTGGACGCTGCTTTCAACATTCCACTCCCCAGCTGTCATTTTGTGGTCCAGAATGCTAAATTTCTCTTATGTAAAGAGCTCCAGGTTGAAAGATAAACGTGATTAAACATTCCCAGAGAAAAGGTAAAAAGAGGAATCCTTGTTGTACAACATTACAGTGACATTAAGGCCCACTAGATAGTCGAAAGAATATTCACATGCTTAATCCAACACTGTGTAACCCCTTAAGGAAGTATTTCTCAGCTCTTTGTAGGATGATGAAACCTCAGGTTTTATTTAAGGTGGGAGATTTCCTAAACCCTGAAACACAGATTATTCATTTAAACATCAACCAGTAATCTGTGGGGGGGGGGACATACTTCAACTTTCAACAGAATAATATTTGAAACCTATGCAAAGATGTATACTCCTTTTTAAATGAATGTCTTTGTCTCAGCAGGTAGCATCAGCTAGCCATGCTTCTTTCCAGTTGGCATCTGACCAGGATCATGACTGGTTAATACTTGAATGGAGAATAGCAGGGAATTCTAGGACTGTAAACTAGACTAGAAAGTTAAAAAATGTTCTAGAAGGCAGTAGCAAATCACTTTCATACTGTTGCCAAGAAAAAATATGGATGTGTACGTTATCCATGAAATCAAGAGGAGCTGAGCTTGTCTCAGAGGGGAATGTGTGTGTTTATATTCCTTTCAGGTAGCTGAAGGAGTTTAATTCCCCAAACATTCAAACAATCCTTTAGCTGGATTGACCCTTAAGCTTCCATCCCCATATGTCCATATGAAGATGGAATGTGGAGGGGGGGGCAACTAAACCAGTAAATTCTTTCATTCTTCTTCTTACCTGGTTGTCTTGTACAAGTAATCAAGAACAACTCTGGCCTTCATCTTAGCTAGATAGATGGTCCAACTAGTTGTCATGAGGATTCACAGTAAAACCAATTGGAATAGTAAAGCAAGGTACAACTGTGTTCAGGGTAGGAGTCCTTCTTGTTAGTTGTTGCCACTGTCTGCTGCCATGATTGCTGTTGCTGCTGTTGCTCACTGAGAAGATAGAAGATAAGCTGGGCCCAAGGGACGAGTTCCAGGATGTCTAAAGAAACTAAAGGAAGGAAAGCAGCTGATGGATGAGGTGGTGGCTGTGACTGAGAAAGAGGTGCAATTTTGTGGAGAATCCAGAAAGAAAGTAATGATAAATTGGAGAAGCAGCAAAAAAGAATCCCAAGAGAAATTTCAATAACAAAAGGGATAATGGGAGACAGCTGAATCAGAACAGCTGGGTCAAGTTCTGAAATACATTAATTCCTTTCCCCATACCTTTCTCCCTATATGCAAACTCGCTGAGTAAGATGCAAGGAAGGGGAAGTTAACTATAACTTCTATAACAGAGATCCCTAGACATCACTTTACTAAGCTTAGACATGTAACAGCCATTTAGGAAATAAAATATATAGTCAATGTAAGTAATACTTCACAAGCATTATTCAGAAGGAAGATCCTACCCCTTGTCCTTATACATAGCAACCTTGAGGAAACTTAAAATAAAGCTTTATTTCATATTGGAAATCACAAAGAAATATCTCTCTCTCTCTCTCTCTCTCTCTCTCTCTCTCTCTCTCTCTCTCTCTCTCTCTCTTCTCTTTCTCTTTCTCTTTCTCTTTCTCTTTCTCTTTCTCTTTCTCTTTCTCTCTCACACACAGACACACGTCTGTTTCTGCTGCTATGTCAGATTGAAAAATCACACACACATACAGAGAGAGAGAGAAACAAATCTCTGTTTCCGCTGCTATTTTATTTTTCAGGTTGAAAAATAAAAAGCAGCTGTGTTACACTTGATCTTCAAATAGTGTTGGTAGAACAGGACATCCAATGCTAATAAACTGTATTGAACAGATGGTTCGCAGTTTTTTCCTGTCTTCACCAATTAAAGATATCAGTGTCTCTCTGGGAGAGATACCAATAGAAGAACCCACTTTGGGAATTAGTGCTCAGTGATTATTGTTGTCCATTCAGGCAATACTGGAAAATCTGTGGAATGAAAGGAGAAAAATGATCATGCTACATTGCTGGATATTTCTAGATATTTAACCCAGGAGCAACAGTATTTCCTATGAAAATCAGAGTGTATGGAGGGCTCCCTTACCCCAGTTATAGCAGATGTTTCCTAACTGTGCCAAGATGGGAGGACAGATTTTCATGGTTAGGGCCTTGGACAAGTGTGAAGTTAAAAATAGTTGACTCAGATACAAAAAAGAGGTCCTAAAGGGCACAAATGTAGAGAAGGAGAATCTCTTTTCGAGGCCTATTGCAAAAAAATTTAGGTCTACTGGATTGGCACTGCAAAATTCCAGACAACTACTAGATGCACAAAGAGATACTGAAAACTCTCATTGCTGTCATCCAGTGGTGATCCAGATTTTGTAGATTTGATAGCTCTAAAGAGATCCCCAGAAGATCTAAGATATTGTAACACTGTATCCACAATCTTATATATTTATCTGAATTACAGGGATTTTGCTGCAGGACTCTATCATGAACCTAACAAAGCATAAATACAAAATACATTGAATTCATTCTGCATTATGTCAGTGAAAATATTTCATTCCTATTCACAATCTTCTATCCCAAATGAAATCACCAAAATAAATGTTTTTTTAATTCAGCTCGAGTGTTCCTCAATAAATCTTCAGTACCTATGAACAGAGCTTTACTTACATGAAAATTGGCAAAAGAACCATTTCTGCCCCTATGGGGTTTATTAAAAAGCACTGGCAATACCTTTCTGCTCAGTATGTGTCATATCAGTTCCACAGCTGGGTTAAATTTAACAAATAATGCAGTGGAGTAGCAGTATATACACATTTCTCAAACCATTGGGAAACCATCCAAATATTTTCCCAAACCGTAAAACAAATTTATTGCTTAAAACTTTTTTCCAATAAGCTCCACAGTTAGATTATTTACTGGTTAGAAGATTTCATGAGCAACATCAACCATAAATAAAGCAGATTAAAAATTGACTTCTTTTGAAATTGCATGAGATCACAGATTATAAAACTAGGAAAGTAAGGAAAGATGTCAGCAATCTCCATCTCTACTATAAGAGTTATGGAAGGGCAGCTATCAGAGATTTCAAAATCTTAGAATGGTGAAGGACATGAATGGTGAAGGGCATGATCCTTTCACATGAATTTGGCATATACCCTCATGGCATTTTTATTGACAAGACAAGCATCTTAATAATGCCTTTGATTAATATCCCATTTTTTTCCTCTAAAAGTCCAAGATAGCATTCATACCATTCCTTCCTCCTGGTTATTTCCCACAACAACAACCCTAGTGAAGCAGATGAAGTTAAGAGATAGTGAATGACCCAAAGTCACCCAGTGAGATTTCATGGATGAGGATGAAGTTCAGCCTGGTTCTCATTCAGTTGTAGACCTCTTTTGGATAGGTAGACTGTTCCTGGATAATCATATTTCACACAGCGCCAACTACATCAACAGAGTGTCCTACACATAATCCTTTGAATTTGTTGTTTCTATTCTAATGTTTTATTTTCACTTGAATACATTCTTTTCACATTCAAATTTAGAACATAATTGCTGTATTTGGCAATATTCATGTTTTCCATAATAGTGTGAATTTCTTTACAAGCAACTAAACATACCTTGAGTGATATCATGTTTTTCTTGATCTAAATCCCTTACAAGAAAAATAAAACTGCTTATTCTTATCAGATATTTTTTCCTTGATGTCACACACACCCAAAAATGCATTTCTAAATCTATAACTTGGCAAATACTTGTTCAGAAGCTCCTATGAAACTCCTTGCATACAGGATGCAGATCAACAAATTGAACATGTATATAAAGAAACAAAGTCTCATTAATTTAATATGATTATTTATAAAGACCTATGCAATATTCACAACTGTTTCTTCAGCTGCTTAAAACAATAACTCTAATTATTTTAACTGTTCTATAATGCTATTTTTATATGCCAGGATGTGCTACAATTCCCAATCATTCTGTGATTGAAATAGAGGAGGAAAACAGATAAACAATAATTTATCATGCATTGTTTATGTAAATACATTATTCTATCTGCTAGAGACATTCATTCTAAACAATGTCTTATTCTGATCATTAAGTAGAAATTACCAGAGTTTAGCAGAAATTCTAGCAAAGCTTTCTGCTTCAGTCTGTCTTCTCAGCAATGAATTCTATTGATGGCAACAGATTCCAGAAGGTAAATGCAGTGGGGACACTCAGATCATGAATTTCTTTAGTTTGTCCTCACCTTGAACCAATTTATTAAAAGAAGGCTGGACGACTAATATCAAGGATCCATAGGCTGGAGAGTCCCCAAACTTTGGACCACACTTATATATATATATATTTAAAAATCAAAATAGATCCTGTTCTTCCCCCATTTGGCTAGCTGATGCTTTCCCCCTTTTTCTTTTTATCTCTCCCTCTCCCTCTCCCTCTCCCTCTCCCTCTCCCTCTCCCTCCTTACTTTTTCCCAGGAAGAAAGAGCTAGGCCTCTAGAGGCATCTTGCCCAAGATCTTCTTAATCCCACCAGCTCCACTGAAAAGAATATTGTACAACAGAAAATCTTTATAGCTACAAAGCTAAAAGTGTATTGCTTGCTGTGGTGACATCCACCATACACTGGAAAGGTTATGCATCATTTCTAAGTCACCTTCCTCTTGTTTAATCAATTGGATCATATACATGCATTTAATCATTATATGTCAATTAAGTGTCTCCGATAAAACTAGCACTGGAACTGATCCAAATGATTACGCAGTCCAACCTCACATATTCCATCCAACCTTTTCTTAGTAACCATCTACAAGAATCTTTTCATGTTTTGAAAACCACTCTTACAGTTCAGGAGGCATAATCCATCAAAAGTCAATCACACTATGTTCCACTGAGTGCTGCAGAATGGGTCTGTTATGATTAAGACTAAACAACTATTCAAACACAGAGATCATCTTAAAAACATGTCAAGTCAGAACTTAGCACTACTAAATTGAATGGGCCTTAATCCCAGAGTAAGGTTTAGAGCAAGGTTAGACGAACTTTTTGAGCCCATGGACCCATTTGATATGTTGAAAACATATTATCAGCATGCTCACAAACTGGTTCCCATGGCAATATGGCTAATTATAAAACTTTAGTCTACCTGGTAAGGCTGACAGGATCCCTATTCTTGTTTGAACTATCATACTGTTGAAAGGAAAATATGTTCTAAAAAGACAAACAAGACTATAGAGAACAAGCCATCAGGTTTAGAATTTTAGGAGAAATAATAAAAAAAACAGTTACCAAGAGAACTTCTTGACAAGGACTAATAAAAAGAGGAAAGCTGGTATATTCATGAAGACATTCTCACTAGTCCAAACTCTGCCATCAATAGGAGTTTCTAAAAGAAATTCAAGTTGCTGACTAAACACCCAGACATACAGGTACCAGTTGCTTTTCTGAAAGTATGTTTTAGGACCATATAGCAGGATGGTCTACATTAAATATAAATACTGTATATACTAGATAGAGGTGATGGTTATCACCTTTAAAGGTCTACATGGCACAGGGCAGGTTGTATGTGGTACCACCCTTCCCTGAAGGTATCTGCCCATTCCACCAGATCAGATAGAGTGGGCAAGCTCCAGGTCCCTTCCTTAAATGTTGCCATCTAGTGCCACCTAGGAAGCATGTCTTTTCCATAGAAGTCTCTACCCTGTTGAACACCCCCCCCCTTGAGATCTGTCCCCACCCTCGTAATCTTTCAGAAAGCCATGAAGAATTGGCTTTTCCCCCAGGCATTGGGATAGTAAGATTGGAGCCGGGGGATTGTATAGATGAGTGGGTGCTTCCTAGGGAATATGGGGTATAGATGGTATAGCTTTAGATATCTGAACCATGGTATGTTTACAACAATAGAGAAAGAGAGATGATAGATGATAGATACACACACACACACACACACACACACACACACATATATATATATATATATTTATATATATAATCAGAAAACAGTTTTGTTTTGCCCATTGATATAAAGACATACTTGCTAGAAACATACATATGTGTGTATAAAAGCTCTTGATTCTATTACTTTTATTTTGAGGAACATGAACTATCATGTCTTTTGGAAGATCTTAGGGAAAAAGATGGTTAACCGAATCTAAAATATTTAGACAACTATAGAACTTATATTCAAGAATAGTCTCCAATACGCAACATTTTTTCCATTCCAAATACCAATAATTCGGGGAAAAAACCCACCCCAAATAGCAACTTATTCCATTCAGATAAACATTCCATATCTCAACTCTAAACTATAGACAAATTCACATTTCACAAATATAAAATAATCCCAGTATCATATAAACAAAAGACTAAAATTTAGCATAACAAAGAAAAATAGTTTCTCCTTTAAAGAGACAAATTCACCAAACTTCCTTACTTTAAATAAAAAGACAGTTAAATGCAAAGCCTGTTTAGGTACCATCAAGTAACTACAGAAAACAACTTTAACACCTTCTAAATAAATAGCAGCTTTTAATATTAATAATTTTAATACTTGTTGGTGAACCTCAGGCCATTGGGACACAAATTATCCCCCAGCCCCATTTTTTGTACTTCCTGACCCACCTCCTTAAGCAAGGAAATACACAAAAAGCACAATAAAAACCCTAAAATAGGCAGGCAGACAGGCAGGAAGACCTCCCCAACTAATCCATTAAAATGCAGGAGAAAATCCTGACCCTGCCCATATATGGAAAATGCCCCTGCTTGCCTTGTGTACTTGCTTTGATGACTACAATCCTATCTCTCCCAGTGACTCAACTGATAAACTTGCCAATTGACCTTCCAGGTCAGTACAATCTTATGCACCATCAAAGAAAGGAGGGGACCCCATTGATTACACTGAGACTTACTTTTGAGAAAACTTCCATCAGTTGTCCTTGTAAGAAGCTGCCAGCAGGCAAAGTATAAGGAAAAACACATATGGCTGATTGTATAAGCAATAATAAGATTTGTTCTCAGTGTTCTTAATTAGGTTTTAACTCATGCAAGTTTGACATTTGAAGAAAAGTAGCACTGCATTTGGCATATAATTAAACAACACACAATTAACATTTAATTGTTGTGCAAAAAAAAAAGAATTAAGTGGAATGGAAATCAGGGCTTCAGTAGCCTGGCACTGTTTGTAATGCTCATCTCCAGCTAACCTTGCTTTTAATCAGCTTTCTTAGACAGGAGTTTCTCATAAACATTCTAATTAATATGGAATTATACTATTTCTGTCCTTAATGTAGTTGTCAATCACCTGAACTCAGCTATATAATAATGATTTCTCCCAACATGATTGTATAGTATTATTTGTTTCCCCTTGTTTTCTAACTGTACTATTATATCTGTCTTGTTTCAAAGGGAAAAATCATGACCAGCCAAAATCTAGCCATATAAACAGGGAGTAAACCCCATACTCATTAGCATTGATGATGTTACCTAGTTGGGTAATGAAATGTCTGCAAGCAAACAACCAAGCTCAGAGAGCACCAAGGACTTCACAGTTCAAGCCTGAACTACATATATTCTCTTCTATTGAAAATCTAGCTGAGAAAGATCAATATTTTAATATTGATTCTTTCTCACTCAACTTTGTCCCAGATATTTTTTTAAAAAAAACCTTTGGATCAGGTCAAAGATCTTTATTTTAATAATTGACCAGCCTTATAACATTGTCTTCTGGATGCTGGAACAGCATCCAGAACATGATTATTTTGGATAATCTGCATTAATCTGGTTAAAGATTTAGAAGCCCCTCAAATATTCAATCTACATTGCAAGACCTTTCCTTCCTTCTTCTAAGAAGCTGCACAAAGTCTAATCCATTTCACCTATTTTCTTATTAGATAGCACTCATAGATTCTCATCACCTTTTGTAAGCACAATTCTCTTTTTATTGAGTATGATCTTAACCAAGTCCTTTGAGACTAAGTTGCTTATTACTTATTAATTACTTGCTTCTGTTACCTATCACAATAATGTTAGTTGTCCTAAGAGAGTAGTCATTCTGCTGAATGTACACTTTGGCTGCATTCTTCTCCATCAGCAATAACATTATCTGAGGTGCATGTTCAAATGATATTGATAGATTTCAGAACTGCATTAATTCTTGCATTATGTGAAGGTCTGAAAAACTGAGATATGATTCAATGTTCTTTTGTAAAATACTGGCAAAATCACAAATTATTATATCAGGGTGCTCAGGACCCTGGAATTTCACATCCTATAGGTCATCACCACCCCCACCCCTGTTCAACTACTGTGTTCTAAAATCTCATGAACTTGAGCTTGTAACTAAATAGCTTTTCACATTTTAAACCTTTTTAGTGTTTTATTAATTGCATTTATATTTAACTCCAACTAGTCCTAACTTGATTTGTGTGACTGAATTTAGTTACACAATTTAGAATCTAAAATTATTATTATTATTATGGTTGGTCGCACGGTCAGCCAGATGTTTAAACTGGATTTGGCATTTTTATCCACCTATAGAGTCCTTCCCAAGGACCTGGGATAGGCAGATGTTATTGTTTAATATTATTAAAGGTATCATTGCAGGATGTAAGCTGTTCCAAGTAAAGCTGCCTTTTGCAGTTGACTGATGGTGATTTTGTCAGTGCCAATGGTTTTCAAGTGGTGCTCCAGATGTTTTGGAATTGCACCCAAGGGGCCTATTACTATTGATATTATCTTTGCTTTCTTTTGCCACAGTTGTTCTATTTGCAGGTCTTTATAATTTGTGATTTTCTCCAGTTCTTTCTCTTCTATTCTGCTGTCTCCAGGTATTGCAATGTTGATGATGATGATGATGATGATGATGATATCCTGGCTTTTTAATATATAACTCAAGGCGGTAAACATACCTAATACTCCTGCCTCCTATTTTCCCCTGTGAGGTGGGTTGGGCTGAGAGAGAATGACTGGTCCAAAGTCACCCAGCCAGCTTTCATGCCTAAGGCAGATCAAGAACTCACAGTCTCTGGGTTTCAAGGCCAGCGCCTTAACCAGTACACCAAACTGGCTCTCTAGTATCTTCTATTTTAGCATCTTGCACAATATTTTTCAATTGCATTTATATTCTGTTTCAGCTAGGCCCATATTAATATCTGTAATCTGTTTAAAATTTAGTATTCTGCATTTTAGTATTTTATATATTTATCAGATTAGCAATAAGTAATTTAAATAATCTTCTCCACTTCAACATTTAGCAATTGAACTTACTGCCTGTTCTAACTAGTCTTGTCTTTGTGTCACCCATTTATAAACTTTACTTTTATGGTACAAAAATAAAAAATAATAGTTTTGTCTCCTAGGCTACAAACAAAAACTGTCCTGGTTTTCAAAATAATTTTATTATATACCAAAACAAACATTAATTATTACTTAACTAAAAAAAACTTTTAAAAATCACTGAGGATTCCTAAAAATGCAATCAGATCTCAGTCCAGTTAGTTAATCACAAAATATATATGTAGGCTATATGTTTCTACTCCACAGAAACTGGTCAATTAGCACATCTCTGCAACAAACAAATATTCTGTTTAGGAATCACTATGTATACTTTAGATGTCAAATATAAATTACTTCAGTAATTACCTTATTGATGTCCACACAGAGTTATCCCATATACCTTACTGAGATGGAAATATACTCTTCCAGAGTCTACTGGAGTGGGCAGCTATAATACATTTAAATAAATTATTATTATTATCATTATTATTTTATTTGCACTTCCTTTTGCGGTACTTTGGGCTGTTATGTGAAGCTGTGCCATCAACAGAGTTTGCTTTCCATTTTGGCAGGTGAAGTTAAACTAATATAGAATGGCTTGATTTTTGCTTTCCCAGTTTCTTCAATAAACCAAACTTCCTTTATTAGGTCTGTGGCTTGAATCATGTCAACTGGATTTCTATTTTCTTAGTGGAAACGTTTCACTCCTTATCCAAGGAGCTTCTTCAGTCTGAGTAAAGTTAGTAAGGGAATCCTTAAATATGTTTCTAGGCTGGCTGTGTGACCTTGCACCTGGGGCTAGGTCATGGTTATTTTTGAGATGTTTGTTTCTAAGTCCCTTTATCATCTAAAGGAGGATCGTTAAGATTACCCTGCTGCTGTTGAGCTTGTGAAATGGTCTTAATCTTCCTAGGCACAGAAGACAAAGCAGGAAGGAAGATAGGGGAAAGGTTATGCCTGAGGCCCCCACCTCTATTCAAGGAAGGATTTTCCAAGTTGGCATGAATGGATTCCTTGACCCCTCTCTCAAACCACCTATCTTCTCTGTCTAAAATGTGAACATTAATGTCCTCAAATGAGTGTCCTTTTTCCTTTAGATGAAGATAAACTGCTGACTCTGGTCCTGTGGTGTTACTTCTCCTGTGTTGGGCCATCCTCCTGTACAAAGGTTGTTTGGTTTCTCCAATGTAGAGTTCAGAGCACTCCTCACTGCACTGGATTGCATACACTACATTGCTTTCCTTGTGTTTTGGAGTTTGAATGTAGTGTATGCAATCCAGTGCAGTGAGGAGTGCTCTGAACTCTACATTGGAGAAACCAAACAACCTTTGTACAGGAGGATGGCCCAACACAGGAGAAGTAACACCACAGGACCAGAGTCAGCAGTTTATCTTCATCTAAAGGAAAAAGGACACTCATTTGAGGACATTAATGTTCACATTTTAGACAGAGAAGATAGGTCTCTGTCATCTCAAAAATAACCATGACCTAGCCCCAGGTGCAAGGTCACACAGCCAGCCTAGAAACATATTTAAGGATTCCCTTACTAACTTTACTCAGACTGAAGAAGCTCCTTGGATAAGGAGTGAAACGTTTCCACTAAGAAAATAGAAATCCAGTTGACATGATTCAAGCCACAGACTCTTCCACCTGGATGACTGAGAACCTTCATAGACATATTCCTTTATTAGGGTTAATCACCTCTGGTGCCAAATGGTGATAAAGGAAATAAATTAGATTGCATATTCTCACCTCTACTGCCTCTCTCCTCTATTCAGTTTTGGCATAAGCAGCATGGACATAAAATTGTATGCAGTTTTTAGCAGTAGGACACACATACATCAGCGGTTACTGTTGGGCAGCAATGGAAGCAACTGATGATGGGATGGGCCAGACTTCCATAATCTTTTGTCTTCTAGTATTCTTTTCCATTTAATTATACTTTCACTATTGTGCAAGCCAACCCAAGAACTTTGCTTAATGGGGGTGACATTAATACTCCAAACAAAATCAATGTCTCCATTAAGGAACTCCTTCATTTATTTCTAAAGAGCAATTCTTTGAAGAGGAACAATTAGTAAGGTTTAATTGAATACACCACTGTAATGGCAATAAATCTGACATGGAATTTACAGTGATCACATTCAAAATATGCCAACCCCAGCCATAAATTCTATATGGGTTGTGGTTCTCAGTCTTGTTAAAAATAAAAGGGTAGGGATTTCGGAGAGGAGAAGAAGGAGAGGCAAGAGAAAGAGATTTTTCTGTTTTTTAAATGTAAATGTTATTCCCCTCCACCTCCCCTGCTAATGGAAGGAATTTGCTTAATTTGTCCCTGATTGTTTATGTTCTTCCAGAGATAACAGAATATAATATTTAGGGATGGAGGTAAACTGGCTTGCTTTTTAATGAGAACTTATCTAATTCACACTTCTTGAACATATATGCAAAACTCAGTTGCAATGATATCTCATTATCTACACTTTTCTGGATTTTATGATGCATATTTGCAAACAAAATTTGCATTAAAACAACATGTTAAGGAAACTAATATAAAATGTACAAATAAGGAAAAGATGTGCACAAATATATGTCTGTTAATAAAAGTACTGTATGTAGTGGGGGAAATGCTCGCAGCAAGTGCGCATTAGGAAAATCTCATACAAAAACAGTAGCATTAGGGAAATATACATAAAAACTCCCATGCAGACTTCAGGGAGGGAAGGAATGAGATGAGATGTGACGCAGAACCAAAATATAATAAAACTGAAGATGAAAAAATGAGAAGACTACAGATTGTGTCTGCCCTTAGTAATCCCACATTGAGACATTTGTTGGACATTTACAAACATGTTCTGTGAGTTTTAGGTTGGCTCATTAAAGCAGCCAACTTGCTAACCTGTTTGGTTCTGGCCTAAGCCTGGATGATAGCATGAAGAGTACTGTTATTATTTATTATTTATTTTTTTTATTTTTATCCCGCCTTTATTATTTTTATAATAATAAATTGAGTTATAAATAACTCAAGGCAGCGAATATACCTAATATTCCTTCCTCCTCCTATTTTCCCCACAACAACAACCCTGTGAGATAAGTTGGGCTGAGAGAGAGTGACTGGCCCAAGATCACCCAGCCGGCTTTCATGCCTAAAGTGGGACTAGAACTCACAGTCTCCTGGTTTCTTGCCCAGCGCCTTAACTTACTGTTGCTTTGAGTTCCATGAGAAAGAAAAGCAGGGTACAGTTCTTTTAATACAAAATGCAGAGCCAGTTTAATAAATTTAAAGCTCAGTGATACCAATATAATTAGAGCAATTCTTTGTGTGCTTAAATAGTATTGATTTCAAGAGGTAAGAGCTTGCTTAACTTTCTCTAGTTTGCACCCCTTCTGTCTAGATGCAATTTTACCCTGTCAGGCATGGGATGCTTATTGAGGGAAGAAAACAATATGCTCTCTTCTAGTTACTATGGCAACTCTTCTATCAGATTATATGACATAGGTCATAGAGGGAGTCAGATTTTCCTGTTTTACTAATCTTGCTGGAAATGTTAAAATCCCGTAGGTTCAGAAACAGCTCTGTGCTCTGGGTTATCTTTTTTAATCTTTACTACCACTGCAGTTATTTTTTTCCTTATATTCCATATGATTGGCATATGGTCCCATAGTGAGAAGAAATTGCTAAAATGCTGTAATTTTGAATCAGTGATGAACACTGGGATATTACGTGATGATTTGAAAAGACCCTTGTTTAATCTTCTGCAAGATAAAAAAGATGCAAGATGACATATTAAATTCTAAAGTTTATCAAGCTATCTATCAAGATCAAGCATAATACTGACATGGGATACATGGACCCTGAGTGAAAAAAATTAGTCATTTAGAATTCTATGAACTTCAATAGAGTTGTTCAATATTCTTAGTATTTGCTCAAGAACCAATGCACTTGTGCCATAAAACTTTTATATTCTAGAGGCTGATACAGGGTAGGGAAGAGGAGACTTGCTCTTTAGAAATTGTGAGACAATTTAGGAAAATTCAGGAAAAGTATTCACCCAATTTCGCTGCCCCCAAATTTGGTGGAACAATTATCCTTCTGTTTTCACATTTCTCTAGACTTTGAGATACAGTTCTCTGGTTTAAGAAAACAGTATACAGTATACAAATGTATAACTTTAGGCACCATTCCATTCAAAAATGTATACTTTGGGTGAAAGTTGCATCCTGGAAGAAATGGCTTGCAAAATAAAAGTGAGTCTTAAGGAAAAAGCATACAGATATTGCATGGAAATGTATGTGAATATATAGAACTTTTCTTGTAGAGTGTTGCAATAATGTAAGATGTAGAAATTCAGCACAAAATCCATGCTTGAAAAAAATGCAAACATATTATTTTTATTGGGAATATGGGAAGAACAAATAGGAAAACAATTTGTAAGAATTATGCAGTATATGATTACAGCAGCATGACTTGTATATGCCCAAAATTGAAAAAATCAGATTTTACCTATGATACAAGATTGGATGTTAAAACTGTTGGATATGGCAGAAAATGACAAATTGACATGCTTATTAAAAGAAAACTCAAACTGTTACTTTCTTAAAGAATGGAAACCATTAATTGATTATTTGCAACATGCAGGTGGGGCGAAGCTTATCTGGGGTTTCGAAGACTAAAATATATATAAATTGATATATTAGACAGGAAATGTTTTTGTATGTTATATATAGAGCTAGCACGTAAGATCAAATTCTTTTAAATTACTAAGACCAGAGATAAATTGGAAGTTGACTAATTTCTATGCTTTATCTTTTTCTTTTCTTTTCTTTTCTTTTCTTTTCTTTTCTTTTCTTTTCTTTTCTTTTCTTTTCTTTTCTTTTCTTTTCTTTTCTTTTCTATACACTTTTACTTCTTTCCTTGATTTGTATTTCTATTTCTTTTTCATTTTCACCTTTTAACTATGTATATCAAAAACTCTAATAAAATTTGAAAAAAAAAGAAAAAAAGAAAAAAAATGCAAACATTTTAAAAATAAAATATATGTACACATTCTGTCAGGGAGATAACTGGCGGAGAAGGAGGGGGCTCCCCCCAGGGGGAGAAACGCATGCGTAGTACTGAATTGCTTTGCTTTCCTCGCAAGAGGCTAAAGAAGACCCCGCCCAGATTTCTTGGACCTTTTCTCTGAGGATTACATTTTAGTTTAGCTGGATTCTGTCTAAGAGAGTAGGACAATAAACATTAGAGTTTCAACTTCAAGTCTCAGTGTGTTTTCCTTCACTTGAAGTCAGGACACATTCTTAGAAAAATGTCATATAGTCAATTCTAAAATTGTCTGTGATCTCTGAGTCAGAGTACTTCTATTAAGGCAAAGGGAATCATGTTATGCAATCTCTATGGGAATTTTTCAGATGAAGAAGTTTTGTTGTTTATTCATTCAGTCGCTTCCGACTCTTCGTGACTTCCTGAACCAGCCCATGCCAGAGCTTCCTGTTGACCGTCACCATCCCCAGCTCCCCCAAGGTTGAGTCTGTCACCTCCAGAATATCATCCATCCATCTTGCCCTTTGTTGGACCCTCTTCCTTTTGACCTCCACTTTTCCTAGCATAAGCATCTTCTCCAGGGTATCCTGTCTTCTCATTATGTGGACAAAGTACTTCAGTTTTGCGTTTAATATCATTCCCTCAAGTGAGAAGTCTGGCTTTATTTCCTGGAGTATGGACTGGTTTGATCTTACTGCAGTCCAAAGCACTCTCAGAATTTTCCTCCAACACCACAGCTCAAAAGCATCTATCTTCATTCGCTCAGCCTTCCTTATGGTCCAGCTCTCGCAGCCATAGGTTACTACAGGGAATACCATTGTTTTAACTATGTGGACCTTTATTGCCAGTGTAATGTTTCTGCTCTTAACTATTTTATCGAGATTTCTCATTGCTCTCCTACCAAGAAGTAGACGTCTCCTGATTTCCTGGCTGCAGTC
Organism: Charina bottae; assembly: GCA_023362775.1. NCBI lineage: Eukaryota > Metazoa > Chordata > Lepidosauria > Squamata > Charinaidae > Charina > Charina bottae. Next base: position 11,856,151 of record JALMGJ010000005.1, read on the forward strand.
AGCGTCTGCAGTAATCTTTGCGCCTAGAAATACAAAGTCTGTCACTGCCTCCACCTTTTCTCCCTCTGTTTGCTAGTTATCAATCAAGCTGGTTGTCATAATCTTGGTTTTTTAGAGGTTTAACTGCAACCCATCTTTTGCACTTTCTTCTTTCACCTTCATCATAAGGCTCCTCAGCTCCTCCTCGCTTTCAGCCATCAAAGTGGTATCATCTGCATATCTGAGATTGTTAATGTTTCTTCCAGCAATTTTAACTCCAGATTGGATTCATCAAGCCCAGCACATCGCATGATGTGTTCTGCATACAGGTTGAATAGGTAGGATGAGAGTATAAACCCTGCCGTACTCTTTTCCCAATCTTAAACCAGTCCGTTGTTGTGTGGTCTTTTCTTACAGTTGCAACTTGGTCATTATACAGATTCCTCAGGAGGCAGACAACATGACTTTGTATCCCCATACCACCAAGAACATGCCACAATTTGTTATGGTCCACACAGTCAAAGGCTTTAGAATAGTCAATAAAACAGAAATAGATGTTTTTCTGAAACTCCCTGACTTTCTCCATTATGCAGCGAATATTGGCAATTTGGTCTCTAGTTCCTCTGCCTTTTCTAAACCCAACTTGTACATCTGGCAATTCTTGCTCCATGAATTTATGGAGCCTACCTTGCAGGATCTTGAGCACTACCTTACTGGCATGTGAAATAAGTGCCACTGTTCGATAGTTTGAACATTCTTTAGTGTTTCCCTTTTTTGGTATGGGGATATAAGTTGATTTTTTCCACTTGGATGGCCATTCTTGTGTTTTCCAAATTTGCTGGCACATGGCATGCATCACCTTGACAGCATCATCTTGCAGATTTTGAACAGTTCAGCTGGGATACTGTCATCTCCTGCTGCCTTGTTATTAGCAATGCTTCTTAAGGCCCATTCAACCTCACTCTTTAGGATGTCTGGCTCTAACTCACTGACCACACCATCAAAGCTATCCCCGATATTATTATCCTTCCTGTACAGAACTTCCATATATTCTTGGCACCTTTTCTTGATCTCTTCTGCTTCTGTTAGGTCCTTGCCATCTTTGTTTTTGATCATACCCATTTTTGCCTGGAATTTACCTCCGATGTTTCTAATTTTCTAGAAGAGGTCTCTTGTCCTTCCTGTTCTATTGTCTTCTTCCATTTCCATGCATTGCTTGTTTAAAAATAATTCCTTACGTATTCTGGCTCACCTCTGGAATTTTGAATTTAATTGGGCATATCTCCCCCTGTCACTGTTGCCTTTTGCTTTCCTTCTTTCTTGGGCTACTTCCATTGTCTCCACATACAGCCAACTTACCTTCTTGGTTTTCTTTTTCTTTGGGACGTTTTTTGTTGCCGCCTCCTGAGCAATGTTGCAAACTTCTGTCCATAGTTCTTCCGGGACCCTATCTACTAAATCTAGTCCCTTAAATCTTTTCTTCACCTCCACTGCATAATCATTCGGAATATTAGTGAGCTCATATCTAACTGATTTGTGGGTCTTCCCTATTCTATTTAGTCTGATTCTAAATTGTGCAATAAGATGTTTTTGATCTGAACTACAGTCAGCTCCAGGTCTTGTTTTTACCGACTGTATAGATGTCCTCCACCTTTGGCTGCAAAGGATGTAGTCAATCTGATTTTGGTATCGACCATCTGGTGAACTCCATGTATAAAGTCATCTTTTTGGTTGTTGGAAGAGAGTGTTTGTTAGGCACAGTGAGTTGCGTTGGCAAAATTCTATTAGCCTATGTCCCGCTTCATTTTGTTCTCCCAGACCATGCTTACCTTTAATTCCAGGTGTCATTTGACTACCCACCTTAGCATTCCAGTCTCCTGTAATGAAAATAACATCTCTTTTTGGTGTATTATCTAGTAGGTGCTGCAGATCCTTATAGAACTGATCTACTTCTGCTTCTTCAGCATCTGTGGTTGGGGCATACTGTATATTTGGATCATTGTGATGTTAAATGGCTTACCCTGAATTCGAATTGAGATCATTCTATTGTTTTTTGGATTGTATCCAAGATTACTGCAGATGCTGACTGCAGCCAGGAAATCAGAAGACGTCTACTCCTTGGGAGGAGAGCAATGGCAAATCTTGATAAAATAGTTAAGAGCAGAGACATCACACTGACAACAAAGGTCCGCATAGTTAAAGCAATGGTATTCCCTGTAGTAACCTATGGCTGCGAGAGCTGGACCATAAGGAAGGCTGAGCGAAGGAAGATAGATGCTTTTGAACTGTGGTGTTGGAGGAAAATTCTGAGAGTGCCTTGGACTGCAAGAAGATCAAACCAGTCCATACTCCAGGAAATAAAGCCAGACTGCTCACTTGAGGGAATGATATTAAAGGCAAAACTGAAGTACTTTGGCCACATAATGAGAAGACAGGATACCCTGGAGAAGAAGCTGATGCTAGGGAAAGTGGAAGGCAAAAGGAAGAGGGGCCGACCAAGGGCAAGATGGATGGATGATATTCTGGAGGTGACTGAGTCAACCATGGGGGAGCTGGGGATGGTGACGGCCGACAGGAAGCTCTGGCGTGGGCTGGTCCATGAAGTCACAAAGAGTCGGAAGCGACTGAACGAATAAACAACAAAATCCAAGCTCTGCTTTAGCCACTTTATTATTAATTTTGAAGGCTACTCCTTTTGTTCTGTGGTCCTCTTGTCCACAGTAGTAGATTTGGTGGACATCTGATGTGAAGTGGCCCATTCCAGTCCATTTCAGTTCGCTGACACCCAAAATGTCTGTATTTAATCTTGCCATCTCACCAATAACCACATCCAATTTGCCCTGGCTCATAGAACTTACATTCCAGGTTCCTATGGTGTGTTGATCTTTAGAACATCGGATTTGTCGTTCACCACCAGCACCGTTGGCTGATAGCCGTCCTTTCGGCTTTGAGCTAGCTGCATCATCACATCTGGGGCTAGTTGAACTTATCCTCTGTTCTTCCCCAGTAGCATTTTGACCATCTTCTGACCTGGGAGTCCCATCTTCTGATGGTATATTTGTCGTTCACCACCAGCACCGTTGGCTGCTAGCCGTCCTTTCGGCTTTGAGCTAGCTGCATCATCACATCTGGGGCTAGTTTAACTTATCCTCTGTTCCTCCCCAGTAGCATTTTGACCATCTTCTGACCTGGGAGTCCCATCTTCTGATGGTATATTTGTCGTTCACCACCAGCACCATTGGCTGCTAGCCGTCCTTTCGGCTTTGAGCTAGCTGCGTCATCACATCTGGGGCTAGTTGAACGTATCCTCTGTTCCTCCCCAGTAGCATTTTGACCATCTTCTGACCTGGGAGTCCCATCTTCTGATGGTATACTGACATATCTCTGGTTGTACTGATCCATTTAGTTTTCACGGCAAGAATACTGGGGTGGGTTGCCGTTACCTTCCCAAGGGTATCTGGGGAAATATCAATATTATCAATCTGATATTTCTATTCATAAATGAATCTAGCATTTTCCAGAAATTGTTTCCAAGTCTCTTACTATTCTTAATATTTAATTCTGTGGGGAGAGGCTGTCCCTTTGAGCAGATTATACATCGGGCCATTATTTTTCTAAAGTTATTATCCAAGAATAATTGTCAAAATAATGCATTAAAGTGGAGGAAAATCTTGTGATTCTGTATGTAATATTGCTCTACATAGTGTAGACAATATGGATGCTAACTAAATGATCTTCTTAGTTCTAATTTTATGCAGAAGAAAGTGGGATCTCGCACCTTCCGTCTAAAAGCCCTGTCTGGTTCCAGGAATGCTTCCAAAATTTGCCATCAAAATGTTAATTTGGAAGAAAGGGGAATTATTAAATGTATCAGATGTAATCATGGTTATATATAATTATTTTGGCTGATTTAATTCATCTCAGAATCTTAGCAGGGATCACCCAGAAATTCTCAGCTGGTTAAACTGGAAACAAAAACAAAACAAAAGAATTCTGGAAGAAGATAATAGCAAGCCAATTTCCATAGTGCATAGATACAAATATCAGAAGTCAAGCTTGACTCTAAATTTTGTCCAGTTTTTCTTATTCTCCCCATCCCCAGGCTTATCTTATTCCCCCATTTATTTCTCAATGGCCCCATTTCAACTCTAATCTTGAACTAAGGTACTTGAGTTTGATACAATTAGTGTATAGAGAAAGTGATAGCTTATGAATGATATACATAGCCTGTATATGAAGACCAAGTATCCAGATTTTTAACTATGGATAAATATTATCACATATTGGCAGTAATTCAAAGTTACTAAATTGAAAAATGTGATCTATTAAGAATCTTCTGCCCAATGTTGACCTCAGCCAAGTAAACAAACAAATGGATCATCAAAGAAATCAACTCAGAGTTCTCACTCAAGACACAAATAACCAGGCTCAAATTATCCTACTTTGGACGTATTATGCAAAGACCTTCTTCTCTGGAGAAGGCTGTAATGCTGAGAAAGGTGGAAAGAAGAGGACAAGGTGGATGGATTCAATTGCAGCAGTGGTAGGTGCATCATTGGAAGACCTGAAGGAACAAGTTAGGGGCAGATGTTCATGGAGAATATCTATCTATGGAGAACATCTACTTGGTTGCTTAGAGTTGACACTGATTTGAAGGCACATAATCAATCAATCAATCAATGAATCAATCAATGTTGATCTAAGGTAGAATACAGCTGTGAAGACTATTTCGAGGCAACTTAGAAATTCAGGGTAGCAGGGTATAGCATAATGGTAGCATTACCATTATGGAAAGATAATAAAAGAACTGGATACTATGCTAACATTATACTAGCCTGCATGATATTTTCCTAGGGTAGTCCAGAGAAGTCCTCATGAGGTCCAGGCTCTTTTTTTCTCTTGAAAAAGCAGGAAAAAAAGAGCTTCTTTTGATTCTTTTCTCGGCTTCTTTTGATTGTGAGACATGGCTTTCTTTTAAGTCAAGTTTGAGGTTCATATTCAGATGCCCAATGTGCTTCTGCCTCTTAGCATTTTTATATCCTGTCAGGACATCTGAAGACATCATTCTGATGGCAGAGTGTAGGACAGATAATTTTATTAGTTATAATAATATAATAATTAGTCATGATAATTAGTCATAATAATATAATAATTAGTCATGATAATTAGTCATAATAATATATTAGTTATGATAATTAGTCATAATAATTCATAAATATCCATATGATTGATTGATTGACTGATGGCACATCTACACCCCTTTCTGATAGCTTAAGGAAAAGAAGAGCAGCTTGGTGCTCTAGGAGGTTTTGCTTGACAACTGTCATAAATTTTAATAAACAATATCAATGATAAGAGATGTTCTGAAACATGTGGTAGCAATGTTTTAGCTGATTATAGATTAAATCCATGGGAAGCAATCTGGATAAATGTGTGTATGGGAGCTTAACTGTATACTGTATGCTTATGTATCAAATGAATCAGAATTATTTCTTAAATACTGAATGAATCAGAATAAAAAAGCAGAAAGTCTGAAAGAAATTGTGGATGTTTTTAGAGAGCAATTATTAGCTCACTTCTCCAAGTTCTTAAAAATCAACTAAAAGTCATGGTTCCCTATTGCTTTATAATTCACTTTACAGAAGTCATACAGAGAAGTAAAATTTCTCTCTTCCATTGCTAATATACTGTTTTCTAATTGCCTTTCTCTAGCATCCCATGAAAAACCTCATCATTCTAAGACCACAAATATATGAACATAAAACATCTACATTTTAATAGATTGAAGTGCTCCTTCCTTATTCATAAAATGCATGGGTTTACGTCTAGGGAGGTATCAAATAATTTATTCTTTTATCATCAAACGGAATTCAGTTTGCTCATTTGTATGCATGCATCTCAATCAATATTGCTAGCATTAACTGGAAACCAGTTGAAAAGCTGCCATCTCTCTTCTCTCTTTGAAAAGCATGCTCATTCTGTCATTGGTATCATTCCAAGTAAACATAAGGCCATACTAAACAAATGTATGAAATAATTCCAGGAAAAATGTAGGAGGTGGAGCATTATACTTAAGTACTGAAAGTGTTTGTCCTACTGATAAAGTTTAGAATGCAGTTGAAAAAGTCAATTATTCTTTTGTTTGGGCTGTCATTTTTATTTGCCCTGCATCTGTTTAACTAGCAAAATATAAAGTAGCCAATTATCCATCTGTTCCTGGGTCAGCTATAAATGCACACTACAAGCCTTTTTTGATTAATTTGTGTGAGCAAGCCTGGCTCGACATGCATATACTCAAATTTTAACAACTGCTATCAACAAATGAGGAGCTGGGACTTGGGGGGTGGGGGTGGGGAGATTGACTGCTTAAAATCTCTTAGAGAATGAATTTACTGAAGAAAAAAACAGTGTCTGAACACCTGTGACAGACCATATTTTCTTAAAATGATATTTTATAATAGAAATTTTTGTTTACAACACATATGAAGCATAGCATCAGGAAAAAGGAAGGCAAGTAAAAGCAAGGATTTGTCTTGGGATAAACTAGACTATGCATAGAATTGTATGGATAGCAAAGTGTAAAGCAACCCTATATGGGATATCTAAAAAGGCTGGAAACGTGAGGCAGCCCATTTTTTCCCCAAAAAATGAAGTTCATGTGCAACATTCCTTCTAATATTTGATTCAATAATAAATCTCCATCTGCTGGCCTCTTTCACACTATGTAAGGTCACACACACTTTGGACCTTAACAATATTGGGAAGCTTTATGCTGAATATGAAATCTATGCATTTAGTTTCTAACATAGCCAAACCAAGAACTCAAAGTAATGTTCAGAACAAAATGGCTGACCAGGGAGGTAAACTGTTCCAGCAGCAGCAGTTTGAAGCTTGTCCTCCTGTCTCACAGGAGTCTCAATAAGCCTTCCAGCCTCTGGCTTGTTATTCTGGACATATAAGCAGCCCCTTATTTGGGTAGTGGAGGTGTGGTGGCTCAGTGGGTAAGACGCCAGGCTTGTCAATTGGAAGATTGCAAGTTCGGAGGTTCGAATCCCTAGCCTCGTGTGACAGAGTGAGTTCCCGCACTTGCCCCAGCTCTTGCCAACCTAGAAATTCGAAAGCATGCAAATGCAAGTAGATTAATAGGTACCACTTCAGTGGGTAGGTAACAGCGTTCCGCGTGTGTCATGCCAGCCACATGACCATGGAAGCGTCTTCAGACAACGCTGGCTCTTCGGCTAACAAACGAAGATGAGCACCGGCCCCTAGAGTCGGACACAACTGCACAAATGTGCGGGGGTAACCTTTACCTTTATTTGGGTAATCTATGGCTTTCTTTCTTCCCTCTGAGGAAGAATTTCCAGAGAGGAACCAGCTCTCTTTTCTGCCCGAGCAATAAGTTGAGTCAAGGCCAGGCAGCATAGAAGGGCAGGGGGGGGGGGGTTGTTTGCATAGGCCTGATAAGGGCAGCCCAACAGATGCTTTCTCTCTGGGTTCCTCTTTGTTCTCCTCTGTCATCTCCCTCAACCTTCTTCTCCAACCCCGACACCTTCTCCTTCATTAGAACAGCCTTTATGATCAGCAGGCACTAAGTCTGTAAATACTCATACTCTGTTGCTATGGTCCACTCACAAGGATGCTGGCATTTTCCCTTCACCGCAACTCAACAGATATATTTAAATTTATATTTGTCCCAAAATAGTATTTAAATGTATGCTTTGATTGGTTGAAACTCATAAAGGCATAATCTTTTGAATGTATAAATTTCAGTTCACACATTAGTCTGAAACATACAGATCAAAAAGGATGTGTTACTTAAGACTGCAAATAATCAGTTCCTCAAACATACTTAAACTGTATATTTTTCTTTAATTTTCTGCCCTCTAGGACTGTGCAAAGAAATGTGGATTTTTCTCTGTGATACTAAAAACAAATAAGATATGCTAACCTACTTTCCTGCATGGCTTTATTCTACCATCTTGGTCCATGAAAGGAATAACTAACTGTCCAGAATACAGATCCCAATAAAAATTATGAGTTTATTCTTCCTCCATCCACTTGGGATATGTCTGTAGCTCTAACTCTTATTTTCAAGCACAGATAATCATAGATTCCTTGAGTGGATAGAAGCAAAATCTCTGTGCCCAGGTAGAGTGGCAATGTTCTATTTGTGAATACAGTTGAGTTGTTGCTGGCTTGTGGATAAATGATTTGAAATTCTTCATATCAAAATGTATTTTATTTCTTCATATGAGTAGCCCAAGTTAGTTTCTTTATCACTATTCATATGAGCAAACAGAAGATGTTGTGTTTTTTGGAATGCTCCAAATAACATATTAACAAGGGCAATGTACTATGGATAAGGCACAAGGAAATCTCCATTCAGTCTGACCTTGTTGCATTTCTCAGCCTGAATGAGCTAGGAAGTGAAAAAAAAAACATAACATAAAATAAACTGCTTATTATCTAGAGAGCATGATGAAATTTCTAAGCATTTCTTTTCTGAATTGAGAATGCTGTGTCCAGAGAAAGTAATTGGAAATTGGACTGACTCTGAGCACTTAAGATGATTGCAAAGCTTTGATTTTTATGTATTGTCGAAGGCTTTCACGGCCGGAGTTCAATGGCTGTTGTGGGTCTTCCGGGCTGTGTGGCCGTGTTCTGGAAGTTGTGGTTCCTAACGTTTCGCCAGCATCTGTGGCCAACATCTTCAGAGGGCAGGAGCACAGATAGAAGCAAAATCTCTGTGCCCAGGTAGAGTGGCAATGTTCTATTTATAGAGCTAAATTATAGGAGATTAGGTGGGGTTTTTTGTTGTGTTGAAATGTTAACGAGTGGCTGATGAGCGTGATTAGCATGTTCATTGTGAGAAGTATTCCCATGTCCTGGTGGTTGGACTGAGTTCGTTGACCTTTTGCAGGCTGTGTTTTTCAGGACTGGTAGCCAGGTTTTGCTAATTTTTAAACTTTCTTCTTTTTTATTGTAACTGTGCTGGTGTTTGTGAATTTCAATGGCTTCTCTGTATAATCTGGTGTAGTGGCTTTTGGTGTTGTCCAGTATTTCTGTGTTTTCAAATAGGATTTTGTGTCCCGTTTGCTTGAGAGCATGTTCAGCTACTGAAGATTTTTCCGGTTGCTGTAGTCTGCAGTGTCTTTCATGTTCTTTTATCCTGGTGTGAATGCTTCGTTTTGTGGTTCCGATGTATACTTGTCCACAGCTGCATGGTATGCGGTATGCTCCTGCAGCGGTGCGGGGGTCCCTTTTGTCTTTTGCTGATTTTAGCATTTGTTGTATTTTTCTGGTGGGTCTGAAGACTGTTTGAAAGTTGTGTTTTCCCATCAGTTTTCCCATGCGGTCAGTGACTCCTTTGATGTAGGGCAGGAATACTTTGTTTGTGGGGGGCTGTTTTTCTTCAGTTGGATGTTGTTTTCTTGGTTTGATGGCTCTTTTTATTTCATTCTTGGAATAGCCATTTGCCTGTAGGACCCAATTCAGATGGTTAAGTTCATTGTTGAGAAATTGGGTTTCACAGTTTCGATTAGCACGATCCACCAAGGTTTTGATCATGCCTCTCTTTTGTCGTGGGTGGTGATTGGAATTTTTGTGTAGATATCGGTCCGTATGGGTGGGTTTTCTGTATACTTTGTGTCCTAGTTTGAGGTCCGGATTGCGTATTAAAAATTAGCAAAACCTGGCTACCAGTCCTGAAAAACACAGCCTGCAAAAGGTCAACGAACTCAGTCCAACCACCAGGACATGGGAATACTTCTCACAATGAACATGCTAATCACGCTCATCAGCCACTCGTTAACATTTCAACACAACAAAAAAACCCACCTAATCTCCTATAATTTAGCTCTATAAATAGAACATTGCCACTCTACCTGGGCACAGAGATTTAGCTTCTATCTGTGCTCCTGCCCTCTGAAGATGCTGGCCACAGATGCTGGTGAAACGTTAGGAACCACAACTTCCAGAACACGGCCACACAGCCCGGAAGACCCACAACAGCCTTTGATTTTTATTTTAGCAAAATGTTTGTTCTTAGAATGAAATGTCACAGGAGAGTTTGCCTAAAACATCCTATGCCTAGTGGCAGATAGCCTTTTCCTACAATATTTATCAACAAAAATGATAGAAAAATAATTAACACTCATTTCTGATCTGTATCACTTTCAGACATTCAGAAATCCATTTTGTTCTGCTCCAGCATTTACCTATCAATCTCTATACATATTTAAATTCACATTAAAAATCTCCCAAAATATTTGCAGGCATTCCTTCTTTGAGCTAAGAAATGCATCAGAGAATATCATATTCCTTAATAATCCCTCTAGGGATTATTAAGGGGGGGATGGGGGATTGGTTCTCATTTTAATACAGACTGATCAACATCACACTTTGCTAACTAAAAGGCAATTGAAAAATAATTTAGTTTTCAGTTTTTGTACTAGATTGGGCATATAGTTGATTAAAAAAACAAATATCTGAACATTCTGAAAAAAATGCATTGAGAAATACGTACATTAGGGGAATTGGTGTACAAACAAGCATAGGGAGAAGTAAGCACAAATATGCTTAAAATTTTAAAAGATGCATACAAAAAATGCAAATGAATTTTTGGTTGAAGCTTTAAAAATATGACTGCAAACTGAGGTGGAATAAGTGGAAACAAGCTTGGGCTTGAAAGAATGCCAGGGTTAAAGGAAGTTCTGCAGATATCTACCCCTTTGTGTCATATATAAAGGTAAAGGTTCCCCTCACACATTTGTGCAGTCGTGTCCGACTCTAGGGGCCGGTGCTCATCTTAGTTTCTTAGCCGAAGAGCCAGCATTGTCCGAAGACACTTCCACAGTCATGTGGCCGGCATGACGCACGTAGAACACTGTTACCTACCCACCAAAGTGGTACCTATTAATCTACTTGCATTTGCATGCTTTCAAATTACTAGGTTGGCAAGAGGTGGGGCTAGTGCGGGAGCTCACTCCGTCATGCGGGACTAAGGATTTGAACATCCGAACTTGTGATCTTCTGATCGACAAGCCTGGCGTCTTACCCGCTGAGCCACCTGTCGAGACCTGGCAAGTTGGGAGGAGGCAAGAGTAAAAACGCAGAGTACAGCTTTCAAAGCTATAAATCTTTACTGTAGATAAACCAGTATACATACGGTACAAGCAGAAGAAACAGCTTAAAAGCAGAAAATTCAAATATACTTCTCTTTTCTTGCTTCCATCAAATACAAGACTTAAGGAACACAAACCTGGCAAACAGTAAGCCAGTTGGCTACACTTCAAAGTCTTTTGTCGAGAGCAAAAGAAAAACACTTGGTAATGGCTACCAGACAAGCAGAGTGAAGAGCAAAGAAACTCATTACCAGTACATCTAGTTATACTCCCCTGAACCAGATCTGATTGGTCAGGTTACAGATCTGGAGACTCTAAGGACAGAGTATAACCTGCCAGTAGGCAGCAATGTTACATCTAGCAAGCATGCGTCTCACCCCCCTGCTAGTTTGAAGCAGGCATCTCAGGAAGTTAGACAAAACATCTTATCAGCCTGTGAAGAACACAATTTGCAACTACTTTCCCATGAGAAATTTGACAACCCTCCCAAATTGCTTTCGGAACACTGTAGCAATGAGTTTTTAACAAAGCTGACAACATTGTAACAGAAACACAGTTAGTACATTACTAAATATCAGATTGTTCAAGCCCAAGTTTGGTAACCATGGTCTCATGTTTCAGAATGGTTAAGGACTTGGTAAACACATCTGCAAGTTTCTGTTCAAATACACAATACCCTAGATCGATGAAGTTTTCTTGAATGGCATGACTCACATTCTTGTACTTAACATCAATGTATTTAGTGCGACTTCTTACATTTTCTGTAAGAGCAAGGCCTATACATGCCTGGGAGTCTTCAAACACAGTGTAAGGCAATGATACATGTATGGCCAGATCAGTGAACAACTGATGAAACCAACGTAATTCAGAAACTGTCTCAGACAGGTCTATGAAGGTTCTCAGTCATCCAGGTGGAATTGTCTGTAGCTTGAATCATGTCAACTGGATTTCTATTTTCTCAGTGGAAACATTTCACTCCTTATCCAAGGAGCTTCTTCAGTCTGAGCAAAGTTAGTAAGGGAATCCTTAAATATGTTTCTAGGTGGCTGTGTGACCTTACACCTGGGGCTAGGTCATGGTTATTTTGAGATGTTATTTCTAAGTCCCTTTATCATCTAAAGGAGGATCGTTAAGATCACCATGCTGCTGTTGAGCTTGCGAAATGGTCTTAATCTTCCTAGGCACAGAAGACAAAGCAGGGAGGAAAATAGGGGAAAGATTGTGCCTGAGGCCCCCACCTCTATTCAAGGAAGGATTTTCCAAGTTGGCATAAATGGATTCCTTGACCCCTCTCTCAAACCACCTATCTTCTCTGTCTAAAATGTGAACATTAATGTCCTCAAATGAGTGTCCTTTTTCCTTTAGATGAAGATAAACTGCTGACTCTGGTCCTGTGGTGTTACTTCTCCTGTGTTGGGACATCCTCCTGTACAAAGGTTGTTTGGTTTCTCCAATGTAGAGTTCAGAGCACTCCTCACAGCACTGGATTGCATAAACTACATTGCTTTTCCTGTGTTTTGGAGTTTGATCTTTGGGGTGTAGAAGCCTCTGTCTCAGTGTGTTGGTGGGTTTGAAATATACACGTATGTGGTGTTTGCCAAATATCCTTTTTATCTTTTCAGACACGCCAGCCATGTAAGGAATGACCAGGTTCTTCCATTTTCTCTGAGTCTCAGCCTTATCTGTCGCTGTTTTAGGTCTGGTAGATTTAGATTTGGTGAAGGCCCAATTTGGATATCCACAGGCCTTCAGGGCTGTTCTCAGGTGTTGATTTTCATTCTTTTTGGAATCCATGGAGGTGGGGATGTGTTATGCTCTGTGTGACAATGTCCTGATGACTCTTAGTTTGTGTTGCAGTGGATGTCTCAGACAGGGCAGCAAATTCAGCTTCAGCTGTTGAAACTGCCACTGACGTTTGCTTTCTAGATCGCCAGGCAATAGCAGAACCAGCAAATTGACAGAGTAAACCACTAACAGATTTTCTATCCCCCTCCTCTGCAAAAGAGCTGTCAACATAAATTACAGGAACTTCAGGTCCCGTAGCTGACACTTTAAGACAGAGGTTTGCTGTGCCTTTGAGATAACGCATGACCTTTTTCAACCCTTGCCAGTCTCGCATAGATGGCTTGGCCACTTTGCGGCTTAGCACCCCAACAGGGTATGCTAAATCAGGGCACGTCCACTGCACTAAGTGAAGCAAACTGCGTACTGCAGAGTGATATAGATCGGGTTGAGGACAAGCTTCCTCACACATGTCACTCTGTAGGAAATCAAGAACCATTGGGGTTTTTGTAGGTTTTGCATCTAACATCTCAAGATGAACTAACAACTGATCTATCTTTTTCTTCTGACTCAGATAGAAATCCCCACTCTCAGACCTGGACACTTCAACACCAAGATAATATTTGAGTATGCCCAAATCCTTCAGCTGGAAATACTGCTAAAGCTGGCTGGCAAATTCTTGTACAAGGTGTAAGGATCCAGTAGCTAAACAAAAATCATCCACATAAGTAAGGAGTACTGTATAGTCACTCCCAGAACCTCTTATGTATACACAGGGATCAGCAAGTGACTTTTTAAATCCCAGTTTTGTCAGAGCCAAATCTAAGCACTGATGCCAACAACGACCGGCCTGCTTTAACCCATAAAGCGCCTTGTGTAGTCTATAGACTTTCTGGGAATTGTCACATGTGTAGCCAGGTGCCTGTCTCATGTACACTGTTTCAGGGAGATCTGCATTCAAATATGCTGTGTCAACATCAAAATGATGGACAACCATACCACGCTGTGCAGCCAGAGACAGTACCACACGTAGAGATTCTGGCCTAGCTGTAGGTGCATAAGTGAGATCATAGTTCACAAACTTCTCTTGTGAATACCCTTGGGCAACAAGCCTGGCTTTATACTGCACAGTGTTATCAGGAAGAATCTTCTTTCTGAACACCCATCTGGAACCTACAGCTTTCTGGGATGGAGGCAGGTCAGTTACTTCAAAAACTTTCTGATGCACTAGAGCCTCAAACTCACTGTCCATAGCTGCGTTCCATTTCACTTGCTCTTCTAAAGGCAAGAACAATACCTCTTGAAAAGACTGAGGCTCACAGGTGATTTGACACACTCTCACCTGCTGAACTACAAACCTGTCAGGCTTTACACCCTTTGTGGAATGAGAGGATCTATGAGGAATAACAACTGTGCTTTCCTCATCACTTTCTTCCTTTCCACCAACTGATTCCCCCTCCTGGCCCTGAACCTGCTCAGGTGAAATGTCTTTTCCCTTTACCTAAGGGGACCTTTTTGACACATAAGGATATTGGGGAACAAAAGGTACCTGGACTGGTGTCTGTCCATCTACAGGAGCATGGACAGTAGGTTTTACACTAGACTGCAATAGCACTTCTTAACTAGCATGTAACCTTTCCCAACCAGTAGGTTGCTCAAAATTAGCACTTCTGGAGATCACCACTTGACCATGGCCTAATGAAAAATGACAAGCCTTGGACTCTGATGAATAACCAACAAACCTTAAGCGTTGTGCTTTTGGTTGGTTCTTCCTTCATTGAGACCTGGGGATTTCAACATATGCAAATGTTCAAAAAACACGCAGGTGCTCCAATGAAGGGCGCTTGCCAAACAGAAGAAAGTAAGGCACTTCCTTTACAGCTGAATTCCAAAGCCTGTTGGTTAAAAATACTGCAGTTAAGGTAGCCTCACCCCAGAAACGGGATGGCACCTGAGCATCCAACATCAGGCTATTTTTAATGGTATTGACAACACCCATTTTTCTTTCTGCAACCCCATTTTCAGCAGGAACTCCAACATTGGCAAGTCTATGGGAGATTCCTTTCCTACGAAGCCAATTCTGGAACTCATGGCTTAGGAACTCTCCTCCACGATCAGACTGGAATTGACCCACTTGATAACCATATTTTCTCTCTACCATTGCCACAAACTCTTTAAAATGAGCAAAGGCCTCCGCTTTAGACTTAAGCAAGTAGCAAAAAGTAAAGTGGGTATGGTCATCTACTAGAAGGAACAGGAAACGTGCCCCACCCTCACTTGGGGAATAGGGGCCAGCTAGGTCTCCATGAACCAACTGAAAAGGTCTAGTAGACACTCTGTCACTTTTCCTAGCAACAGGTGCAGTCCTGATCTTAGATTGTTTACACACAGTACAATCTAGGAAATTAGCACACTTTTTGAGTTTTAGCTCAGGATACACTTTGGCCAGTTGAGACAAACTCCCCCACCCGGGGTGTCCCAGTACTCTGTGAAAATAATGGATGCATTCATGATGTGGGGGAACATTGGATACACAATTTCCAGCCACCACCTTCTTCTTGGGAAGCATCTCATACAATTGATTAACCAGTTTTCCTCTAGCACACTCAGCTCCATCTTTCTCAATAGAACATCCAGAACCCTTAAATACAACAGTATACCCAGACTTGACCAGGGCTGGAATGCTGAGGAGGGAAAAATCAAGTGTAGGAACACATAAAATATTTTGAACAATTTGCCCCAAACAAGGGATATGCAGATCACCTTGGGCAGACACGTTTGCCACAGAACCATCAGCTAGAGTAACTTGCTGGATTCTAGGCTTGCATTTTGTTAACAATAACTGTTCATTGTTTACAATTATTTGACTCCAAGCCGAGTCTAACAACCAAGTCTCTGGAGTTCGCTCACATCCAGTAGTCAGCAGAGCAGAGGCTAATTGAGTACGTTGTCCAGCTGGCTTCCCCTTTCGGCGTCGAGCAGGCTTCTTCTCACTAACACCATCTGCTGGACGACGTGGCAGGGGACAGTCTTTCAGTAGATGCTGGGAAGAATTGCACCGAAAACACCTCCATACAGCACAAGCCGATTCTACGCCTGGAGGAGCACGCTGCTTGGAATTCTCAGGAACAGAAACAGATGGCTTACACTGCAGAATCTGAAGGTCACGAGCCTGTTGCACCTCCAGTAGCTGGTTTGTGAGATAATCCATGGTAAGATCACAAGGACGCAACGTCTGTGCAGCTTCGACCAACATATTAAAACTGCTGTCCAAACTTGACAGAATTATACAGGCTCTTTGAGGCTCAGGCAATAACATGTCTCTCTCCTCCAATTCAATAAACAAAGTCTTAATTTGGTGGAGATGGGTCATAACATTCCCACCTGGTTGCAGCTTCAAGTTGTAAAGCTGTCTTGACAGTCCAACAATGGCAGCAGAGGTTTGCCTTGAATAAATAGCTCGAAGAGCGTCCCAACACTCATGAGCAGTCTCTAAGTTTGTGATGTGAATCAGTTCAGAGGATTCAAGCCCCAAAATCAAGTTGCCATAAGCACAGTCCAAACACAATTGCACCTCTTCAGAGGGATCCTCTGGAGGAGGGTTTGTCACATACTGCCACAAGCCTTCTTTTAAAAAGAAAGATTTAACCTTGATGCACCAGGTCAGATAGTTATTGCCATTTAAACGTTCAAATGGCAGACTAGTCAGACCCTGAACAGCCATGCTGACTGCTCAAACAAAACAGTTACTCTGAAACCAGCCTCTAAAACAAACTCCCATTTATAAATCAAACAGGCACAAAAACAGCCAGGAACACAGCAAAGAACGTAAATCTCTCTGGGCAACCATAACCTGTCGAGACCTAGCGAGTTGGGAGGAGGCAAGAGTAAACATGCAGAGTACAGCTTTCAAAGCTATAAATCTTTACTGTAGATAAACCAGTATACATACGGTACAGCACAAGCAGAAGAAACAGCTTAGAAGCGGAAACTTCAAATATACTGTACTTCTCTTTTCTTGCTTTCATCAAATAAAAGACTTAAGGAACACAAACCTGGCAAACAGTAAGCCAGTTGGCTACACTTCAAAGTCTTTTGTCGAGAGCAAAAGAAAAACACTTGGTAATGGCTACCAGACATGCAGAGTCAAGAGCAAAGAAACTCATTATCAGTACATCTAGTTATACTCCATTGAACCAGATCTGATTGGTCAGGTTACAGATCTGTAGACTCTAAGCACAGAGTATAACCTGCCAGTAGGTGGCAGTGTTGCATCTAGCAAGCATGTGTCTCACCCCCCTGCTAGTTTGAAGCAGGCATCTCAGGAAGTTAGACAAAACATCTTATCAGCCTGTGAAGAACACAATTTGCAACTACTTTCCCATGAGAAATCTGACACCACCTACGCCCTTTTGTGTCATATATACCCACATACTAAAGGACTTGGCCACTTCCATAATAATGTAGGAGGAGAGCTGTTTTAGTCCATAGTGGCAAAAATCAGAAGGAATCTAGTACCACTTTTCCTGACTAACACATTTTGTTCAAAGGCATAAGCCTTCAGGAGCTTTCAGGAGCTCACTTCATCAGATGCAAAAGGTGCCTAGACTGATGTAGGATTTAAATTAAGGTGAGGAGGGAAAAGGTGGGGGAAATAGGGTGGTTATGCGGATGCAGGTTACATGTGAGACAGATTACAAGTGCCTTATCAATTAACAATTATAATGTGTTAAAAACCCATTTGGTGTTTGTTGAGATCTTCTGTAATAGCATCACAAAATCAGAGCTTTATTTTATATTTTATATTTTATATTATTTTATATTATTTTATATTTTATATTTATTTTTTTCTGTATAAGATTGAGTATAATATTCCATATATGATTTACTCATATAGGAAAAGAATAAACAAGATACTCTCCTGGAGATTATGGATGGAAGCTGCCTGCTCATTCTCTGTGGTCCCATTTGCACTGGCGATGGACATCCCTAAATATCCTTGGGACAGGCTCTGCCTGTTTCCAGTTTCTGTTGCTCCTCAGCCTTCGAGATCGAACCTTCTACCAGCTGCATAGCTCCTTCCTCAATTTCTGACATGATCATAGTGACTTGTGATTGTCTTTTATATGTAGATGGCTTATTATTTTCATAAAATACTTGAAAACTAGTTTTTATCTTTCCCTGCTTGTAGCTAGCACTTTGTATACTGTTAGAAAGTCACTGCCAACTTCTTACCTAGACAAACATCTACAGTGTTACAGCTGATATGAGAAGACAGGTAATGTAAAATTGCAAAATTAGCATATAAGGCATAAAATGTATAATTTATAGCAGCTGTCATTTAAATTTCCCCTTAGTCTTTTCATATTGTACTCCAGATATGGTGTTCAATTTCAATTTATCTTTTTTCCCCTTAGTCTCAGTCCTGAAGGTCAAACTGAATGCAGTTTTCCTTTAGACAGTTGGAATCTGAAGTCAGATTTTGAATTTGTTGACCAAAAGTTGGCAATAAATTTCCATGCTGAAACAACACTGACTACTTGTTGAATCTTTCATTTGAAGAGAAAACTCTTTGCAGGAAAAAAATGAAAATTCTTATTCACATTTTTTTTCACAGTACAGCAAAGGATTAACTTCTATATTTTTCACCTTAATATTGTAAAGGAGAACAAACATCCATGCAAATTAAATTATGCTTCAGTGCAAGCCATATTTTGTGACAATGTCACGTATATTAAACATTATATGAATTTAGCAAAAAGACATATTCTCCCCCCCCCTTTTGCACAATATAGATTTCAGTTGTATTGATCATGGGACGGTAATTTGTTGAAACCTTCTTCCCATATACTAAAGGCCTTATTTATGTCAATAGAGACTGTGACACAGGAACTACTAATAGGTAAGAAATGTGATAAGTATGGATCTCACTTGCCCCACAGCAAGCAAGAGACTGTAATAATTTTATTTTATTTTATTAATTAATTTTTATCCCACCTTTATTATTTTTATAAATAACTCAAGGTGGCGAACATACCTGATACTCCTTCCTCCGAAGAGAATATTTGTAGCTCAGGGTTGAACTGTGGAGTCCTTGGTGCTCTCTGAGCCTTGTTGTTTTCTTGCAGACATTTCATTGCCAGGCTAGGCAACATCTTCAGTGCAAAAAGGGAGTGGAACTTGCTCTCTGTTTATATACCCTGGCTAGTCCTGCCTGTGTTGGTGGGGGTGTTGTACTCTCCTTGGTAGTACTTTGATTGGGTTGTTGTTTGCTGCTTGGTTGATTGACAGAGTTAATAGTTCCTTGATTAGGGTCTATTGTGTTGTTTGATTGCTCCTCTGCTGCTAATCTTGCTGTTAATCTTTGCCTATCTCGAGGAACAATTAACTCTGTCAATCAACCAAGCAGCAAACAACAACCCAATCAAAGTATTACCAAGGAGAGTACAACACCCCCACCAACACAGGCAGGACTAGCCAGGGTATATAAACAGAGAGCAAGTTCAACTCCCTTTTCGCTCTGAAGATGTTGCCTAGCCTGGCAATGAAACATCTGCAAGAAAACAACAAGGCTCAGAGAGCACCAAGGACTCCACACTCCTTCCTCCTCCTATTTTCCCCACAACAACAACCCTGAGAGTTAAGTTGGGCTGAGAGAGAGGGACTGGCCCAAGGTCACCCAGCCGGCTTTCATGCCTAAGGTGGGACTAGAACTCTCAGTCTCCTGATTGAGCATGAGGAATTTGGGGAAGACAGTTGGTAAAGTGCAGGAGTGAATGGTCTCTCAAGTACGTAAAAAAAACACAATATAAATCTGTTTGGCTGAAGAATGTGGACAGCAAGGTTTTAACTTTAAAGAAGTTTTAAACTGTTTGACAAGACTTAGGAATGACTAAGGCAGAAATATCCCCCTGGAATTATAAGAGAGCTGACTTAATCTTGGAAAGAAAAGGCTGGAAGGAAAGCTCAAATACTCAGGAATAAGAAAGTTCAATTACAGTAATAGTGTTTTAAAAAATCAAATATTGTGAAAATGTACCATAAAGAAGTGAAAGTTCTGATAAAGAAAATTATGAAAGACTCCGTAACCATATGCTCAAGTATCTCTTTCTGAAAGAATGAAATTAATCTCATTTTATTTATTGTTATTTTGGTTATATTTAATAAAAGCAGCTTTTAGGGGATATCTGATAATTAGTCTTTGGTTAATAAGCTCACATCTAATTCTCTTACCCCTTGAGAAGATAGTATCCCTCATAAGGAGCTAAAGAATTACTTAGTGGGCAAGTATGAGCAAGTATAAGTGTGAGATGGGCCTCAATAGAGGTACTCAATGAGGCAAAAAGAAAGAAAACAGTTCTGAGGGAAAAGTCTGATTAAAGAAAAAAGGGGGATCTGATTACCTCAATCTCCACATTAATACAGTTGTATCACAAATATAAGGGATAGAAATTTAACAAAAAATGGCAAGATTCTCAAGAAAGTGAACTGTGCCCTCTCTACTAATGTTACACTTGTTCTGTGGTGCCATGTGGAATCATACACATATAAAGAGAATTGCACTCAATTGAATGCAGTTTTTAAGCACTTAATTGCACTCAATTAAGTCTGGAGGTTCTTAGGCAATATTATCTAAAATATAGACAGCTTTTTACACTGAGGAAAAAAAACAAGCATCTACTTTTATCTGACTGCCTTTGCTCTGAACAAAGAAAAATTATACTGATAAGGCTAGAACAGCAGCTTATTGGAATACATTTTTGGATTGGAAAGAAGTTTAGGTCTCTTACCATGAGTTTATTCAACAGCTTCTGCCACATTAAAAACAAAAACATTCTTTCAAATGTGTCTTCATAGTTGGCGAAGTATGAGAAGTGGGGGTTCAAAGTACCTCTGGCATTTCAAATGTTCTATATAATTAGTTCTTTTTAACTTGCAGCCTGTGGCTATAAACACATGCATACTTCTCAAAATTGAAAAGACCTACTAGGTCACTTCAAGTCCCTGACAGAAAATTATTGTTTTTGGGAAGGTCCAATATACAGTTTAGCTGACATTGAACAAGGTTTGAAGGCCTGAAAGCCTGGAATAGAAACTTAATTCCTTGATTTCTAGTCAGGAAGAAAACATTTTGGCATAATTCTTAACCCTACTTTTCTGCCAATGGAGAGAGAGCATGGGGATACTTTAGAGTTGAACTCTAAACAGACTGTTACAACCATGCAGCATCACCATAGCACACAAACCAACAAAAACCCTTCAGAACATCGTAAGTAACCCAAAAGACCCAGTAGCCCAAGAAGAAAAAAATAGGAATTATCTACAACATACAGTGTAAGGACTGTAACAGCCAGTATGTAGGACAGACAGGCAAAAGACTAGCAGAGCACATCCACGGACACCAACTAGCAGTCAGAAGACACGATGAAAACTCCTTAATCCCACAACACATGGACAGACTCAACCATACTTTCAACTGGGAAACTGTCAGCATCCTAAACCAAGCCAAATCCAAAAACCCTAGAGAATTCCTGGAAGCTTGGCACTCAGACAAAGCAGCCATCAACAGACACATAGAGGTAAACAACATTTACATACCATTCATAAGAGACAATAGAAAAGCCAAAAGACCAGAACACTGTCCTGTTCTGACAAAGCTCGACACGGGAAGCGGTATTTTAAGATCTTTATTTAGAAATCACAAAATGCAGCCCAATTCACGAAAGGTACCGAAGCCTCATTGGCTGATTCCTGGGAGAGCCCTCCCATAGGAATTTTTATATTGTCTATCTTGAACTTAGTTTGCCCTCAGCTTCGGTCCTAAATGTTGGATTCCTGAGGTAAGAAATAAAAGCATGTATCTTACCATGTAAAGGTCAACCATCAGTTACCTTGTCAAGCTCATGTCTATTTCTCATTCATTATCGTGAGTCACAGTAAGAAAACTTGCTATCTGACTGTGTCCCTGGTGTGGTTCTCTACAACACACAATGTCCTACACTTAAAAAAAACAGGTATGAGAACTTTCACATTCATCTAAATTTGAACACTGAAATCATACAAAATTAAGTTGGCCTTGGTTTCATTATACGTTCAGACCAAGTTTGTAAAAAGGTTTGGGTTTTTTTTCTGATTCATTAATCTTTCAAACAAACCTGTTCTGATATCTGATTTTGCATAGCAGTCATGCAAAATTCATTACTTTCTAAAGATTCTTGACAAAAGTAGGTAGCAGTAGGTGCTTTTACACATTTTGGCTTTCAGAATAGTAGGTAAGGGTCATAACTGAAATTCAAAGCAGAATCCACAAGGCTTCTACTTAAAATATTCATAAATACGTAAATAATTTTTGGATGAGAAAATAGGAAGTCACACATGTTGTTGTTATGTTATGTTATGTTATGTTACGTTACGTTACGTTACGTTACGTTACGTTACGTTACGTTACGTTGTTATGTTATGTTATGTTATGTCATGTCATGTTATGTTATGTTATGTTATGTTATGTTATGTTATGTTATGTTATGTTAGTTTACATTATGTTATGTAGTATTATGTAAAGTTATTTTAATATAAAACTAAAAATTTATATAAAAAAATATTCCCCTGCCTCAATATACATTTAAAACTTTGGTAGATTCAAATTCTATGAATGGCTAACAGTCTCTCTGCTGTAGATATTTAAAAAGCATTATACATTAGCTGCTTCTATGTATCTGCCTAGTAATATATTCCAAAGTCAATTATGTCATAGCCTTACAGAAGCTAAGCAAGGTTGAGTCTAATTATTATCTAACTGGGAGACTAGCTGGAACATATGTTTGTCAACTTCTATTGAAGGAAGGTGATACAAATGTAATAAATACATTTCTAGAGTTTGGAGTTTTGGTTTAAATATGCCTGCAGTTACATATTGCACTAAGAGCAACTGTGGAATCTAATACTTAAAATAAGCTGGAAAAAAGATTAAATAGAGGCATGTTGGTAGCTTTTAGCAGTTACATCAACAAAAGCCAAGCAGAAAATTGTGGCTCAAAGAAGCAAACATAGGGAGCCAAAGGAAGCTCTGACAAGTGGCTCAGTCCAGATATTTGTTGGCAGTATTAAACCTAGACCTTGCCAATCAATTCCTGTATTTCCTTCATGCTTTAAGGGCTTAATAGCCTAATTTAGGAGGTTCTTTTTCCTTGTTCTCACTGATGTTAAACTAATGGGAATGGGGAAAGCTGCTGATCTAGTCTGCCTTTCACTTAAAAAAGGTAAAGGTTCCCCCCGCACATTTGTGCAGTCATGTCCGACTCTAGGGGCCAGTGCTCATCTCCATTTGTTAGCCGAAGAGCCAGCGTTGTCCGAAGACGCTTCCGCGGTCATGTGGCCGGCATGATTCCTTGTATGTTTAGTCAAATTCCTTGTATGTTTAGTCATACTTGGCCAATAAAGTATTCTGTTCTGTTCTGTTCTGTTCTGTTCTGTTCTGTTCTGTTCTGTTCTGTTCTATTCTGCGCGTGGAATGCTATTTCACTTACCTTAATACTAACAGACTAAAATAACTACAGGTGAGTTTCTTAATTATTTTTCTAGGGTTTTTGGTAAAAAAAAATAATAAAACATGAAATTTCTCAGCATTACCAAAATGTTTGGGCTTTTAAAAGTGTGTGTGTGTGGGGGGGGGATCTTGAATATCATCCTGAATCAGGACAGAAATATTGATCAGAAACCTATTAGGTAAATTGAAATAAGCAGTTGCTTTCATAATAATATTAATGTGCCATTGTAAATTGTCAAGGGGTTCAAAGATTATATTGCCTCAGATTAAAGATGTGTTCAAACCAGTTTTCCAGTAAAAAAACATTCAGCTACAGTATTTGTCCTTTCTTCAATGAAGATGGATAGATGATATACAGTATCATTGTTCTCATATGTCACTTACTAATGACAAAGATTGACAAATTACAGTTATTTTGGTGGTTTAAATAAGTGTTTCTTTCAGTGAATAAAAATCTGATTTGTCCTCTGTTTATCTGGAAGTTTGCTAAACTCAGGATTATTTATCATGTAAGATAATGACAAATGTTAACCTGGGAATTAAGCACATTTGAGGGTTTTCTGCAATTTCCATTTAATTTTAATCCAATAGTATTTCTATGAATAATTTTGATATTTTAGAAAAAAATACCCTCCCCCTTCCAAAATAAAGGTAGACGATTTTCTAGATAATTCTGCAAACTGGTCTTTCTTTTCTTGAGGGAACAAAAATATCTTTCTGTGAAGTTTTGACTCAGCTCTGATTTTAACCCAACATGACATGTTTGTTTAAAAGATTATTCCCTCTAGCTGAAACTTAGCCAGAAAATATATATTAGTGTTTTTTTCCATCAGTGATGTCTAGATATTAAGGTAGATGTGATAGGTGATTCCAAGACTGTGGACACCTGTTCCTATCTGTAACAAAAACAGAAAACAACAAATAGAGTT
The DNA here is from genome assembly GCA_023362775.1 of Charina bottae. Taxonomy (NCBI): domain Eukaryota; kingdom Metazoa; phylum Chordata; class Lepidosauria; order Squamata; family Charinaidae; genus Charina; species Charina bottae. The sequence continues at coordinate 11,880,510 of JALMGJ010000005.1, forward strand.
TAAATATTATTTTTTAAATTGATCAGTCCACCCATGGTTTTACTGAATGCAAGTCCATTGACAGTATTGCATTCTATCATTTGAGCTAAGCTTCAGTAAAATTGACCATCCTTTTTATGTGCATAAGCAGATATGGGAGCCAGCAAAACACAGCTCTGTTGGATTCCTGAAGCAGAAATCACAGTACATGCATCAAACTCTCAGCCTTTTGACATTATAGATAAAATGTCCATTCATCTTTTTCATATGATAGTAAGGTATGCTAACTTATTAAATGATGTTGATGAAAATAATAGTTACAATAATAAAGCCATTCATTACAATTCAGTTGTCTGTAAGAATAAATGTTTGGAATCCTTAGATGTAGAAATCAATCATCCCATTCATCATGCAGCCAGATAAAAACCACACTGTAACTGATATCACACCTTCTAGTCTTCCTCCAACTAACAGAGGATCACAATCCTGTGCTCTGATACTATGCATGGACCTTCATATCCTTCATTTTTTTTCTATTTATTTATTTATGCATGCCTTCAAGTCAGTGTTGACTCCTGGCAACTGCCTGGTCAAGTCCCTGCAGTTTTCTTGGCAAAATTTCAGAAGTGGTTTGTCATTGCCTACTTTCTAGGACTGAGAGAGAGTGACTGGCCCAAGGTCACCCAGATGGCTTTGTGCCTGAGGCAGGACCAGAACTCCTGGTCTCCTGGTTTTGAGCCTGGTGCCTTAACCACTATACCAAACTAGCTCTCTTTTTTAAGAGAATATCTGTAGCTCAGGGTTGAACTGTGGAGTCCTTGGTGCTCTCTGAGCCTGGTTGTCTGCAGAAGGAACACCAAGGACTCCATAGCTCTCTTTTATCTAAATATAGGAATGCACAAAAGGGCATAATGAGTAAACCTCATGCACAAAGGAGCCTTGAATATATACATATCAGGAAAGAACCACAGGAGGCATTGGCGTCTGTAGGGTGGCAATCAAAAGAGGCAAGATGACAGCCATGACAGCATGATCCAAGCCCCACCGCTATCCTGTGCCAGCAATTGCAAGTGCTGGAGGTTAGGCTTAATTGGAGTTCTTATGGAAGCTATACATCTTATAATAGTGCAGGAATGCAAGAGCTCATGAAAAACAAGCATGCTTATTCAGAAACTGAGATTGATTCCATGCACACAAATCTAAGAAGCAAGAATCAGAGATGAGTGAGTCTTGGATTTGTCTGAAGATCAGTCAGGAAATCAGAGGCAACAGGAAGTTCAAGAAGTCAGGACTCAGGCTGAAAAATTGCTTACCAGCAGAAATCTGACTCCCAAAGCCCTTGGTTTCATAGCTTGTACTCAGCATGTCCATTTTTCTGAGTCATGCCTCTTTCTTTTGAGGAATCTAACCAAACATCTTTGTTGCCCTTGCTTGATTATCCTGCAACTGCAAGAGCTGAGGATCTTTTCCTGTTCAGGCTCTGGGTGAGGTGACTCAGCTTGCTGCTGTGCTTCTGTAGCAGCAGGTCGATGATTACCAGGCTGCTCCAGACCTATAGGCTTCTCCTCCAACAGGTCCTGCCCTTTCTGAGCCTCATCTGCAGATATCTGAGAGCCTGATGGCTTCTGAGTTGCAAGGTCAGAACCTGTCAAGTTCTGCTCCTCCACTTTAGAGGCTGATTCATCTGACAGATTCATTTTAGCCCCTTTTGTACATGTGTTGATGTCACACACAGGTATAAATGGCAGGGCTTCAATTAGGCAGCTGTGATTGCCATCATGCCTGCTTTGACCCCCTGTGGGTGCTGCTGACACCAGGTTGAATTCCATTCTCCCCCAAGTCCCTTCTACATAAATGAACTCTTGAACTCTTAATTATATTCTCTTGCATGAGAGACTATACAAAAGAATCTTTCATCTTATTTCTTGACAATAATGCCATTCCTACTTTTTACTATCACTGAATGGTCACTTCCACTTGATATTTAAGTTTTCAATATGTTTGGCTGGACAATCCCCCAGTATCCAAATCTTTCAAGCAAATAAAATCCAAATTATCTTATTGCTGCACATGCTATTTAGAGAATACGGGAGATGACCTTGATGGAGATATGCAACATCCATCGCCAGGGTGACAGGGGAGTGAAACATATTTTAAGTCCACAATAGGTAGATAATATTCAGAAGCAGCTCAGAGAGATACCTCCTATTTCACTGAACCATAAGAAAGAGGAGGAGGTACAGCACAATGAGACTTGTAAGATTGGTGCCAGCCCCACTAGCTAGATCAGACCAAGAAATCAACTCCACAGGAAAGCTAAAACTACTTTGATTGAGATTGGCTATAATAAAAGAATACTCATATGAATTAAGGAGCTGTCTGTCTGAGTCACTTGGCATACCTTCTTCTTGTTTTGGACTCAGCCATGTTTTCCCCTTGTTCCTTTGGTAATGGATCTGGCCTAGCTCTGTCAAGGTCATCTTCCTTACTCAAAACAGTATATGCTTAATTACACAGAGTCATCTGTGCTTTTTCCACATCCTAGTGCTATCACATCAAGGCAGTAAAAAACAAACAATTTCTAGATGGAGCAGAGATGCAGAACACTCTTAACCTTTTCTTCCCATGTAGTAGTCATTCAGATTTTTGCAGCCCAGATATGACAGACCTACCCCACTCCTTGAGTATATTATTTGTTTATTTATATACCACCCAACTCCTAATGACTTTGGGTGGTTCATAGGTAAAAAGCATTAAAAGCAAAAAAATAGTACCATAATAAATGAAAATAAAGGAGTAAAAGATGGTAAAGATGATAAAACTGGACAGGAACAAAAAAACAGACCCATGTGACCTAATGGAAGCTTCAGTTGTCCTTGTGAAAGGCCTTTCAAAACACCAGCAGGGTGGGGGCCATCTGGATCTCAGGGTGAACCTCATTCTAGAGGGCAGGTGCTGCTTTTATATCATTGCCAGGACATCATAGTTAATCTTTTGCTATGGAGGTTGATAGCTGGCAGCCCAGAGAGGAATCCCACTCCCCCCCAATGGGCCATCACTTTTTAAAGTTTATTGTCTTATATGATATTTGTTAAAATGTCTTCTTTCATCTTATTTTGGGGGGAAAATAGAGGAAGGAATGCTATGTACACCAGCTTGAGTTCCTGGAACAAAGGTAGGTAATACATTTAACAAATATAATAAATCATTCGCAGTGTCCTAATTAATTGTAGGGTTTCCTTCAGGTGGAATAATATGCCAGGTGCAGAATTATAAAGTGAAATGCTCTTTTCCTGGAAAGAAGCTAAATATGGTAATAGGAAAGTAATAACAGTTTTTTCCATAGTCCATTATTTCACCAGTAAATACTGTATGTGTACAGGATTTTCTAGAGCAGAGCTTTCCAAACTTTTCATGTTGGCGACACACACCAACTGCAGCGGCGGCGGCACAGCCTGCGGTGTCCTGGTGTGTCGTGCAAAAAACCCGGAAGCACTGATGGGGGGAACCGGAAGAAGCGGCACCCCCGCCAATCAGCGCTGCCACCACCAGCGGTGGAGGCAGTGGTGCTGATTGGTGGGTGTGCCGCTTCTTCCGGTTCCCCCAACAGTGCTTCCAGGTTTTCGCGCGACACACCAGGACACCGCAGGCGACACAGTAGTGTGTCACGACACACACTTTGGAAAGCTATGTTCTAGAGTCTTCCCTCACATTAATAATTGTTTCATAACATCTTCCTACCTAGCTGACATCTGAAAATTACATTCAGCTAATTCTATTTACAGAACTTTCTTAATGAATTAAACATTTGAAAACAAAAGTCAGCCTCAAGTTGCACTGAGACTGGCACAATATAGACTGAACTGGCCTTATGGCTCCCACAATTAGCAATTAATCATTTCAATCAATGAGATGTTGTAAATCCTCCATATTCTGTGACATCTATAGTGTAAATGAAAAGACAAACCTTAAGTACCAAGAATAAATGCTGACTCCTCTTCTGTTATACAGTTATGGAGATGACTATATGTTATATTCTTGGCACTTATACAATCTCTATTTCAGTTCTGTCAACATGTGCTGGTAAATCAAGTCATTACTGAGAATCTGTGGTGTTATCTTGACATGCTGATGACTATCCAGAAGTCCAGTTCATGTTTCATGATGCCTGACAATAATAACACAATTCCTCTCAAGTCTTAGTCATTTTCCAGCTCAGTTCTCAATATACTTATTCAGAAATAAGTCCCTTCAGTGGGATGCACTTTCTTATAAATATGCTTAGAATTGCAGTCTCAGATCTCAATTATTTTCCATCAATTTATTTTATATATTTCTATACCATTTCCCATACGATCATATATTGAAGCCGTTTGTAATAAAAATGACCAATATCCAATAACACAAAACAATAAAAGTAAGCAACATGAAAAACATATTCATTAAAAAGGAGGGAGGAAAAGGAAAACCAAAATGAAAAATAACCATTCATTTAACATTCATACTGGGAAGGCCTGAGCAGAGAATAGGTCTTTGGAATGTGCCTAGAAGAGGTATGGGGGGCTTGGGGAGAGAATTCCAAACTGCAGTTCCCACCACAGAGAATGCCTGCTCATGAGTAATTGCAAAGTAGCATTCTTCTGTCCCAGCATATGCAGCTATGTATCTCTCATGTTTTTAAAAATTGACAAGGCATTTAGTGAAGATGATCTGTCAATGGTTTTTTCTTTGGCCATGTAAGCATGGTGCTCACATTAGCTATCAGCATGGTCATGTTTGCAGTAGCTGTAGTTTTTAAAAGTTTGGTGTGGCACTCTGGATGCCAATCCTGCCTACATCACTTGGGCTTGTTGTATTCACTATAGAGGTAAACTTAGTTTATAAAGATAGTTTATATATAGTTTATATATAAAGCAGAATACAGATCTATGATTGTAAAGCAGGAGGCTATTTTGAGCAATGTTCAAAATGGTAGTTGGATTGGACCTAAAAGGAAAAGTTGTTCAAACAATAGCACTGAAGCATCTTAGATCTTGAAACAGAAGGGACTCGACTTGCCCCTCTCCCCTTTCTGGTGTGGCTTTTTAACTGCAAGGATAGGAGTGTTAGAGGTACTGGAAATGGGCACCAAAATACCTTATTGTTTTAGTTCAGTAATAATGAGTTGGGGCCTTTCAATAGCATCCTTAATCAGGACATACTGAGGAATTTGCAGAAGAAATGCACCAGGTTTTAAAACAACTGGTCATGCTGACTTAACCAAACATGTTCACTTTTTGAGGTAGCCCGTAAGGCTAATTCTACACAGGCAAGAGCAGGATGTGATAAATCAGTATATAAAACAGGAAAGAAGAAGGGAGGAATAGAATAGAGGTCAGGGCAAAAACTGAATTATGGTGCTCTTCCGGGACCCATAAATACATGTGTTTTTCAAATCACAAAACAGTGCATCCACGCTTACAAAGAAAATTGCTTCCCAGTAAATTTACAAGCAAGTCAGTACCCAAAAGAAAACCATGTTTCTCAGAAAAGAAGCAGGTTTTAGTAGTTAGCAGGGTGATAACCTAATGACTAGTGGGTTGGTTACCGATACCTAGCATGTGTCAGCACTAAGAGGAGCAGCTGGGAGGGAAGAAACAGACAAAGCAGACATTGAAGATCCAGTGTCCACTAAAAAGAGAAGATGTTCCCCATTTACTGAAAGAGAAATAGAACAGCAGACTCAAGCAACAAAAAAGAAATAGAGATCTCTCGGGGCATTCTTATTGGACAAGAACAATAATCACATCGCTGACATATTCCTGAAGAATTATCCCATATGTTCTGAAAAATGGTTGCCCCATTTTTCTTATATAATTCAGGATCCTAATACCAATCATTTTGTGTTAAAAAGAAAATTTGTTGAGGTTCCCAAGGAATAATATTGTGAGAACAAGGCATTTCTAATAGCATTCCTTCATACCCCACATGTTTGTAAATTAGCCTTAATTTTAATATCCCAAATTATAGTGGGAAAGAAAAGTTGAGTCAAAATTTGCTCATTCCTATCTTGTGAGTTTATAGATATGACTCAGAGATACTACATTGTGCAGTCACTCCACATAGGTACAAATGTTATCTATTGACCTTTACAGGGATCAGTGCACACATAATTGTCTTCCTTCTTGGGCTGAAACATTGCCTGAAAAAATGCTGAAATATTTTTCTCAACTTCACAAGTATAAATTGAGTAACAAAGTTAGGAAATGGATTTTGGCTTAGCCGTTTGGCTGGTGGTCCTGAACAGTCTGAATAAACAGTACTGTATACAAGATTTTTTTTTCTTTTTTCTTTTCTTCCTAGCATTTTTCCTGTGGGTGCAGGGTCCGCTTTTTGGATCAACCAAATGTTGATCCATTGGTTGTGACAGGAGTTGACCGACTGGCTTGTTGCCCGAGCCTGACATCATGGGCTGAGAGTGACTGGCCCAAAGTCGCCCAGCCAGCTTTCATGCCTAAGGCGGGACTAGAGTTCACATTCTCCTGGTTTCTATCCTGGACCCTTTACCACTAGACCAAACTGCCTCTCTTTTTTTACTGTATACAACATAACACCCAAAATTATATACAGTACTGACTAAAACAAAAAGTGTAAAGCTGATGATTGGTCTTTCAGAGTTCAGAAACTTTATGGCCTCATGTGTATTTGTGTGTTAATGTCCTCAACAGAAATAATTTATGAGTGTAAGTATGTGTTTAATGTCATGGTTTAACCCTGCAAATTTCATATAATACTAAGTAGAGTGTTTCCAGGGAATATGAATACACACACACATTTGCGTTTCAGGCAACTTCAAATTCAGTTGCCAAGAACACAAAACTTAATTCTTTGGGGAAAATGGATGTTGATTCTGCCAGGTCTTCCCCCTATAAAAATGACTTATAGCCACATAAGGGGCTAGAAGAATGGAAAGCAAAGAATTACTGCAGCAGAAAGCTACTGTAATTCACCTCCTCTCTTTGCATCACCATTGAGAATTTTAATGAACAGTGGACATAATGTAATGTCATATGCCATTTCTAGTTAGGAGAACGGTCAAAATTTATTACAAAAGGAACAATTTCTTTGATTTCCATCTCATGGTCCTTTGTTCCTGTTACCATAGCTGGTTTGAGAACAAAGATGCTTTTGGATACAAAACTAAGGTGAGCAGTTAAAGCAATTTTCTAATGCAGTATTAACAAAGTCCACTTGTTAATGTTCAAGAAGAGATCTCACGTAGTCTTTTGAGGAGACCTAGGGCTCTTCTGCACAACCCACTAATCATAGGAGATGTTTGAGCAACCTTACTTAGAGGGTATAAGTGGATGGAATTACCTTCAAGTCACTTCAGATTCACCACAGAGGCAGGCTGTATGCAAAATTACTATATCACTTGTACAGTGATTCATCTGTGGCTCCTTATGCAGAGGTAATGTTAGGGGCAGGGATTTGCCCAGATCCTATTGGACACCTGATGATGCTACAGCCATAACCCTCTCTGGTCTCTGAGTTTCAGACCGATTTACCTTTTTGGCAGTGCAAAAGCCAGGGTTCTCCTGATGGCTGAAGGAGGGGTTCCCAACCTTGCCTTTCTCCTCCTCCTTTCTCTTCTCATGCAGATAGGGACTTGCAAATTTTCTCTTCCACTGGAAAACAGCACTCAAATGCTGCCACGTGGAACTGCTCTTAGACGGAATCATATGTGAGGGAAACTTAAGGCCTACCACCATGTTGGATTAAAAAATTTAAAAATATCAAGACTTCTGGGAAGGGCATGGTGAGCTAAGCATATCTCCAAAAGAGTGGAGACAATGACCCCAGCAAAGACTGAAGAACCAGTGAGTAGACTGGTTCTTTGGAACCTCTCCAAATAAGGAAAGGATGGGAGGTTACCCACATGTGCTCTGGATGGCTGCTCCTCACGAGAAGACCACAGACTGTGGTCTCCCATGGGTATGAGCATCAGGAGATGAAGGGATCAGCCATCATGCTCACAACCACAGCAGAGCCTTTTAAAGGACACAGGATTTGTTAACCTCATTTTCTAATAACTTTTGGAAATTTCTTATTCAAATATCTTAAGGCTATTAGAGATCTTTTGTACACTTGAAATACTCAAGATTTTTGAAGAATAGGGCTAGAAATTAGTAGTTATAATGTCAGGAATTATGTTTGTTTCTATGGCTAGACTATGTCCAAAACAGGTTAACAAAGGAATGATACATGTGAAACAAATTTTGCTTGATGCAGAATTAGTAGAACCACAAATACTGGCTAATAATTTTAAAAAAACCTGTGGGTTATAAAACAGAGAGGCAGCTAAAGTGGAAATACAAATGATAAACCAAGAGAATGACCTGGATAATGACTCTGGCTGAAGTTTTAAAAATTAAAAGGGAAATATAAATGTGAAACCAATAGAATGACTTTTTTACTGGATTTACAAAAGCCTCAAAGAAGCCTTTGGGATGGGAAAAAGAAAAATTGAAGCGAAACCATATCCTATGACAACATCTGAATGAATTAAACATCAAGATTGTCAGAAGTAAAAAGAAGGAATATAAAGTTGGTTTGTTTGACCAAGGTTAAAATAAGACATGTTTCTATAAAGTTCTGGTAACCCTTTATGGACTTTTTGATGACACCAGGACTGAACAGTTGATGATTTATGGATTTGCATATTGATAAGCAATGGGTTATGGGAAGAAGATATATTTGTTTGTAACAAATATAGGGGATGAAGGGTTATTAAGTTTGTTTATTCTTGTTGTGATGAAGATCGGAAGTCACTTCTTCATATATTTCTTTTCTTTACCTTTCTTCTTTTTCTTTTTCTTTCTTTGCATTTTTTATTTTTTCTTTCTATTTCTCCTTCTCTCTCTGAGTTCAGTTTGTATTTGTTTTTACTATTGTAATTAAAATCTTCAATAAAAATTATTTTAAAAGAAATGAAAATTTCATCCAATAAGAAGTCACTCCGTTTTTTCTCTTTTTGCAACTTAACCCTCTCATGTGGAAATTCCATCCATCTCATCCTTGCTTCAGGTCACTGGTGAACACTGAAATATCACAATGCAAAGGCAACATAGAAAGACTTTAGATTTGATCTATTTCTATACACAATTCTGTTCAGCTTGCCCGGAATTTGATTCTCTGCAAGAGAGTTACAGTTACAAAATAAGACCCAGTCGAAAGGTGTTTCTGATAGCTTACCACGCAATTCATTCTAAGTTTTTCCAAAGTGAATAATTAGCAATCCACAGTGGGTAAAACATTGTATATGTACTGTATATGTATATCTATATGTATATGTATACGCACATACACACACACATACACTCACAAGAAAGCAGGACTAAGTGGGTTGCAAATTTCTGAATTGATCAGCATTTACATTTTTTTAAAGCTTGTTAATGAAGATAGGATCACTAAAGCTGCTTATAGAATATAGCACTTACTGTAACTAGGGCACCTTAAAGTCTGTGAAAATCCATATGACACTGGCTATGTACAGTATCTTGCAAAGTTTTCCTGACTGTTGACGAAAATTTCTTACTAACTGTAATATTGACAAGTCCAGTTTGAAACTGGCCCACCATTTCTAGTTGAGAGGGAATTTAATTCTCTCAAACTCTCAAATGGAATGGAGCAAGGAAGACAAAAGTGTCCCCTTGCTTTTGATTGTTTAACTGTCTCTTCTGCACAGAAAATAAAATGTTATGAAGCTTATTTTAATAGACTGAATGTTTTCTATGGAAACAAATCAATAGCATCTTTTTGGTGTGTTCAATAAATTAAATGTAAATTTTCCAACCAATTTTGAAATGGCACAAATTAGATATACAAGAATATTTTCCCCTTAAAATATAAGCTTAAAGAATGAGTACTAGGTTTTGCATCTGTCACAAGATTTTTATTGCTTTGTTTTATTACTATGGGTTGTCAACCATTAATTCAAATAGTTTGTGGGGGGGGGGGAGGCTTTAGAGTTTCCTAGCATCTTGGATTGAATTCTTTCACCCTGAACAACTATTGTTAGTTGCATGTCTCCATTTAAATAGCAAATTCTAGTTAGAGAGCTGCCTGTAAATTATACTAATCTGACAGCCTCGTTTTATTTTATTTTGTGCCTAGACTTTTATTTTAGAATTAAAAGGATATGAAAAGGCCTTCTGGCAAAATGTTCCATGATAATAATATTAGGGGTGTGTGGTAAAATATGTTTTTAAGTTAATAATACATTCTACTATTACATTTAATTCTATTAATATTCTGCTGGGATTCCATAATGTATGAGCTAGAGTTTTTTTAAAAAAAGAAAATTACTGTTTCATCATTGGCATACAAAGGAGTGAAGTTCAATAGTGAAGCTGTGGGCACCACCTTGTCTCTCCTTTTTGTGAATAAAGGGGGGACTAAAGACTGAAATCTAAGAAGGAAATTTAATGCTTGTGGTAGAACCTTAATGCTTTTTCTATGAGATTGGTTTATAAGAAATGTGGTTATAGTGTAATCATTGAATAGTGATGTATATTTTGTAATCCTACAGAAAGCAGTGCTAACAATATATCTGGGTTCCCTCATGTATAACTTTGTCTAGGGAGAGCACTTTCTTGTACAAGGATCCTTTTGCATAAAATTACGTTATATTTTATGCTACTGTATATAAACAGGGAGCAAACCCCACACTAATTAGCACTGGTGATGTTACCTAGTTGGGTAAAGAAATGTCTGCAAGCAAACAACCAAGCTCAGAGAGCACCAAGGACTCCACAAATTACCTTGTTTTGTCCTAAGTCTGGGTTATTTGTGAAGACAGCTAGGAAAGAATTTCTTCTGTAAGTAGAAGTTCCACAACAATGCCCTGCTTCCATGGAATGAGCAACTCTCAGTCTTTTGGCCACATATAGTCCTCAGTCTAATTTAGTTAAGACCTCCGACAAGACTTCCCTTTCTTAGCTGTTACATGGAGAGAAAAGAGACAAGGAAAAAGAAGGTGGCATGAAAAGAAAATGGTGATGGTTGGTCCCTCCCACTGCTGTCTTGTCCATCATGTATTTTAGCCCCACCCACTTTCAGGGTGACACAGTTCCAACAGATTAGTCCTCTTAGAATATTCTGGAAAGAAAAACAAAGGTTCCACCATTGTTTTGAACCCATCAATGCTTTTGAACCACAGTAGGTCAAAATACATCAGTTATGTGATACAAGCTGAACTGTATAGAAGCTTCCTGTAAGGCTTATCTGCCTTTTCTTTCAGTATTCAAAAAACCCAAATTCCTGAGCACAGAGATAATGAAAGACTTTCCCCAGGGGCTACATGTCCCAAAGGATTTATATCACAAAGACAATGTCTTTTAGAGGATATATTGTGTTTTGACTGTGTTTGTTCCGAAGTATGGACAACAATCCTATGGGCCATTTTTCTTCATTTGCACACATTCCAACTCAGCAGGTTTGAAAAGCAGTCAGTTAAGGATAACCCCATCCCATCTCTATTTTCTGTGAGAAACTGCTGTAAAATTTAAGTCTACTGTCACAGGTCTACTTTTACCTGAGTAAACAGTGTGATGCCACATTTATCAATTCACTGAGTCAGTATTTGCAACAGGGGTTCAATTATCAAGAGCTGAGCAAACAGCCAAAATAAATATGTTGTTTGCCTCCAGAGGAAGCAGAAGATATACTGTCATTCTTCTGAGAACTTTTGGAAGGAGATTGCTTAATTCAATTTCATACCCAACATATTTTAGTTTTGTGATCTTGAACAAATTTATCAGATAATTTTGGGTTACTAATTTAATTTGAGGTAACTTAATAATGGCAGGTTCCACGGGATACTTTAGATGGTAACAAATCTGACTGCACATTTTTGAGAAAGGAAGTTTTTGTTGTTGTTTATTCATTCAGTGGCTTCTGACTCTTCGTGACTTCATGAACAAGCCCATGCCAGAGCTTCCTGTTGTCCATCGCCACCCCCAGCTCCCCCATGGTTGAGTCTGTCACCTCCAGAATATCATCCATCCATCTTGCCCTTGGTTGGCTCCTCTTCCTTTTGCCTTCCACTTTCCCTAGCATCAGCATCTTCTCCAGGGTATCCTGTCTTCTCATTATGTGGCCAAATAACTTCAGTTTTGCCTTTAATATCATTCCCTCAAGTGAGCAGTCTGGCTTTATTTCCTGGAGTATTGCGTGGTTTGATCTTCTTGCAGTCCACGGCACTCTCAGAATTTTCCTCCAACACCACAGTTCAAAAGCATCTATCTTCCTTCACTCAGCCTTCCTTATGGTCCAGCTCTCGCAGCCATAGGTTACTATGGGGAATACCATTGCTTTAACTATGCGGACCTTTGTTGTCAGTGTGATGTCTCTGCTCTTCACTATTTTATTGATATTTGTCATTGCTCTCCTCCCAAGAAGTAGACGTCTTCTGATTTCCTGGCTGCAGTCAGCATCTGCAGTAATCTTTGCGCCTAGAAATACAAAGTCTGTCACTGCCTCCACATTTTCTCCCTCTATTTGCCAGTTATCAATCAAGCTGGTTGCCATAATCTTGGTTTTTTGAGGTTTAACTGCAACCCAGCTTTTGCACTTTTTTTTTCACCTTCAGCATAAGGCTCCTCATCTCCTCCTCGCCTTCAGCCATCAAAGTGGTATCATCTGCATATCTGAGATTGTTAATGTTTCTTCCAACAATTTTAACTCCAGCTTGGATTCATCAAGCTCAGCACGTTGCATGATGTGTTCTGCATACAAGTTGAATAGGTAGGGTGAGAGTGTACAACCCTGCCATACTCCTTTCCCAATCTTAAACCAGTCCGTTGTTCTGTGGTCTGTTATTGAAAGGAAGTTAGTTATCTAATTTTTAGCTAATTCAAATCTTTATGAAATATATCAGACTCTTAAAGGGTTGAATCCAGGCTCAACTTATTAAAGCAAAGGCAATTTAAATTTTATTTTCTCAGAATATTGATGGTAATGTGCTCTCCAACATAGCATCCAAGATCAGGCCTTTGTTGGAATCCTCCACTTCATCTGTATTTAATGTTTTTTTATCAGGGCTTGCTATGACACAGCCAAAGCAGAAGTCCAGAGAACTACCAGACACCCCAAAATATTACCCAGTAAGCAAGCTCATCTTCATATTCTGAGCTGACATGGGATGTTGGAGGGCCACTACACCTGTACAGGGATGAAATCTGTAGATCCAGATGGGAAGCTGGGTTTATACTGCAATTTTTTAATCTGCTATAACCATAGGCATTGTGAAGGGAGGGAGGAATGGACAAATGACAACATGTGCATCATGACATCATTAAGCAAAGACTTATGCACTTGTGTCAGGTATGACAACAGAATTACATAATTGGATTTATATATATACAACACATAATTGGGTTTATATATATATGCAACACATGGACAGACTCAACCATTCTTTCAACTGGGAAACTGTGAGCATCCTAGACCAAGCCAAATCCAAAAATGCTAGGGAATTCCTGGAAGCTTGGCATTCAGACAAATCAGCCATCAAATCAGACACATTCAGACAAATCAGCCATCAAATCAGAAACATAGAGATAAACCATGTTTACACACCATTCAAAAGAGACAATAAAAAAGTTAAGAAGGAAACAAAAAGACCAGAACACATCCCCTCCAGCACCCAAAACAGAGATAAGCAGGGATTAACACCAGACAAAAAATCAAGCAGAAAACAATGCCCTAATCAAGGAACTACCATGGAGAAAGTCACACCCCCACCAACACTGGCAGGTCAAGCTACTGTATATAAACAGGGAGCAAACCCCACACTCACTAAAAATAATAAAGGCGGGATAAAAATTAAATAAATAAAATGAATAAATTGTTACTGAGGATACTTTGAAGATAGTTTTTGGAAGAGAACTGAGTCAGATATCTAAATGTATGCTCAATTAAAACAAGTAAATTGTACTGATAGAGGCACTTTGAAATCTCTTGCACTACAAAAAGAGTGAAATCTCAATACAACAATTGCTGACCACCTACATGGAATCAAGGCTTGGAATGTAATGTCAATGGTAAAAAGGGTAGGACTTCATCATGCTCATGGATGGAGGGGGCAAGATTTTGTGTTGCCATGTTTTCCTGGTGTGAAGGAATTAGTTTTAAAATTTAAGCCAAGGCTACTTTTGTCTTAAGAAGTGGGGTTAGAAGTTTAACAGGGTTGGGTCTGGGTAGGATTTAGATGGGACACCTCCATGGAATATCAGAACTATAAACTAGATTAGGAAAGGTGTGGGGCAGGGGAATCCCAAATGGCAAACAATTTCTATTTGTCAGAAAGACTAGATGAAGTCACTTGGAGTTGAGATCAGTTTGAGTTGAGATCAGTTTGAAGGAGGCTTTACCTAAAGACTATTTTAGGGTTTATGTTACAGTTTCCGTGTATTTCCACTTTAAAATAGCTAGAAACTGTACCTTCAACATTGGGTGGCACAGTCAGGGACTGCCATTAAAAACTATAACCATGTTTTAATAGAAAAAAGTATTCAATTTTTGTCAATAATATGCAATAATCGTATTTCAGCAAATAATACCAAAGAATACAGTAAAGAGTCTTTGGGTGAAGAGAGCAAAAACAACATTTCCTGCTATTGTTTCCTTATCCAGATTTCTCTTCTTGTTGCTGTTGCTGTTGTTGTTGTTGTTTTTGGATAATTCAAGCTAGCCAGTTCATTACAGGACTAAATACTCTGAGGGATAATAAACTACTGCCTAATGATCATAATGTACACTTTATGTAATTAAATACAAATTTCAGACCTAGTTTGGATAAAGCAAAGCTGGTTATTATCTATCAGATATTATTTGCTTGGACATTTATCATTGTAGGCAAAAATATGTCCTGCTTGCCTGGAATTGCTGAATAAATAAATAGGGTGACCTGCAGCATAATGCACAATAAATAACCAGTACATTGTGTTCAGCCTGACAGTTCACAGGTTTTGTATCAGAGGCAATACACAGTTCTAACACAGATTGTTATTTCTGGGAAATCATGGATGAGGTATGTCTAAGTATATCCCTGAACTGCTAAATTAAATAGCTTAGAGGCTAATACATAGTTCAGAAATGGGCAACATGGGGCCTAAGGGCACCAACATCCCCATGGAAACCTCCCTCAGTGCCCACCAGACTTTCTGTGCCGCCTAATACACACACACACACAAACACACACACAAACATATTTTGTTTTATATATCATAGGAAACTGCCCTATGGTAAAGCAAAGTGCTAGTCTTCCAGTATCATCTATACTTGTGCCCCCCCCCCATAAATGTTCTTTAAAAATAATAATTTTTAAAATGATGCAATACCTAAAGCCAAGTGCTTTGTTTGGAAATGTGTCCACCTGCTCAGGGGGATAAAGTAGTTGGTGGAAGCAACCTCATTAGTAGTCTTCTGAGAAATGGCTATTTTGTTGTTACCCATGGCAGCCATTTTGTGTTCAAATTCAAAATGTGTCAACTGGAGCCCCTCCCCTGTGGTGTCTATGATTATCATACTGTGTAGGATCTTGGTACAAGAATCATACAGAACATCTTAGCATTTTTAAAATATAAGAACTGGTTTAATATATGATTTGTATGAAATACTCCTAGTATCCATTCTACAGACAACTGGGAGATTGTCTTAAGGTGAGCTTTACATAGTCAGAAAACTCAGGATATGCTGGATGTGAGGGCAATCTGGCTGTGACATCTATCATCCCATTGATCGCCAGGGTTGATTCAGCTGAGTTGGCTGGCTAGGCAGATGTCACCTTCCTCCCTCACCAGTTCATATGCATCCATCCCAGATAATAGGAGTGTACTGATTTTCAGTCAAGGGTATACGATAGGTCAGGATATGCTTATTGAAGTTGAGTGACTTCAACTATTGATGGACAATAGGACTTTAAGTGAGGTTTTCATTCTTCTCTCTTCCCTTTTTTAGAAAATACTCCTTCATAGGAAGCAAAAGGATTGCTAGTCCAGGTAAGCTTCCTGTGAGAGCTAGTTCTCATATTAATGAGAAGCCTAGTAGTTTTTCCCAATCAGCAAATGCAGATGGGCCCACATTCACAAAAGAAACAAGACTTCTCCACTTTGCACCAAAATATGTGAAAACCAGAATCTTGCCTCCTTAATTTGCCTGTAGAAAATTTTCTCACTTGAAAGTAGAGTCCTTGTTAGAATTTTGTGTTAAGACTTCAGCCTTCTTTCTAATAAATCTTACTAACAAGAGCTCTTTGGAGAAACTTTTTCAAGTCCAAGTTACTGGAAGAAAAAATTAATACTCACCAGATAAAAGTAGAAGACAAAAGTTGTGGTCAAAACTAATCTTAAACGTTTTATAAAGAGACAAAAGAGGGACAGGATCAGATGGTGTTAATGGTTGAGTCATGGCATCCCTTCAGGCTTAAGAATTTCCAAAAGGCTGATGGTCCTGAAAAGGTTTTCTAGTCTCATTCTTTTGATTAACAAAAGAATTTCCAGGGAAGGGTGACATAGTCCTTGAAAAGTTTGTGCATAAGCTTTGATTAAGAAAAAGAATGACCAGGAAAAATTCCTGGCTCTGGCAACATTACTTTATGGATTGGTACAATTTCTAAAACTTGAGGCATGTTTTTTCCCGCCACTGTGAGGCAGAAAATGCATGAAAGAAATGGAGTGCAGTTCCTAAAATGAAGTACTGAAGTTGAAAGGCAAAGAAAACCTCAAGGGAAAAAAAACTGGCCTCTCCAATATGTATTATGTCATCCCACCAGCTTTTTCTTAATCACTCATTTCATTGAGTCCTCAGGCTGCCTAAAAAATATATGAGCATTCCCCAGCCACCAAAAGATTGCCCACCCCTTCAATATAGCCAAATGAAGAACTTGACGTATGTTTTAGCCACATGCTGGGTCATTTATTAGTAATATCCAATGGTGCCCTGGATTTCTGGCTGGGCGTAGAAATTCAATAAGGCAAGTCTAATCATATAGCTGGAAGTTATAAAGAGCTCTTTCTCCAGGTGATTAGAATTGCTTTTAAGTAGCTCTTAGATGCTTCAGATACATCTGAAAGTACCCTGGGAAACTGCTGCCTGAAGAAGTCCCTCAGCAGGTACCAATTAGTTGAAACAGACAAGATATACATTTAGAGTTGAAGCATTCTTTTATCCCTTCTATCATGAGTATGCCCTGATTCTCCAAAAGATGTAGGATAGATTTCTATTTTTCTTCCAGAAGAAAGGAGAAATCAGAATGGGAAGTCTATGTTGCAAGTAATGCAACATTCAAGTATCATAAAAGAGAATACTATTTGTCCCTCCAGTTATCAAACAGGCAAAAGTTAAGGAGCAAGGAAAGAGGTCAACCCATTAGAAAGTAGTACATTGCATTGTAGAAGTTGGTTATGCAGATATCCTTGTGACTTGTATATAAAAGCTCTGTAGAGAACTTGGATTACTTGGTAAAGTAAAAAACTACAATAAATAACCCAAAGGAAATATACCAGGAAGAAAACCAGACCCTATGAATAAGGAGAAAAGGAAATAGATTTTCATTATGAATTTAACTAACAACATGAATTTGAAAATACTGTAGCAGGGAGTCAACCAATCAACTTCAGCAAAGTTTCCTTTGCTGTGAAGAATGTCAGTAATGGAGTGAACATATTCATTTCTGCTTCTGAGGATGAGGAGATCTATTCCAACTCCTTTGAAGTAGTAAGCAAGCCTGACCCTGTAAGAAATGCAGGAAATAATAATGTTAAAAACAGAAGAAGTAGAAAACAAAAACACAGTTTGGTTTTGTTCTCCAAGTAGATTTCATGATTACTGTGACTTCAAGGACACTTTAGGATCTCTGTGGAAGGAGGGTCTGGAATATATGAACTCCCCTTTCCAATTATTTTCTAGGATAGTAAGGCATGGACAACCTTTTGCTTTCTTCTCCACCACCCTGTCTGATTTTTCCCCCTGAAAGCTGTCATAGATGTTCTGGAAAGAGCAAGTTGTTCTTTCGTTCACTCCCCTTCAGTAACCTACAAAAGTTTGGGGAATCACCACTTACATCTGTCCTATCTCTGCCTGCCAGCCAGTGTTAAAGGGAACTACCACAGAAATAGGGGGACAGGGAGAGAGAGAGGAGGCTGGTAGCAATGTGAAGTCTTTGCACCAGTGTGAAGGAAGGAGAAACAAGGCCAGGAAAGATAGTGACTCACAGGGTCTTTGTGAGACCAAGAGGAAGACAAGAAGAGGCAGTTTCAAGCAGCCAGGTTAAAGGGAAAAATAGCCAGATGCAGCACTAAAGTAAAGGATAGAATTTCAACAGCCTGACAGAGCTAAATTTTGCCACCAAGTGAATCTTCCAACAGACACAGGCACAACAAACCTGCAGGAGAGGAGCAAATCATTGCCACACACTGGTAGGAGAAAAGATGGAGGGGGCTGGGATGCTATCAGATAAGACAGCAGATAAGTGGACTCATCATCATTTAAAGATTTTTCACATTTTGCAGAAACAGTGTAATAGCTTGCTTCTTAAGTAGTTTTTCATTTTCCCAGACTGAAAGCTGAAAAATGGGAAGAAAAGTAGGAGACTTAGAAAACAAAACTAAAAGAAAAGTTATTCACTTTGTGAATAAGTGATTAGGATGTAAAAAATAAATACGGAGGTTACGCAATAGAGGTAGCATAGACACAGGAACAGAGTAGAGTAAGGAGAAATACTTTTTGTAAGAATAAAACTTTACTTTTGTCACTTCCAGCAAGAAAGGCACCCTGCATGGGTAAAGGAGTCCTGCTCAGAAGCAAACTTGTGCCCGACTCAGTATGATTTCTGTGCATCTGAAATAAAAATATATTTATTTATGCCCAATGAGTTTTTATTTTTTTGGGTCCAAGATAAATATTTTCTCAATGATAGAATCATTCAATATCTTCCTTTTTCTTTCTTCCAGTGAAAAGACAACTCTCACTCTCTAGGCTAGTTCTAGTCCTGCCTTAGGCACAAAGCCAGCTGGGTGACCTTGGGCCAGTCACTTTCTCTCAGCCCTAGGAAGGAGGCAATGGCAAACCACTTGTGAAAAACCCTGCCAAGAAAACTTCTAGGACTTGTCCAGGCAGACTCCGAGAATCGGACACGACTGAACGGATTTTTTTAAAAAAGGCAGTCAACAGAGGTCTTCTATACCAGTGTTTCTCAGCCTTGGCAACTTTAAGATGTGTGAATTCTGAGAGTTGAAGTCTACACATCTTAAAATTGTTAAAGTTGAGAAATGCTGTTCTATACAATATCTTACATTTTCTACAACACTTAGTCACAGTAAGTGACACAGATAGATGGACAGTATGATAATATGCAGGCAGCTGGAATCAAGGACGACTATAGTAGGATGGACTGAAGAAGCTGGGCTCAAAAGATATACATGTTGAGATTTGCAATGGGTTTGAAAGTTTCAATACTTGGGGACTTCCGGGGGAGGTATGGCAAACTGAAGATGTCTCTGAGAAAGCAGAGATGATGACTGCGGCAAAGACCAAGGAACCGGTGACTAGATTAGTACATTGGAACCTCTCCAGATAAGGAGATGATGGGAGATTGCTCACATGTGTTCTGGACAGCTGCTCCTTGTGAGGAAACCATAGGACAGTGGTTTTGCATGGGTTTGAGCATCGGGAGACAGAGGGATTAGCCATCTTGCTTGCAACCATGGGGGAGCCTCTTAAAGTACACTAAGTTTGCAAACCTCACTTTCTAATCAGTTTTGGAAATTGCCTATTAACTATCTTAAAGCTATTAGAGACCTTCAGAATTACAAGTACGAAAAGTATTCATCGGGTGAGTTTATCTTCAACTCTGAACAAAAAAATAATTACAAGCTTAAGAACTTAAAGAATTTGAGATAAACAGCAAAAAGCTCAATAAGATTTTGATCTAAGAGAGTTATAAACAGATTAAGGGTCCAGATAAATTTGGAATAATGACTTTTACTATAAGATTTTGGGATTAACTATAAATAATAAACAACTTTTAGTGGGAAACAGACTTATTTTGGTTATCCTGGCAATTGCAAGTCATAACAAAAGATAAGTGATGATTTTAGAAACTGGACACTAGAGGGGACTAAAGATTTTAAGCAGAAGAAAAAAAAATACACACATGTCAGTTAATACTGGGACTTACAAAATGACACAAAATGTTATAACATTAGAAATATTAAAGGAGATCTTTGAAGAATGGAGCCAGAAGTTAGTAACTACAATATCAACACTGTCGATAATGATGCCTGCTTCTATGGATAGACTATGTCTAAAAGATGTTAATGAAGGAATGACAGATGTGAAACAAATTTTATCTGACAAGATAAAGTACAGAATGTGGAACTATAAATTACAGGCCAAGAGAATGATTTGGAAAAGGACGCTTTACTGACACACACAAGAAGCTGGCTGAAGTTTTAAAAATTAAAAGGGAAATATAAATGTGAAACCAATAGAATGAGTATTTTACTGGATTTACAAAATAGGTTTTTTAAAGCCTCGAAGAAGCCTTTGGGATGAAAAAAAAATTGAAGAGAGACCAAATGCTATGACAACATCTGAATGAATTAAAGATCAAGATTGTCAGAAGTAAAAGGAAGGAATATAACGGTCTATTTGATAAAGGTTAAAATAAGACATTTTTTGCAATGTTCTGGCAACCCTTTATGGACTTTTTGCTGATACCAGGATTGAAAAGTTGATGTTTTATGGATTTGCTTATAGATAAGGGATGGGATATGGAATGAAGATATATTTGTTTGTAACCTTATAGGGGATGAAGAGTTTTTAATCATACAGAATTATCAACTATTTCAATTAATTATCCAAGGAAATATTCAAGCGAAATGCAGTGTTGGAAGATGAAGGTGATCTTGGCTGAAAAAATGTATGGACTTTGTTTGATAAAAATATAATGTTCTTTTCTAAAGAACAAACAACACTGATGGTCAGGTTAAGAAAAATGAGGAGCAAAAATTCCCTGCCAGCATTTTTTAAAAGTGGAGAGAGTTCATAAAACCAGCTAAACTGTAGAGATTTACAGAATTCAGGAGGGCAGCCAAAGTAAGCATGGATTAAGGAGAAATTATAACTCTTCCCTGGATGTTAGATACTGTTGCTTCTAAACTAAAATTACATTGCTTCAAATATTATCATACGTGAATATATGCCAAAGAATAGAGAAAATGTCAATCCCTACAGTAGAGAACGGTTCAGTTACTACATTTGAGTAAATAAAGCAATATCTGCAAGACGTATGGGATTAATATGCTGTTCACTCACCCGCCAACCTTCCCATTTTGAGTAGAAAGATATGAAGGTGACTTTTAGTCATATTTGTTTAAATATCTGTAAGAAAGTCAAAATAAAATAAAATAAAATAAAAAGTCCTGCTATCTTTTCATTGTACAATAACTTCTTTGTTAAAGAAAACATGAGTAGTATCCCTCATTTTCAGTGAGAAAATGGAGGCAGCATATTTGGGGACGTAGGAAGCAAAATCAATGTTCGAGCTTCATGCCCTGGATACAGTTTAGATAGTTATGACAATTTTTTTTCCTAAGAATGATTTCCCAATTGTACTTTCCTATTACATATTGTTTGCTTGTGCAGGCATGTGGATTGTGCTGTCTAACAAATGCAGCTGAAAGGAAGATTCTGTTATGGAAGATGAAATATTTTCCCTCAATTTTGCATTCAGAAGACAGGGGACAATCTTTGTCTCTTTTCTCAGACCATTAGAGAATTAAATTGAATATTTATAGTTATTTCTTCAACCACTGAATACAACCGTTTAAAATAACCCTTGACAGTAATTGCAAAACACTCATTCATGTTTATTATTTAAAAGATAGATGCAAAATAAATATTAAACATCCAAACAAAAGTGTTAACAACAAACCCCCAAATTTGGTTTCTGTCCAAATCAATGTCAAAAGTTTATATTGGTTCTTTAGCATTTTGTTCTTCATACCTTGAATTTTGTATTGCCATCCCTAACTGGGTACCGATATTTCAAATAAGAGGTCTGAGTTAACATGTAAAAATGTAATATTGTTGCAATCACTCAGAACCTACATCAGAATTTGGTACCACAATATACTTTCAGTTCCACAAATCTTAAGTTTTGCTCCATCTCCTTAATTATTTTTAACATGTATTCTAGGATTCCCTGATGTTCTTATGTAGATAGGCGCAATCTGTACATCAGTCATCATAAATATATATATATATATTAAAGAGTACCACCTCACCACAGATATGCTCACATTGGATTATGTGGCCCAATTTTTGCAAGGATATAGTAAACCGATGCCCATTGGCCAAGGGTTCCCTGAATCTGGAAGAGACTCCCTTTCTCTTGATGAAGCTGCTGGAGTCTTACCCTCATCTGAATGTCTGGCACATTGCAAAGTGTGAAGGACATGGCACAGGGGAGGGAGAATGAAAACTATTTCTTCCTTGACATTCCTTAAGTTCACTTATACTGGGTTCTGTAACATTCCATTCATCAATATCTTATTAATATGGTTACAGGAAATAGCGGTTACTTCTTAAAACTGACAAAACTATAATCCTATAGGCAAGTTTTATGGGCTAGAGCAAAGTACAATGAAATGTAATGTGGATGAATGCGATGTCCAACTGCTGTAGAGAAAAAGTTCCTTCTGTGACTAGATTACATGAGACTCAAAGCAGGTTCCCACTCTTGTTCCTGATACTATATCAGAGAGGAGCAATATTAAGAACCTTACTGGTTAAAAGATAGCACTGGAAGAAAGCCCAGAATATACATCTGTCCCTATTATGTACATCTGAAATAATGAGTCAGATTCATGAAGGTAACAAGAATGAGTACATTTATTCACAGTGAGTGAATTACCCACTGTTTGTGTGCCTATGCCATACTACTGGGTAAACCTTCCCATAACTAGTTATCAGACTACCTAGCAAATGTGAGGAGGAACCCTTCTGGAAAGCTTTAATGTGCTCCATCTGTAAAATATATAGTGTGCCATCTGCCATGTAGCAAGCACTTGATACTGAGTCTTATTTACTCATGTATATATACAGTACTAATCCTCTATTCTCAGATGATCAAAAATTCTTCAACCAGATTCATTTTCTTTCTCTTTCCTTCTGTTCTCTCAGTTATATTTTGGGAGGAGAATTTTATTTTCATATGTATATATTATTACATTTACACTCCAAGGTTCTCTTTATATAAGCACACAAGGTAGTTGACAACAATAAAACAAAATACAAAACATGACAGTAAAAATCAATACACCTAAAATTACAACTAAAGTCAGTATCATCATAATCAGTTAGCAGTTAAAAGTTTGTTGAAAGATGGTGATAAAGGAGAACAAATGTGATATCCCTATTTGAAGGTTCTCCAGAACTAGAGTTCCATATTATCTTCTCAAATGCATCCTGGGTGCCAACTAGTAGGTAAAATGATGAGCTCAGAATAGCAATTTCCTAGTTGTATTCTGATTTCTATGGGACTTTAAATCCTAGAATTGGAGTTGAAAATAGCTGTCCTTGGCCCTGAAAAGTATCATATGTTTATATTGTCTTTCATCTGTAGCCTCACTAATTTGTCCCAAATAGTTCCATACAATTGACTGCCTATAGTAGTAGCTTACTCTACTGTACTCAGTTAGCTTTGTGAAGAAGCATCATATTTTAAATCTGTTTAATTCTATCTTGCAAAGTTTGTTTTTTTAACAAATTTTATTTATTTATTTAAATGTATATGGCTGGCTGGCTGGCTGGCTGGCTGGCAGATCGTAAGATAGAACTTTTTAGCATTTGGATTTGGGACTACCAAGAAACCCCAGGACTGTAAACTAGACTATAAGCATGTTAAAAAAACATTCTGGAAGAATACAATGATTTTCATACAAAACTTTTCTGCACTGTTGCCTTAAGCTGCTTGTCTCCTGTGCATACACTGACTGGAAATGAAACTGTATTAATAGTTTTCTTTCCAGATTTCAACCTCTTCTTCCTCTTTGGCCATAGTAATGGCCTGGTATTCTGTTCAATTCATATTTGCCATGGCTCCAGATTGGTGGATTCCCCTACTTCTTTACCCCTACTGGAGCAGAGGAAGGAAGGAAGGAAGGAAGGAAGGAAGGAAGGAAGGAAGGAAGGAAGGAAGGAAGGAAGGAAGGAAGGAAGGAAGGTCCTATACTCTCATTTTGCCTATCACTTGTTCCAGAAGGGGAAAGTGGAAGAGTTCTTTTTCAATTTCCATGATAAAAAAGACATGTTTATCCATTGTTCCATCAGTGAATCTTTTCACCATTCCATTGGTGAAGTTGTTAAAAAAATCATTGGCGATCACTCGTAGCCGAGTAAGATTGTCTTCCAAAGGTAAAATTTTAACAGTGGATCCGTAAGTGGCTATAAAGGCCAATTCTGGATCCGCACAACCTCCCACAATGAGGGCATAGGTTTCCGTGTGGGAGATGGTCATGATGAGGGTTTGCCTGACGTGACTTCATTTTAGCTCTTTTCTCCCTTTCACCCTGTACTCGTGCTTCTTCAAAGTCCATAGCGCCATTAATAAAGGCTGACCTCCAATTGAAACGCTCATGAGTTAGGGCTTCCCAGTTCTCAATGCTGATATTACATTTTTTAAAATTAGCTTTGAGAGTGTCTTTGAATCTCTTTTGCTGTCCACCAATATTCCGTTTTCCATTCTTAAGTTGGGAGTAAAGTAGCTGCTTTGGAAGATGATGGTCAGGCATTCAAACAACATGGCCGGTCCAGCGAAGTTGATGTTGGATGATCATTGTTTCAATGCTGGTGGTTTTCACTTCTTCTAATACGCTAACATTAGTCTGCCTATCTTCCCAAGTAATTTGCAGAATTTTTCGGAGGCAGCATTGATGGAATGTTTCAAGAAGTTGGAGGTGGCGTTTGTAGAGGGTCCATGTTTCACAGGTGTACAAAAGGGTTGGTAGTACAATGGCTTTGTAAACAAGCATTTTGGTCTCCCTGCGAATGTCCCGATCCTCAAACACTCTACGCTTCATTCGGGAGAAAGCTACACTCGCAGAGCTCAGGCGATGCTGAATTTCAGCGTCTCCTATCTGTATCAGAAGACATCCTCCCTGAAACACAAAATGGCTTCCGCCCTTCCAGGGAAACAGTGGATATGATCTTCACTGCACAACAGCTTCAAGAAAAATGCAAGGAGCAAAACCGCCCTCTGTACATGGCGTTTATTGATCTGACTAAAGCTTTTGATACTGTAAATCGTACTGCTCTCTGGACCATCCTTCTGAAAATCAGATGCCCTGATAAATTTGTGAACATCTTGCAGCTACTCCATGACGACATGATGGCAACAATCCTGAATAACAATGGCTCTCAAAGCGATCCATTTAAAGTGGAATCCGGTGTTAAACAGGGATGTGTTATTGCTCCAACCTTATTCGCTATCTTCATCGCTATGATTATACACCTTGTTGAAGAGAAACTTCCTACTGGTGTAGAAATTATATATCGAACAGATGGAAAGCTTTTTAATCTTAGTAGGCTGAAAGCAAAAAATAAGGTAATTGCAACTTCTGTTATAGAACTTCAATATGCTGATGATAACGTAGTCTGTGCACACTCCGAGGAAGATCTTCAAACTATCCTAAACATCTTTGCAGAAGCATATGAAAAACTCGGCCTCTCGATTAACATTAAAAAAACCAAAGTGCTTTACCAGCAAGTTCGAACCAATCCCTCCGCAGTTTTTTAAAAAATGACCATGGAGGGCAATGAAAAGAGGCAAGGAGCATGTCTGCCACAGGGACCAGTAGCTAATAGCAGTGCAGATGTTTGCCTGGAATGAAATGAAGCACAGTGGGTGAATCATAAAACAAGTCAAAAGACACTACCTTTGAGCATAGCAAAAAAGAAAAGAAAAGGTGGGCTGGGTGCTGGTGGAGGATAACAATGAACATTCCTGCTCTCAAAAAATAGTGAGTAGTCTATATTCACACTGGGCAAGCTGGTCATGTAGATCAGCCCTTAGTCAGTTGCAGATGTTTGAGTGGAGGAACAAAGTAGACATGCCCATGATATGGAGGATAAGAGTATAAATTACTGTTCATTATGATGGCCATACCTTCACTGTTGGAGGCAGCACATCTTTCAGACACCAGCTGTTGGAGAATATAAGCAGAAGGATACCAATGTATTCAAATGGGCTAAATATAATCATGTGCTATGGCCACTATGTAAAAGTTTTTTTATGTTCTTAAGTTCTTTGAAACTTCCATGTCCGGTTCTAACTGTTGCTTCTTGACCCGCATTCAGGTTTCTCAGGAGACTGGTAAGGTGGTCTGGTACACCCATCTCTTTAAGAATTTGCCACAGTTTGTTGTGATCCACACAATCAAAGGCTTTAGCGTAGTCAATGAAGCAGAAGTAGATGTTTTTCTGGAACTCTCTTGCTTTTTCCATGATCCAGCGAATGTTGGCAATCTGATCTCTCGTTCCTCTGCCTCTTCGAAACCCAGCTTGCACTTCTGGTAGTTCTCAGTTCACATATTGCTGAAGCCTAGCTTGTAGGATTTTGAGCATAACCTTGCTAGCATGTGAAATGAGCACAATTGTATGGTAGTTTGAACATTCTTTGGCATTGCCCTTCTTTGAAATTGGAACGTAAACTGACCTTTTCCAATCCTGTGGCCACTGTTGAGTTTTCCAAATTTGTTGGCATATTGAGTGCAGCACTTTAACAGCATCATCTTTTAGGATTTTAAATAGCTCAGCTGGGATACTGTCCTCTCCACTAGCTTTGTTGTTAGTAATGCTTCCTAAGGCCCACTTGACTTCACTCTCTAGGATGTCTGGCTCAAGGTCAGTGACCACACCATCGTATTTATCAAGGATATTAAGATCTTTCTTGTATAGTTCTTCTGTGTATTCTTGCCACCTCTTCTTAATCTCTTCTGCTTCTGTTAGGTCCCTGCCTTTTTTGTCCTTTATCATGCCCATCTTTGCACAAAACGTTCCCTTGATATCTCCGATTTTCTTGAAGAGATCTCTAGTCTTCCCCATTCTATTGTTTTCCTCGATTTCTTTGCATTGTTCATTTAAGAAGGCCTTCTTATCTCTCCTTGCTATTCTCTGGAAATCTGCATTCAGTTGCTTATATCTTTCCCTTTCTCCCTTGCCTTTTGCTTCCCTTCTTTCCTCAGCTATTTGTAAAGCTTCATCAGTCAGCCACTTTGCTTTCTTGCATTTATTTTTCTTTGGGATGGTTTTAGTTGCTGCCTCCTGTACAATGTAACGAACCTCCATCCATAGTTCTTCAGGCACTCTGTCTACCAGATCTAATCCTTTAAATCTATTCCTCACCTCCACTGTATATTCATAAGGGATATGATTTAGGTCATACCTGAGTGGTCTAGTGGTTTTCCCTACGTTCTTCAATTTAAGCCCAAGTTTTGCGATAAGAAGCTCATGATCTGAGCCACAGTCAGTTCCAGGTCTTGTTTTTGCTGATTGTATAGAGCTTCTCCATCTTTGGCTGCAAAGTATATAATCAATCTGATTTTGGTATACCTTCTTATACTCTGTGCTATATGAAAAAATAAAACCATGTGACCATGTTAGCTAGAAATTCTAGAAATTCTATCCCAATGTATCTGGAATATTTCAAATACAAAAGACTAATCTACCACCATCTAATAGCTACTTTCTAGGGTTTCAGACTTGGATTTTCCCCAGTTCTAATTATATAAACTGAGGAATAAACCTGGGATTGTCTGTAGCTTGAATCATGTCAACTGGATTTCTATTTTCTCAGTGGAAATGTTTCGCTCCTTATCCAAGGAGCTTCTTCAGTCTGAGCAAAGTTGGTAAGGGAATCCTAAATATGTTTCTAGGTAGCTGTTAACATATTTAGGATTCCCTTACCAACTTTGCTCAGACTGAAGAAGCTCCTTGGATAAGGAGCGAAACGTTTCCACTGAGAAAATAGAAATCCAGTTGACATGATTCAAGCTACAGACAATTCCACCTGGATGACTGAGAACCTTCATAGACAATAAACCTGGGACTTTTTCATGCACAGCATATGCTTTTCCACTTAGCTATGAACCTGTAAAATATATATATTTTGAGTTACAGTGGCAAAAAGGATGTTTACCAACTGACAGCTGGTAAGTAGTGTATTTATGTAGATGGCCCATAAATCCATTGCCTCTGCAGAGGTTAATTAACACTTTCCTAAATGCCAGTAAATCAGCCACATCACAAACTGTCTCTGTTACAAAACAGTCTTCCTTCTGTTTAGAAGCCTTATATAGTGTACAGCTTTTCCTGTTGCTTGATGTGATGTTAATTATCCCTTTTGGAAGATGATGCAAATCACCTGTATGATTGTTCATCACACTATGTGTTCTAGGAATCTTGTTCTGTGTGCAATATTATTGTACTCATATTGTGTGGGCATCTTGAAAATACATTTTTCATAGAAAACATTCAGTGATATTTGGAGAGATCAGGCCATTCTGTGTCCCACAGTTAAGATCTAAGCATTCAGGGTCAACAGATTTGATCGGACTGAACAGACAAGTGTTTGACAAAATGTACAACTCTGTGAACCCAAAACAATTGTCAGCCTTGTGAGGTAGTCCAGACAAGAAGCACACCCAGAAGTACTGGCTCTAAACTTACATTAACAGAATCTTGCAAGTCTGAAAGTACATCTCTCTCCACTTGCCTTTACAGTCCAAGAAACTAGGGAGGGTCCCTTATGAAATGTTTGTCACGCCCCCATTCCTTCTGCAGACTCAGCTGCCTCTTATCCAACTGTTGTCTAGTCTTCTGCTCTTCCTCTTATCTCCCAAGGTCATTCCCACATACCATTACAGCAATGCATCTATCTGGGTAATTGGCATATAAAGCAGGAAGATGTTGCAAGTAAGAGGATGACCAATAGGATGAATAGGGAATCCCATAATCAGCTACAGACCTAGAGGTAGGTAGAAAGCAAACAATGAACAACTTTGTGTCAAATCCAAATAAGCTCAGACAAAGAATCAATAGCTTAACACTTGGGACTGTATTAGCAGTTCCTGCTTCACAAAGCCATGCTTCTAGTAGACAAGAATTAGATTTTAGAGTGACCAGTGTAAATTGTGTGTGAACTGTGGTGTTGGAGGAAAATTCTGAGAGTGCCTTGGACTGCAAGAAGATCAAACCAGTCCATACTCCAGGAAATAAAGCCAGACTGCTCACTTGAGGGAATGATATTAAAGGCAAAACTGAAGTACTTTGGCCACATAATGAGAAGACAGGATACCCTGGAGAAGGAGCTGATGCTAGGGAAAGTGGAAGGCAAAAGGAAGAGGGGCCGACCAAGGGCAAGATGGATGGATGATATTCTGGAGGTGACGGACTCAACCGTGGGGGAGCTGGGGAAGGTGACGGCTGACAGGAAGCTCTGGCGTGGGCTGGTCCATGAAGTCATGAACTAAATGAATAAACAACAGTGTAAATTATCTTTCTGGGCTGCTGAAAAATAGGAAGGCATTTGTATTTATATACAGTTCCTAGTATTTTCAAATCTCAGTGCTTTGTTCAGAATGATTATCTTGCCCTGAGAAAAAGGCTTTAAGGTAACATCTTAGGAGGCTAGAGGTGTGGCGTGAACCTCATCACTATGGCTATCCTTTAGTAAATAGCCCAAGTCATAGGAGTCGTTATGTGGGAACATGCACACATGTTCTCCAAACCTGCACTGGCTTCTCCAAAAGACAGCCTGTTTTTCATTTAGGAAGTTCATTTAGGAAGTTCATTGAAGAAACAATTGGACCATATACTTATGAGATGATACTTTTTGGGACTTACTACATCAGCTTTGTCAGAAGGGAAAACTTTGTGCACATGCCCCTTAGTTGTTCCAAATAATTTATTTATTTATTTATTTATTTAAATTTGTTCACAATAAAACATAGTTAAAAACATAAATATAAATTTACAATATTAATAAATAATATAAAATCCAAGCGTAAAAGATGTTAAAGATGGTTATACTGTTAAAGATGTTAAAGATGGTAATACTGCATATTAAAAATAATGCATATTAAGAGTGAAATTTGGAGAATCCCATTTAAAATTCTGAAAAAAAGTTAACAGAGTTGATGAAAGTGGTGTTATTTTAGAACAAGTCACATGGATCCCTACAATCACATCACATGTTTGTGTATATTTGTTTAATAAGAAAATGATGAAATTTACTATATGTAAATAAATTGTGGTGAATGTAAAATAGTGTTAATTGGCAAGAATGTACAGTTCTGCACTTAGGTAGGAAAATCAGATATACAGGTACAAGATAGGTGGTACTTGTCTCAAGATTAGTACTTGTGAGAAGAATCTGGGTGTCTGGGAGACCACAGATTAAACATGAGCCAGCAGTGTTCTGCAGCTGCCAAAACAGCTAGTGCAATCTTGGACTGCATCAACAGAAGTATAATGTTAAGATCATGGGGAGTGATATATCTTGGCAAGAATAGCCCCGCCAAGATATATGGGGAGTTATATACAGTATCTTGGCGGGAATAGCCCCGCCAGGTATTAGGAGGAGTGTGGCATAAGGCGTGGAATATGGAAAGGTGTTACATGATCCGGCATACCCATTATTTGACTGAGTACCTCCTACAAGAAGATTGAAGTCAAGAAGGAGCTTCTTAGACTGCACTGAGGAGATTGCACCTCAAACAGAGCAATTAAAAAGATGGAAATCTCAAGCAGAACATCTTCATAGTTGGATAGAACCACTTGAGGAACTGCCCGGAGGTTCGGAGGAGGAGAGGACAGTTTGGAGATGTTTAAACAGATTGCGTACTGGTCTGGCCAAAACTAAAGATAATATGGAAAAATGGGGGTTTCTCCCTGAGGGCAAGGATACTTCCTGCGAATGCGGCAATATTCAAACAACTGCCCATCTTTTACAGTGCCCTTTGGGACCGACATGCACACAGAGTGACCTATTGGCCGGAGACACCTCTGCCATCAATGTGGCCCAGCATTGGGCTAGACGAGTTATATAAATTTTGTATTTTTATTAAAAGTTTTAACATTTTAAATTTTAATTAATATTTTTCCCTTTTTTATTTCCTGCATTTCTGACATGAAATGAGACGAGATGGGGAGTGATCATTCATCTCCATGTTGCACTCCAGACTGTTCATCTCCAGACTGCACCTGGAATACTGTGTCCACAATACAAGGAGGATTCCAAGGAACTAGAAAGAGTGCGGAAAAGAAAAACAAGGATGGTGAGGGGCTTGGAAGCTAAAGCCTATGAAGAACAGTTAAAAGAACTGGTATGTTTACCCTAAATTAAGGGTTAAGGGAAGATATGATAGCATTCTTCCAATATTTGAAGGGCTGTCACAGGAAAGAGGGTTTGGATTTATTCTCCACAGTGCCTGGGGACAGGACAAGAACCAGAGGGTGGAAGCTTTACAGAGACAGATCCAAACTTGAAATAAGGAGTGGTTTTCTGACCATAAGAGCTATTAAGCAATGGAGTGGAGCAGCCTGCCTCCTGGAGTCATGGATGCTGCATCACTGGAGGTTTTCAAGCAAAGGTTGGATAGCTATTTGCCTGTGATAGTATGAGGGTTCCTCCTGTGGTCAGAGGTTGAACTAGAAGACCTCCAAGGTCCCTTCCAACTCTTTGATTTTATGCACGTGCCAAAATCATGCTTCACAGTGGATTCATGTTATCACATCCAATACCACTTGCTCCTTAGTATTCTCTGAGCTTCATCACACATGAAAAATAATGAAAGAAGCATGTTATATGTCATTGATTTAGATGTCAATGCCACCTCACAACACACACTCGGAGCTGATAGCAAAAGCATAAATTGCCAGTAATATAGAATAGCACCCCATAAGATAAATATTGAAATATTATTAACATTCCTGCTCTTTTATACTGACAGACTCTGCAATCCTAAGCACAGTGGGGAGAAGCAAAGTGGTGGATGTTCTTCATTTCCAAAGCTCTTTTGACTCATGTCAAGACATGATATATTTATTACTGGTTATGCAAAAGGTGCTAACCTATAACAACATTAATAATAACTGCCCAGGGTCCCTGCTTGAGGGGGAGATGGGCGGTGATAAAAATTTGATAAATAAAATAATAATGAAAAGTTTCCTGAAAGCAGACCATGCTGGCCAAAGGAGATTGAAAGGTGATATGGCAAGCAGGAGGGGGCAAAACAATGAACATTTCTACACTAGTGATTTATGACATCCCCCAACCGTTATAGTGGCTGAATAAAAGCTGTTTCCATTAGAAATATATTGCTACAGCAATGGCTGGATGATGCTATAAATCACTAGTGGAGAAACGTGCAGTAACATTATCTTGTCTTTACCCCTGGTTGTGAAAGATCTTTTCCAAATTTCGGCCCCTTCAATAAAACCAATGGATGGATTCAGTATGCCAGTTCAATGGGCATAGTTAAAGAATCTAATCCTGAAGCCATTAAAATTCTAGGCTTTATATAGCAGATGTCTATAGTGGGTTTAAACATTAAAAATTAAAAGAAGCAGAAGTAATAAGACCCATCAGAGCTTAGCAATCGTTCTGGTACACTGTGCCCATGACATTTAGAGCTCTCTAGGTAACAATCTATACTTTGATTCAGTCAGAAGAGTATATTGATGATCAGTGTAAATATTCTAAAATGGAGTAACAGGCTTTAGAAGCCATTTTCCTTTGAGCACCCTAGTTGGTACATTTTATCTCAAGCAATTAGGATGGACTTTCCAGACATAGGAATAGCAAGTGTACCCAAATAAACTGGGAAAAAGGACTTGCATCCAAATCAGCTACTTAGCACTCAGCTTAGTTTAGGGCATAGCTTTCCAAACTGTGTGTCGTGACACTTAAGTGTGTTGCAACACACAGTTTAGTGTCTCGCAACACAACCCGGAAGCGGTGGTGGGGGCGTGCATGGTGATGGTGCGGCGGTGGCAGCGATGATGGCAGCGGCGCGCCATCAGCGCTTCTGTATTTTAGCGGAAAACATGAGGCTGCCACCACCGCTGCCGCCGCCATACACACCACCACCACCGCTCGCCCACTGCGCACCACCACCACCGCGCGTGCCACTGCGCCACTGCCGCTGCCGCTGTTGGTGTGTCGCCAATGGCGACAGTTTGGAAAGCACTGGTTTAGGGGGACCCAGAAACTAGAAAACTTATAATCTGTTGGGTATAGGCTTAAGGAACTATTACTAACCTCACCTTCAGTCCATTAGCAAAACAAGAAGCAGGTAGAAATCATTGCTCATGCTCAAAACAGAGAGCTTCCTAGCCCATTGTATTGTGCAGGTAGAAGAAAGAGATACAAATGTTTATTTCACCCTAAACAGAGCTTGCATTTGATACTTAGCACTTGCTGGTATTCTTTCTTAATAGTTTCATTGATCTTACTGCAATAAATCTACTTATCAGAACCTTGGAAGACTATTCTTGAAGTCTCTTGCTTGACCAACCAAAAGAAGTCTAACAATACACTTTTGAACAACATGGATTAGCTCCACTTGACAACTGTGGAGATACAGTGGCTGTTTATTAATTTATGAATGCATATTTCACCTTTCTGTTTATAAGAATAAAAATACAGAGTATAATATTAACAATATTAATACAGTTAAACCAAAATGAAAACCAATTATTAAAATAATTAATAATTAAATGATTGGTGAAAGAGGTCATGTTTGTACCATTTTCCTAAATACTGGGAGAGAAGTATCCTAATCCTTAGAGAGGGCTACACAGACAAAAGCACATTCCCACATATTCAGTACTCAAGATTCTGGTAGCAGGATCCTCTCCAGCTGATCTGAACTGATTTAATTATGTGCCATTGAGTCATTTTCAGCTCCTAGTGACCACGTAGGTAGATGCTGATCTGAATAACCAAGTATATTCCTAGTGAAGGAAATGGTCTCACAGAGAATCAGGCCCTAATACTTTTAGGGCTTTAAAAGTCAACGCCAGCTTCTTAAATTGTGCCAGGTAGGCATTTCAGTACCTGACCACTACATTTTTCACTAATTGTTATTTCTGAACACTTTTGTAGCCTAAATAAAGTGCATTGCAACAGTTTGGAGAAGATGTAATCTAGGCAGGGATACCTGTCCAAAGTTAGTAAGGACTGCAAGCTGTACAAACATACTCCTTATTACAGCTGTCAACTGCAGATTCAGTGACAGCAGAGGGTCAAGGAGCATTCCCAATCTGCAAATCTACTGCAAACCTATCCAGAATAGACTTCACTTTAACCCCATAGTCTATCTCAATGGTCAGTATTATTTATGCATTCAATAACTTGAAGGAAAAAGGAACTTAATTCAAATCATGCATTCTGGGTCATAAGAGGCAGGTTAGCACACTCTGCACCAGCTGAAGCTTTTGACTAGATCACAGGAGCAGACCCATTCAGAGTATATTACACTAATTCAGTCTGCAAGGGATATAAGAAAGCGCTGATGATATTACCTAGTTGGGTAATGGAATGTCTGCAAGCAACAACCAAGTTCAGAGAGCACCAAGGACTCCACAGCTATAAGAAAATTTGATCCATGTGGGGAACAAGGTATATTTATTTCTAACAGTCACCAAATAGATACTTCTGGATAGAGGAAGGGGAAGGTATACTACAATAGTCCTCATCCATACTGGACAATGTTTCATGATTCATATGGCCATCAATATTTTGTGTGCGTGTGTGCCAAAGTAGGAGGTAGCATCCAGCGAAGCTTGCTTGATCTCAAAAACCCTAGCAGATTAGTGCTTGGGTATGAGACTACTTTCTATGAAGTTTTTAAAAACTCCTGAAAGAAAGCAATGGTAAATCACTTCTGTATATCTGCCAATAAACCACATGTGTGTGTAGTTACCAAGAGTCAAGTTTCTGCTTGTTATGGTTTGTGCTATGGATTAGGCCACCTCTATTTTAATAGAGGATTCAGAAGAGTTAAACAAGGTACTGTTTACCTGCTTTCAGTTTTTTTGGGAGGTCTGAAATACATCTGGAGTTGAAGTTGTTCACCAATCACCATTTCCAGCAATTTCTTCCCCCGGAGCATTGCTGTCAAAGTTATTTCCTGAGCTAATAAGTCTTCAATTAGAAAGACGAGGAGAATGTGCCAAAGCAAAATTAGTAAGAATTTCATATTTACTTTGCTTAAATGGAAAATCATGAGTATCATTCTTCCAAGGACAAAAGGTCAGTTAAAAAAGTACTTGAATACTGATTATAGGGTTGATTATATAACTTGTGTTGATTATGTGAACAGTCTATGATGGCATCAATAAGCATTAAGTGCAGACTACATTCATTAATTTTCAGCAAAGGTTACATCTATTATTCAAAAAATAATGGGGATGGTGTAAGAATTCATTTTCAGAAAATTGGGTGTGATCAAATATCAGGTTTGTTGCTTCAGTTACTGTGTTCTTTAAAAGAGTTCTGTGCTTATAGGCTGATATATGATATAAGTTTTCATTAGCATACTTCTATTAATTTCAAGGAGGATCCTTATAAATCAATAGGAATGTATTAAGGTAAATTATTGGTCAGCCATCACAGATTTGTAATGAAATCCCTCTGTTGTATAGTGGCCAAAGTTACTGGAAAGGAAATAAAGCTATAAAGATGTTTCTTATACAACAAATGATACGAGAGTTGAAGTTGGCTATGGAAGCTCTACTCGTATGTCTAAATAGTGCATATGTGAAACAAGTAGGATCATGTGTATGTTGGCTGTATTGTCCATACCACCTTATACCAGTGGTGCAAAAAATTTGGCCTATGGTCACAATACTATGACTTTTATGACCCTCTGAGCATCCCAAAATAGTGCCCCAAATTTGGGTTTTCTGCCTGATAGGAATTTCAAGTGACAAAACTGAGGAGCTATCCTTTAATTTGGTGCCATTTCCTGCCATCTTGAGGAAGAAAACAGACAAAAGCTGTATTGTAAAAGTTCTAAAATATATTTAATGTTTTAAAAAACCAGACAAAAATGTCCTCTCCAGATATGAATCCCCTATTCATAGCTTTGGCTGCATATATGAAAAAAAGAACAGTAGGGAGTAAGCTCTACTGAATACAATAGAATTCACTTTTAAGTACACAGGCTGAGTGTTATATTGATTCTGTGTTGTACTGGATGGCTACAATCCTGGTTTCTAAGTCACAGTGAACACAAAGAGGCAAATTTCCATATAAACATTTGTATGACTGCAAATAGGTGTCGTTATCTGGATCAGGTACTCTGATTTCAAGGATCACAGGCCTCTGAATGGCCACATTCTCTGTTTTATATGGTCAATTAAAACTCTATTCCCATTTCCTTTATTACCCAGTGAACAACTGGCACAAGTTTCCCTTATATTTCATAGCAATTTTAATACAATAGCACCTGTATTGCTGCCTGCCACAAATCCCATTGCACTGTTTGTCTTTGGGGAAACTGTTGCAAATCTGATGGCATTCAAGTCAAGCTTCATACGCCAGAAACAAATAAAATATAGAAAAATAATACTGTTCAGCTCAGAATGTTTAGAAGGCAGTTTTCCCAAAATACTCCTTTATATATTTAATAGTGATATATTTTTCAGCCGTTCCTGAACTCACCCCTCTCTGCTTGAAATTTTCAGAACAGATCACAAATCCTTCAGCAGTGGAAACAGTGAAAATCTGTTTCCGTTGTTTGTTTTTTGCAGCTTTCTTTTTCAGGATTATAATTAGAGAAGATAATATATGCTTGGACAAATTACGATATACCCCACCCCTTAACAAATTCCAACAATTGTTATAAAAAGTAGAGAACTTTCAGAAGGCACCTCCAGAAGAATTTCACTGAGCACAGGACAACATTAAACTAAACCCGAGGTGTCCAAGCAATTACTGTGTTGTTCAAATGAGGAGTGGATTGAGTAAACAGTTTCTTGTGCAAGTGCAAAATGAAAGTTAGTTGTGTAGTGCTAGCATCACAGCTTCACCCTAAATGTCAGACAAGTATAGGCCTGACCAGTGAATAGATATCTTAGACTGGGAAATTGAAAACATCCTGGAAGAAAACAATGACAAACCATTTTCATACTTTCATGAAGAAAAGTGCTTGGATGTATCCATATATGTTGACCTTTCATGAATATTTCACACATAAAGGATAAAGATGTGATCTTGCATATATAGTTAGATAGGGAATATTTATTTATTTAATTTTTATCCCGCCTTTATTATTTTTATAATATGTTCATTTCCTTGACAGTGTAATGAATGGAGGTGATGATTTATATTCCATCTTTCTTTTTAGAGGAACCAGGACACTGTTATGAAATGATTTTATTATGGTGTGCAATCAAAAAATATTTTTTAAAAAAAGAAAAAAACATATCACAAATTGACAACTCTGATACAAGAGGCATCAATTTGTTTCAAGAAGGCAATTCCATTCTCATCATGCTATTACTGAGAAGGTATTTCTCCAGCTAACATACTACGAGACAGTCCCACAGATAAGACCACAATATCCATAGTAAGCAGTTGAATTCTAAGCACAGATTGCTTGGTGCTGGAAAAGGTGCTTTTTAACTTCTTGGTCCTATATTATTCAGACTTTGTATGCAAGAATCAACCTATATAGTGAAGGAAGCTCTCCTATACATTACACTTAAACATCTTTAGAAATGTATAGTTGAAGGCTTTCACGGCCGGAATCCGATGGTTGTTGTGGGTTTTCCGGGCTGTGTGGCCGTGTTCTGGCAGTTTTTGTTCCTAACGTTTCGCCAGTACCTGTGGCTGGCATCTTCAGAGGACAGGAACACAGAGAGAATCTTCTAGCTGTGTTCCTGTCCTCTGAAGATGCCAGCCACAGCTACTGGTGAAACGTTAGGAACAAAAACTGCCAGAACATGGCCACACAGCCCAGAAAACCCACAACAACCATCTTTAGAAATGTTACTCATATTTTTAATAAAGAAAGAATCAGAGCTGTCTAACCTTCTTACAGTCAGACAGCTTTCTGCCCATGTTCTTGACAACTTTACATTCAATATAGAGTATCCATGTACAAGAATATTGATCAAGCATTGCTCCTGAATGAATGGAACTCAAAGCCATGGTTAGAGAGGTGTACATAATCCCAACTTCATTGAATCCAAGAGTAATGATTTTGAAAATCCATATTTGTATCCAATTTGTATATTTTTTCATTTGAAAAAGTAGGGGAATAACATATTGTAATTGCATAACCAATACATACATACTGATTCATTCATTCATTCTATTTAGATGCTGCTTGATTCCAGACTAACTATGGACAACTCACAATACAAGCAATATAAAAATAACAACCTACATAACAGTAAACGGATGGTGAATCTGGTCAACATGTAAAACAATCACCCACTCTAAAGGCATCAGACAGAATTTCACATGCATGGCAAAAGCAAAGCAATCTGGCCTGAGTTCTACTTCTCAAAAAAGCTATCACAGAAAGCCAATTACAGCTGTAGAAATGCTCTAAACCATCACTAACTGCTCTTCTCCCAAAGATCTTCCTATAAAAGTAATGTACAAATAGTATATTTTAAGAATAGCCTATATTCTAGAAATATTAACTCAAGGTCAAATATATAAGAGAATCGATACTGTAGATGGCAAGCAACTGGAGATTTACTGGAACAGTCCATATGAATGCCTTTTCTTTATTTCTATTTCCTTCCACATCAATATTACAATACATCAAATTATGTTACTGAAAACCCAATTATTAAATATATTCTAGTTATTTTTGGATTCACTTTTCCATTCAAATAACAATTCCCATATCTAGGACTGAAAGAGCCAGTTAAATTTTAGGAATAAAGTAAAATAGTTTTGCTGCTCAGATGCAAAAGATCCAAATAATTTTAGCAGCTGGAAGAATTTTAATAAGAATAGCAAATTTCCTTCAGGGCATGGGGAAGTTGCGTAAAGTAAATCCAAAATGAATATAGAAATATCAGTCAGATTGATCACTAGCATATGAATATACTGCAGCAGAAACTTCCAAGCAAGAAAGAGCACTTTGCTAAACAGCATTTTCAGGAAGGCAAATCTGCAACAAGGACACTAAACTGATGGCATTATACTGTACAGTAAGAATACCCTGTGCATTCCCTACTCGCTGTTTAGTTTGTTAGTTGCAACTGGGTCAGCTTCAACTTACGGTGACTGCATGAATAATAACTCACAGCTCTTCCAAAAATATTCCAATAATTTCTTCGATCTCAGCTGCCAGACATCTCCCAAACTTTATTGCAATTCCTTGAGTCTTCATCAGTACACATATGCATCTAGATTAATGCAGATCTTCTTGTCCAACTTCACATCAGACTTGGCAATAAAATACTTGGTTCCAGATACTCAACCCTGTATTTATGGATTGCCTTAATGGGTAGATAAGGTGATTTACTGCAGATAAGATAAAAGTCATCTATCTAGTTCCTGCACAAAACAAAAACCATGCCATACACATTTATACATATGCATAGTACATACATACATACATGTCTTCTCCAGAGCTTAAACTCATTCTTCATGTAACTGGAGATTTGGCCTTGAGATTAAGGGCCATATGCTTAATATTCACATAACTTTATATATGTTCTGTCTAGCCTGAAAACAAGTTTCCTGCTTCTGCCCTTATATACTCATCCACCTTATCAATTGTTTATTTTTTAAAAAATAATATTTATTTTATTTCATTAGATTTGTTATAGCCATCCACTCCAGTAGACCTGGGTGGATATAACAAATTTAATTAAAATAAATAATATAATTGCCTTCTGCTTCTACTTCTCTCAATATGGCTTCTTCCTCTTGCTGTATCTCAGTATCCAGATTTTTGCAGCTGTATGTTACAAATGGATAGGCTTTAACTCTTCTGATAAGTATCTCTTAAAACTTTTTTATAATATCTATCACTTACCCATTCTTAGATGCATGAAGCAGCACCAGGTTTGTAAATTAAAAAAATGTTGCCCTGACTACTGAAGTTACCCTATTTTCCCCAGCCCTTTCTCATCTCCATGCTTTAGGAGTGGATGTCTGCTATGGAAGGCCAACACAAACAGATTTCATTTCAGATATAAAATAGGACATTGAAGCAGGGGGGGATTAACTGTTGTCAGTTATAGGGGATCTCAGGAATTCTGAATTCAAACCATATGGCACTCATGATGTTGCCTTATACTCAATAAGGTATCGGACCATCTAGCTCAGTGTTTCTCAAACTTGGCAACTTTAAGATGTGTAGACTTCAAGTCCCAGAAGTTGAAGTCCACACGTCTTAAAGCTGCCAAGTTTGAGAAACACTGAGCTAGCTCAACACTGACTACATTGACAAATAGTTTTTCTTTCCATAAGTCTCTTACAGATGCCAGGATCAAACTGGGGATTTTCTGCACGCAAAATATGTGCTTTAGTACTGAGCTATGGTGTTCCCCAGCATTGAAACAATGATCATCCAACATCAACTTCGCTGGACCGGTCATGTTGTTCGAATGCCTGACCATCGTCTTCCAAAGCAGCTACTTTACTCCCAACTTAAGAATGGAAAACGGAATATTGGTGGACAGCAAAAGAGATTCAAAGATACTCTCAAAGCTAATTTAAAAAAATGTAATATCAGCATTGAGAACTGGGAAGCCCTAACTCATGAGCATTTCAATTGAAGGTCAGCCTTTATTAAAGGCGCTATGGACTTTGAAGAAGCACGAGTACAAGGAGAAAAGAGCTAAAAGGAAGGCACGTCAGGCAAACCCGCATCATGACCGTCTCCCACCCGGAAACCTATGCCCTCATTGTGGGAGGTTGTGCGGATCCAGAATTGGCCTTTATAGCCACTTACGGATCCACCGTTAAAATTTTACCTTTGGAAGACAATCTTACTCGGCTACGAGTGATCGCCAATGAATCCCCTAGAGGGAAGGCAGGAATAGGTAGAACAAACCAATGCTCTAAAGGACGATAGAGCATTGGCAAGCATAATTTTATGTCTGGAAGATAGCCAGTTGTGTTATGTTAGAGAGTTAGCCTATAAGTGTTGGGAAGCTTTAAAGAATGTTTATCTAAGAAGCTCACCGTTATGTAAGGTTTTACTAACAAGAAAACTTTATCATGCTAGATTAGGGGTATCTGATAATATAAGGGATCACCTGCATTTTATGACAGGGTTGTTCCAGGAATTGGCTCAGAGAGATATGCACTTTACAGAAGCTAACAAAGTGTATATAATTCTCAGTTCTTTAAATGAAACGTGGGCTACTTTGGCAATGAGCTTCGGGTCGTTATCTGAGGAGGATTTAACCATAAGATACTTATCTAGCAGGCTTTTAGAAGAAGAACAAAGGAGGCAGCAGTGTTCTAATGTAATTAGTGCTAAGCAAAACAGTGTTTGTGTTAAGGAATATTCTGAGAATGTTTTGCATGTACGAAAATGTTTTAACTGTGGGTCGAAAAGGCATTTGTTGAAACATTGTGATAAGAAACGGAAGCTGAAGGCTAAGCTGAAAATTTCCAAGCCGGGAGAAGCTGCACAGCTGTCTTTAATTAGTTCAAGTGTAGAACAAAATTTAAAGGGACCATTTCTAATTGACAGTGGGGCTTGTCAGCATATAGGAAATAACAGACAGATGTTTAAGAGTTTTATGCAAGCTGATAGAGATCATGTTACTCTAGCTAATGGAAGCATTGAATCTGTGACTGGTAAGGGATTTGTATATGTACCAGGGTTAAATATTGAATTTTCAATGTTGTGTGTACCTGAACTGGAGTACAATATAATTAGTGTGTCACAATTGGATAAACAGGGTTATACTGTACAGTTTGGTAATAATGAATGTATTGTTATGAAAGATAACAATGTTTGTGGCAAAGGTATTTTGCAAAACTGTCTTTATGAAATTGTACAAGCCAGGACAAGCAGCAGCCATCATGGTTTAGCTACAATTAATAAGCCAACACATGATTCGTGTGCGCATCTGTGGCACAGGAGGCTTGGGCATCCGAGTTTCAAAGTGATT
The DNA here is from genome assembly GCA_023362775.1 of Charina bottae. Lineage (NCBI taxonomy): Eukaryota > Metazoa > Chordata > Lepidosauria > Squamata > Charinaidae > Charina > Charina bottae. Next base: position 11,922,702 of record JALMGJ010000005.1, read on the forward strand.
GAAAAGATGTCAGAAGCAAGTTCTGGAATGGAATTGAAAAAGTGCCAAGTGTATTTGCATTGCACAGCTTGTAAGGTTGCAAAGTCAAAGGTGTTTCCTGTGAGCAAATTCAGTGATAGGAAGTCACATAAATGTTTTGAATTAGTTCACGCTGACTTAATTGGTCCATTACCAGCTTCAATAGGGGGTGCTAAATATGTTTTAGTCATTGTATATGATTACACTAGATTTGGGTTCTGTTACCTATTGAAAGCTAAAAGTCAAACATTTGAAAAGTTTAGAAACTGGGTGCAGTTTGTTGAACGTAGGTATAGCACAAAGGTGTGTAGTTTACAAACTGACCAGGGTACAGAGTTTCTGAGTGGGAGTTTTCAGCAATGGCTCTGTAGAAGGGGCATTGTGCATAGGAAAACTAACCCACATAGTTCAGCTGAGAATGGCGTGGCTGAACGTAGGAATTTGGCATTGCAGACAGTGAAGGATTCACTCATTGCTGACTCAGGGTTATCAAGAGGATACTGGGGAGAGGCAATATTAACTGCTAATTATTTAATTAACAGGTTATGGAGTGTATTTGTAAACCAAACTCCATATTATATGTTATATGGCAAGAAGCCACCATTAGCTCATTTGAAGGTGTTTGGGTGCACTGCCTATGTTCACGTGCATAAGGAGGTACGTAGGAAAGGACAGGCAAAAGCACAGAAGCTGACGTTTGTGGGGTATGAGCCAGGGACCAAGGAATATAGGTTCACTGATGGCAGGAAAGTTGTTATCTCTAGGTCAGCAAGTTTTAGTGAGCATAGCAATTGGCAGAGATTACACGGGAGCAGTGAAGTTTTTCTTCCTAGTCAGAGAAGTTTTGAGTTTTCAGAGTGGAGAGAGGCCACTGATGTGATTAAGAAGGAAGAGGAATTAACTCCTAGTGTGCCAATGATGCAGGATGCTACAGTATTGCGCAGATCTGAGAGAGTTAACAAGGGCATACCACCTCAGCGTTATACACCAGGTGATGTAAAAGTGTGTTTTATTGATTATGAACCTCATAATTACAGGGACGTATTGAAGTTGCCACAACACGAGCAGAGTAGATGGAAAGCTGCTATGGATGTGGAAATGAAAGCCATTAATTCTCATAAGGTTTTCAAATCTACTAGGCTGCCTGAGGGGCATAGAGCAGTAGGCTGTAGATGGGTGTATAAGAAGAAAACTTTAGTGAATGGTGATATTCAGTATAAGGCTAGGTTGGTAGCACAAGGTTTTTCCCAGATAAAGAATCAGACTTATGATGAAGTTTTTGCACCAACGCTAAGAGGGGAGACATTTAGGTTTGCCTTAGCAATGGCAGCAGCTGGGAATTGTGTAGTACAGCATTATGATATCACAACAGCATATTTGCATGCTGATTTGAATGAAGAGATCTATATGACTGAAGCCCCAGGGTATGAATCAAAGATTGCAGGAAGGGTATACAAGTTGCAGAAAGCATTGTATGGACTCAAGCAGTCAGCACGTTGCTGGAATCTAACTTTAGATAAGGAATTACAAAGAATGGGATTCAAGTGTAGTATAGCTGACCCATGTCTGTATGTAAAGCAATGTGAAAATGATGAACAGATTTTGCTTTTGATATTTGTAGACGATTTGTGTCTTATAGCGAAAGATCAAAGCAGGGTAATTGAATTTACTGAAAATCTGAAACAGCACTTTGATGTCAAAGATCTGGGAGAAATTAAGAATTACCTAGGCATGGGTATTCTGAAGGTTGATGGGGGTTAGAAGTTTCAACCCCGATGACAACGGATTTTGTCATGACAGAGACTGGAGACGATGAACAAACTTCGTGTGATCAAGAATATGTGATCAGTCAATAATTGGAAGTTTATTGTATTGTATTGTATTGATTTGCAATATTGTCCATCTGAGTGTAATGTAGCAGATGTGATGACAAAGCCTCTAAGCATAGATAGACATAGGATGTGTATATCTCAAATGTGTATGTCTTCTATTCTGTATATGTGAATGTAATATCTATTGTAAATTGAAGGGGTGTTGGGGTTTGATAAACCCAGGAATTTACTTCTAGATATAAATTATACAGAGAGGCTTGATTTCTAGGTAAAAGGTGAAATATTCTGCACAGTCACCCAATTAGCAGCCATTGTTGTAGGAATGATGTGTCATGTGTGATTCATTCAACAGGTGCTTAGAGTTAGGTTGGGTGTGGTAGTTAACGAGATTGACCTATGATGTGATAGGTCAGTTTGACTATAAATGCAGAGATATTCTGTATTTCATTTATTCCCATTTTACCTCGTGAAAGCTGTATCGTTGATGGTGTATCATTTGTTACTTGTGGAAGTGATCTGTAAATACATATGTATATAAAGTAAATAGGATATTTGATATAACTTCTGTTTGGAGTCTATTTACTGCATAGTACTTGGATCACTGGTGCCTAGGAGAGAAGCAGGCCGCTCCATCTCCGCGCGCTCCCTCTGACAAAGAGATCTAATTGAGATCTCAATCAATCAGCATAAGATGGGCAGCTATATAAATTATGCAAATAAAAAAATAAATAAATTTCTATTGGTGCCAGCAATTCTTCTGTTTGTTTGTTGGCTATTGCAAACGAAGTCCTGCCTTTGAAAATCTATTGAAGAATTTCTCATTCCAGGAAACCATCCAATTTCTTTGCCCCCAGATTTGTTGGAGAACTTTGAAAAATACTGGTAACTTCCAATCAAAGAGAATATTTGTAGCTCAGGGTTGAACTGTGGAGTCCATGGTGCTCTCTGGGCCTTGTTGTTTTCTTGCAGACATTTCATTGCCAGGCTAGGCAACATCTTCAGTGTGAAAAGGGAGTGGAACTTGCTGTTTATATACCCTGGCTTGTCCTGCCTGTGTTGGTGGGGGTGTTGTACTCTCCTTGGTAGTACCTTGATTGGGTTGTTGTTTGCTGCTTGGTTGATTGACTGAGTTAATAGTTCCTTGATTAGGGTCTATTGTGTTGTTTGATTGCTCCTCTGCTGCTAATCTTGCTGTTAATCTTTGCCTATCTTGTTGTTGATTGCTGGCAAAGAGGTGTTCTGGTCTTCTGGCTTTTCTGTTGTCTCTTATGAATGGTATGTAAATTTATTTATTTGTTTATTTGTCTTATTTATACCCCGCCTATCCCCTCCCTACTGGAGGACTCTAGGCGGCTTACAACATTCAATTACATATTTTATACATCATTACAAATTTTTACCGTGCGATAGGGAGAGGGGAAGGGAACCGGCTCTTCAGCTGCAGGCATCGGACTACATGTCCCAGAATGCCTCGCTCCGCGCCAGCTGCTGACGTCCAGGAGCTGTTATTTCCGGATCTGTCGTCCTCCGCCGCCATCACCGTTCTCCAGGTCTTTCTTGGATCGAGGACAACCCTCCGATGGACGCCCGCAAATTGCCCCACGTGAGTGGTACCCATTTATCTACTTGCTATATTAGCTTTCGAATCGCTGGGTTGGCAGAGAGCTAGGGCTAGTGACGAGAGCTCACCTCGCCACGCGGTTTCGAACTGCCCACCTTATGGTCGGCAGTCTAACGGCTCTGTGGTTTAACCCGCTGAGCCACCGCTCCCCAAATGTTGTTTACCTCTATGTGTGTGTTGATGGCTGCTTTGTCTGAGTGCCAAGCTTCCAGGAATTCTCTAGCATTTTTAACCAAGCCAAATCCAAAAATGCTAGAGAATTCCTGGAATCTTCATAACTTCATAAATAAAAAGAGATTGCATCAGCAATTCATATGATATACCAGTTGAAGAGAATCTTCATATGATATAATTTACTTAGTTTCAGTATCCAGTTTTTATTTAATGAGTTACAGTATTTGAGCATAAAGAGAGGGGAAAAAAAGTGTGTGTTTTCTATTGTTGCCCAATCTGGATACTTTGGTCCTATTTAATAATATTTAGATCATTTAGGTATTTTTATTTTTATTTTATCATTTAGGTATTTTTATTAAATATTAAATGTATTTTTTTTACTATTTAATAGTAATAAATACAATTAAACATTGGATTTGAGAAGCAGGCCTTTTGGCTGAAATGCAGTCTCTCTCTGTATGTGTGTCTGTGTGTCTGTGTGTGTGCGCTTTGGAAGATGACAAATGGAAGATGACGAATTGATGAAGTTCAGGTCAAAGGAAATTCATTAACTACTCTTTCCCAGACTGATACGTGAATGAATACATATGGTTGACATTTAAAAGTAAGAAGTTGACACATTTCTTTTCTTCCTCATTTTCACAGTATGTGTTACCTGAAGTCATTATTTTGAAGAAGGAGATGAAGGAAAATGACAGAACTGGGGATGCAGCAGCCTAGGCCCCATATGAAATTTTGTAATTTAAGGAAACTCTGACCCTACAGATATGTCCAGCATCAAGGGCAAATAGAATGTCTTACACTGCTATACCTGAGAAACAATTTTTGTTTAGCAGATAGAGTAAGGCTGTCTTGCTACACTGTCAGAGACTTTCCAGAAAATGTCCCTGTCCCAGACTCCAATCCTACTTCCATGCATTTCAGAGTAAGCCCTACTAAATTTAGTGGGATTTATCTGTAAGTAAATATACAAATAATTATATTAAAAACTAACTGAAGTTAGTGAAGACTGTGAAGTTATTATTTACTAATTTAAATCCCTCTGCTTTCAATAACACTGAAGATCTCTTTGATTGGTACTGAAGATTAACCTAGTCTGAAAAAAATAACATCTGTATTAAGACAACAATAACATTTCATCCTAAAAATATTTTGAACAAATGGTAAGCTGTAATTTCCTCTATTATACTTTCTCTATTGAGTGGGAAGATCTCTTGGATTGATTTTAATTATCTAGATCAACCACATAGCCTGTTTTAATGTTATTAGAATACAGTGAAGGGCTACATTTAAGATTTTCTTTTTATTCTGTAATAAGAAAATGCTTCAATCTATTAAATAAATTTTCCTTTTAAATCTTTAGCATGTATCTCCTCACGCTGGGAGGTGGGGGGAGTTTAGGAAGTTTTTGCCTTTCCTTTTTTAGATGTTTTGTTTTGTTTTTTTATCTTTTCTTTGAAAAATCAACAAGAGAAATCTCTTGGTAATTCAGTTTGGGTATTTGATTCCAATCTGATTCAATAGAATCTATTAATTGAATCAGCTTTGCAGATCAAATTTAGATCAAATTATCAAATTAACAGTCTTAGGAACTGTTTAATTATTTTAATTGATTTTCAGTTAAATCAGAAAATTGAATCAAATCATGTTACTGAGTTGATTTGAATCATTGGACTGAATTTACATAGTCATTTCAAATTGAATTGGAGTTAGTTATCACACCTGTAAAAATTATCCCTGCAGATAATTTGCATTCTTTATTTTAAGATAGCACAACAAAAGTGTGGCAAAATTATTTTCTTCTATGGCAAATGTGGAAGTAAAAATTGCAAACAGTATGTTTTGTAGAAATATAGCAGGTATACAGCCATAAGAATTGAGTTTTCTCATGGCAAATTAGCATCCTTTTGCACAGAGTTTGAGACTTACACAACATATTAATCTCAGGTTAACAAAACAGTCAGTATGTCCACATTTTTTCTTTCTCTTTTTTTGGGGGAGGGAGGGCAAACCCATCTCATTTGGTTTGTTTATAGTTCAGTGTAACATGAATACACAGAAAATGGCCATGGCCACCTACCATTTGCAAGGGCAAAAATGGATGATTGAAGTGGTATATAAGCCAAATAAATAAATATTTTCTGGGTTTGCTCAACTCTAGGCAGTGTATCACTAGTGGATAAAGTATTTAAGAACTGTACATATGACAGAAACACTTTGAAGCAATAAGATGCATTTTTCCTAGTAATGAATAAAGAGTCTACAACAACTAACACAAATTGCTTCCTTTTCTCATGTTACATAATTCAGGTTTGTTGATTAGAAATATGTCACAAAAGCTATAAAAGGCTATATCTAAGATAAATGATAATGTAACATACAATGCTATGAATCAAACCAGCCTTAACACGAACCAAGCTTAGAATTTTTTCAACACAGACCTCTTAAACTGACCTGGTTTAGAATGCTGAATACACACAGCCAATGTTTCACTATTATACCATGATATGTTTCTAACTTTCCCTTGTTTGCTGAAATCCTATCATGAGTTAATCTGCAATCTGTTGGGGGGATTCTGATTTTGCTTTAGATTTTATCCTTTTGGAACCTCAGGTATGTATGGACTTTAGACTGGCATCCTTCTTTTTATATTTTCAGCTTGGTTATCAGTTGCTTGGTCAACAGCTCACCTTGCTCTAGATCAGTGTTTCTCAACCTTGGCAACTTTAAGATGTGTGGACAGCATGCTGTCTGGGGAATTCTGGGAATTGAAGTCCACACATCTTAAAGTTGCCAAGGTTGAGAAACACTGGTCTAGACACAATAGTTGCTCTTCCTCCTTGAGTTGTACTGCCTAACCAACTTGAAATGCATAGGGAGCTTGAGAAGTGGACCTGTTTGCTACTTACCAAAAGGAAGGCATAGTTCTTTGTTTTCAAGACCATCACCACCAGAGATCCTCCCAAGCTTGAAGCTAGTTCTGCACTCCTATCTCAGAAATGGCTTCTGACATTTCTCTTAGATGCAATCAGCTTTTCCAGGCAGCAAGAAGCTGTTTGAATCAACGTGATTCAAAACTGAAAATTCCTGGACAAACAGATCTAGTGGTTTTGTTCCTGTCCCCTAATTTACAGGTGCTGATTTTGATTTTTTTTTCTAGGCCAGGTAGGAAATAAAAGCCACTTGGGAAATCATGACCAGTCTGTTGTGCCTATCTGCAGTGAGGCATGACATAAACTAACTCTTTAAAAGAGAACATTCATTTAGGAGAACAAGGAGGGAGAGGGAGAGCAGCAAGAGGAGACAGACACCTGGCGCAGCCACAGCAACACACACACACACACAATAGCTACTGAATCATAGTGCACTGAACATTAAAGGGACAACACATTACACATTCTGATTGGGGCATATTCAGTGCACAGAAGCCTACATTCATCATATATCTTAGGTTCTGCTAATGCTATTAAAGTATCAGTTTATATCTATTTTTCTCCCTTTCCAACAAAATGCATTAGAAATACCTTAATATTCTACTTAAGCTATAATCATTGAGCCTCGAGTGGCGCAGAGTGGTGGGCAGCAGTACTGCAGTACTGCAACCGAAACTCTCCCCACGACCTGAGTTCGATCCCAGCAGAAGCTGGTTCTCAGGTAGCCGGCTCAGGTCGACTCAGCCTTCCATCCTTCCAAGGTCAGTAAAATGAGTACCCAGCTTGCTGGGGAAAAGGTAATCATGACTGGGGAAGGCAATGGCAAACCACCCCACTCTATAGTCTGCCAGGAAAATGTCAGCGAAAGCAATGTCCCTCCAAAGGGCCAGTCATGACTCGGTGCTTGCACAGAGGACCTTTCACACACACACAAGCTATAAACATTTCATTTGCATTCTTTCTCCCTGCCTAATATCATATTGTGCAATTTATAATGGAACCTGATTACAATAAAATTTATAAGCCAGCTGTGTTTTATATTTTGCACAGTTTTCCTTCCTTCCCACACACTCTTTTACTCAGCTTCATCTTCCTTAGATTCCCAAAGAATGACAGATGTTTCCTTCAGTAAAATCACCTGATGAATACCCTATTAGTTACATGAAGATGAGGTAGCAACTACAATCACTGTTTACATCCATATACAATAGATTGCCTTCATCTGCAGCTGTTCTCTACAGGTTATATATTAACTTATATCAGGACAGCTAAAGCTGCAATTGCATTCTTCTTGTTCTCAGTTGGCCTTAAGGGGAAAAATAGGTGTGTTAACCCACTATAAAGTTAATGTACCCATTTCAGTCTTTAAGCAAATAAAAAAGTGGCTGAAACTTGTCCCTCTCCCTCATGACATTACTGTATCATCCATCAAGGCTCTCAGATGCCTTTGGAGGCAATAAACAAACAAACTGCTTGAAAACTGAAAATGCAGTCCCCAGTTGGAAACATGTTATCTATCCTTACTATGCATACAGTATTTACTTGGGTGTAAGCTCCATTTAGAGAATTTGGGAACTCTGTCAAGTACAGTTCCCTCAGTATCTCAAAGTTTCCATGTTAAATTCATTTAGTTCCATTGATATGTTAGTATGTTGATTCATTTTAAAATAGGGTTCCCAGAGTTGCTATGAATTGGGCAGCTTATAAATTTGATTGATAAATAAATAGGCTGCCTGCCAGAGGAGAACATTATTCAGATGAGTAAAACACACTGCAGTAGCCCAAACTCCAAAAAGAGGAAACAGACTTTCCACACAATGTATTCCAATGTAACAGATACCCATGCAACTTCATTAAAACATTCCTAGCTACACAACTCATTACAATGCAACCATCACAACCTATGAAAAGGATAATTCTTTGATAATACATCAAAAACATATCTGAGACAATCAAAAGACTAATACAACCTCTTGGCATCACTGCAGCACACAAACCATCAAGATCCCATTGCTGTGGTTAGGAACAGATGTTTATGGAGAAGATGTCAGCTAGTACAGAGATTACCCAAGGTGTTAACATAAAAGGTTAATATTACTGGATAACGTAACCATAATGGCTTTTGCACCCATGTAGTCTGGATATCGCATTAATGCTGTCATCCCCTACTAATTTGCCAGCCTTAGGGCAGAAAGGGTTGGTTCTGGGGAAAGCCTACATTGTCAAGAGCCCAATGAGAAGTAAGACTTTGATGTTCCTGGTAGTATTAAATTATGTTTCTCTACTGTAACTGATGTTCACAGCTTGCAGGTATACAACCTAAGCACTATAGGTTTAACACAAAAAACTTTTACTTGAACAGCTACCAATTTCACGTCTAGGGTTACTATGTAACCACATAAAAAAACCAAACTCCCCAATAACAGCAGCTTTATTGTTAATGGCTGCAATCATGCAAAATAAATGTTACTACAGCAACATGGTACAATTTTAAACAGAAACTTAAAATATTTATTTATTTATTCATAAAATTTATATGGCCGCACATCTCACAAACAAGTGACTCTGGGTAGCGTATAAGAGAGCTAAAAGCCAATAAATATATATACAACAATTCTTACTATTATTAAAAAACTTTAAAACTATAAAAAACCCACAAGCTAAAAGAGAAGAAATGTTGGGCGAAGAGCCAATGTTAAGAACAGTGGAGTCACTATTTCATCAGTCCCTTGGAGTCCCCAGGCCTGATGGCACAACCAGGTTTTGAGCGGCCTCCGGAAAGTCAGAAGGAATGAATCCAGCCTCACTTCAGGGGGGAGAATATTCCATAAAGCAGGCACTACAGTAGAAAAGGCCTGCTGCCCAGGACCCATCAATTATAGCTCTCTAGCTGACGGGACCTGCACCGTGCCCTCTCTGCTGGATCTGGTGGGATGGGCAGATGAAATCAGGGAGAGGTGGTCCCTCAGATAACCCGGTCCCATACCATGTATGTATGTATTATCCTGCCTTTATTATTTTTATAAATAACTCAAGGTGGCGAACATACCTAATACTCTTTCCTCCTCCTATTTTCCCCACAACAGCAACCCTGTGAGGTGAGTTGGGCTGAGGGAGAGGGACTGGCCCAAGGTCACCCAGCTAGCTTTCATACCTAAGGCGGGATTAGAACGCACAGTCTCCTGGTTTCTAACTCAGAGCCTTAACCACTAGACCAAGGGTCAGAAATGGCGGCTCGCGAGCCACATGCGGCTCTTTGGTCCCTGGAGTGTGGCTCTTCCGCAGCTGAACTCACCCCTGCCCCTTCCACGCCATTGGATCCCGCCCCCAAACTCTTACACTCTTACGTGCTCTCGCTCTCCAAGGCCGGGGCCACCCGCAGCCGCCCACACCTCGCGCACAGTCCGCGGGGCTCTCTGCCGCTCCCTTCGACGGAGGAGGGACCGGCATGCCTTGGGAGCTGCTGCTGCTGCTGGCGGCATGTCTGGGCAAGGCGTGTGGGTGGAGCTGCCCGTCTGGAACTCAGGCGCTCCGGCTCCCGAGCCTCTTCCCTTCTTCCTCGCCACGTTCGGACGTTGAGGCCAGGCAAAGCCGGGCGGTCGCGCAGGGGCGAGGCGGGGAGTCCCGCTCCTGTGCCTACCACCACATCCGTCCATTCCCGGCCTCTCTCCCCACGTCCGGTGGGTGCCCATGCCGGAATCCCCGCGACCCGGAGGCAGCGACTGCTCAGAGGGCCACAGCGAGAAGAGGCACGTGATCCCCAGTGGATCCCTTCGAGGGGCCGTGGGGCTTCCCCGCTTTCCTCCCAAGGAGGCCTCAACAGCGCACCCTCCCGCCCCATCAATCCCCCCACCCCACCGTACGGCGTCCTCTCCTCCCGCTAACGCGAGCCCTGCGGCGGCCGGGGGATCCAAGCCAGGCTCCGTTCCAGCGGGGTGACTGTAGCGACCGGAGGCGGCCAAGGGGAGAGCAGGTGGCTTCTCTTCACAGTGACTTTATTAGAAAGGGCAGTCCTTTATTTCGGAAGGGGGAAAGGAAGAATGGAAGGGCTGAGTCGTCCTAGTGGCGCCTTGTTCTTCCTGCCAGAGATCTCGCCAAAGCGAGTGTTGCTTCTGAAACCAGTGCGATATTAGGGGGCTCCACCGCGCATGCTCCTTCATCCCCAGAAGATGCCAGAGGCTGAAAGGATGTGGCAGGAACGGCCCTGGAAAGCGGGGCCTGCGGAGCGCTGCCTTTGGGGAGGAGGGTCCAGCCGGCGAGCAATGGCAGTGCCAAAATGGCGGAGGTGCTGCTGGCGGCACGCATCTCTGAGCCGGTCTGGGCGCGCTGGCGCTGGGCGGTGAAGCTGGACTAGCCGCCGGACCTGGAGCGCTTCTGCGCGCAGCTGAGCAAGGCCCGGCGTGGCAGGGAGGTGCTGCTGGCCCGGGACGCAGTGCTGTCGGAGGCTGCGCAGGAGCGGCTGCAGGGGCTGCTGCGGCTGGAGATGGCGCTGTTCTGCAGCATCCAGGCGCTGGGCGAGGGCGCAGGCCTGGGACGCGAGCGGCAGGGTGGCGCAGGGGGCCTGGCCGGGGCAGTGGCGGGACGGAGCCGGCGGAGGTGGCCGGGCGGCGGGACGGGGCGGGCGGTGCTGCTGGGGCTGGTGGCGGAGCTGGAGGGAGTGGAGGGACCAGGCATTCCCGTGGGCGCAGCGCACGCTCTGCAACCTGCCTTGGCGCTCTTGGAGAAGCGGCCGCGGGAAGCCCTCTGCGTGCACCCTCCCGCCCCATCAATCCCCCACCCCGCCGTTCGGCATCCTCTCCCCCTGCTAATCCGAGCCCTGCGGTGGCTGGGGGAGCCGAGCCAGGCTCCGTTCCGGCGGGGCGACTGTAGCGACCGGAGGCGTCCAAGAGGAGAGCAGGCGGCTCTTCGCCCTTGGCGCGCCGCTAGGCCCCTTTCTAATAAAGTCACTGTGAAGAGAAGCCGCCTGCTCTCCCCTTGGCCGCCTCCAGTCGCTACAGTCGCCCCACCGGAACGGAGCCTGGCTCGGCTCCCCCGGCCGCCGCAGGGTTGGGGTTAGCGGAGGGAGAGGATGCCGAACGGCGGGATGGGGGGATTGATGGAGCGGGAGGGTGCGCCGTCGAGGCCTCCTTGGGAGGAAAGCAGGAAGCGGGGAAGCCCCGTGGCGCTTCGAAGGGATCCACCGGGGATCACGCACCTCTTCTCGCTGGGGCCCTCCGAGCAGTCGCTGCCTCCGGGTCGTGGGGATTCCGGCATGGGCACCCACCAGACGTGGGGAGAGAGGCCAGGAACGGACGGATGTGGCGGTAGGCGCAGGAGCGGGACTCCCCGCCTCGCCCCTGCGTGACCGCCCGGCTTTGCCTGGCCTCAACGCCTGAACGTGGCAAGGGAGAAGGGAAGAGGCTTAAAAGCCGGAGCGCCCGAGTGCCAGATGGGCAGCTCCGCCTGTGCGCCTCACCCAGACATGCCGCCAGCAGCAGCAGCAGCTCCCAAGGCACGCCGGTCCCTCCTCCGTCGAAGGGAGCGGCAGAGAGCCCCGCGGACTGTGCGTGAGGAGTGGGCAGCTGCGGGTGGCCCCTGCCTTGGAGAGCTGGGGTACAGTTGGACGGGAGTGTCACCGGCGGCCCGCGAGGACCGGCCATGGAAGGTGAGCGAGGGCCGGGGCGGCCGGCCAAGCGCAGCACAGCCCTGTATCTTACCCTTCCATGTGTTTGGATCCCGCCCCCAAACCCCACTCCCTTCCACACAATTGGCTCCCACCCGCAAACCCCGCCCCTTCCACGCGATTGGCTCCCACCCGCAAACCCCGCCCCCTTCAATGTGATTGCCCCTGCCCGCAAACCCCGCCCCCTGGCTCTCGAGCATGTCAAAATGTCCTCGAGCATGTCAAAATGGCTCCTGGCATAAAAAAGTTTGCCGACCCCTGCACTAGACCAAACTAGCACTTTAAAGGTCAAAACCAGCATTCCTTCTTCCTGGTCTCACAAAAAAAGCGTGAAACTGACCTGTCAGTTTCTTAGCTTCTGCCAATCTCAAAACACAGAGAACATGCAGGTAACACCATGAGCCCAAATTGTGCTCACCTCTTTCCTTCCAGGTGGCCTATAGGAGAATGAAAAGACTGTCATCCATTCTGAGCTAGCACCAGTGGTGAAGCAACAAAAATGCCTTTGACTCTTTGCCGCTCCACACAAAAAGTAAATAAAAAAAATGTCTGGCACCCTCATCTATGTTTTTAGTACATGTTTCTGCATCCATCTGTCTTGTGGTTTGTAAAATAATCTGAAAGTTTGCTGTGATGGGAATCTATTCAAGGGAAGGTTAACAGGAAAAGTAGAAAAACATTGAAATTCTCCTAAGCCTTCCCATTCACTTTGCCACTATGCCTTTGATTCATTTAGAAGCCCTGTATGTTTTGAAGGAAGAAATGCTAGCATGTTGGCAATTGTGCATCAAGGTGTTTTTCCCAATAGCACCAACCATGATTGGATGCTGCTACAGTAACTGGGTTGGGGAAGGGGAGAAGATAAGTTCTAAACAATGTATATAAAAAGGGGCAAGCTCTAAGACAAGGGTTTCTCAACCTCAGCAACTTTAAGCCATGTGGACTTCAACTCCCAGAATTTCCCAGCCAGCATGCTGAGGTTGGGAAACACAGCTCTAAGAATTAGATACAGATACCTAAGGAGGGAAGAAACTGATGGCCACTTTGACCCAAGGGCCAGGATACAAGAGTTTCTGCGAATGAGAAAATGGATTAACATAACATCTACAGAGCTGCAGTGATTCAAAGAAGAATCCAAACATGAGTCTTTTTGTGCTTTGCAGTACAACTGCACAAATGAAAAAAAAAATTGAGACAGCATGTGATTCAGAGCACCTTGTTTTCAAAGCAGCACAGCCTCATCATTTACAAGGCTTACATGGCTGATTGAGAAGATGCCCCCAGCTCTCACAGCTAATGATAGAAAATGGGATTCATGCTCATGTAGGAGCGGCTTTCAGAGCTGTTCTGTAAGCCCATGCTGCAAAGCACCTCTCTTCAAGGCTTTGAGCAGCCTGATTTTCCAATAAATTGCAGCAGAGTAGGAAATTAATTGATTCAGCTCCCCCAAATAATTCCATGAGATCACAGAAGAGCAGAAATGACCCTGATGCAAAGCAGCAGTGCTCCAAGATTGCAGAGGACTGATAGAAGTGATGCAGCCGTCATCAGGTTTCACAGAGCTTTGTCTGTTTATGTGGTGTGGGACAGGACACGGATATCATTCCTAAAAGATCCCAAACTTTTGGGGTCATTGGCCATATTTGGAAACTTCAGCCCATGTTATTCTTATTCAAATTAACTATTGTCTCTTTTCTACAATCTGGTACAAGTCCCAGAGTTTGTAATATAGTTCTATAAAGCGCTGGAAAACTTATGGAAAAAGCAGAAAAGTTCCTATGTCAACAAGGAGATTTTTCAAAGGTTTTATTCTAAAGAGCAGCTGGCTCTTCACTGAAGACTTTATGGTGGTGAAAGTAGTTTTGAACTGAGAATGAGGCATCGAGTTTAGTCATTTGCCAGAATGAAAAGGCTGATGAGGATTTTGTTTCTTTATGATGCAGACAAAAGTAGATGAATTTAGGCCAGCTGTATTACTGTGGTGATTACAAATATCACATGGTAGCCTAATCTTTTCTGTACCACCACATGGTGATTCAAAATGGCCTTTTGAAATGATTCTTTCAAAACTGAAAGAAAAAATATGTGTGTATTCCTTCAGATGATCACCATTTGAGCAATGGTGTGGTCTAAAACCCCGAAGAGTCATCATCAGTCAACATAGCTAATACTGGCTTAAATTAACCAATGCTCTGGCATAATATGAAGCATGAATTTTGCACATGCTTTTCAACTCAACTGTGATGGAATATCTAACAGATCCTGGGAAAGTGAAGGAAGAAAGAGAACTATTGCAAAACCACCGCTCAGGCCAAGGGAGGAGGGGAGAGTGACAAAGAGAACAGCTTCTCCTCAGCTACACTAAGTATACAGTCTGTTGCATGTGAGAATTGCTTTGAAAATTCTGTACATTACCCTTTTCAGACATTACATAATCTTTCCAGAAATCCAAGTGGTTCTTGTTTCCTGAGTCTGCCAGCCACACAGGGCTTGACATCAATTAAAGCTTCCTAGAATTCATAGAAGTGTTTCCACAATCCTTTGGATTCTGTTCAGTGACTCATTATTATATGTATAAGCAGAGGGCTACCAATATATCTGTTGCCTCCTATCCACATCCTTCTGATCTTCGAGGATATTTCAGCTCTGATCACCATCAGGTGATGCCTTTTCCTCCAAAGCTGTTCATTATTCACTAGCATTCCATAACTGCCTTTTCTGATTTACTGATTGTCTTGCAGCCATTTAGGTTTACAAAGGAACAGGCTATTGTTTTGATAAATGGTTCCGTTTAGGAGCAATAAAGAATGCTATGATAGGAGAAGCCGCGGATCTACTTTTTCTTTTTTCATTTTCAGTTTTTCCTGTAGGCCATTGCTTGAAACATTAGAAGAGATGGGTAGGTATTACAAACAGAGAAAACTCAACAAGCATTCACAAAAGGAGATGCTGGACTTTCTCACTGGAAGAACTGGACTTTCTGGTTTAGCTCTGTGTATTTAATATCTCTGTGTAGTTTACAACCTCTTATCAGTTACTAATTTGAAGAACTCAAGAACAGGGATGAATAACCTTTTGATGGTTAGAGATCACCTTTAACACTTTTGGAAAAGGAAGACGACTGTAATGTGGAGCTTTGCACACCAAGGGGATGGGATTACAATGTTCTTCATTTTTATTTCCCCTTGGCTGGTTTGCTTTAATACAAGTCGTCTCTCTTAGAGCTTACATTATATTTTTGGAGAGTTTCCTCACCCAAAATAGTGGGAAAACATGGTGCTGATATTCAATGATTGTGATTAGAAGAGGCTACAGTATCACCAAAAATGTTTTAAGGGTTACATATAATCAAGCAATTTACCCCTACTCTAGAAATTCATGAAATAATGTCATCCACTGATTCCAGCTCACCTTGAGAAAATTGCATGTAGAATTAGGGTCCCCACTGCAGAGTATAATGTGGAGACCATCTTCACTTTCCTTTACCAGTGTGACTAGGAGAGGGGAGGGTTACCCACAAGTCCTTGTGCAGTGTATCATAGAGTTGGAAGGGGTCCCTAAGGCTATCAATCCCATCCTCTGCTTAATGCAGGAATTTAATTAAAGCATACAATACACATGGTTATCTAGCCTTCATATCAACACATCTAGTTAAGAAGAGTCCACCTTTCATTGTTGGAGTGAACATGTGAAGGAAATGACTGGATAGGACTTGCATCTGAAGAATTAGGACAGGCAGTATTTTAGGTGAGGGGAAATTTTTCTGAAGCAAACCATTTTACTTTCTGTTGACGATTTGTACATTAACCTGATCTGAAAGCTAAAAGTGAAGAAAGAGAATGAAATGCTTTACAAAATAATAATTCTTATAAATAAACACATACTTTTTTTTTTCTATTCTGCAACTTCAGGATTCTACATGGTCAACTTAAGAAGAATATAAGAAAAATAGTCCTTGAACAAACTAAAGGAAATCAAGTCGTGAATTATGGTCATCAAGATACCAGTGGGAACTAGCAGGACATGGGTACAATAGCACTGTTCTGCTTGTGTATTCCAATAATTCATATTGAGACCTTTATTGATGTTGAAAGCCATTTATATCTAAGTTCATGTGTCCTACCTCCCACGAATGTGGCTAATCCATTTTCAAAGTTGTCCAACTGGTGGCCATTAAGGGGTAGCAAATGCAATAGTTTTAACTATGTGTGCTGTGGAGAAGTACTTCCTTTTGTCAGAAATACTGGAACCTTTCTAGCCATTAATTAGGTTGCCTTTTTCTATAGCTTCTCTAGCTCTGCACCATAAATCAAACATCCAAAACGGAATAGGTACTAATATTTCAGAAGTATATACAGTATATGCATTCTTCAAGGAGAACATCTTATCAATTGTCCTTCTCTATGACTTTAAGAAAGCAGTTAGGTGCAAATCAGTTTTTTCTTATTTAATTAATGAATATTTCTAAACGAAGTTAAGTTATACTGACAGTCCTAACAAACTATTTCCTTGTACCAGAACTTTGGCAATGCAAATCAAAATAAAACATAAAGCATAACACAAAAGAAACTCCAAACTATGTTTTAATAAGTGATATTAAGATAGGATTTATTTTCATCTATTAAAAAATCCCTTTGAAACTATCCTGTTTCAGAAAGTGAGAAAGAGATTCTAACAAAGGAAAGCTGAAAAGGAAAAAAATGTTTCATTTTAACAGACAGAGGGAATAATATGGTTGGTGTAAATAATTTACTTTATCTTCATTCTATAGGGACTTGAAAGAAGCATGCAACCATCATTAAGATTCAATACATTATTCAGCCTTTTCACTTTCTGTTTTATCATTCTATTCATGTGGCTTTCAAAGATGCAGGCCCATATTCTTGTGCTAAATTGTAAAGATGTTAAATGTCTTGTCCCTATGCAACCAGAACGGTAAAACATAATGAATCTTTGGATCGCTGTTTTTACAGCTTTCTTCCCTTACTCTTTTTAATGGCAAACTATAAAGCATGCCAGAGCATTTGGGCTACAAAACATTGACAAATAAAAGTGGTTAGCATGTTACAATTATTCTGTGTGTGTGTGGGCGCACACACATGCCTTTGAGTCAGTGTTGACTCCTGGCAACTGCCTGGAAAAGTCCCTGCAGTTTTCTTGGCAAGATTTCAAAAGTGGTTTCCCATTCCTTTCTTTCTAGGGCTGAGAGAGAGTAACTGGCCCAAGTTCACCCAGCTGGCTTAGTGCCTAAGGCAGGACTAGAATTCACAGTCTCCCAGTCTCTAGCCTAGTACCTTAACGACTACACCAAACTGGCTCTTGTTACAATTATTAGTGATATTTAACTCTTTGGAATAAGGGTATATTTCAAGGAATTTTCATACATGGAATTTCTGTGGATAAAACCTGATCAAATTAGAATTAATCTGGAATAGCTTTGGTGAAAGTAAACGGTGCAAGTCAATTGTCATTTTATTTCATACATTTAAGCTTCTTAAAAGAAGCTTCACTTCTTGGCACTGATGATGTTACCTAGTTGGGTAATGAAACTTCTGCAAGCAAACAGCCAAACTCAAAGAGCACCAAGGGCTCCACAGCTCAACCCTGAGCTACATATGTTTTCTTCTATTGGAAGCTTCTTAATTATACACAGTCCATAATTAATAGAAGAGTGTGATGGTGCTGATACTTTAGTCATTAAAACAGAGACTCTCATTACAAGCCATTAATGGATATAAAAGAGTTCTTTATTAATGCAAGTTATCAATTCCAAGGCAAAGATCAGACTGAAGAAATGTGTGCACAAAAGCTAGACTAAACTTTCCCATACAGTACTCACCCCTCCCAAAAGGCTGCAACCATTCCCACAACATCAAACGGCTAACCCCTCCCCCCTTTCTTGTTTAACTAACGAACAGTAAAATTCCCTTCCACCTTCAGGCAGCCCTCCCTCCTTAACACACATTCCAGACCAAGGAGCACTGATAAACCATACTGTTGACCTTGCAGATGCTCAGCTCATCTTCACCCTCCTTTCCTTCCCAGGAGCAATGGCTCACTACTACAAATACTACAAATCCCATTTCTAAACCTCTACTCTTATGCTGGCAGGATGTGACATCCTGACAAAGAGTTAAAATTATGTGTATGTATTTGTGTATAGAGATCAAGATAATCTCTGTGTGTGTGTGTGTGTGTGTGTGTGTGTACACACAAACAATCTGAAATATTAACAACTGTATAATGAACTGTATCTAAAATTAGTTATGCCCACACCAATTGGCAGGCTTTACATACCGCACCGAGTTATACTAAGTTTTGCTTAATTTTGCCTTAACCTGATTGTGAACCTGATCATTGTGGTTTATAAAACATAGTTTATGGCATCATGTGTTATGTGAACTCAGTCATTGTGACTTATTCAACAAACTTTAGTAAAAATAAATCATGGCTTAACTTGATGTGAATGCCCAACCATTAAAATTAGTAGGATTTCATATGGACTGTTTTCATCATGATGGACAGGACAAACTTTTATTTTTCAAATCTAATAAATGATATGAATAAAAGACAAAATATGCAGCTAGCTGCCATTGTAATTTTATTTTTTAAATACTGGAATAAACACATGGTATATAAATTATCACAAGATGATTTCTGGAGTGAAATCATCTTGTGATAATTTATTACTCCCACCCAGGCTATTTATTATGCAAAATTCAGAGACACATCCTGTGCATATAGTTCTTTGCCCAATAGGTAGCAATTTGGAATGAAGAAGGATTTTTTTCCCCCTAGAACTTGTCATGGTCTCAGTCTGAATCAAGTCTCCATACACCAACTATAGAGTAAATAAAAAATTACAAGGACAGCTGTTTTCTATTTAACAGAATATACAGTATAACTGTAAAGATTAGACTTCTATATATCTAGATATAAAGGTACTAATTAGCCACATGGTACAATAGCTAAGGGGCAAAAGATAATCACTATCAAAAAGCCGGGAGATTATAAAGAGAGGAGTAACATACTCTGTATTCAAAGCTCCTCTTCCTAATCTAACGACCACAAGGAACCCTCTTGAAAATTACTTATAGCCCCAAGGATGGGTCATAGATTTATTTAGATTTTGACTTCACAATTGCATTTAAAATGTGCAATTCCAGCACTTATGCTTGGCAAAATGGAATTAAGGCTGTGTTCATAATATGTGCATACATTGTTTGTTGTATGGTTTAAAATGTTTACTATTTAGTTGAGTTAAGAATGGGTAGAGAACTGAATAAATAATTTTTAAAAAGCGATGAGCAAAAGAATGGTCCCAAATATTAGAGAACATTATTGGTATGGATTGTTAATTATAGTTTGTTGTAGAAAACTCACCCCAAATAATTAACAATTGGAGAAGATCCAAACTATCTTTTTATGGGTTCTAAGGTAGCAGGTAACAGCAAGTCTCTGGCCTTCAAAAGCAAGAGCCACAAGTTTACATAGATCTTATACAGAATGTTAATCAAAGACAGTTCCAGCACATGTATTCATCAGGGGAAGATCCTCAATCCAGAAATATTTTCTTTACAACTGATAAAAACAAAGGGAGGTTTCCAAGAAACAAGAACCACAAAGGGAGATATGTATATCCTTCATGGTGTGAGATCATTACAGTTGTATTGTGAGAATGGAAACATAGTAGCTTTGATATACAGTAATAGTTGAGCCAAGGTTCTAATTGTTCATCTAACAGACTGACCCTGTATTTACAGCAGAAGAGGAAGGAGATAAGGAGACACGGTAGCATGTATCCTTGAATTCAGCCTCCTTACAGGCATGAACTCTATAACCAATTAAGCACTCACAGCTAGACATAGATTGGCACAATAAAAAGCTTACTGTAAAACTGCACTAAGACTTTTGGGATACCCTGTATATGTAAACATATGTGTAATACCATATTTGTATAAGTAAGCATAAGTAGGGTTATGCAGTTAATTCCACCTGGGTTCTTTGTTCACATAATTATTCCAACTCTCCACATAGTTGAATAATATTTCCTAGGTAGGATGACACTGAGGAATTTGAGCTTATTACATACTTGCTCAGGTCACTAGCAAATTTTATGATTATGCATCTTCACATAATTGAAAAGACAGATGTATGAAGGATATTGAGTTTTCTGAGATCATCAGATTTACATTTTTCAATAAGTTCAGCACATTACTTTTGAGTGGCTGTCAGAGAATTTCTAATGCCAATGCACAATATAACAGTAATTATTCCTAAATCAATGGCACAGAGGGGTTCATTTTAAATCATATTCTTCTCATTGGATTAAGGTAGTTATCTGTTGTGCAGCCAGACAGCAATTACTCAATCTTAATTATTTCTAGAGGTGACAGAAAGTGATAAAACATTCTACTGTAGCAATAATTTTCAGAATCTTTTCCTAAGCAGTGAAGGTTATAGAGGTTTCAGTGGAATTATTCAGATATTTTCATCTCCTTTGTTTTTGTACTTTATATACTGCATGTTGATAATCTTGCATTCTATTTTAATTTTTTTTTAAAGTATATACCACTTAAATTGCATTGTGTACAAGTGACATATGAGCATTTTAAGTAAGTAATAAATAAAGTGACTACATTATGAAATGCAAATCATTTAAGAATGGAAAAAGAAATACTATGATTTATTATCTCATTTCAATATCTCATCATATAAACAGAAGCAAGGAAAAGAAAACCTGAATATTTCCAAGTACACTGCTACAGAATTCTACACGATAAGAAATAACTTTTAATGAAAGAAAACTCTTAACAGATATGCAGCAGAGAAGTAACTAGACAACTCTGTGACACGTTGGGTCATCCTTTGAGAGAAAGGAAATGCAGTCTGATGTGACCAGAATTAACATTACATTTTAGGCTGACCATATTTTTTTACCCCAATGCTGGATGGTCTCATGATCATCTAAGAAGAGTATATATCATAAATAGAAGAATAATTGTAGTGGCAAATGAACTTCAATAATAAGTCAATATTTACTTCTAAACAGATAAATGGAATGACCACGGGTGGGCAAGAAAGCACTGGGAGTGGGAGTGACTTCTAACCTCCTGCCAGCTTCCCCATTGACTTTGCTTGTGGGAAACTGGCAGGAAGTGTTGGAAGTCAGGATCACGTGACCACGGGGACGCTGCAACAGCCACAACTTTGTGAATAGAACTGGTCTGAAGATTGTGGAAATTTCAATTCCACAGGAGTAATGGGTCCCGCATTTTTTACACATTCTTTAAGTTAGCAGATTTTAGGTACCTCGATTAAAAAATTGTTGCGGTATAATGCACCGTTTGGGCTAACTTGAGGTACAAAAAGACAAACAATGGGAGTTTTAGTAGTAAATAGATTTTTGATGGCCCTAAAACAGCAAAACAAACAAACAAACAAAAAGATTCATACAATGTATGTATAGTAAATTGTCAATAAATTTGGTATTAATGGTAGCATAAAGTTTCACTATTCATTCTGTTATCTGCATTTGGATTCTCGTTAGCCACTGTCAGGTCTGTGCAACCAAATGAACCTAGTGCATTCGCTTGCCGCTTCCCGCCAGCACAGCCAGATAGATGAGATTTGCCTGCCACTTCCCGCCAACAGGGCCAGCTAGCTTAGAAAAAGCTGACGCACGTCAAGCTTGTTTACGGGATGGGAGGGGGGATGGAAGTCAGACAGCGAGCAGCAGACTCTGGGAACCAAGGTCAAACGCAACTGCCTGAGCCGGGTGTAGGGAGGGGGAATGTTAGCCCACCAAGAGACTGTTTTAATTAGAGGCTTTGCACCTTTTTAGCCAGTTTCAGCTTTCTTTGGATTCTTGTAGCTTTCTTAAATTAAATAACTTTCCTTTTCTACTTTGAACTGACTGAAGTTGTTTTCTTTGAAGTTTGAGCCTAGCAATCATTACAGCCACCTTGAATAATAGCTTGAGCTGAAAGGCAAAAATTAAAAAGAATAAGTTACAGCAGATGGATGTGCTTTGCTGATTTTGAAAAAGCTAAGCAGGTCCACCTGGTTAGAATTTGGATGGGAGGCCATCAGAAAATTGAGAAGTAAACTGGGCACTAAAAAAAAATATCTGGAAGAAAGCAATGGCAAACTTTTTCCATATTGTTGCCAAGAAAATAATATGGGTGTTTCTGCAAAGATATCGGGAATTAAGCTAAAGTAGATAGAGAGTTTAACTTTAAAGAGAATAAATGAGTAACTACTAGGGACAAGATGCTTGGAAAAATGTATCTGTTTATTTTACAGTACTTATAACACACCAGTTTGAGAGAGCCAGGTTGGTGTAGTGGTTAAGGCTAGAAACCGGGAAGCCGTGAGTTGGCTTGAATATAGATGCAAAAATAGAATCAGTGTTTGTTTACATATTTTATTATCAATTTATAATGCTTCTTAATATACAACAGCATAATAGTGCTCACTGTAATCTGGAGAGAAAGGTCATGTTATTTCCAATTTATGTGGGGCTCCTGAAGTTGAAATACAGTTTGCCTGAAGCCAGGATTTATGGCTGTGCATCATTTTAAGGCTAGATCTCCCAGATTCAGGAATTACGCCACTCTGCTCTTCACAAATATAATCTGAGGAACTAGAACAAATTCCTGTTACATGTAACAACGTTCTAGAACTTACTGATCAACTGAAAACAAAATAGATGTGTCTATTCTTATCTTCTCAAAGAACACAAATGTGACATTGCTGATTTATTTTCTAAGAAACAGATTTTTGGCTTTTATACCAGAGAACTGGAAAGTAGCCAGCATAAATACCAATCGGTTTTTGCAGAAAAAGCTGTAATCAGTTTGTGGCACTTACTGCCAACAGATATCCTGCAATGAAAGTAGAAAACAAACTTCAGATGTTTCATATAAAATTTCTACCAGTCTCACTCACGTATACAGTGACCTTGTGCAGAGAAATGCCTTTGCATTTCTCTATAGTGGAACAAGACGACTCTTGTAACTGTATTCATTATCAACTAATGGTGTTGTTTCAACATATGGAAAAAAAATCTGTAGCAATCTGTGTTCATAAATTGAGTCATTAATCAGGGAGCTGAGGCTCCAGATGAAAGTTGAATTGAAACAAATTTAAAGGAAAACTCTCCAAGTAACTGTCCTTATGGAACTCAATTGGGGTGAAATGCAAATGTATGTTGTACTCATCCAAATATGTTTGAAGATTATGAAGTGTAAATGAAATTCATAGAAAAGCAATGTCTCCAGTGAGAGGCAAGAGAAAAATATAGTATAATGTGATAATGTCATGGGTAAGAGTAGATACAGTGATTAAACCAGCTTCATGCAGTCTTTAGTGTGTTGAATTAGAATTTGGAAAACTCAAATTACTCCACTCAACTGTAGTATTCACTCAGGGTTGTGGATTTTTTTAAGAATAAAATCTAAGTGAAGATGAGACCCAGATGCACTATTCTCTGCTAGGGATTTTTGAAACTCCACTACACATTTCATTTTAAATAAAATAACCTGGCCCACCAAAAGAGAATCTGAGATGTCACTGGAAGTCAGCATAGGAGTCTAGTGGAAGTCACAGTGATGTCAAAATGTCATCATGTACATGATGATGTCATTACATAAATGCAACAAATTATGTACTTGTGTGTATCATTTGTGTGATGCTATCATGATACACATGATGTCACTTTCCCCTACCTTGATGCCCCTGTGAACACCCATAGATGGCAGCAACAAGGGAATCATTATTTGCTGGAAAAGTTCACACAAAGCAGCACTTACTCTTGAAAGTTGCATAGAAATCAATATGTATGTATGTATGTATGTGTGTGTGTGTGTGTGTGTGTGTGTAGAATTTGCATATAAATTCAGTGAATATTTGAGAAAGTTATGTGAAAAAATTAAATTGGAGCTAATTGTGTTTCATTACATTAAAGTTTCTTTTCTTTTTCTTTACTATATTATTTTTTTTCTTTTCTATTTTTCTTTCTATTTTTTTCTTCTTTTAAGTTTGTATTAGTTTTTATATTTTTAATTGTAATGTTTAATAAAATTACTATAAAAATATCTTTGTGGTTTTACTCCAAATAAACAGTATAATCCAGAAGGAATTAAATAAACTATCTCTGTTATCCTCAGATATTTGATTGAATTTGTCAGAGTGCGCACCGTGGAGCAGCCTGCTCCTTTTTCCAAGACACCAGTGATCCACGTTCTATGCAATAAATACACACTCAAGCAGAGATTAGATAAAATAGCCTATTTACTTTATATACATACGTAGTCCAAATTACATCCAACAGCAGTAACAAAATGATACAGCAATGCAGCGATGAGAAGTTCCAACAAACGAGAAGAAAGAACACCAGACTTCTCTGTATATATACATAAACTGACCAATCACATTATAGGTCACTCTCATCATCTGCCACACCCAACTAAACTATTAGCACCTGTAGTATGAGTCATAAACTGCCACATCATCCCTACAACAATGGCTGCTAATTGGGTGACTTGCAGAATAATTCCCCTCTCACCTAGATATCAAGCCTCTCCTGTATAAAATATATATCTCTGTAAATTCCTGGGTATATACAAACCCCAACAGAATTTGAATTACTTATATTAAAAAATGCAGAGATCTGCTAGAGCTTATATATAAGTTGCTACAGAGACTGAACAAGTTAAAGACTGCATGATCAAATGGATGCAGAACTTAAACAGGACCATTGATGTGCAACAATGGCAGTATCAATGAAAGACAAACATGAAAATCACTGGAAATAATACATGAAGAGAAAATAGGTATAAGATGTTCTACTGGCACATTACTCCAGTGGACTTTATTTTTCTACCTGTTATTTTTCTGTTAATTATTACTAAGCGCGCGCGCACACACACACACACACGTACAAAATACACTGAGCTCGCTTTATATATGATAACTACTTTATACTTTATAGGATACTTTATGCTTTTGATTGAAATCACACCCAATTCCTTCATTAAAGAAATGGCAGTTTAAACAATGGGAATATGTATCAATGTCTAAAATAACATCACACATGAAATACAGGTCCAATGTTAGTTTCAGACTAACCTAGAATTGTTTATGGGGTACAGTTCTGTACATGGCCTGCAGCCACATCCTAAGTCTGGTTCTCTTAAAATAAAGGTTTTGAACTCTTTAACTATGATTGCTTATTTTTACTGAAATTTTGCCTTAATCTGAAATTTTGTCTTAATAATAGGTAAATAAAACAGTTTTGAAAGTGCTAAAGTGTTAAAGTATCATGAATTAAACTATCTTTATATTTGCTTTAATCCAAGTTGGTATAGAAGACATAAGGGAGATGCTTCTTCCTCACCCCTCCTCTTCCTCCAAAAAATAATATGCTGACCTGCACGGTTGGCATAACATCACTACAATCTCACAACAATTCTGTAGTAATAGTCTGATGTGAAGATACTGTCAGGAGGAATTGTCATACGATGTGAAAACTGCTTATGATAAAGAAGAACTAGATCATCCTGACCTGCTTCTCAGTCAACAGAAGAAATTAGAATTCCTCTGACTAATATTCCAGATGATCACTAGACCAGATATCTAGTCTTGTCATCTGGATTATTACAGTTCAAAAATGGTAGCTCTATGTTCAGGCATTATTATACATGAGCATCCCAGGAAAAGATCCCTGACCCTCATCTATACCACTGAAATTACATTGGCTTTGTGCAGGCATCATATTTTCAGTATAACTGTCTACAGGCAGAATGCTTATGTGCACAGAACGGTATACATTATCAGGATGGTGGCATATATGGAAGTCTAGGGTTTGGGGTTTTTTTCCCCTACTGTACACCTGTAGGCTGTCTCTTTGCAGAAATGCATTGATAGTACAATGCCTGCAAGAAGTCAATGCCATTACAGTTACATCAGTGAGGGGCAGAATTTCACCAGAACACTCAGTTGGTAAATGTTCCATGATGAGTAATGCCTGAACTAGGTTCTTGTTTTCCTGGCATTTTGATAACAACTCTAAGCTTAGACATGTAAAAGACGTTTACATCTACACCACTGAAATAAAATGGGATTTCAAAGTCCTTAGTTTTGGCTGGGCTTTGTCCTTAACTTTAGTGTAATACTTTTAAATCCATAAGGCATTCAAGAGTATAAAACATATTTCAGTTGATAACCTTTACTTATATAATGAAAGCCATCCAAGGCCAGTGAAAACAATTTCACAGTCAACTGGGAATAAGGTTGAGAGATCCAATAATGACTTGAAAGGTTTAAAAGTAAGTAAAATATAGAGTTGGGTTCATGCAAGCTATGAATCTTTTATGAAGAAGGATTAGTCAACATGATTATAACCATTGTATTGTGTGTCAGTAGAACAGCATAACTATGAGTTCTTTATTCACTTGAGGATTTCACTTTAATCCATTGTTTTGAAATTGTGCCCTTTGTTGTCATGCCCTAAAGTACTCATTTTAGGCAGAATAGAGTTGGAACATCTGCTTTATAGAAGGGCAACCATTTACTATTTGTTCCAAGATTAGTCTCTCAAAAACACCCTCACAACACTGAACTTTTAGATGCACCAAGAAACTGAACTGTCACGTTACTAAAGATCTGACTACCCATGATCATACAAAGAATGATGAGTGGCAAAGATACAATAAATTGATCACCATGTGATGATTCCTTGCATAGACCAATACATTGTACAAACAGGTGAACAATCTTCTCAATGGGTTTCAAAGGAAACAGGGAGAGCTCCATTGTTAAAAAAGGGTACAACAGCTCTCCCCAAACTGGTACATTCCAGATATGTGATTCTGTGACTCCCAGAATTTGAGAGGAAGTTGGCAGAGAGGCACAAGGTTGAGACTACTGAGATATTTGATAAGATGAACAAAAATTATGTTCACTTGGTCAAGCATTTTTCTACCAAAAAAAAAAAAAAAAAGAACACTTCCTTCCTTTTAGCAACTTTTAGTATTGACTGCAAGCATATTCAGGGCTCATCCACACTGCCATGTTGCCCCATCACAAGTTTAGTTCACCAGCCATTTTTGGAGGACAGGAGCAAGCAAGTTCATCCTCTACACATTCCCCAACTCACCACAAATGCAACGTTGGCCTGTGTTGTACTGCTTCAGGCATGCCCCTTCACTCTACAGAACCATTTAAGACCCAGACCACTGAACCTTCAATTTACTCTTGTTGGAACTGGTGGACTTTTTAAAAATAATTTCATTGTTGAAGAGATGTATCACTTTCTCTCAATATACATTTTACTGACAAGAATGTCAGAGAGAAATAATTGATTGCTCTTTCTCTCATTGCTTCTTGAAGGGTTGAAGTCAAATTTAAAGGAAAAGCAAAGGGAGGGAGAGGGGAAATTCTTATGTTCCAATGTGTAAGCTCTGCTCTTCTTTGTTGATGGAAATCTTTATTCAAACTGAAAGGGAACCTTTCAAGGACATGGAGGGAGGGTGGGGAAAGGAAAGGGAAAAAAGATGAGGGGGAAATGAAGAAATCTGGCCAAATGGCAAGTTCCTGATTTGCTCTTTGAGAAGGATGACATATCTTGACTTCTAGCAACTGCTCTCTTGGCTCCTAGAGGTGTGGAAGAGAAAGAGAGGAGCTTCTACTCCAGGGCTGCTACTTTTCTTGCGGCCCCTCTAGTTTGTCCCAGTGGCTTTGAGAAGAGGAGAAGTAAAAAGAGAGGAGAAGGGATTTATCAGATGGGCACAGAAAACACATGGAAAAGCAGCCCTTCTATGCATGTCCAAGGGTGGGAGGACACAGCAGTAACCAAATTGCCCAGTAGGGTCTATTGTAAGTCCAGTGCAGTCCAGTATGAACACCTGGCTAACCACTGCCAAAGCTTTCTAATCCAGACAGAATGTTCTTAAACCAGTTTAGGGTTCAACCATATAAGCACAGACAAGAGCAACTTAAGGCTGAAGTGTGGAATTGCCCTCAGATAGTTTCCAAGGTTGTTCTCCTTGTCATGGGCCTCTTTCATCTTTGCTTTCACTGTTCTTGACTGAGTTGCACTACTCCTGGGCACATACCTCTCCAGCACTTTTCTCCGTCTAAACTTTGAACTGTGCTCTGTTAGAGATATTTCTCATGTAAAAGTTTTACACTCTTTTTCACAGAGTCTATTGACTTCAGTAATAAAAAGTAAAGAATGATACAATATTTATTAAAGCATTAAAAAGAAATAAAACCATCAAACAATAACATCAGATTAAATGAATCATTCCTTTTACAATAAAAGCTATGCGTTACCAAAGTCGGGAGACTTTTCATAAGGGTATTGGAGGGAGAGAAGTACCATACAATTTAAAATACAATCTCTGTATATGTTTTGTGAATATTTGTTGCATAAATCAAACAACAGTGTTACCTTGTGTTGCTAGCATAAGCTGAACGAATATGTTTATTTTTTCCAAACTTTTGACCAAAAAAAAATCCGATACCATTTGGTGTTTCTTTGTGCCCTATTTGCCTGCAGTTTCTAGTTTAGCACGCCTGCAATTTAATGGTCAATCTGCCTCCAGCCATTTTCTCTATTGCAATGTTCAGTGCAAATCTCTCTCTTAGCTGACAGGTCCAAAAACGCTGAGTCCTCTTTTGGAAGAAAGTATGTGCTTTTCTAATACAGTTTTCTATATGAAGTTGTCAGTTCAAATTGTTCTTACCCATCTCACTTGCTTTGCCTAGGCCTATTTACAGCTGGGCACTTTCTAACCTGCTTATCCCATGATAGTTTCTAATCTTTCATGTTTTGGGGGCTACATTTTAATTTAATGGAAGTTTAGTGGTGGAGTAGTAAAGCATATGCTTTCAGTGTAGAAGATCACATCTTCGGTTCCTGACAGTATCAGACAAATGGACTATTTGTTAAAGCAGCATTAGATATTTCCATGTCCTCAATCTTAAAATTCACTTTTCTAAGATGCAGTACTATATGTACCCCTAAGAGAAAACTGCATTGAATTCAATGAAACATTCTTCAATATATTAACCTGTACAAATAATATTTTGGTAGAGACAGCTCTTTTGTTTTTTTCAAGGATGTTATAAAAATATGAACAAATAAAATTGCCTGGGTAACACTGTAAGACAGAGGATAAAAGTGTGAGCATTGGGCTGGTTAAAATACAAATTTTGGGCATGATTTCCTTTGCTAGCCTGTAAAGTATCTGAAATAGGGCTATAATAATGACAACCTACCGTACTGACTTGTGTGGGCAAACAAGATCAGCCAAGAAGCAAAAAGGCACAATCAATGTAGCATGCAGGTTTGGCAAGCCATTTTTCTCTAATGCTTTGCCTCCATCCCAAAATCTAATTTCCAAGTGAACATGAAATCTGAATAAAAATCAGAACTGCAGAATATTTAGCACAGTTCTGCAATATAGAAACAGGTACCACTTCCATCCACGACGAATCCGATGTTCTAAAGATCAACACACCATTGTTGTTTATTCGTTCAGTCGTTTCCGACTCTTCGTGACTTCATGGACCAGTCCACGCCAGAGCTTTCTGTCGGCCGTCACCATCCCCAGCTCCCCAATGGTTGAGTCCATCACCTCCAGAATACCATCCATCCATCTTGCCCTTGGTCGGCCACTCTTCCTTTTGCCTTCCACTTTCCCTAGCATCAGCTTCTTCTCCAGGGTATCCTGTCTTCTCATTATGTGGCCAAAGTACTTCAGTTTTGCCTTTAATATCATTCCCTCAAGTGAGCAGTCTGGCTTGATTTCCTGGAGTATGGACTGGTTTGATCTTCTTGCAGTCCAAGGCACTCTCAGAATTTTCCTCCAACACCACAGTTCAAAAGCATCTATCTTCCTTCGCTCAGCCTTCCTTATGGTCCACAACACACCATAGGAACCTGGAATGTAAGATCTATGAGCCAGGGCAAATTGGATGTGGTTATTGGTGAGATGTCAAGATTAAATATAGACATTTTAGGTGTCAGTGAACTGAAATGGACTGGGATGGGCCACTTCACATCAGATGACCACCAGATCTACTACTGTGGACAAGAGGACCACAGAAGAAATGGAGTAGCCTTCATAATTAATAATAAAGTGGCTAAAGCAGTGCTTGGATACAATCCAAAAAACGATAGAATGATCTCAATTCGAATTCAGGGTAAGCCATTTAACATCACAGTGATCCAAATATACGCCCCAACCACAGATGCTGAAGAAGCAGAAGTAGATCAGTTCTATGAGGATTTGCAGCACCTACTAGATAATACACCAAAAAGAGATGTTATTTTCATTACAGGAGACTGAAATGCTAAGATGGGTAGTCAGACGACACCTGGAATTACAGGCAAGCATGGTCTGGGAGAACAAAATGAAGCAGGACATAGGCTGATAGAATTTTGCCAAGACAACTCACTGTGCATAACAAGCACTCTCTTCCAACAACCTAAAAGACGACTTTATACGTGGACTTCACCAGATGGTCAACACCGAAATCAGATTGACTACATCCTTTGCAGCCAAAGGTGGCGGACATCTATACAGTCGGTAAAAACAAGACCTGGAGCTGACTGTAGTTCAGATCACGAACTTCTTATTGCAAAATTTAGAATCAGACTAAGAGAATAGGGAAGACCCACAGATCAGTTAGATATGAGCTCACTAATATTCCTAAGGAATATGCAGTGGAGGTGAAGAATAGATTTAAGGGACTAGATTTAGTAGATAGGGTCCCATAAGAACTATGGACAGAAGTTCGCAACATTGTTCAGGAGGCGGCAACAAAAAACGTCCCAAAGAAAAAGAAAACCAAGAAGGCAAGATGGCTGTCTGCTGAAAGACTGGAAGTAGCCCAAGAAAGAAGGAAAGCAAAAGGCAACAGTGATAGGGGGAGATATGCCCAATTAAATGCAAAATTCCAGAGGTTAGCCAGAAGAGATAAGGAATTATTTTTAAACAAGCAATGTGCGGAAGTGGAAGAAGACAATAGAATAGGAAGGACAAGAGACCTCTTCCAGAAAATTAGAAACATCGGAGGTAAATTCCAGGCAAAAATGTGTATGATCAAAAACAAAGATGGCAAGGACCTAACAGAAGCAGAAGAGATCAAGAAAAGGTGGCAAGAATATACGGAAGATCTGTATAGGAAGGATAATAATATTGGAGATAGCTTTGACGGTGTGGTCAGTGAGTTAGAGCCAGACATCCTGAAGAGTGAGGTTGAATGGGCCTTAAGAAGCATTGCTAATAACAAGGCAGCAGGAGACGATGGTATCCCAGCTGAACTGTTTAAAATCTTGCAAGATGATGCTGTCAAGGTGATGCATGCCATATGCCAGCAAATTTGGAAAACACAAGAATGGCCATCAGATTGGAAAAAATCAACTTATATCCCCATACCAAAAAAGGGAAGCACTAAAGAATGTTCAAACTATCGAACAGTGGCACTTATTTCACATGCCAGTAAGGTAATGCTCAAGATCTTGCAGGGTAGACTCCAGCAATTCATGGAGCGAGAATTGCCAGATGTACAAGCTGGGTTTAGAAAAGGCAGAGGAACTAGAGACCAAATTGCCAATATCCGCTGGATAATGGAGAAAGCCAGGGAATTTCAGAAAAACATCTATTTTTGTTTTATTGACTATTCTAAAGCCTTTGACTGTGTGGATCATAACAAATCGTGGCAAGTTCTTGGTGGTATGGGGATACCAAGTCATCTTGTCTGCCTCCTGAGGAATCTGTATAACGACCAAGTAGCAACGGTAAGAACAGAGCACGGAACAACGGACTGGTTTAAGATTGGGAAAGGAGTACGGCAGGGTTGTATACTCTCACGCTACCTATTCAACCTGTACGCAGAACACATCATGCGACATGCTGGGCTTGAGGAATCCAAGGCTGGAGTTAAAATTGCTGGAAGAAACATTAACAATCTCAGATATGCAGATGATACCACTTTGATGGCTGAAAGCGAGGAGGAGTTGAGGAGCCTTATGACGAAGGTGAAAGAAGAAAGTGCAAAAGCTGGGTTGCAGTTAAACCTCAAAAAAACCAAGATTATGGCAACGAGCTTGATTGATGACTGGCAAATAGAGGGAGAAAAAGTGGAGGCAGTGACAGACTTTGTATTTCTAGGCGCAAAGATTACTGCAGACGCTGACTGTAGCCAGGAAATCAGAAGACGTCTACTTCTTGGGAGGAGAGCAATGGCAAATCTTGATAAAATAGTTAAGAGCAGAGACATCACACTGACAACAAAGGTCCGCATAGTTAAAGCAATGGTATTCCCTGTAGTAACCTATGGCTGTGAGAGCTGGACCATAAGGAAGGCTGAGCGAAGGAAGATAGATGCTTTTGAACTGTGGTGTTGGAGGAAAATTCTGAGAGTGCCTTGGACTGCAAGAAGATCAAACCAGTCCATACTCCAGGAAATCAAGCCAGACTGTTCACTTGAGGGAATGATATTAAAGGCAAAACTGAAGTACTTTGTCCACATAATGAGAAGACAGGATACCCTGGAGAAGAAGCTGATGCTAGGGAAAGTGGAAGGCAAAAAGAAGAGGGGCCGACCAAGGGCAAGATGGATGGATGGTATTCTGGAGGTGATGGACTCAACCATTGGGGAGCTGGGGATGGTGACGGCCGACAGGGCTCTGGCGTGGACTGGTCCATGAAGTCACGAAGAGTCGGAAACGACTGAACGAATAAACAACAAACCACTTCCATCAGTAAAACTGCAATTAATTCTACATGTCCCTGTGTCTGTGCTTCTAAAAGAAACAACTGGGTTTTAATAGACACATATGCAAATGTTGAGCAAAGTTCATTTTAAAAAAAGCTGTTGTTGTTATTATTTAGAGTTCATGCTATCTGTATACCAACATCTTCCTTACGCCCTGGATGTATTGTGTTGAAAACAGCTCAAAAAATTCATAAGAGATTGTGCAGATCTCAAGAATGTACCACCCATACATGATTCTTTGAAAACAATGGTCCAATGAAGAACCCTGCTGGGCAGATGCACAGAGACAATATACTTACTTTAGTAGTTCGCTTATGTTACCAATTGGTACTTATTTCATCAGTGACTCATAATTGCTAAGTTTCACTCTGCAAAACTTAAACCCTTTTAAAAATTATTTTTGTAAGAATTGCTTGCATGATAGCAGTTATCTTTCGGCAGCTGATCTTATAAAATATTAATGTAAGAAGTATTTGAATTATATTTTAAATGATATTAGCTTTTTAGTTTGCACATTTAGATCAATAAAAAGGGTGATTATCAACTTACAATGACCAACCAAACTGGTACCTATGGTAAAGAATCTTTTTCACTGACACTATCTCTGCCTTGAGGGTATTGTGAACATTTTGAAAAAACCAAAATGTAGCCATTGAGGCTCTTGGATATAGCCCTAATGGCATAGACCAATTATTACACATGTTGAGTGTAATGACTGACAAATGACTGAGATGGTTCTCTTGTATTTGTGGTTCTACTTCAGGTGTACACTCTTCAGTAAGCTGAGATTGTTGCAAAATTTTGATGTGAGCATGGTGACTGTCATGACACAAACCCTAGCCTTACATTCTTGCTTCCTGGCATCTGACCCAAGAATGTAAGTTGCAAATTTTGCATCATGATTCATACTTTGTCGATGCCTATGATTTTAACTTTAGTTAATTTGATTGATTGATTGATTGATTGATTATGTGCCATCAAGTCATTTTTAACTCCTAGCAACCACATACATAGATTTTCTCCAGGATGATCAATCCCTAACCTGTTCTTTCAAGTCTCCCAACAGTGCAGTCATCACCACTAACTGAGTCCATCCACCTGGTTATCCTCTTCTTCTCTTTCTTTTACCTTTCCCAGCATTAGAGCCTTTTCCAGAGAGCTAGAACTTCGCATAATATGTCTGACGTAGGAAAAATTGAGCCTGATCATTTGTACATCAAGTGAGAACGCTTGGTTAATTTGTTCAATGATCAATTTCTTTGTTTTCTTGGCTGTCCATGGTATTCTCAGGAGTCTTCTCCCACACCAAAATTCAAAGGTGTCAATACTCTTCCTATCCTGCTTCTTTAAAGTCCAACTTTTGCTTCCATAGAGGCATACCATGGCTTGCACAATTCTGATCTTTGTAGGTATAGACTCATCATGGCATTTGAATATGTTTTCGAAGGGCTTCATGGCTGCTCTACCAAGTGCTAGTCTGCAGCGTATTTCTTAACTTCTTGTTCCTTTACAGTTGCTGATTGATCCTAAAAGGCAGAAGTTATCCACCACTTCGATATCTTCATTATCAATTCTAAGGCTGGTTGGTATTTAAATAGCTAAAAGACATGCTTGATCTGCTATTGCTACTGCATCTGTGACATATATTACAATAAGATCCTCAGGGAAGGGCTACTTTGGAATAAAATGGAAACAAATGCAGACTTGCTCAGGATAGTTATATGAATATTAGAAGAGTATCAGCCTTTTAACAAACAGTTTTGTGGTATCTTAAATATTAGCAGCTTTGCAATTGTTACTGATGATTATATACAACCTTATACAATAAAAGCAGCATCCATGCAAATACAGATAAATATAGTAAGAAGAACATGGGAAAACATGGCATCTCAATTAAAACCAGTCAGCCCAAGTGGTATGCAGAAACAGAACACTACAGCAAATATATCTTAATAGACATAATCTGATAAACAGTAAAGTGTGAAATTACAAGGGCCAATTGTAGTTTCTCTAGGGGTGCAGTTCAAGAGTTGCCATCACACCACAGACCAGTTTTATTGGTGATTTATTTAGTTTATTTGTTGATTTAAATGATTTATATATCCACCCATCATATACAACATAACCTGGGTGGCTTACAAATGTTAATACAAGCAAAACAGAACAAATAGTAAAACATAAAAAATCAACACAGAAACTCCCAGTGCCCCCAAACAGGACACATCTCCAGACATCTACCAACAACTTTACTGGGCTGCAGCCTCACACTACCTTGTGACAGATGCTGGCAAAAAAAAAAGCCATGTCTTCAAGGCTTTTTGTAAAGCTAGGAGGGTAGGGGACTGCTGGATCTCAGGGGGAAAGGTGTTGCAAAGGGCAGAGGTTGCTATCAAAAATGTGCATGGCCTAGGTCCTGCTAGATGACAACATTGTCACTGACAATACAAATAGGGTTATCAGATCTAGTGGAACGGAGACCTACCTTCAAGGAGAGGTGATCCCACAAATAATGTCATTCAGGGATTTAAAGAAGTTAACCAGCCCCCTGAATCATACTTGGAAAGAAATTAGAAGCCAGTGCAGCTCATGCAGCAGTGGTTTA
This sequence comes from Charina bottae, assembly GCA_023362775.1. Classification (NCBI taxonomy): domain Eukaryota; kingdom Metazoa; phylum Chordata; class Lepidosauria; order Squamata; family Charinaidae; genus Charina; species Charina bottae. The sequence continues at coordinate 11,958,337 of JALMGJ010000005.1, forward strand.
AAATAGGTGAACCATGGGATGCCCCAAACTGCACATACTGCCGCATTCTGGACTAGTTATAAATTCCAGATGGTCTTCAAGGGCAGCTCCACGTAGAGCATATTGTAGTAATCCAGCCAGGAAGTGACCAGGACATGAGTGACCTCCTGGTCTGGGAATGGGAACAATTGGGACACAAGATGAATCTGTTCAAAGGCACCCCTAGCCATGGTTGCCACCTGCTCTTGAGAAGGAGCCACACGCCCAGGAGGACCCCCAAATTGTGCACCAGGGAACTGCAACTCTGGCAAGATTCAAAGATGATACCTCTCCAGAACCAGGGGACCAAAAATGCAGAACCACTCCATCTTGCTAGGGTTGAGTCGAAGTCAATTTTTCCCTATCCAAACCGATGATGTCATTTATGATGTCATTAATTGGACCTTTCTTCTGATCTTAAAGCAAGACTCAACTGGCACTGTGAAAAACCAACTTTGAAAGAGTGTGGGCCTAAAAGATTTTACACACAAGTAATTTCAGGAGGAAAGTAACATGATCGTAGTCATATCCCTTTGAAATGGAGCACTGCCTTCAGCAACTAATGGCCATTTGCAAGGGATAGCTTACTGTGGAGTATGTTACCATAATTCAGGTATGTAGGTGTGGGGTTTTGTTGTTTTGTGTGTGTGTTCAAGTCATTCAAGTCAGTCTTGACTCCAGGCAACTGCCTGGACTAGTCCCTGCAGTTTTCTTGGCAAGATTTCGGAAGTGGTTTGCCATTGCCTGCTTCCTAGGGCTGAGAAAGAGTGACTGGCAAAAGGCCACTCAGCAGGCTTTGTGCCTCAGGCAGGATTAGAATTCACAGTCCCCCAATTTCTAGTCTGGTGCCTTAACCACTACACCAAACTGGCTCCCTATGAAGTTATTAGGGCATGAAAAAATGAAGTCCAACTATCCAAGATACCAGGTGAAGTTAGGCATAGGTTCCCCTTGGTGCTAAACCATAGGAAGCTGGCTTCTACTGATTTACAACATTGTTGACGCTGCCACCTGCACATTATCTTTTCTTTCAAGGGGAATGCAACTCCATTTACAACAGACTATCTCCCTAAGATGAAAATATCTATCCACAGCACCTTAATTTTGTCTAAATTCAGCCTCAATATATTCTTCCTCATTTACTGCCTCACCATGTCCAGGTACTTGTCCAGCATTTCCTGATTCAAATGGAATAAATAGATATTTTTGATCATTATGAGAATATAACTCATGCTTTGTTCTGAATCCCTGGATGACAGTTCATTTGTTATTCACACAGACCAGGGGACAACACATGGCACTCCGGTTCCCTTTTTGCATAGAATTCCTATATTGTTTATTGAGCATTAAAGGTTGAAAATAACTGTCCATCTAAAAAAAGCGAAAGCAATAAGCCAATAGATTTTCAACCTCACTTTATAGTGATATCACAGGATCACCAGACACATCCCCTGGGTGAGAAAATGCACGTATTTGATATTATTATTATTATTATTATTATTATTATTATTATTATTATTTTAAATTTGTATGCCACCAGACTCCTGATGACTCTGTTAAATGTTAAATAGAAGGAAGAATAACTTGCAGGTGTTAAAGGGTTTAAACATCCTGTCTGTCATGGCAAGTTTCCAATCTACTTTGGGTTCCTCATGCTGAAAATGTAAGCTTGCTATCAAGGGCAAGCAACATTATTAATATCTTGTTTTACTTGATCTTTACATAAATATTAAATTTTACAAAACAAAGTTGCATTGTTATTTTAATTATGGTGAGCCTTACTGTTTCTCTATCTGAATCTCTCAGACAGTTGTCATTGGAAGATAAATGCATTTGATGATATGGGCTGTCGTTTATAAAAGGGAGTAGCACTGAGGATTTTCTGCTTGGTCCTTGGCATTTGGGACATTTTCTTAGAATTGCTTACAAACAACAGAAAACAAGCAGGAAACTTCTAAGCACAAAGTAGATATATTTTTGAATGGATGTTTAAAAATTCTAGCAGATGTTGAGTTTCATTAAGCTCTTCATTGGGAGAAAATTTGAATTTGAAAAGGCAAGTTTGAACTGTTCTCTTATGTATAATTCAGAAACTATTTCGAATGAATTCTCTCCTGATGAAGAACTGGATATATTTTGAAATATGCTGGCCTTTTTTTTTTTTTTGCATCACTTTCTTTGTAAATCTGCACTGTCACATTCAGTTTCTTTCTGCCACATATTGTAGTAGTTTAAGTGCTGGACCAGGAAATACAGATTCAAGCCCATCATCACAGAAGCTCCTAGGTGACTTTTGGCCAATCACTGTCTCTCTTCCCAACCTATTTCACAAAGTTATTGTTGCAGAAAAGAATTGGAGGAAGGAATTCTGGGAGTCCTTGAGCTCCTGAAGGAAATGCAACTTATAAATCAAACTAATAAATAATAGAGAAATTAGAATTGTATGGGAACTTTATAAATTAAAGGAGGGAAAAAAAGTGCCACAACTAGTGTGAACTGGGGATGTCTGTCTCAGACCGAGCTTTGTCACATTAATGCTGTATAAACCAATGAAGAGATGATGAACAGATGAAGAACTCACTTAAAAAAACCTTCCCAAACTAATATATGCATCCAAATGGAAGTATACTTGAGAAATTACACTTTTTTGAAGCTTGTGATACAATTTTAATGCATAGAAAGTTGCATATATAGGGTCAAATTTAAAAAAAATAGGTAGGTACACAACCAATACAAAAAAATACATCATATTACACCCACACAAAATCAGCAAATTCTGGGACCTTGTTTGCTTACATAACTTTTACAACATACTGATTTTTCTGATTTTAAGTAACAATATGTTTATTATTCCTTTAAAAATAATTTAAGTAAGAAATACTACTGGACGTATCTCTTAATAATAATCGGGGATATGAAAAAGAAGATTCAGATGACCTACTGAGAGGAAACGTTAAACCTTAGAAGGATTGTCACACATCTAAGCCCCTAAAAGTCCTATTAGTAGTTCTTTTAGTGGACCAATTTCAGATGGTTCATTTAAGAACTTCAGTGAAAGACCAACTTTATGTTATCAGATAGACCTCCTGAAAAAATATACAATTGAATAAGACCCCTAAAATTTGTACTGCAAGCAATCTTCATGCAGTTCCTGATTGACACCTTGCTTTGGATGCTCTTCCTAAATTGAGCAGACACAATAGATCATTTTGTGAAATGTGCTCTCCATTTAATCCAAATCAAGCGTTCATATCATAAATCAAAATGTTTTAATAAAAAAAAAGTTTCTTTCTCCTCTTTCATTAAACTCTAGCTTCTTGCAGGCCTGAGAGTTTTGCAGCTTCTTTGATTCCTTTGTGTAATTTTCTCACCTTGCATGCTTGTGTACAATCTAGACAGGAAAGAGAGGAAAAGAGACTTGTGGAATAGTAATGACAGCATAGACAGCAATGAATTGGATAACACTTCAAAGCCAGAGAGGAAAAACAGATGCTCTGGCTTCAGCTCAAGTTCTTGATGAGGACCACTGGCTTTCTGGCTGTGCCTGAATATTCAGCCATGAGTTTTGTTCAGTCTTCAAAAAGGCAGGGCCACTATTAGCAAGTTAACGAGAGAACTCAATTCCTTCAGTGCCAGATATATGCTGAATGAAGGCACTACTTACCCATTTGCAGAACAATTTGACCAGCTGGACCTGTTGGTGGCTTATCTTGGTGCGAGCTGGTCCTCTGCATGGAACGATATGGAATAGAGCAGAAACAAATGGCCTTCTCTCTATTCTCTCCTACTATAGGTGTTCATTTGTTTGCCTGAGTGATTGTATTTGATAATATATGAAACCCACTTTATTCAAGCGTTCTGGAAAACCGAGTGGCCTGGAGCTGATAGGTGGGCCTTCTTTTACTTGTTTCTCATTGCATTCATTTACAGATGGATGGAAGGAAGCCTGGATGGAGATGAGAAGGCATTACTGATCACAGAATATTTTCACCTGAAATATAGTCTAATATTGATATAAATTTTCCCTTAGCTGGCTGGGTGACTTTGGTCCAGTCACTCTCTCTCAGCCAAACCCACCTTACAGGGTTGTTGTTGTGGGGAAAATAGGAGGCAGGAGTATTTCATATGTTCACTGGCTTGAATTGCCCCCCCCTCCCAAAAAAAAGATGTGGGATACAAATCTAATAAAATTCTAACAATTAAATACATTCTACTTTATTTTCAAAGTAGATTATTTTCCAAATGTCTATTGTGATGTTATTTTGCATTTATTGCTAGAATTGTTACACATTTTTTTCATTACACTGAAGTCTCCCTAGCTGCCTAGATCTCCAAATGTGGGAGACAAAAAAACAAAAAGGTTTTGTTATATATTATGTAAAAATTTGGGTTTAGCTATACTAAGCAAGATAAAAAGAAACTTAGCAGATCCCCTTCCCTCCTTCCTTTGTTATTTCTCAGTTTTGAACTACACCAATCACATTGAATTTGGTTGTTTTTTTTGTTAAGGGGAAGTAATACCAATGTAAGTGTAACCTCTTACTGCATTTGAACAGAAAGGCTGCAGAACACATGCATTAAAAGATCTGCTGTGCTGAAGTGTGTGAGACCTATCTCCAGGCACTCTTCCAATAGGAGATAAATACCTTATGATAGGTGTAATATACTTTGGAGGACTGGTGGCAGGTATGGAATTAAACACTGTTCCTCTTTTAAACCTAGCTGTAGACTTCAAGTGCCAGCACTGATGAAAAGTATGAGAGGGATTAGTCTCAGCAAGACTGACTGATGAAAAGGAAAGGAAAAAAGAGGGAGGGGAGGAAGCTGTTAATAATAGAGCTTTGAGGCCTACAGGAGCAATAATGAGGATAAGGTAACACCTACCTGTAATCAGTCCCCCAGTTTACCTGAGAATTAAGGACTTCATTTCATGCATTCCTCAGGAAAGAGGAAATGTCCTGAATTAATCTAATCTCTGGGAAACACCCTGATGCTGGGAAAGACTGAAGGCAAAAGGAGAAGGGGACGGCAGTGGATGAGATGGTTAGATTGCATCGCCAATGTAATGAACATGAATTTGAGTAAACTACGGGAGACAGTGGAGGACAGAAAGGCCTGGCGTGCTATGGTCCATGAGGTCATGAAGAGTCGGACACGACTAAATGACTGAACAACAAACAAGAACAACTGGGTTAAATTACTGTAATTCATTCTACATGGGTCTTCCTTTGAAGACCAGCTAGAAACTTCAGATAGTCCAGGATGCAGTAGTATGCATGCTCCGTGGTTGTTGTGATAGTGGCATGTTAGAGCACTTCTATGGGAGCTCCACCGTTTACCAGTAGGTTTATGAGTGCAATTCAAGGTGCTCAGCCCTATAGCACCTAGATAGTTTAGAGTGCTTTTTTCTGATAGTTTCTGCTTGTTCTACCCAAGCTACTAAGAAGCATATGCTAAGGGTCCTCTCCTACCAAGTATGATGAGACAGGCCTAACAGCAGGCATTCTCTGTAGCAGCTCCCCTCCTTTAGAATAGCTTGCTCCTGAAGCAAGGATCATGGCCTTCCAGAGACAGATGAAGACATGGCTTCTTAGCTAAAGAACACATTGCTAACGTGTGTACTTAAATAAATAAACAAATCACTCTTGGGGAGGAAGCAGGAAGAAGCATGGAGAAAAACAAAAAGGCTATTTGCTTCTCAGTGGCAGCATTCCAGTTATGGAACTCTTTCATGAGAGAAATATGGCTAGGTTTCAGATAACAACTGATGACATTCCTGTTCATCCAGGCATTTGGAAGATAATGATGGTAGCATTCAGATTGCCTTTCTGATTGCTTTTTAAAATAAACTTTTTTAAAAAACAAAAAAAGCATTTTTAACATCTTTATGGACTGTTGCTTTTAGCCTTGATGGTTTTATTTAAGATTATTTGTATTGTTCTTTTGAAAACTGCTTTGGGCTTTTCTGAGAGGAAGAGCAGCATAGAAATACCATCATCTACTAAACAGCAAGATTTCATCTTTATAAATACAGAACCTCAATGAGAAAGCCGTTTAATGGAGCAGTAATTCACATGACTTATCCTGCTATAAAAGTAACGATTTTCATCAGGTATTGCATAATTCTACCTCCTGGGGTGAGAATTTCCATTCACCATGAAGTCTGAGAATAGTAGCACTGGTATGCTACTATTTGGTACTATACCTTGTACCAAATGGCATAAAGATAGATGCTGTATATTAGAAGTTCAGGGAAAACAAGTCAATCTGGGGAAGAAGGCAGCTTCTAATAGTTCTTCATGATTGATTGATTGATTGATTGATTGATTGATTGATTCAATTTATATAGCCCCCATCTCAAACAAGTGACTCTGGGTGGTGAACAATCATAAAATCAATTAGACCAAATAAAAACACAATACAAAATAAAAATTAAATAGATATAGCAGCCAAGAAATATTATAAGCTGTAGGTGTTAGCATAACCAGGAAATGGGGCCCTTCACACACTCAGGCATCCCAGGCCTAGGCACATAACCAGGTCTTTAAGGCCTTCCAAAAGGCCAACAGGGTCGGGGTCATCCTAATCTCAGGAGGGAGGATGTTCCAGAGGGCAGGTGCTACGGCAGAGAAGACACGTCTCCTAGTCCCCGCCAGCCGACATTACTTGGCTGACAGTACCCAGAGTATGCCCATCCTGTTGGAAAGCTTGAGTTCCAGCCTAAATTTATGTTGGACACTGGCAAAACAGGTTTAAGTCCTCATTCTGCACTGTAGGTAAGAGGTGACTTCTAGTCCCTGTCTCCCAATCTACCATAATTTATAGGGTTATTGTCAGGTTTATATGTAGTACATACCCTGGAAAAGGCTGGGACCAAAAATTCTGTATAAGTAATTGAAACCTAGAGCTGGAAGATTTCTCAAAGGCCACCTAGTTTACTTCTCTGCTGGCATACCGTTTCTGATAATTGGTATCTATTTTTTTCTTAAAATCTACTAAAGTAGGAGTTGTATCTCTTTCTTAGATATTTGTTTTAATTGTCAAGCATGCTTCCAGAAAATCGGAGATATCAAGGGAACGTTTTGTGCAAAGATAGGCATGATAAAGGACAAAAAAGGCAGGGACCTAACAGAAGCAGAAGAGATTAAGAAGAGGTGGCAAGAATACACAGAAGACCTATACAAGAAAGATCTTAATGTCCCTGATAAATACGATGGTGTGGTCACTGACCTTGAGCCGGACATCCTACAGAGTGAAGTCAAGTGGGCCTTAGGAAGAATTACTAACAACAAAGCTAGCGGAGAAGACAGTATCCCAGCTGAGCTATTTAAAATCCTAAAAGATGATGCTGTTAAAGTGCTGCACTCAATATGCGAACAAATTTGGAAAACTCAACAGTGGCCACAGGATTGGAAAAGGTCAGTTTACGTTCCAATTCCAAAGAAGGGCAATGCCAAAGAATGTTCAAACTACCGTACAATTGCGCTCATTTCACATGCTAGCAAGGTTATGCTCAAAATCCTACAAGCTAGGCTTCAGCAGTATGTGAACCGAGAACTACCAGAAGTGCAAGCTGGGTTTCGAAGAGGCAGAGGAACTAGAGATCAGATTGCCAACATTCGCTGGATCATGGAAAAAGCAAGAGAGTTCCAGAAAAACATCTACTTCTGCTTCATTGACTACGCTAAAGCCTTTGATTGTGTGGATCACAACAAACTGTGGCAAAGTCTTAAAGAGATGGGAGTACCAGACCACCTTACCTGTCTCCTGAGAAACCTGTATGCGGGTCAAGAAGCAACAGTTAGAACCGGACATGGAACAACTGGCTGGTTCAAAATTGGGAAAGGAGTACGACAAGGCTGTATATTATCACCCTGCTTATTTAACTTATATGCAGAGTACATCATGAGAAATGCCGGGCTGGATGAATCACAAGCCGGAGGTAAGATTGCCGGGAGAAATATCAACAACCTCAGATATGCAGACGATACCACCCTAATGGCAGAAAGTGAAAAGGAACTAAAGAGCCTCTTGATGAGGGTGAAAGAGGAGAGTGCAAAAGTTGGCTTGAAACTCAACATTAAAAAAACCCAGATCATGGCATCTGGTCCCATCACTTCCTGGCAAATAGAAGGGGAAGAAATGGAAGCAGTGACAGATTTTATTTTCTTGGGCTCCAAGATCACCGCAGACGGTGACTGCAGCCATGAAATTAAAAGACGCTTGCTCCTTGGGAGGAAAGCTATGGCAAACCTAGACAGCATATTAAAAAGCAGAGACATCACCTTGCCGAAAAAGGTCCATATAGTTAAAGCTATGGTTTTCCCAGTAGTAATGTATGGTTGTGAGAGTTGGACCATAAGGAAGGCTGAGCGCCGAAGAATTGATGCTTTCGAACTGTGGTGCTGGAGAAGACTCTTAAGAGTCCCTTGGACTGCAAGGAGGTCAAACCAGTCAATCCTAAAGAAAATCAACCCTGACTGCTCATCGGAAGGACAGATACTGAAGCTGAAGCTCAAATACTTTGGCCACCTAATGCGAAGAGAGGACTCAATGGAAAAGACCCTGTTGCTGGGAAAGACTGAAGGCAAAAGGAGAAGGGGACGGCAGAGGATGAGATGGTTAGATAGCATCACCAATGTAATGAACATGAATTTGAGTAAACTCTGGGAGACAGTGGAGGACTGGAAGGCCTGGCATGCTATGGTCCATGAGGTCACGAAGATTTGGACACAACTAAACGACTGAACAACAACAACAAATGCTTTTCCCTTCAAGAAATTTTTCCTAATTTTTAGTTTTAAACCCCTTTCCTTGACATTTTAATCTACCAGATTGGGTCGCAACTTTTGCAGCAGTGCAAAACGATTTGCTCCATCATCTAGCCCTTGAAAGAAAGCCTAGTTATAATATTTATTCCTCATGGCTCAATTCTTAAGCCTACTTAGGCATGTAAAGTTACATTTGCTAAAAGTTTAAATTTAAATTTGGATTATCATCTCTGCCACAGTCCCTGGCCATTACTAGCAACACTGTTTCTATCACATTTACCTCCTTCATCATGATGATGCCTTCATCATCTTCAAAGTAATGTATAGCAAGAAGTATTTGGATGAAAGAGTAGGACCTAGCCAATTTTTACAGATCTAAAAAAAACCACAGCACTACAGATAGTCCTCAAATTTTGATGGCAATTGGGACCGGAATTTCTTTTGCTAAGTGATGCAGTCATAAAGCACAATCTCACATGACCACATCGCCTAGCTATGACAATCCCAGCAGTCCACATTGCCATCATTAAGGGAGGTCATCTTCCTTACTCACTACAGGCATTAAACTGAAAATAAGGGCCAAATATAAAGCAGAGAGAGACAGACTGGAGTCAATTTGACCCACCACAGGGGGTAAATGCTCTGTATTAGGCAGAAGGGATATGCAAAAACCAACTACATTGTTCCAGCACATCTACCTTCAGAGGTCTCCAAGGCAGCCTTATTAGGTAAGTACATCCCATTTAAGCTGTTAGGACTTTTTCCACCATAAACTTTATTTGGATTGTATCATAACAGGCAAATGCACTGGTCTTTAAAACATCATCACCAGAGAATCAACTTCCATTTTGTCTTAATGATAGGGAATTACCAGAAGTAACAAATAGGTTTTTTTTCTCTCTTACTATTTACTTATAATGAAAGCAGAGGTAGATTAAGGAGAACACTTTGAAATCTTGGAAGGTATCCTCTATGAAATGCTGCTCATAAAGAAAAGGTAAAAATTGACAGAATGTTTGGAAGTGATCAGTTAAAGAAAGGGATCTGGATAAAGTGTAAATATCCCCCAGGTATTTTTTAAAAATGCTTTTATAATATTATGATTCAGTTAGCACTGCCCTATTGCTCACATTATTTAATTAGACTTTATCTCCAAAATTATATTGCTTGTTTGTACAATCCTCATTTCATTAGTGTTAATTAGAAATAATTACAAGTGATATGTTAGAGGCTTCATTAAATGATTTATCGACCATTGTTGCCATGATCCTTGGCAGACTCATGAGTAGCCTAAGCAAGCTATCAGTGGAATGCTCTATTTATACAAAACAGTTCTGGCCATATCCCCTGTTTCTCTTTATGAGCAAAGTGCTATAACCTGGGAAGCTTTTGAAATAATTTCACATGGCCTTACTTACATCTTACAAAGAAAATTAAAACAGCAACAATATGTTTCCACATTCAAGCTTTAGGAGGTATGGCTGTTTATACTACATAGCTAAGGAAGATCCAATTAATTCTTTCTTCATGGCATTGAATGCATTAAGGCTACTGAATCTGGGCCACAAAACTCTGCACAACTATTAGGTCATAGCTTTCCAAACTGTGTGTTGCGACACACTAATGTGTCGCGAGGAAACCCAGAAGTGCTGATGGCACGTCGCCACTGCCCCTGCAGCGGCACGCGCGGTGACGGCGGTGGTGCATGTGGCCGCGGCAGTGACGGCAGCAGCGCACCATCAGCGCTTTCAGGTTTTAGCACGAAACACGAGGCCGCTGCCGCCATGCACACTGCCACCGTGCGCACTGCCCCGCCGCCACCGCCTTTTGTGTGTCACCAACGGCGGGACTTTGGAAAGCACTGTATTAGGTGGTAGCACTCTGGTTCTTTACTACCATCTGAAGCTTTGCAGCCCAGATCTGGTAGCCCTAAACAGTCAACCACATACTGTATATACTGCTTAGCACACTTGTAGTAAATAGGTCTGGGCAGTAAATATAGCCCTGTTGGATGAGACCAAAGACAAATCTAATCCAGTTTCCCACAGTATCTAGCCTATGGGAGGTTCATTACATAGGGCTTGAAGCAAAGTCTCTCTCATGCTGTTTTCTCCAGGAACTCAAAATTCAGAGATATATTGCCTCAGATCCTGGAGACAGAATATATCAATTTCCTGACACACATGGCTATGTAGCAAGGATAATTTTATGTGGAGGGATGGGTAGAATGTATGCTGGACTCTAAGCTCTACTACAAGATTTAGCTCTGGTATTTCTACTCAAATAGATCCAGATACCAGTTAATTGGGGAGGGGGTGATAGAGACAACATCAACCTTTCAGTGAGACCCTGAAGAGCAGTTACCACTGAGAATAAGCAACACAGAGGTAGATGGGGAGATAATGTAGTCTCATATAAAATAGTTCTTATGTTCTCTACTCACTAGAAGGAAGAGAATTGATGCATCAAGGATGAAAACAGAAAGAAAAATGTGGACTTCCAGATGTCATTATATCCAACATTCACTGGTCTTATGGAGGATTGCTAATAAGGATGGTGGGTGTTTAGTTCCATAACATCTGGAGAACCCACTTTCCTTTGGCCTAAAGACATAATATAAAGCAGTTTTATGTTTGTCAGTGTATGCTATATTGTGATATTTGTCTTTTGGTGTATTGTGGGTTTTTTTAAGAGTGACCATTGAGTGAGATTATAATGAAATTGAATGGGCCATTAGGCCTTATTACTTTATGCTGGATATGAGACAGTATGACTGCCTTGGTTACTGTTGCTATGGAAGGGAGCTTCTAGCTGACACTAAGAAAATAGTTTAGAAGATAGTGAAGTACCATTAGGATTAGTAGTTATAAGATTTGCAAGGAACATTACGGTTAGAGATTCTGGGCAGGAATTTGAAACAAGATGTTCATTAACTTAAGATGCCTTAACTGATAGTTAATAGACGTGTATGAATCAGAAATGATCTGATTCAAATCTTTGATTCAATCTGATATAAATCATAGATCAATTCAAAACTTAATTCAATTTCCAACATCCAAACTAATATGAAGAGAGACGGTTTGGTGTAGTGGTTAAGGCATCAGGCAGAAAACTGGGAGGTTATGAGTTCTAGTCCCACCTTAGGGACAAAGTCAACTGGGTGACCTTGGACTAGTCACTCTCTCTCAGCCCTAGGAAGACAAAGGCAAGGGCAGGCTACTTCCAAAAGACCTTGCCAACCAAATCATCAGGACTCAAAAACTTACTCAAAAGCACCCCCACTCCCCCCAAAAAATAATATGAACTGAAACATCTGAATTAGAGTGATTGGATTTGAACCAAACTGGATGTTTAAAAAGCATGTGCGTGATTGATTGACTGATTAATTGATGGATTGATTATGTGCCATCAAGTTGTTGTAAACTCCTAGCAACCAGATAGATAGATAGCACTAAGGGTACCCAATCTGAATTGCAAAAATTCAGCTAACCATTACATGGCAGAAAGAGATACATAAAATTCACTTTTTGCTGCCATCAGGTGGTGATCTTAATTTTGGTAGATCAGCTATTGGAGCTATAGCATATGCAAAAGACATTGGCTTTATTTATTCATTCATTCATTCATTCATTCATTCATTCATTCATTTATTTATATATCGAATTTATCACCACCCAACTCCCCCAAGGGGGACTCTAGGCAGTTTACAACAGAATTAAAATCATTGATATACATTTATAAATAAAATAAAATACATAATAAGTAATAATTTAAAATATAATGAATAAAATGGGATCCAATGGCAGAATATTCTTAAGTTCGCAAAAAAAGGGCACCTCAGAGCTAATCTAAGGAGCTCTTAGATTTGATTCCAAATCAAATCAGTTTGGAGGTATTCAATCTGATTTGATGGTTCAAATTGTCACTTTGATTTGGACACCTGATTCAGTTCAGAGGTTTGATTAACTCATCTTTAAACCAAATCTCCAAATCCAATATTCCCAGAATTTAGGATATTGGTCATAGTTCATAGAATTATAGAACTGTAGAAGTCAACCCTGCAATGTGCAGGAAAACCAGTTAAATCATCCAAGGGGTGTCTAGCCTCTTCTTAAAAAAGTCCAAAGACAGAGAACCCACAACCACCATAGGCAGACTATTCTGCTGTTGTATAATTCTTATTGAAATTATACAAGAAAGAAGCTCAGATCCACAAAAGACTGAGAACACTGTGCTGGATAAAAATATACAGCTCAAAGCTGGCAAAAATCAGGAATCTGGTAGCATCTTTTCTGACTAACAAATTTTATTAAAATGTAAATGTATTTTGTTAGTTGGAAAGGATGCTACCTGATTCCTGATTTTTTGTCACCATAGACTGACATATATTTTGCTGTCCTACAAAGTCTATGGCTTAAAGCTGGTCACTGCGGTAGCAGAAAGCTGCTTGATAAAGTACTGGTAAAGCCTCAAGCAGGCAGTAAAGCACAGGTTCAAGAAGTCTAGTGGGAATTTCAGCAAAGTGGAAATTGAATCAACCTAGAAGTCAGAGGAAAGGATTGTAAACAGAGGAAGAGTGTTATATAATATCTGTTCTGCTTGTTAATTTGGCTGGGCTAGAGATATGGAAAATAGAAACTAAGAGAGAAGCTACTGAACATTATGAGTTCATTTAAGAAATTTCTCTTAAATAATCCCAATGGTAACTAGCATGCAAAATCTAATTATAGTTAAGATATATAAACCTACTTAATGAAAAGCAATTCTTCCTTTTTAAATAATACCTGTAATAAACATTGCAATTTTATTGTAGATTTGTTTTTGTTTTTGATTTTGTGATTTTGTTTGTTCCTGGTGAGGTGGTCAGTCCCATACCTTCACCACAGGACCAAATATTAAGGTTTTATAAAGCTCAGGGACAGTTATTTTTGTAGCACTGGTAGAGGTTTGTATTATTATTATTATTATTATTTATTTGTTTATTTATTTATTTATTTATTTTATATAACCGCCCATCTCCCCCAATGGGGAACTCTGGGCAGTTTACAATAAAATAGTTAAAATAAAATATAAAACATCAATATACAATATATGTAAAAATAATAAATAATGTAGCTAGATAATTAGCTAGAATACAAAGTATTTGTGATATAGATACAAACCTTCAAGTTTTAAAGAAAAATATGATTGGGACATGTAGGCAGTGGTGAGATAATACACATAGTTCTTTCACCAAACTTCAAAAACTGAAGATTAAATTGTGAAGCTGGTAAATCAAAGAACTCTGGCCTTTCCCCCTCTTAATGTGTTTCAAAATAGCTGTATGAACACTAATTTATGTATCATGTGCAAATCTAGAATGCTTCAACACGTAACCTGTGGTGCTCCCTATTGGCACCATTCATAATATTTCCATTTTATGCATAATTTTCAGGTATCTAATGCCACCTACTACTTAATCCTTTTAATCCTCTTCAAATAAATGGAATAAACACGGACTACATTCAACTCCCTGGCCATGAATTTATTTTACATAGGACTGCTTTGAATGTCAAATTCCAACAGAACCATTTGAGGCTCATAGTGAATAATGTCTTATACATTTTCTCTGTTATCCTACTAACTGCTGCCCTAAAATTATCCCTGCAATTCTCAAACATTTCATAATTGCAGCATGACATCAGGCTATCTCCACAGGATCCTAGGCAGTTGGAAACTGAAACAAAGCTGGAATTTATATTTAAGAAGCAACAGACCCAAGAGGGAGTAGTGATCTCCTTGTCATTCAGTATGTTTCCTGAATATACCAGGGGCACTGCCATTCTGAGGCACTGCAAAGCTCCAGAATCAGTTCTACATCTGTTGTCTGTGTTATTTCTATTTGAAAACACAATAAAGCTAGGCACTTCTTTGAAATGCCACAGCTGTGCAGAACCTGTAGGTGATCCATTTCCTCATTTGCTGTTTTTTTTCCTTTACCTGCCTTGCATTCACTAGGCTCCAACCACCCTATCAAGTTTCTTAAGTGGAAATAATACCCCTCACAGGAAACATTTGGACAAATAAATAGAACAAGAAGTAAGGATGTTGTCAGCCTTGCAAGGTATTTCAGACAAGAAGCACACCCAGAAGTACTAGGTCTAACTTTATTGTATAGTTATATTAACAGAATCTTACAAGTCTGAAAGTACATCTCTTCCCCCTAACCTTCACAGTCCAAGAAACTAGGGAGGGTCCCTCTGAGATGTTTTCCACACCCACTTTCCTTCTGCGGACTCAGCCGCCGCTTGTCTGACCATTGTCTAGTCTGCGGCTCTTCCTCCTGTTTCTCAAGGTCATTCCCACACACTGTTACAGATGTGGATGTGCAACTATTTATTTCATTTCCCTTTTGTATGGAATAGGGGTGAAGGAATATTTGTTATTCAAGGAATTGCAGCAGTTCAGGGTGAGGAAGTGATTAAATAACATTTTCTCCTTTTTGAGGACATCAGAAGTTAAGACCATAATACAGTATATCATCTTCAAAATCCTTTGGATTGAAAACTAGAAGCAATGAGGAAGTGCTCTCTGTATTATTTTTTGTATATCTATGAATTGGTGACAAGAAATCATCTTGTCTGCCTCCTGAGGAATCTGTATAACGACAAAGTAGCAATGGTAAGAACAGAGCACGGAACAACGGACTGGTTTAAGATTGGGAAAGGAGTGCGGCAGGGTTGTATACTCTCACCCTACCTATTCAACCTGTACACAGAACACATCATGCAACGTGCTGGGCTTGAGGAATCCAAGGCTGGAGTTAAAATAGCTGGAAGAAACATTAACAATCTCAGATATGCAGATGATACCACTTTGATGGCTGAAAGCGAGGAGGAGCTGAGGAGCCTTATGACAAAGGTGAAAGAAGAAAGTGCAAAAGCTGGGTTGCAGTTAAACCTCAAAAAAACCAAGATTATGGCAACCAGCTTGATTGATAACTGGCAAATAGATGGAGAAAAAGTGGAGTGACATACTTTGTATTTCTAGGCGCAAAGATTACTGCAGACGCTGACTGCAGCCAGGAAATCAGAAGATGTCTACTTCTTGGGAGGAGAGCAATGGCAAATCTTGATAAAATAGTTAAGAGCAGAGACATCACACTGACAACAAAGGTCCGCATAGTTAAAGCAATGGTATTCCCTGTAGTAACCTATGGCTGCGAGAGCTGGACCATAAGGACGGCTGAGCGAAGGAAGATAGATGCTTTTGAACTGTGGTGTTGGAGGAAAATTCTGAGAGTGCCTTGGACTGCAAGAAGATCAAACCAGTCCATACTCCAGGAAATCAAGCCAGACTGCTCACTTGAGGGAATGATATTAAAGGCAAAACTGAAGTACTTTGTCCACATAATGAGAAGACAGGATACCCTGGAGAAGAAGCTGATGCTAGGGAAAGTGGAAGGCAAAAGGAAGAGTGGCCGACCAAGGGCAAGATGGATGGATGATATTCTGGAGGTGACGGTCTCAACCGTGAGGGAGCTGGGGATGGTGACGGCTGACAGGAAGCTCTGGCGTGGGCTGGTCCATGAAGTCATGAAGAGTCGGAAGCGACTGAACGAATAAACAACAAAATGAATTGGTGGTGCTACTGACCTCTGCATGTTCAAAATCACAACTTAGCCCCATCCAAACTTTTTGAATATGGAATCCTAAAGTGATTCAGGATACACTTATGATGAAAATGAAGGTGAGAAAATAATAAGTTGGTTGGTGGTAAAATTAGAGGTGGGAATTTCCTGTCTCTCATAATCAATACCTGTCTAAAAAGATCTCAGAATGTTGGACTGCTCCAGATCCCATCAGATCAACAGTGTCAGTGGTGGGACCTAGGAAATATGCCTTCTTTGTCACCATATCTGGTCTATGGAATTGCATTCCCCTGAGTTCTCAGTAGCCCTGATCCTGCCTGCCTTCCAAAAGACTTTGAAGACCTGTCTTTTCCCCCAGGCTTTGGGTCAAGAAGTTTTGTAAGCCCCTCTTGATTGTTCCTGGTTATTGGAATTGCCTCTGGTGCAGTGTGTGTGTGTGTGTGTGTCTGTGTGTGTATGTGTGTTCTTCAACGTTTCTAATTGTGTACACCTGAGTCATACATATATCAAATGGATGGCTATATAAACTGGATGGATGGATGGATGGATGGATGGATGGATGGATGGATAGGGTGAGTGGCTGAGTGGGTGAGTGGGTGAGTGGGTGAGTGGGTGAGTGGGTGAGTGGGTGAGTGGGTGAGTGGGTGAGTGAGTGAGCAGGGTTTTCTGGTAGCATCCAGTAAATTGTAAATTTTAAAAATCAAATAAAAATATCAAAGAATGCTAAGGAACAAGGCTTGGTGTAAGTAAATCAGTATGGATCCTGCAATGGTATATCTTGCCTCACTAAATTTTTAGGAAATTGGGGAGTGTCAACGAGCATATGGGTGGAATGGTAGAAAACAAAACTGATTGAATATAAGAAGTCTATAAGTATCTCCACGAAGAGTCAGAAGCGACTGAACGAATAAACAAACATAAGTATCTCTTTAAATTAGTGAATGGTCAACCAAATGGCAAGTATGGTTCAGTTCAATGGGCAAAAATCCCTAATTTCACATATACATATTGATGAGGATCTCAGCTTATATTATAATTTTATAAATTACTTATAATCAGTTATAATCAGTTAAAGGAGTAAGGGGAAAATTTCAAACATGGGATTCAAAAAACATTTAACATCACATCTACTATGATGGTTCTCCATATATTGATAGTGGCCAGCTCTCATAAGACCAACATTTGGAGAGCCACGGTTTCCTCACCTTGCCCTAGTAAAATGAATCTCAGCTTGATATACAGATATATATATATATATATATATATATATATATATATATATATATCTTACTTACTTACTTACTTACTTACTTACTTACTTACTTACTCTGGTGAGTTTCAAAGCCACTGTCCTGGATGAGACCCAGAGCATCCTGGAGTACATCAGTAAGATGGCACCTAAAGATGAGCTGTTGAGAGAATGCCTGAGGCAGCAGCAGACACGGAAGGAAGATCAAGCAGAGGAAGTGCCATGACAAGACAAGACCCTGCATGGGATGTAACATCGACAGATAGCTGAGGTGGCTGACATTGGGAAATCCTACCAGTGGCTGGAAAGGGCTGGACTAAAAGACAGCACTGAGGCACTGATCATAGCAGCACAAGAACAGGCACTAAGCACCAGATCCATAGAAGCAGGGGTCTACCACACTAGACAGGACCCAAGGTGCAGACTGTGCAGAGAGGCCTCAGAGACAGTCCAACACATAGTGGCAGGGTGTAAGATGCAGGCAGCAACAGCATACACTGAACGGCACAACCAAGTAGCTGGCATTGTGTACAGGAACATCTGCACAATGTATGGGCTAGACCCTCCCAAGTCCAGATGGGAGATTCCACAGAAGGTTGTGGAGAATGATAGGGCTAAGATCCTGTGGGACTTCCAGATACAGATGGACAGGCAGGTACTGGCCAATCAACCAGACATTGTGGTAGTAGACAAGGACCAAGAGACAGCAGTGGTGATAGATGTAGTGGTGCCAAGTGACAGCAACATCAGAAAGGAGTATGAGAAGCTGGAGAAGTACCACGGCCTGAAGGAGGAACTAGAGAGGATGTGGAAATTGAAGGCCAAAGTGGTCCCAGTGGTGGTGGGAGCTCTCAGGGCTGTGACTCCTAAGCTGGGAGAGAGGCTCTAATAGATCCCAGGAACAACCTCAGAGCTCTCTGTCCAGAAGAGTGCAGTGCTAGGAACAGCTAAGATAGTGCGGAGAACCCTCAAACTCCCAGGCCTCTGGTAGAGGACCCGAGGTTGACGAAGACACATACCACCCATAGGGGTGAGAAGGGAATTTTTTGTACAAGAGAAAACCGTGCTATAGAAAGCAATAAAATTGTCTTAATATAAAGCAATTTCAGATCTCCAATGCAAATGACATTATTCTCACCTTTGCTCCAGATATTTTACTTGTAATATATTGGAAGCAAATCCAAATGACCCTAGTAGTAAAATTTTAAATGTTAATGTAATGTCACAGAAAAAAGTCATGCTTTTCTTTTCCAGTTTCTTTCTATATTATGAAAATAGTGGATTCATGTTAGTTTTATTTTTCCCCTTGAGATTCTCTCTTAAGATATCTGCCCCTGCACCTAGCTCAGCCCTCTATATAGTGCCTCGAGACATACTTATTATTAGTGAGAATAGAGAAGAGTGAGCAATTATGTGGGGAATAAATTGAAATAATAATAAATAATAAATAATAAATAATTATTAAAAAGGATTGATGGAGCATGATTGGTTATACCAGGGTAGGAAATCCAGTTCTCAAAATGATTGTATAAGGAACAAAGAGGCTGCTTGGAAGACTTGTAACAAAGAAAAAGAAAACTTTAAACGTATTGTCGAAGGCTTTCACGGCCGGAGGTCGATGGTTGTTGTGGGTCTTCCGGGCTGTGTGGCCGTGTTCTGGAAGTTGTGGTTCCTAACGTTTCGCCAGCATCTGTGGCCAGCATCTTCAGAGGGCAGGAGCACAGATAGAAGATTTTGCTTCTATCTGTGCTCCTGCCCTCTGAAGATGCTGGCCACAGATGCTGGCGAAACGTTAGGAACCACAACTTCCAGAACACGGCCACACAGCCCGGAAGACCCACAACAGCCATCAAAACTTTAAACCATGTGCTGATTCCATGATGATTTGACACAACATCAAAGCAGGACCATTTCACCGTGATGTTGAAGACAGACCCATATCATCTTTAAAGATAATAAGCCTATTTCTAAATTGAACTTTTGAGTGTTGTCAAATAAATATTACTGATTATAACAGTTAAGTAATGGATTTTTTCTTGTGTAATTGGCTGTAATAAAGTCTTTCAAATTAGTCAAAGGGAATTTTATCTTGGGATGTGTGAAATCAACAAGAACATCATAAGACGACTTCATTTTGACTTAGAGATTGATGTAATTGTGTGAGAAGGGATGTATATGTAAAAAAGAGAGAATTGCTTAGCCTCCAACACTTCACAGGTATGGGGGGAAAATACTTATTTTCCCAGAGAGCAAAATAATGACAAAAATTCAAGCAGAGGTAGACTCTATTCAAACGATGTCTACTCTCTGTTTTTGCAGAATATGATGTCATGAATGGAGACCCAAGGTGTGGTCAGCAGGTTAATTACAACTCAACTCTTCATCCAGAATTGCATCAAGATTTAGCTTCTAAAGACAAGGGAAGATGCCTGAACCTAAAACAAACCAGCACAGGTTATTGATCAAAATTAGTATTGCTAACTTTTGGTTCAACATGTCACTTGCTATCGTTTTGCTGTTGTTTTAAAGAAAACAGTATCATACAAGGGGAAGCATTTTTCCATTCTCCACACATCTCAGCCATAGCAAACCTATCACTACTGCTGGCTTTAAACTGTTTACAGAGATGTAGCAAGTGACAAGGTTAGTTTGGATCTTTGAAAAAGCCCAGTGGAGCTTTCCAAATTCCCAGATGATGTCAGGTTTCATATCTTATATTCTAACCTATCTAGTGCTGACTGGTTACTTCCTCACATTTATTGTGGATGTATTTATTGTGGATGTAGCTACCAAGCAAATTAGGGTGCTTACCTCCCAGAATAACACTATCCTACCTTAAAATCCTTTCTTTCATTTTGTAATATGGTTAGGGTGGAATTGTATGCATCAAAAAGCATGCAGATTTCTGTTTATTTTTTTTTAATCCACAAACTAAGAAACTATTGGTGCTGCAAAAATGTGGATGAAAGAGGCTCTAACTCTTAAAGGAAAAAAAATAAGAAAATGAAGTTATTTCAAATCTGAAGAAAGTAGTTTTGTTGCTCTATTCCTGAAGCTTAAGGGTAAACACAATAATTCAAATATTACTTATGAAACTGAAGTACCTCATAAGGGCAATTTTAGCACTTTGGTTTGAAAACCCAAGAAAGAAATCCAAGTAACTTCTTAATGACATGCTGATTTTCCACATGGAAGTATATTGTGATAGTGGGACAAGTGCTTTTTTAAGTGGTAGTGGCCAGTAGGACCATACTGTATCATATCGTATTGTATCGTATCGGTGTGTGTGTGTGTGTGTGTGTGTGTGTGTGTGTATGTGTATGTATGTATGTATGTATGTATGTGTGTGTGTGTGTATGTATGTATGTGTGTGTGTGTATGTATGTATGTATGTGTGTGTGTATATATATATATATATATATGGCGTGGTGGCTCAGTGGGTAAGACACCAGGCTTGTCGATAGGAAGATTGCAAGTTTGGAGGTTCGAATCCCTAGCCCCGCATGACGGAGTGAGCTCCTGCACTCGCCCCAGCTCTTGCCAACCTAGCAATTCAAAAGCATACAAATGCAAGTAGATTAATAGGTACCACTTAGGTAGGTAGGTAACAGCGTTCTGCATGCGTCATGCCTGCCACATGACCGTGGAAGCGTCTTCAGACAATGCTGGCTCTTCAGCTAACAAACGGAGATGAGCACTGGCCCCTAGAGTCGGACACGACTGCACAAATGTGCGGGGGGAACCTTTACCACATATCTATCTATCTATCTATCTATCTATCTATCTATCTATCAATCATCTATCTATCTATCTCAGGCAGTTTTAAGCAGGTGTGTTACAATTCACTTTTAGAACATAATATTCACATTTTAGCCATTAAAGAAGTAGTCATGGTGAGATTAGCTTCTCACTCTTCCATTAGCTTCAGTTAAATTCAGCAGCATCCATGTCTAATTTTGACTATTCCACATGGTTCATTCATTAATGAAATTACTGTCAAAATCCAATTCAATCAGTATCCCATGGTATTTTTAATGATATGGATTGTCTTTTTATAATTCTTAAATAAATGCAAAATCATTCATAGTGATTTATTAAACATATTTATAGATTGGTTTTTTATTCACCAGAGAATACTCAAAATACAATTTAGCCATTATTATCAAATTTATTTATTTATTTATCATCATATTTATATCCCGCCCATCTCCCCCGCAAGGAGGGACCCTGGGTGGTTCACAGCATAAGTTTAAAATCAATAAAAACATAAGTACTACCAAAAAAAATCAATAAAATATCTAATACAATTTGATCCTAATAATGGTAGTTCTTACTATCACATGGTCGGAAGGTTGGTCAAAGTAGATCTAAGAGATCAGCCAACCCCAAGACTGGCTATTCCCCTCCCCTCCCCAAGCATGATGGCAAAACCAGGTCTTTAGATTTTTTCTAAAGTCCAGGAGAGAGGAGGCCAATCTTAATCCAGGGGGAAGAATATTCCAAAGGGCTGGGGCTACTGCAGAGAAGGCATGCCTCCTGGACCCTGTCAGATGGAACTCTCTTACAGACGAGGCTCGTAGCATGCCCTCTCTGCAGGACCTGGTGGGATGGGTTGATGTGATAGGGATGAGACAATCCCTCAGGTAACCTGGACACATGCCATGTAGGGCTTTAAAGGTGATAACCAACACCTTAAATTGAATCTGGAAGCAGACTGGAACCCAATGCAGCTCGCGGAGCAAAGGTGTTATATGTGCTGATCTTGAAGCACCTAAAATCACCCGCACGGCTGCATTCTGAACCAGCTGAAGCTTCCGGACGTTCTTCAAGGGTAGCCCCATGTAGACTGCATTACAATAGTCTATATGGGAGATGACCAGGGCTTGAGTGGCTGTTCAAAGGGCCCCTCGCTCCAGGAAAGGGTGTAACTGGCACATAACACGAAGCTGTGCAAAGGCCCTTCTGGCCACAACTGCCACCTGCTCTTTGAGCAGGAGTCATGAGTCCAAGAGGACCCCCAAGTTATGCACCGGCTCTGTCTGGGGTAATGCCACCCCATCCAGAACTAAAGATGATAAATTCCTTGACACCAAGGGTCCATTAACCCACAGCCACTTCATCTTACCAGGGTTCAGCTGAAGCCTGTTGTTCCCCATCCAGACCCCCACAGCCCCCAGGCACTTGGACAGGGCAGTCACAGAATCACTTACTTCCCCCGGGATGGAGATGTATAACTGCGTATCATCAGCATATTGATGATACCTCATCCCGTGGAGATGGATGATCTCACCCAGTGGTTTCATGTAGATGTTAAATAGGAGAATTTATTTATTAATAATAATTAATAATTAATACATTTATTGATACTAAATTTATTGATAATTTATTATCAACATACATTATCAAAGATAATTTGAGCCTTACTGTCTTTACAGTTATACATATGGATCTCCTCCTTCTTGTAAGGATGGAAAACCCAGGAGCAATGGTTAATTGCACCTGGATGCTCCAACCTTACACAGGGTAATGAAAAGAATGAGAAGAGAGAGGGGAGAAGACACAAGCCGACAAGAAAATAAACAGCAAGCAGCACCTATCGGCACCAGCTGATACGAAGCCGGAAGAGAGCAACCAACACGAAATGAAACTGAATCAAAGAGGAAAAGAAACTGAGAGGAAGAGGAGTGACAGAATGAAAATCCAAATCCATTTGCAACTTTAACGTGGCACGATGCTAGTCTAATAAACAGAATTGCACATATCCCTCGTGGCTTGTGTTGCTGATTTCTAGGATTGGATATAAGATCGTGAGTCTCACACTTCTATTCTTCCACCTTCTCTAGGTTGTTTAACATCTATAATTATCTATAATTATGTTTGTAGGAAAAATTGTCATAAGCATCTGCCCCAAGGTTTGGTGGATCTTGAAAGCAAGGTCCATCTCAGCCAGACTTCCAGTGTGCTTCAATTAATCAATGCTCCCTTCTGTCAATAAATATTTTTCACTACAGTAATTCCCAAGGCTACTCATAAATTGGGGGCACAATGACTCAGCAGTTAAGCCACCAGGCTTGTCAATCAGAAGGTTGCAGGTTCAGAGGTTCAAGACCCTAGCCCCACGTGACAGAGTGAGCTCCTGCCCTCGCTCCAGCTCTTGCCAACCTAGCAATTTGAAAGCATGCAAATGCAAGTAGATAAATAGGTACCACTTCCGTGGGATGGTAACAGCATTCCGCATGCGTCATGCCAGCCACATGACCGTGGAAGCGTCTTCAGACAATGCTGGTTCTTTGGCTAACAAACGGAGATGTGCACTGGCCCCTAGAGTTGGACACGACTGTGTGGGGCAACCTTTACCTTTTTTTTTTTTTTACTCATAAATCTGTCTCCCAAACATCCCTTTAAGGTGCCAAAGATCACATTCTTGTCTTAGATCCACTGCAGATGCCAAATACTGGCTATTTCATAAAATTCCAAATTTCTCAGCCTACATACCAAAGAAGTCTGCAAAATGCATACATTTGGAAATAATTTATCTGCTACTTTTTTGGAACATATGTGCATGAGTCCCAAAATAAATATTGTATGCTTTCATTTTCTGATTAACTGAAAAAAATATATCACAAATAATACATCCCCAACTCTGACTGTATTTATGTGAAATGAAGCAATATTGATGGTATTTGTTTTCAAATTAATGTTCTGAGGATTATAACCTTAGGGCACAAGCTTCTAGTGGTTTTAAAGTAGAAGCAGATGGAGGTATCCATACTTATACTTTCACTTCTAAAGTGCAGAAGCTGTGAAATTAGGACTCTAATTCCTTTTAAGCATGTTACCCAAACAGTATATTATAGGATTATGATGGTATCCAGACATTGTATGCAGAAAATCTCACTGAAACTGTTGACTATTTGGACATTGTCATAAACAACGAAATACTAACATTTATCAAAGATGCTATCAAAAACCATTATCATGATGGTTATTCCTTACCATAAGTATCTGAGGTAATATGTATTAAAATTGGATATATTAGATAAAGTAGTATATCAAATGCACATATTAGGAAAAGTTCAAACAAATATCTGTATATCAGGGGAAGATGTTGCTGTTGTCTGAAATCACAGAATAATGCAACTTAAATGAACTAATTTGACTATCTGTACATCCCTATGTAATGGAGAATATAAGTCAGTGTTTCTCAACCATGACAACTTTAAGCTGTGTGGACTTCAAGTCCCATAATTCGCAAGCCAGCATGCTGGCTGGGGAATTCTGGGAGTTGAAGTCCACACAGCTTAAAGTTTCCAAGGTTGAGAAACACTGATGTAAGTGAAAAGCTGCCTGTCACTCACGTTCAGCTTGCAGACTTTGATTGGCCACTATGGACTTTTATTTTGATCCAGCAGAACATTTTATTTTAATTTTTTGTACAATATGCATTCTGTTTATAAACTAAATATAAGTCCTCTGTAAATTTTATTTAGAAAAATGAAGGCTTTATACCATGGGATAAAGAAATATAACAGACACCGGAGAAACAATTTTAATTGCTATATTCTTTCAACCAATAGCTTGATAGTGCAAGGCAAAATTTATATTTTGCTAGTTAGTTGTCCCAACTGAATCATGGAAATGGGCCAAAGACTTATAAATGTACTCTAATTTTAGAGACCTGTTTGAGAGTAACTGAAGGCTATATATATTGTTCCTTCATGATTTCATTGACTCTATTCAAGGGACTTCTCTTTATGAGGAATTATAACAAAAAGACAGTCTCCAAAATTATAACGTTTGATTGTTTTAAGTTTACATCAACATCATGTTGTCCCAGGAGTGTAAGTAAAAAATATTCCTTGACTGATTTCTACTGATTAGAATTTGCTTTTGGCAGAGTTTTGCATTACTGAAAAGGAAAAAAAAAAACCAGAAAGTTTGTCTTCATTTTATTATGCTTTTATTGGCATTAGCACTACATTCAGTTAGAAAAGGTTAAAAAATCAATATATATTGTTCAACATGATAGAAGTTACAGAACTATTTCTCTATTTCTCTTCAAGAAACCACAGCAACAATGGATTAGTGATAGAAAGCCATTCAAACCATTAATTCAGAAACAATTGGATGGTAAAGGGATTGTTTTGTTTTAGGATGATTCTTATTAGTTGAAACTGATTGCTTGTGTAAATAAAAACTTGATTAAAAAAGAGAGTATCTACAGCAGGGGATGAATTGCCCCTTCAGGCCTTCATTCAAAGCTCAACCATATCTACTAAACCATTTTTTTTCCTACTTGGATTTGGACAGAGTTCTGTGATTGGAAACGCAGAGTTTTAGTTATCAAAATTCACAACATTGGAGGCATTGGTGACAATATGTGAGAATCTATAGGTCTATAGCATGGATGGTAGAAGTTCACAAGGTTTGATAGCACTCCCACACAGCAAAAGGCAAGCTTCCTTTTGCCCAGTGTGGATGAGGACTGAATAATTTCATTATAAGTTTAGGTTCAGCATTTTCTACTCCGCTCTATATGACTGGGATTGCAATCAACTCTGAAAGCCATCATTGTGGCTACCCTTTCTCAGTGCCTGGAGGCTGTGGGGGTCTGGATGGGGAACAACAGGCTTCGACTGAACCCTGGTAAGACGGAGTGGCTGTGGATTGATGGCTCCCGTGGATCCAGGAAGTTGTCATCTCTAGTTCTGGATGGGGTTGCACTACCCCATTCAGACCAAGTGCGTAATTTGGGGGTTCTTCTGGACTCACGGCTCCTGCTCGAAGAGCAGGTGGTAGCCGTGGCCAGGAGGGCTTTTGCACAACTTCGTGTTGTGCGTCAGTTACGCCCTTTCCTGGATCGGGAAGCCCTCCGTACAGTCACTCATGCCCTGGTCATCTCCCATATAGACTATTGCAACGCGCTCTACATGGGGCTACCCTTGAAGAGTATCCGGAAGCTTCAATTGGTCCAGAATGCGGCTGCTCGCGCAGTTATTGGTGCGCCTAGATCAGCGCATGTGACACCTCTGTTGCAACAGCTGCACTGGGTGCCTGTGTGCTTCCAGGTCCAATTCAAGGTGTTGGTTATCACCTTTAAAGCCCTACATGGCATGGGGCCAGGTTACCTGAGGGACCGTCTCATCCCCATAACGTCGAACCGTCCCACTCGGTCATTCAGAGAGGGCATGCTACGGATCCCGTCCGTAAAGGAATGTCACCTGACGGGGTCTAGGAGGCGTGCCTTCTCGATAACGGCGCCCACCCTTTGGAATATGCTACCCCCGGAGGTGAGGCAGGCCTCATCGCTCCCAGCCTTCAGAAAGAACTTAAAGACCTGGTTCTGCCGCCTTGCGTGGGGGGAGGGGGGGAACAGTTCCTCTTGGGGATGGCTGGTGCCATAGGGCCCTTTTAAACATCCAAACATCATACCACCGCATCTTGGATTTTTATATTTAATTTTAATATATTAGAGTGTTTTATTGGGTTGTTCTAATTGTCGGATTTTAATTTTTGTGTTTTGTAAACCGCCCAGAGTTCCCTTGCGGGGAGATGGAGCGGTATATAAATTGAAACATAAATAAATAAATAAATAAATTTGCTAATACAGACACACCCTTCCCCTGCCCCACCAAAGGCTACTGTAGAACATGACTGAAGAATATAAATTTTACATGTTTAGTTTAAGAATTAAAATGAAGCCCTGCCTGGACACCCCCTCAGGTGGAATAATGGCAGATCTGTGCTCATTAGATGTATCTCCTCAGTGTCCCTGTGGCCTGCTGTTCCTCATGCCAATCTATGTAAGTGAAACTGGGGTTCTTGTTCTTATGGAATACCTGCAAACACACACAATCAATTATTAATAAGTTCTGGTTTATTAATATCCTGCAGATCACACAGACATTGGGACCAACTCATGTAAAGGGAAAAATCTAGGTCCTGTGAGAAAGACCAGCCCATGCATTTGATTCCTCATTATACTATCAGTCATGACCTAAATGTATCATGATCCTATGCTTTTCTTTTATTTATTATAAAATACTTGCAGCTAAGGAAAAAGGCAGGGGGGCGTGGCTTGTCAATCGGAAGATCGCAAGTTTGGAGGTTCAAATCCCTAGTCCCGCATGACGGAGTGAGCTCCCACACTAGCCCCAGCTCTTGCCAACCTAGCAATTCAAAAGCATGCAAATGCAAGTAGATTAATAGGTACCACTTCGGTGGGTAGGTAACAGTGTTCTGCATGTGTCATGCCAGCCACATGACCGTGGAAGCGTCTTCTGACAACACTGGCTCTTCGGCTAACAAACCGAGATAAGCACTGGCCCCTAGAGTTGGACACGACTGCACAAATGTGCGGGGGGAACCTTTAAGGAAAAAGGCAGAATAGCAGAATACTACATTTACATATCTTATAAATCTCACAAGACAAAGATGAGTTTGGAGTAGTCTCATAGTTGCCATTTTCTACTTTATCTATTTGCTTATTATCAGAACTAACTTGACCAAAACAGTTACAAGATGAAGGGGTCATTAAACATTTCTCAGATTTCTGTCAGAATATATTTCAAATGATTGACTTGGATTCTTTGACTTGATTTTTTTTAAAAATGCTCATTATATGTGTGAGAAAGCAAAGGTATATATGGGGATTACTGTAGTTGGAGAGAATAAATAAAATGTATCTGGGTATTAACAATTCAAATCAGCAAAAATGGAAACCAATGAACAAATTATCTTTAACAATCGACTGTATATAGAGAGCCAGTTTGGTCTAGTGGTTAAGGCAGTAGGCTAGAATCCAGGAGACAGAGTTCTAGTCCCACCTTAGGCATGAAAGCCGGCTGGGTGACCTTGGGCCAGTCACTCTCTCTCAGCCCAACTCACCTCACAGGGTTGCTGTTGTGGGGAAAATAGGAAGAGGAAGGAGTGTTAGGTATGTTCGCCGCCTTGAGTTATTTATAAAAAAATAATAAAGGTGGGATAGAAAATAAATAAATAAATAGTGTAAATAACAAATGAACTAGGAGAACAATTTACAGCTTTAAAGCAGCTTAAAAATAAACATGTACACACCCACATCATAAGCAAGAAATAATTACAAAACTAACAGGATCAGAGATGTACACTATAAAGCGTAACAGAATCCCACAGAAAACAGACTGAAACAACAGTGTTTATAGAAAACATCTTCATTTTTATTTTGTATTACTATCAACCACATTGTAGCATTGATCCTTAAAAGGAAAATATATGCAAACTTTCTATCACTCTTGAGCAGGGCTTTCCAAAGTGCCGCCGCTGGCGACACACCAGCGGCGGTGGCGGTGCGGCAGTAGCACGCACATGCACGGCAGTGGCGTGGGGGGGCGTGCGGCGGCACGCACGTGCACGGTGGCGCGGGGGGCATGCGGCGGCGCGCGCGTGCACGGTGGCGGCGGCAGCCTCCGCTAAAACGCGGAACCACTGATCCCACGCTGCTGCTGCTGCCGCTGTGCACGCACGCGCTGCTGCTTCCGGGTGGTGTGGCAACACACCACGCTGTGTGTGGCGACACAAAAGTGTGTGTGGCGACACACTTTTGTGTCACGACACACAGTTTGGAAAGCTCTGCTCTTGAGGTTTAGTTGGTAAGTCAGGCAATAACAGTGTTTCATTTCTAAGAAAAGTTTCTCTTTACATTTTTGGTGGCAAATCAGTGATTTCAAGGTTCTAGTGCCTTGAAATCCAGTGGAAAGGATGACTTGGATCTCTGTGTTATTTCAGGCTCAAGGCACATCTTCTCAGCCATGTAGAAATTCCAAGATTTATTTATCAGAGAGAAATAGTGGGTGAGAGAAGAAAAACTAAACAGTTTTTCTCTCTCCCAACCTAGTCTGGATTTCTAAACCTGAATTTCAGTAGAAAGAGATTTGAATCCTATCTCTAGTAGGCTGAAGACTGCAAATAGGAATAAAGGCAAGGATTTGGTTTTATCATAACTAGGATGGAAAGAATATGAGATTGAGAACATTTGAATAGTGAAGAACTTGAAAATGTGGAGTCCTTGGTGCTCTCTGAGCCTTGTTGTTTTCTTGCAGACGTTTCATTGCCAGGCTAGGCAACATCTTCAGTGTGAAAAGGGAGTGGGACTTGCTCTCTGTTTGTATACCCTGGCTTGTCCTGCCTGTGTTGGTGGGGGTGTTATACTCTCCTTGGTAGTTCCTTGACTGGGTTGTTTGCTGCTTGGTTGATTGAACTTGAAAATGTCTGAAGGCAAAAAGCTTTGTAGTATGTAATAGTATACTCAGTTATACCTATGTTGCTGAATTTAAGAATGCCACTTTTTTGTGACAGTTTTTTTACATCTTTAAAAGCTAGATACAGCTGGGCACAATAGCTGGGGACTTCATGACCTTCCCCATGCTATGAATAGCTGTACCTATTACATTTGGCTGGTGCACATGGGTAAGAATGCCAATTAGTTCATTTTATGATGAGCAATGTTCATGCTTCATCACAAACAGAAGAGAAAGAAATTCAGATTTAGAAAAAAAACATTTTAAAAATATGAACAAAAGGGACAGTAAAACTGACAAATCCACACATCCCTACATACAGAAGGTAGGCAGAAGATAAAACAGGGAGCAGTATAAAAAGAAACTACTGAAGAACTAGAGCAGTAGTTCTTAATCTGGGGGTAAATACTCCCAAGGGGGTAATTTGGAGATATTCTGGGAGTAATGGAACAATTTGTAGTTGCTTGTTTGCAAGTTGAGGATCCAGTTTGGGACTGCCACTGCTGAGATGCTTGTGCAAAACAACAATGTCTTTTTTTTTATAGGGGTAATGGCATTATTCAATACAAGGAAAAGGGCTAATTGGGTCAAACAGTTTAAGAACCAATGAACTAGAGCATGTATCCTTGCCAAGTTTAAGCCCTAAGCAAATAGTGCTCATTAAACTGGTTCTTTGCTACATCTGAAGAGGCCATGCATTGTACTAATGAACCTTCTCCACTTTATCCGCAAGAATATAAATTATTCCAACATTTGCTCATCAATACTGCTAAAATGTTGCTTGTCAAGTGAAAGAGAGATATGAAAACACCCTATTCTTCAGCAATGGTATTCGGATTTGCAGGTCAGTTTGTAAAATAATGCAATGATAACTTAGAATGATACAACATTTATCTTTGAAACATAATTGAACTTTCTGAAAGTCTGCATCTCTTTCATGCAAATGTTCAAAATGTGCCCAAGTGTTGATGAGGACAGGGACTGTCTGAATCATGCCATCCAGTTTTTAAAATAATTAACACAAGGCTTCACCTTAAGTAGCGAACGTCCTTGGACCAGCATTGGGAGTATCAAATAATCTGAGGCCCTGTGGATTACAACTTTTCTGGAAATCTGTAGGAATCACAGAGGATCGCAGCACTACAAAATGGTTGTACACAAGCTTGAATTCAATAGTAACACACTTAGCACTCTTCCAAGAAGCTCTATTGTCACTGCTGAAAAAGTCATTAAGACCCAGCAACCAGGACACTGTAAATTGGAAAGAAATAAATTTCTGACAAAGCAGGGATATAAAGCTACTATTAATCTCTTTATTTTTGTGTTGCATTCCCCCAACACACTTAACTTGGTTTAGCCTATTTTCTAGGTTTGCACAATTCACAGGAATGTAAACTCACAAAATGAACCATTGCTGAACCACAGAAAACCCAACCAAGGTGAACAGTAAGCAAGCGTAGTATCTTGTACGACTGATGCCACTAGGTCTTACCTGATCTGGTGAAGCCTATAATATTATCATAGTCCCTGTCTGCCTATTTGAAGCTCTCCAAAACACAGATCATATGTTATTTCCAAGAGAAGTGAAATTGTATTCCAATTAAATTTTGGAGGTTTATTGTTCTCTATTTTTTTTTTGGTCTGGATTTTTTTTTTGCTTGTTTCTAGGCAAAAATAGCCTCTCTTCCCAGTCTAGAGCCCATCTGTGTCATTCAGAGTGCTCCCTTAGTGCTCCCTTAGGAAGCTTTTCAGAATATTAATACAGTAAACATTTAAATAGAGACAGCTTGGCATTGACTGACAGCAGAGGCAAATGCCACCGCTACAAAAGGACTGTCATTATTTTTAAATGTGCATTTAAATAGGTGAATAGACACATGCAAATTTTATACAAGTTTCTCAGATAGGTCTTTGTCGCATATCTTTTAAGTACTTAGCTATGCCCCCAGACTGCAATTCATTGTGCCCAAAAAGAGAGCCAGGGTGGTTTAGTTGCTGGACTAGGAATTAGGAGACCTAGGTTCTAGTTATCCTTAGGCACCAAAACCAGCTGAGTGACCCTGGGCCAATCACTCCCTCTCAGCCTAAATCAATGTGAATCTTTGCTACAAGTTAGCTGATAAACAAAACCTCTCATCACATCATGCATTGACAGCTTTGCTGTAAGAATTAGGCAAGCACCATGCAAAAACATTGGACGCAGTAACCATGTGGAACAAATGGTAAGAAGAGCAACTGCAATTGATTCTACACACATTTGAGTAAAGGAATTCTGTGAGTTCAGTTACAGAATTTTGTCTGGCTCTAGATATTCTGGCTCCATTGGTACAGCTGTACCTACTGAAAGCAGAATGGCCATGAAAGCATAATTTGAAGTCCTGAAATTCCAGTTGATTCCTTGGTCAACAGACTTTTAGTCAAAGCATAACAGGACTGAAGCTATTGTTGCTATTTTTCGGTAAGTGTGAGTGGTGACAGTGAGTACCTTCTGATCTGGTATAAAAAATATTTTGCTGAGGTTATTTGAGATGACATTCATAGAAGGGCATTCCAACCTCATTCCAACATGGTAATTAAGCCACACCATAATCTATGCCATGTCTGTATTTATTCTTCTTTTTGGGGGGATAAAGTTTTTATTATTTTTAAAGACAAAGATACAAAACTACAGAAAAATAAAAAAAGACTACAGGCAAAAAAGAAAAAAAACACTAAAAGTGTAAAACACAAACAAAAAAAGACTTTTAGAAAGTTACATATACAGGTGACTTCCAGCTTTCAATAGTAAGAATATACAGCAATTCCCATAAAGAAACCCTTCCTCTACATCAAACCATGACCACATTATTTCTATAAATCCTTCAATTAACACATATATAAATCTCTAATACAATTGCTCCTTCCCCTTACGAAAGAAAGAAAGAAAGAAAGAAAGAAAGAAAGAAAGAAAGAAAGAAAGAAAGAAAGAAAGAATATATATATATATATATATATATATATATATATCTATCTATCTATCTATCTATCTATCTATCTATCTATCTATCTCCCCTTCATGGATCACTGCCTTGTTGTGGCGAAGGGGCTTGCGTAACTCAATGAAGTCAGGTCAAGAAGAACAGGTCATGACGGAGAGTTCTGACAAAACGTGGTCCACTGGAGGAGGGAATGGCAAACCACTCCAGTATCCTTGCCAAGAAAACCCATGGACAGTATCAAAAGGCTAAAAGATATGACGCCGGAAGATGAGCCCCTCAGGTCGGAAGGTGTCCAAAATGCTACTGGGGAAGAGCGGAGGGCAATTCCGAGTAGCTCCAGAAAGAGTGAAGCGGCTGGGCCAAAGCCGAAAGGACGCTCAGTTGTGGATGTGTCTGGAAGTGGAAGGAAAGTCCGATGCTGTAAAGAACAATATTGCATAGGAACCTGGAATGTAAGATCTATGAATCAAGGTAAGCTAGATGTGGTCAAACATGAGATGACAAGATTGAACATCGACATCTTGGGAATCAGCGAACTAAAATGGACAGGAATGGGCGAATTTAATTCAGGAGACCATTATATATACTACTGTGGGTAAGAATCCCTTAGAAGAAATGGAGTAGCTCTCATAGTCAATAAAAGAGTGGGAAAGGCAGTACTGGGGTACAACCTCAAAAACGACAGAATGCCTTCAGTTCGAATCCAAGGCAAACCATTCAACATCACAGTGATCCAAGTCTATGCCCCAACCACTGATGCCGAAGAAGCTGAAGTTGACCGGTTCTATGAAGACCTACAACACCTTCTAGAACTAACAAAAAAAAAAGATGTCCTTTTCATCATAGGGGACTGGAATGCTAAAGTAGGAAGTCAAAAAATAACCGGAATAACAGGCAAGTTCGGCCTCGGAGTACAAAATGAAGCAGGGCAAAGGCTAATAGAGTTTTGTCAAGAGAACACGCTGGTCATAGCAAACACTCTTTTCCAACAACACAAGAGACGACTCTACACATGGACATCACCAGATGGTCAATACCGAAATCAGATTGATTATATACTTTGCAGCCAAAGATGGAGAAGCTCTGTACAATCAGCAAAAACAGGACCTGGAGCTGACTGTGGCTCAGATCATGAGCTTCTTATCGCAAAATTTAGGCTCAAATTGAAGAATGTAGAGAAAATCACTAGACCATTCAGGTATGACCTAAATCATATCCCTTATGAATATACAGTGGAGGTGAGGAATAGATTTAAAAGATTAGATCTGGTAGACAGAGTGCCTGAAGAACTATGGATGGAGGTTCGTAACATTGTACAGGAGGCAGCAACTAAAACCATCCCAAAGAAAAATAAATGCAAGAAAGCAAAGTGGCTGACTGATGAGGCTTTACAAATAGCTGAGGAAAGAAGGGAAGCAAAAGGCAAGGGAGAAAGGGAAAGATATAAGCAACTGAATGCAGATTTCCAGAGCATAGCAAGGAGAGATAAGAAGGCCTTCTTAAATGAACAATGCAAAGAAATCGAGGAAAACAATAGAATGGGGAAGACTAGAGATCTCTTCAAGAAAATCGGAGATATCAAGGGAACGTTTTGTGCAAAGATGGGCATGATAAAGGACAAAAAAGGCAGGGACCTAACAGAAGCAGAAGAGACTAAGAAGAGGTGGCAAGAAAACACAGAAGAACTATACTAGAAAGATCTTAATATCTCTGATAAATACGATGGTGTGGTCACTGACCTTGAGCCGGACATCCTAGAGAGTGAAGTCAAGTGGGCCTTAGGAAGCATTACTAACAACAAAGCTAGCGGAGAAGACAGTATCCCAGCTGAGGTATTTAAAATCCTAAAAGATGATGCTGTTAAAGTGCTGCACTCAATATGCCAACAAATTTGGAAAACTCAACAGTGGCTACAGGATTGGAAAAGGTCAGTTTACGTTCCAATTCCAAAGAAGGACAATGCCAAAGAATGTTCAAACTACCGTACAATTGTGCTCATTTCACATGCTAGCAAGGTTATGCTCAAAATCCTACAAGCTAGGCTTCAGCAATATGTGAACCGAGAACTACCAGAAGTGCAAGCTGGGTTTCGAAGAGGCAGAGGAACTAGAGATCAGATTGCCAACATTCGCTGGATCATGGAAAAAGCAAGAGAGTTCCAGAAAAACATCTACTTCTGCTTCATTGACTACGCTAAAGCCTTTGATTGTGTGGATCACAACAAACTGTGGCAAATTCTTAAAGAGATGGGAGTACCAGACCACCTTACCTGTCTCCTGAGAAACCTGTATGCGGGTCAAGAAGCAACAGTTAGAACCGGACATGGAACAACTGACTGGTTCAAAATTGGGAAAGGAGTACGACAAGGCTGTATATTATCACCGTGCTTATTTAACTTATATGCAGAGTACATCATGAGAAATGCCAGGCTGGATGAATCACAAGCCGGAGTTAAGATTGCAGGGAGAAATATCAACAACCTCAGATATGAAGACGATACCATCCTAATGGCAGAAAGTGAAGAGGAACTAAAGAGCCTCTTGATGAGGGTGAAAGAGGAGAGTGCAAAAGCTGGCTTGAAACTCAACATTAAAAAAACCCAGATCATGGCATCTGGTCCCATCACCTCCTGGCAAATAAAAGGGGAAGAAATGGAAGCAGTGACAGATTTTATTTTCTTGGGCTCCAAGATCACCGCAGACAGTGACTGTAGCCATGAAATTAAGAGACGCTTGCTCCTTGGGAGGAAAGCTATGGCAAACCTAGACAGCATATTAAAAAGCAGAGACACCACCTTGCCGACAAAGGTCCGTATAGTTAAAGCTATGGTTTTCCCAGTAGTAATGTATGGCTGTGAGAGTTGGACCATAAGGAAGGCTGAGTGCCAAAGAATTGATGCTTTTGAACTGTGGTGCTGGAGAAGACTCTTGAGAGTCCCTTGGACTGCAAGGAGGTCAAACCAGTCAATCCTAAAGGAAATCAACCCTGACTGCTCATTGGAAGGACAGATGCTGAAGCTGAAGCTCAAATACTTTGGCCACCTAATGCGAAGAGAGGACTCACTGGAAGAGACCCTGATGCTGGGAAAGACTGAAGGCAAAAGGAGAAGGGGACGTCAGAGGATGAGATGGTTAGATAGCATCACCGATGTAATGAACATGAATTTGAGTAAACTCCGAGAGACAGTGGAGGACAGGAAGGCCTGGAGTGCTTGGTCCATGAGGTCACGAAGAGTCGGACACGACTAAACGACTGAACAACAATATATATATATATATATATATATATATATATATATATATATACATACTTCAAATTTCCCTCCCTCTTAAAAAACAATCCATTTAATTTTTTTTCTTCCTACTACTATTCTATATACTTCTGTCTACACAATAAGCATCAAATTGTAAAAACAAATAAATTGTCTGCCTTTATAATAAACAATCTTAACCCTATTAAATCTAAAAAACAATATAAAATATTATCTTATCAATGTCCTTTAAATCTTACAAATCTATAATCTTATAAATTTTAATCCAAACCATAAGAAAAAAAAATCATATTAGCCTCATTATCAATCTAATTAAATATTCTTAATTTTTATAAATTGTCTGCCTTTATAATTAACAATCTTAAACCTATTATGCCTAAAAACAGTATAAAATATTATTATAACTTGTCAATACCTTTTAAGTCTTACAAATCAAAAATCCTGTAAATCATGTTAACCTCATTATCAGTCCAATTAAATATTCTTAAATTTTTACCCCTCCTCAAAATATATCAGGGCATTTGAATATTTCACCATTACACCAAAAACAATTTTTACAAAGATCCAACAACCCAACAACCCCCAAAGATACAAACTTTCCAGCAAAAGAGGAAAAAAAAGTCCCACATAACATACTCTTCTTTCCCATAACATTGATTCAGATACTCATAACATTTCTCCAGCATGGCAGTTCCTTGTGCAATCTTAAAGTTAAATAACTGTTTTAACCCCTTAAACACCAATCCAGAGTCTTCAGCTGGGAATACTTCAATCTCCCTCACAGCAGTAAAATCACCATCTTTTCCAGCTTCTTCTTCCATCACAATATTTTCATACAGTTGACCCATTTTAGCCAGAATCTCATCTCGAAAGTCCCAACAGTCTGCAAAATAACTTGACAACCCTTTGAAAAAATCTCTTTTTGCTGACAATGAAATTCAATGAAGTCTTCTTTAAAACCTTCTTTAAAATCTTCCACAGTTCAAACAGTAAATTATGGCACCCCCTAAAGAGTTAACTCACAGAAATAGAGGTTAGTGAATTAATCCAAAATTAACAAAGGAAAATATACTAGCAGACAACCCAAAGAAAGTAAACAGAAAGCCAAGAGTTTAAAATAAGAAATCAAAAGCAACATGTAGGAAAACAAATTCAGCACCAAAGATAGCAACGGAAAGGCAATCTTACAGTTTCACCCCTCAATACAATCCAGATGAGAAAACAAGCCAGAACTCTTTTTTACAGTTAAAAATCTCCAAAAATAACTATATTCATCAAGAGATTCTGCTTTTTCTTACTATGAAAAGCTTCTCTTAGGGTACAAATCTTAAAAAAACAAATTGGGTGCTTAAGAAATGGGAAGGCAGGGCTTACTTCCCCTTTAAGGGTTTGCATGCATGGCTCAGAAAGAGATGGAATCCCAGCCTCCCAGTGAAGTCTTACCACTCAGTCGCTGATGCTGTCCACAATCTCCTGGCTGCAACTCACTGTCTTGAGGACAAATGGGTCGATTCTCAGCATTTTCCTTAATCCAGAAAAACACTTGGGCCTACAGAAAAACCTGCCTGTGCCCCCCCAAAAAACCTGCCACACTGCCAACTCTGCCCACAGAGCTTGCAGGCAAGGTTGTTCAGTCCGCCATTTCCCACCGGAAGTCCCTGTGTCTGTATTTATTCTTAATGCATATGATTACTCAGATGAAAGGAAAAGACTTTTAAAAGCGGGTTGAAGATGGAATTGGGCTGCTCATGTGAAACTATAACCTTGTCCTGTTCCTCTTTTTCAGATGGCAAAATCATTCTACAGCAGCTTTACTTTGGCATGTGCTTTCCTAATAAATAAAATGGATAATCACATTTAAAAATATATTTGCTCTCAGAACATGTCTAAATAAATCATGTCTCAAAATATATGCATATTATAGATCAGACATATGCATAATTATACATATATGAAGGCATTTTTAATGCCAGGAACTGTCCCAAAGCACTTTAGGAGGTGCAAGATTTCATGGCTAACTAAAGGCACTTCCACACAGTCACAGGCTTTGCCCTTAGATGTCCAACGGAGGAACAGGAGAACTGGCACTCTATCCAGACCTTCACCCTTCAACTGCTGCTCACTCTCTTATTGAGTTTCCTTCATGGTGAAGAAAATAGAAAGGACTGGGGACTGGGAGGGGGCAGGAAACAGAGTTATGATGGGAAGAAGGGAAATCCAAAGAGCCAGGACAAGGTCAAAATTACTGCTAATAGGCATTGGTCCTACCCACAGTTCCAGAAGGAACACAACAAAAATGTCTTCCTGTTATTTCTTGTGGGCAGGACTTTTGTCAATAATAAATTAGTTCAGATTCTCAATTGCCCTAGAATCACTGGGATGCAGGGATATATGATATCTGACCATTGTGAATAATGGATCTTAATTACTCGTGATGATGATTAACTCTGGACACTGCCCAGAGTCCATTGGAATTGGGTGGCCAATACATTTAAACAAACAAACAAATAAATGAATAAATAAATGCATTTTCAAAATGTAGATCAAGTTAGTGCTAGCTGAAATTTTCAAATATTATATTACTCAAGGATCCTTTGTATATTTGGGGGGGGGGAGGCAAAAACTAGTGTGTTTTTTTTCCTTTATGGAGTCTTGTACTCCAGTTGATGGTTAAGATTCATCTTGTTTTTAAAAAAATTGAAATCCCAACTTATGATTGTCTGCTGTTCTCTTAATCAAAAGCTATTTATAAATGTTTTATTTTAAAAAAAATATTTAAAAGGGAAAATATGTTGTCTTACCCTTTGGATGCTACCTAATTGCTACTAATCATGACAAATAATACTAGAAATCTAACTAGAAATGCTCACTAGAAGTAGCAGCAAACAACAACCCAATCAAGGTACTACCAAGGAGAGTACAACACTCCCACCCACACAGGCAGGACAAGCCATGGTATATAAACAGAGAGAAAGCCCTTTTCGCACTGAATATGTTGCCTAGCCTGGCAATGAAACGTCTGCAAGAAAACAACAAGGCTCAGAGAGCACCATGGATGCCACAATATTAGAAATTGATGCAAAGTTTCCTTATAATATTGAAAACTTTGGGGAGGGAGGATGAAGAACATAAATAATAGAGCATTTTCATTTTTTGTCTTTGATAGACAAACCAGTGCAATATATTTGCTACATAGATCATTGTCCTGAAGCACAGTACAGCAAGATATAGTAGCAATCCTTCTAATACGACTTTATTTATTTATTTATTTATTTATTTATTTATTTATTTATTTGACTTTTATCACTGTACCATCTACCCCAAAGGGGACTCTGGGCGGTTATCTCTTTTGAAACTAGTGTTTCAGTATCTCTGGTGTTTTCCAAGTACAACAAAAGCTACTGTTAAACAGAAGTTGCCACAACATTGCCTTTAAAAGAAAAGTATAAGGGAATTTTTGAGTTACTAGATTAAACCAGTCATCTGAAGAATTCTGAGAGATTAACAAAAGGAACTTTGAGAAGAGTAGCAGCATGTTGTTCAAAAAGATTAACTGCTTATTTATATAAGCCAGGGCATTTGTCATTTCTCCTCTCTTACCACCAACTTCATTTCTTATGACAACCAAGAGTACTGTCTTAGTAAAAACATAATAGTTTGCATGATAACACTAAGGAGCTAGTCTACAATATTTCTAAGGATCTGATATTTACAGTGAGTTAGTTCTTCTTTCCAGGCCACAGCAACTATTTTTCCCATAAGTGGGCATTTGTGTGACGCACCCTGGATCTGACCTCCTAGTCTCACCTCCCTGCCCACAAATAAACTATTAATCTGCAGCATCACTTTCAAGATGGTTTGAGTGTTTATAAACATTTATCAATGACTTTTTCTCATGTAGCTGCCCAACACAACACAGATGAGGGTGGGGAATATAGCCATTTATTTTATTTTTATTTTTTTTGAGTGAGGGGGAATGAAGGTAACTTTGTTACTCTGATGACTTATGGTGGCTCAAGGGATGGTTATCTCATGAAACTGTGGAACCCCCTTCCCATGACAATCCACCAAAGCTTAAATCAAAGCATCTTTTGGAATTATTATGAAACTACTTTCTGGGACTGATATTTGGGGTCCATAGCAAAAGTTAGTTGGATAAACTTTAGGGTTTTTAAAATCTGTTCTGGTAAATCTCTTGTAAATGCATGCACATTCAGACATAGGGGTATCTACTGTAGCTGTAAATGAATAGTAAGGAAATAAAAATGTATGTTCAAATAACTTTTCTGTAAATTCAGTTTCTTAGATTTTTCTAAAAACTTTTTTAATAGTGATATGAAGTTAAGTTTCATTTTCTTCTCTAATATTGGTAATATGAAGCTAGATCTAATTCAGTAGAATAGTGCATTCAGTGCTCTTAAAAACAGGGGATGTCTATGATATGTCTCCTTACACACACTTCCTGAGAGTAAATCTTGCATAACATACTTTGTTGTAGTCATATATGAGGTATGGCTGAATTAAAAAAATCAGCATATGAGACTAAGAATAAAATGGGGATCATTCCTTTTCCTATTATAAAAAACTCCTGTTATTGGGGAGAATCTAATGATCTCCTTCAGTGGAACAGGGGATTTGCACTAGCTGCTTTAGCCATTTTAGAGCAGATATATTGGGAAGGATAAGAGGTATGTTGTTTGTTTTTTTACATCATAGAATTCCATGCATTATTCTTACTGTATGTTGTTGTTGTTTATTCATTCAGTCGCTTCCAACTCTTCGTGACTTCATGGACCAGCCCACACCAAAGCTTCCTGTCGGCCGTCGCCATCCCCAGCTCCCCCACGGTCAAGTCCGTCACCTCCAAAATATCATCCATCCATCTTGCCCTTGGTCGGCCACTCTTCCTTTTGCCTTCCACTTTCCCTAGCATCAGCATCTTCTCGAGGGTATCCTGTCTTCTCATTATGTGGCCAAAGTACTTCAGTTTTGCCTTTAATATCATTCCCTCAAGTGAGCAGTCTGGCTTTATTTCCTGGAGTATGGACTGGTTTGATCTTCTTGCAGTCCAAGGCACTCTCAGAATTTTCCTCCAACACCATAGTTCAAAAGCATCTATCTTCCTTCACTCAGCCTTCCTTATGGTCCAGATCTCACAGCCATAGGTTACTACGGGGAATACCATTGCTTTGACTATGTGGATCTTTGTTGTCAGTGTGATGTCTCTGCTCTTAACAATTTTATCGAGATTTGTCATTGCTCTCCTCCCAAGAAGTAAACGTCTTCTGATTTCCTGGCTGCAGTCAGCGTCTGCAGTAATCTTTGCGCCTAGAAATACAAAGTCTGTCACTACCTCCACTTTTTCTCCCTCTATTTGCCAGTCATCAATCAAGCTGGTTGCCATAATCTTGGTTTTTTTGAGGCTTAACTGCAACCCAGCTTTTGCACTTTCTTCTTTCACCTTCATCATAAGGCTCCTCAACTCCTCCTCACTTTCAGCCATCAAAGTGGTATCATCTGCATATCTGAGATTGTTAATGTTTCTTCCAGCCATTGTTTTTGCAGCCTTGGATTCCTCAAGCCCAGCACGTCACATGATGTGTTCTGTGTACAGGTTGAATAGGTAGGGTGAGAGTATACAGCCCTGCCGTACTCCTTTCCCAATCTTAAACCAGTCCGTTGTTCTGTGACCTGTTCTTACCATTGCTACTTGGTTGTTATACAGATTCCTCAGGAATATCATCAAGTAATGTATCTCATACTTTACTGTATGGCCCTATAAAATATCAGAGAGTCGGTGATTTAAAAATTATGCAGAATAACTTACTAGTCTACAAATTACATCCTATGCCAAAATCACTGATATCCAGAGGCACATTCTGGCACATACACAATTTTCCTTCCTATGTTGACTTCCATTCTCCAATAGTGGCTGAACAAGGTAATTTCCATTCCTTGAACTGCTTTTATTTAGAATGTCATGTTTATTTGTTCAATTTTCATCAGGATTGCTCAAAATTCCAATGTATCAGCTACTATCTTGCTATATATTAAAAGATATCACCCTTAAATTGAAGGTACAATCTGTTTCATTTGCTTTGTATTCTGACTGAAATAATATTACCTAGAAAGGAATATCAAATAATCAAAGGCAAGAAGTATGGTGAATGCAGAATTTCCAGTGTGCTTAAAATAGATGAGACAGGTCAAAGAAGTAAAGGAAAGTTCTCAGGGCTAAAGTGATCACTGGGATGTTGTAGCTTGTCAAAAGACTTAATTTCAAGGTACTAGCTGATACACTGGAATCTAAGCAATAGATTGGAAAGAAATTGTCTTTCTCTGAGAATTGTAAAAGTCAGCAAGTTAAAGCTGATACTGGTAAACATACTAAAGGGAAATCACTCCAGCTACCCTTAGAGAGTGCAGGATCTCTCTGGAATATTTGATTATGTTCCTCATGATAGATAAGGTTACTAGTTAAATTGGAATTACAGGTCCTAACTTATATATAATCCTATCAAATATCAGAGTGGGATAGAGATTTTAAAATCTTTCCAAATAATCAATAATTCTAAAATTGGACTTCAATGTTTTCCTCCAAAGTCAAGTCAAGTTCTCTTGGATAAAGCTCAATTCCTGG
The DNA here is from genome assembly GCA_023362775.1 of Charina bottae. NCBI lineage: Eukaryota > Metazoa > Chordata > Lepidosauria > Squamata > Charinaidae > Charina > Charina bottae. The sequence continues at coordinate 12,001,172 of JALMGJ010000005.1, forward strand.
TGCCTATAATGTCATTTTCTTGGCAACAATACATAAATGGTCTGCCATTGTGTTCTTTTGGCATGGTTTTGCAAATTCCTAGTTTACTCATTGGGGAAGGCAATGGCAAACCACCCCACTCTATAGTCTGCCAAGAAAACATCAGCAAAAGTGGCGTCACTCCAAAGGGTCAGTAATGACTCGATGCTTGCACAAAGGACCTTTCACACACACAGTTTACTCATACAGACCTGGTACTTCCTGGTGGACCCAGAAAGCACTAAGCCATCCTGACACTACTTAATTTTTCTGAGATCATCCAGAGCCATCCAAGTATCGTCACCCACTTTTATTCAATAGTAGCAAAAGCATAGGTGTAAACCTATAATTGTTGACAATAGCTGAAAAGACTGTTGAATCTTATATCCTAAATAACTTAATGGTTGCAGTGCAGTTGGTACAAGGAAGGAAAGGTCAAATTTGTTAAGCTAAATAAATAAATTTCCTGATTTTGGGAATGGGGCTCTTGGAGATAGGATAGGATACAGATTGTAAGAAGAGATAGGAAGCTCTCCCAAAAGCTTCTAATTTCCAAGTTATAGTTTAACTAGTCCTAAAAGTCATTCAATCCTAAAGGAAATCAACCCTGACTGCTCATTGGAAGGACAGATACTGAAGCTGAAGCTCAAATACTTTGGCCACCTAATGCGAAGAGAGGACTCACTGGAAAAGACCCTGATGCTGGGAAAGGCTGAAGGCAAAAGGAGAAGGGGACGGCAGAGGATGAGATGGTTAGATAGCATCACCGATGTAATGAACATGAATTTGAGTAAACTCCGGGAGACAGTGGAGGACAGGAAGGCCTGGTGTGCTATGGTCCATGAGGTCACGAAGAGTCGGACACGACTAAACGACTGAACAACAACAAAAGTCATATTGTGCAAGGGAAAGGAAGCTCTTTAGGGGAAGAAAGTGGAGAATCAGCACAGAAACATATGGGACCCAACTTTGGGTGTGGCAAGGCATAAGAAAAGGACAGAATAAAGGAAGAACTACTCATGAGCAAGAGATAAAGTTGAGAAAGCAGGAGGTTTTGTGCACAGAATCGAGCAGCATCAGTTAGCAGCTCAGCCAGTGTGGAGCATAGAACTGCTACATGGGACTCTAGGCCAAATCAATTACTATGAACATATTGGCCAAGGGTGGAAAAAGATCCTAATGCTATCAGTAAAAACTGTAAGTAGTTCACCCGATGTAGGATATTATATTTATGAGAGTGAGAGTGAGAGTGACCCAGAACGGAGAGAAATTGCTTTTTAAAGCTCTGTTGTTGATTAACAATTTGGCAGCAGGCTTATCTAAAAGAATTAATTCTACAGAATCTGAAAAAAGATTCTGTTTCAGAATCTCTGGCATAATCAATTCTCAAACTCAGAACTAGCTTCTCTGTTACAGTAGATTAACTGATAAATTTTGCTTATTGCAGAAGTCCTCCATGATATTCAACTGGTGATGTTATGCCGAAATAACCATGAGCTAGAACTAATTACCCAATTCTCTATTTCACAGTATCAAACTATCAATAGATTAAAATGAAGTTGACTGATTGGAAAAATATGGAGATTCATAACACTATGCAAGCATCCAGTTTTCTTTACTCCGAGCTCTTATGGGCCCCAGCATCATTTTTGTGGACTCTAGAGGGGCAAATCGAAAACTTTGGGACTCCTATGGGGGATAGCTTTGGGTATAGATGTGAAGGCACCCATTTCACTTCCTGAAAACTCATAAATCCCTCTCCAAGAATGGAATCTTAGTCCCTTCCATTTTGGGAGTGTGTTCTAACAAATGCCACTCAGAGCATGGTGTGGCCCTTGAGCCAGCGGAAGTTTCACATCTCTACTATATGATGAGCTTTTTTAGTGTATATCATTTATGAGCTTCTTCTAACAGTAGGGAATGGAGATTACTGTTTAGCTCATAAAAATTTAAAACAGGAACAGAAGCAAATCAACAGCCTTAAAAATGTAACAGATTGCGTTGTTTATTGGGGATATGCATCTCCAAGGTTATTGGTTATCATAAAGAACATTCTAGCACACATACCACAAATGGGCCTGCATCTTTCTTTGATGGATTTTAATTTAAAATACTTATTTTCATGCATTATTCATCTATCATTCCTTTATATAACTGATGCATTTTAAAAGAGGGGCTTAATGGCTTATACTCATTTAAGCAGAAGAGCTTCGGGTCTTTAGGGAAACAAACGAGGGCCTCCTGCATACACCCGTGTGGCCAAACCCAACGAAACCATTTCCAATTCCTAGTATTTCAGACTAAGTTGTCTTTCAGTTCATGAAGCAGACTTCCTAAGGACATCAAATATGCTAATGAAGCAAATCACCCCAAAAAGTGAGAAAGCCAAAGAGAGCACTTACGGCTCCCTAAACCACCTTTATATCATTTGGATGGGTTTTACTATTAAGAAAGCAAAAAAAGTTGTTTTGTTTGTAACTTTCTCCTCTGATTACCCAAACATTTTATCATCATTTCTCTGAAAAACCAGAAACAAAGAGTTTGCAGTCCTATGTATCCCTGCTTCAGAATGATCTCTATAGAAGTCAGTAGAACATTACAGTAAATATTCATTGAATTGTACTTCAAATGTACATTTGCAAATGTTTATTGCATATTGAGTGACTGGCTTTCAATTACCTATATGTGAACAAATTATTCTGTAATAATTTAAAGATCTCCAATTCATATTTGGAATTTGGAGAGTGCATCGTGGACACATTCACAGAATGTCTGCTGAAAGAAAAGTTTGCTCGATTACATAATAAGCAAAGTGGCAACTATTATGTGAAACAGAAACTGTCATTAACAGGCAAAACATGCATCCCTGTATGCCATAAAATACACAAAAGTAGAAAATGGAATGGAACGGACGTATAATTTAAGATGCCAGCTTGATACCAAGCAGATATAGGCTAATTTTTATATCCTCCATCACATTTACCCACATTTATATAATGCTAAGGAGGGCCAGTTTGGTGTAGTGGTTAGGGCATCAGGCTAGAAACCAGGAGACTGTGACTTCTAATCCCACCTTAGGCATGAAGCCAGATAGGGGACCCTGGGCCAGACATTCTCTCTCAGTCCTAGGAAGGAGGCAATGGCAAACCACTTCTGAAATCTTGCCAAGAAAACTGCAGGGTGTAGTCCAGGCAGCCTCCAGGAGTCAACACTGAATTAAAGGCTATAGATAGATAATATGAATATATATATTAGCCCAGCATATGGGCTAGACCCTCCCAAGTCCAGATGGGAGATTTCACAGAAGGTCATGGAGAATAACAGGGTTAAGATCCTGTGGGACTTCCAGATCCAGATGGACAGGCAGGTACTGGCCAATCAACCAGACATTGTGGTAGTAGACAAGGACCAAGAGACAGCAGTGGTGATAGATGTAGTGGTGCCAAGTGACAGCAACATCAGAAAGAAGTATGAGAAGCTGGAGAAGTACCACGGCCTGAAGGAGGAACTAGAGAGGATGTGGAAATTGAAGGCCAAAGTGGTCCCAGTGGTGGTGGGAGCTCTCAGGGCTGTGACTCCTAAGCTGGGAGAGAGGCTCTAATAGAGCCCAAGAACAACCTCAGAGCTCTCTGTCCAGAAGAGTGCAATGCTAGGAACAGCTAAGACACTGTGCAGAATCCTCAAACTCCCAGGCCTCTGGTAGAGGACCCGAGGTTGAGGAAGACACATTCCACCCATAGCCCTTGATAGACCGGCCCTCTATGTATTTAGTCAATCTCCTTTTAAAACCATCAAAGCTAGTCACTCTCATGATGACTTGTAGTAATGAATTCCACAGGTTAACTATGTGTTGCGTGAATAAGTGTTTACTTTTGTCTGATTCCAAAATCAGTTTCATTGGCTGGCATTGCTTCTAATATTTTGAGAGAGAGAGAAATTTTGTCCATTTTCTCCATGCCATGCCTGGTTTTATACTCTTTGGTCATATCCCCACTCACTCCTAAAGACCCAAACATTATATCAGTTTCTCATAGGAAAGGTGTCATTCTCACTGTCATCTTTTCCACTTCTATTATACTTTCCTTTTTCAACATGAACAAAACTCTATACAGTATTCCAGCTGTGGATGTATCATACATTTGTATGAGAGCATTACAGTCTAGGCCATTTAATTTTCAGTCCCCTTTCTAATGGTCCCCAACAGAGAATTTACCTTTTTTAAAGCTGCCATGCACTGAGTTAACATTGTCATTGAGCCATTCACTATGACATTAAGATCTTTTTTTCAATTGATGGCAGACAGCTCAGACCCCATCAAAATGAATGTGAAGTTAGGTTGTTGTTGTTTTTTGCCCAAGTTTATCACCATACTTACTTAAATTGACTAAAGTTCAATTTGGGTATCATTCACAGTGTTTAAAGAGATCCTTCTGGAGCTCCTCACAATCACTTTCAGATTTTAGGGGTGAGAAGGGATTTTTTTTTTTTATGAATTAGCAACAAACTGAGATGTACTATAAAACTGTATCTGGTGACTTCATAGTTTAATTATATCTATCTATCTATCTATCTATCTATCTATCTATCTATCTATCTATCTATCTATGCAAAAGTCTTAGGCCACCATTAGATTTGTTGTTTTACCAATGGTATAATGACCATATACATATGGATACATGGATGGATGGATGGATGGATGGATGGATGGATGGATGGATGGATGGATGAGATTGGCTGCTATGTTTCTTAATCTCGGTTGGAATTTTGAAAAAAAAAAGAGATCAGATTATACATTTGAAAATTGCGAACTGTCTGGCTCTAGTCCTTAAATCCCCAATGAGCTTGCTACATTTAGTTCTGCTTCACTTATTAAAATGTCAGTAGAACTCACTTCACAGCCAGACAGCTTGGTAAAACTGTGTCAAAATAGATCTATTCACACATGTTAAACTATGTCAGGAAGATTCAGCAGCTGCATTCACATAACTAAGTTTGGTTAGTGTCTTATTTTAAGACAAATACTATTAGAGACCATCTGGATGTGTTTTGAATAAACAATGTTTTTTAAAAAAAAAAACACCATCATCATCACCAGCACATGTTCATGGAGAAATCATCTAAAGAAAGAAAGCTATATATTTCACCTGAATACATCTGTACTGAACTGTTTTTATATGGCTAAAGAATAAACAAAATAAAACAAGATCAGGAAGCAAGAAGCCATCATTTGCTCAGTTTGCAGTCTTCAAAGGCAGTGGTGTTTGTATCAGCAGGAAAAGCAGTATCGGTAAGCTTGAAATAACCCAAACATTTGCAAAATTCTTAAAAGAAGGGACACAAAAATAGTTGAATGAGGATTCAGCTTCATCAGTAGCTACAGAATACTACTCAATTCAATTGAATTCAATTTATTACAGTCATAGACCAGTAAAAATAAAAATATGCCATATGTATCCAATAAAAGTTCTCAGCTATAATAAAAGAAGTAAAATCCATATCTGAAATTAGTTTAGCAAGATACTTATCATTTGTATATAAAATCAAGAAGACAGCCTATATTGCATTATGTTGAGCTCCATATATTGTGGCATCCTATGGTTAATATTTATTAACTATTAAAATTAAGTGTTAATATCAAAGTTTTAAAAGTATAGTTATAAAAGAAAGTAAAATATTTACAGTAAGTTTTTCACAAACTTACGTTGGCTCTTTAGTGGAGATGCGCAGAATCTTGTTACCTGTGCTGTGACTGTAATCCACTCATCTTTGAGCAAAATCTGAAGATATTCGGTTTCAGAACGGCCCGGATACCTAATAATCATTGGGGAAATAAATTTTGTTCTAATATCTCTGTAGAATGAACATCGTAGAAGGACATGTCCAGTAGTTTCTATCTCTCCAGAATTACAAGGACAGAGCCTTTTATCCAATGGAATTTTTTATATTTGCCGTCCAAGACGGCTGAGGGGAGGACATGGCATCATGCAAGTGAGAAGGCTTTCTGGTGGTTCAATGTCTCTAAATGGCTGAGATATCTGGCAGAGGTAACAGTATATGTATCTAGTAGAGTCTGAAGCCAAAAACGACGGGGCTTTCTCTAGATCTGCTTGCCTCTCCATGTCCTCTGCCCTTTGTCTCAGGCTTTGTTTTGCCTTGTCGTAGTCCAGCTCTAGTATTAAAGATGGAGAAAAACCTAATTTTGTGATATTGTATTCAACAGCCTTGATCCATGAGGAAGAAAAGTTGTCTTGGAGAATTAGTGGTGCAAGGCCTTGTGGAAAAAAGTTGAGTTTTAGCCATAGATTTAAGGAAGCTATACAGATTCTTGATTCAACTTTTATCAGTCCTGTCTCCAGGCGTAAGAGAGCATTAGAAACACAACAAGGCATCTGTAAAATTGCTCTTATAAATTTGGATTGAACTCTCTCCAAAGGTATGAAACTAGAAGATGAGGGTCCAAGCTGGGTCCCATACAGTAGCTGGGCAAGCGACTTAGCCTGAAAAAGCTTATTTGCAGCTGGGACATAATATCCTCCTTTTGAGCAGAGAAATTTGAGAATGGCATTGGCTGATCTTTGGCCAACAGCAGCTGCATGTTCGCAATGCGCATTCCTTGAGCCAGTGGTATGTATGACCAGACCCAGATATTTAAAAGTGGTCACCTGTTCTATATTATGTCCATTAAGGTACCATGATTGGAGTTTTGGCCTTTTAGCAAAGGCCATAACTTTAGTTTTCTGAAAGTTAATTTCCAGTTTATCATTATTGTAGTACTGGAGCAATGCTCGCAGGGCTCTTTTAAGACCTACTGGTGTCCTTGAAAGAATTACTGCATCATCTGCATACAATAACAAGGCGATGCTGTGATTCCCTATTTGGGGGGGGGTTGGTTTATTTATCCATTTTACCATGTCGTTAATATAGAAATTAAAAAGCAGGGGGGCCAAAATGCACCCGTTTTACCCCCTTTTGAACTTGAATCGACAGAGTCCCTTGCATGTTGCACCTAACCTTGAGGGTCATGTTGGAATGTAAGGCATGTAATAAATGGAGAAGCCTACGATTAATTGAGGCAGCTTCCAACTTCTCCCATAACTTGGTTCTGGTGACAAAACAAATACTACTAGTGGTCTCAGAATACTGCCCAAGTACATTCACATAACACCCTTAGTCAAGGCAGTTGAAGACCTAACAGCTGCATATGGTTAATTTTTTCTAATGTAGGGTTAGGGTGGAACTATAAGCATACAAATCCAGCTCGTGTGGTGCAGAGTGGTAGGTGGCAGTACTGCAACCGAAACTCTCCCCACGACCTGAGTTCGGTCCCAGCGGAAGTTGGTTTCTCAGGTAGCCGGCTCGGGTTGACTCAGCCTTCCATCCTTCCAAGGTCGGTAAAATGAGCGCCCAGCTAAGCTGGGGGAAAGGTAATCATGACTGGGGAAGAGAATGGCAAACCACCCTGCTATAAGTCTGCCTAGGAAACGTCAGCGAAAGCGGCATCCCTCCAAAGGGTCAGTAATGACTCGGTGCTTGCACAGAGGACCTTTCACTTTCACATAAGTGACATCCAGCTCATTTATTTAGTGTATGATTCATTGGTTTGTGTGAACCCATAAAAGGGATTAATTGAATAATCAGGGTAAGCATGTTATGTGTAGGCAGTCAAAGGTTTCAGGTGAAATTGCAATCACTCGTCCCTATTACAGAGAATTGTGAGCTAAAATGTAGTTTTGTGCCATGACGTTTTACATGAAGTTATCCAGATATATGATACTAAGGATAAAGCAATGAATCTTATAAATAGTATTAAGAGTTCAAAGAATTTTAAGATATGCTTCCTGTAAAGTCCTCATCAAAAGTGCTTCAGAATAATATCAAGAAATGGAAGATGGATCCCATGAGCAGAACACATAGATTTCAAAATTAAATTGACTTTAGGTTAAAACAATGTAGTCACTCACCAATGACTAAGATAACAGGTGCCAAAAAAATTTTGTTTATTCGTTCAGTCATTTCCGACTCTTCGTGACTTCATGGACCAGCCCACGCTAGAGCTTCCTGTCAGCCGTCACCATCCCCAGCTCCCCCATGGTTGAGTCCGTCACCTCCAGAATACCATCCATCCATAGATTTTGCTTATATTGAGTTTGTGTTTGATGTATGACTTTTGGAATATCCCTAGTAATATAATACTGATGTTATTGCTTTTCCAAGATAAATTATACATGTTTGATTTCTAAAAGAAGATAAAGATCACTAAAAAGATAATCAATACTACTTTTGGACCAATGATTAATTGAGCACTCTTTGAACACTTTTCAAAAATACCTGATTCTTCTGTGTTGAACAGATTATCAGGAGGTAGTATAAGAGATATAGCTAGTTATGTTGTTGTTTATTCGTTCAGTCGTTTCCGACTCTTCGTGACTTCATGGACCAGCCCACGCCAGAGCTTTCTGTCAGCCGTCACCATCCCCAGCTCCCCAATGGTTGAGTCCGTCGCCTCTAGAATACCATCCATCCATCTTGCCCTTGGTCGGCCCCTCTTCCTTTTGCCTTCCACTTTTCCTAGCATCAGCTTCTTCTCCAGGGTATCCTGTCTTCTCATTATGTGGCCAAAGTACTTCAGTTTTGCCTTTAATATCATTCCCTCAACTGAGCAGTCTGTCTTTATTTCCTGGAGTATGGACTGGTTTGATCTTCTTGCAGTCGAAGGGTTTAAATTAAACCCAAAATTGATATTAGCTGATGAAGAGGGTCGATACATTGTAGTAGAAATTAACATACAAGGAACTAAAACACTGATAGTTGGACTTTATGCACCGAATATGGATAAAGGAGTATTTTATAAAAACCTGATGGATAAACTTTTGGACTTAACTTATGACAATTGGTGTTTCATGGGGGATTGGAATGGGGTAATTTACCCCAGATTGGATAGACAGTCACAAAAAGAAGTGAAGCAAACACAGGGAAAATTGCCACAAACATTTTTCGACTTGAAAGAGATGTTGGATTTACAAGACATTTGGAGATGTATGAATGGGACTTCCAGAGAATTTACATATTATTCAGAGAGATTTAAATCACATTCTAGAATAGATATGATTTTGATATCTAAAAATTTGATGATGGATATTAACAAAGTTGATATATTACCTAAGACTTTATCAGATCATAATCCAGTAATGTTGACTCTTAAAGGGAAACGGAATGTATTTAGATGGAGATTGAATGAGTCACTACTACGGAATAATGATGTAGTCGATGTATGCAAAAAAAAATTAAGAGAATATTTTCAATTTAATTTGAACAAAGGGACTAATATTCAAACTGTATGGGAAGCCAGTAAAGCATATATGAGGGGTTATTTTATTCAATACAATGCTCAAATGAGGAAGAAAAAACAAAAAAGAATTCAATTGATTTTAGACGAAATTAAAAGTAAAGAGTTAGATTTGAGAGATAAACCAATGGATGACACTTTGCTCACTCAAATTAAATTTCTACAAAAGCAAATATCAATGATATTAACTCAAGAGATAGAGACTCAAATGAAATTTACAAAACAAAAATATTTTGAATATGCAAATAAACCAGGTAGATGGCTGGCTTATAAATTGAGGAAACAAAGACAAAAGAATTTGATTACTAATATTCAACATGAAGGAAAAACTCTGGTGAATAATATGGACATTCAAAAAACCTTTCATGACTATTATTCTAAATTATATAAAAAACAAGATGTCAACTTGGATGACATTGAAGAATATTTGAATAAACAAAAACTAACTGTTCTTAATGACCAACAAAGATTGATATTAAATAATGTTATAACAAAAGAAGAATTGATAAAAGCTTTTAAGAAAATTAGTAGTGGAAAAGCTCCTGGACCGGATGGATTGTCAGCAGCCTACTATAAATGTTTTGAAGAGGATTTATGTCTACCTTTGCAGAAGACTATGAATTCTATTTTGGAAACAGGAATTATGCCTGAAACTTGGAAAGAAGCACATATAACATTGATACCCAAAGAACAACAGGATTTAACATTAACTAAAAATTACAGACCAATATCTTTATTGAATAATGACTATAAGATATTTACAACGATATTAGCAGAAAGAATGAAGAATATACTTAAGGATTTTATTCATCAAGACCAAACTGGTTTTCTACCCAAAAGACAAATTCATGACAATGTCCGAAACATAGTAGACGTAATTGAATATTTGGATCAACACTATGATAAACAAGCTGCCTTGATATTTATTGATGCTGAAAAAGCCTTTGACAACTTAAATTGGCCTTTTATGTTCAAAGTTTTGGAAAATATGAATTTTGGAGGAAATTTTATAAAATGGATTAAATCAATATATACTCCACAATTTGCCAAAATAATTGTTAATGGAGAATTTAGTAAGCCATGTGAAATACAAAAAGGTACTAGACAAGGTTGTCCATTATCTCCACTTTTGTTTATATTGGTATTAGAGGTTTTACTTAGAGATATTAGACAAGATGATGGTATCCATGGTATTAAAGTTAAAAAAGAAGTTTATAAACTAAGAGCATTTGCTGACGACCTAGTCATTACTTTGGAGAATCCACTAGAAGGAATTGAAATATTAATACAGAAACTAAAAGACTTTGGGTCGCTAGCAGGGTTCAAAGTGAATTTACAGAAGACAAAAGTTTTGACCAAAAATATGGATTACCACCAACAAGAGAAATTGAAAGAAATAACAGGATATTCAATGGAAGAAAAAGTAAAATATTTGGGAGTATATTTAACAACTAAAAATGTTAAGTTGTTTAAGAATAATTATATTCCACTTTGGATGGATATTAAAAAAGATTTGGAACATTGGGAAAAACTGCAATTATCATTATTAGGTAGAATTTCAGCAATTAAAATGAATGTTTTGCCAAGAATTTTATATCTTTTTCAAACACTACCTATATTGGCATCAGAAGAACCTTTTAAACAATGGCAGCGAGATATTTCTAAGTTTATTTGGCAAGGGAAAAAACCAAGAGTAAAATATAAAGTATTGCAAGACTCTAAAGAAAGAGGAGGACTAGGTCTACCGGATTTGAAATTATATTATGCTGCTTGTTGCTTGGTTTGGATTAAAGAATGGATAGTTTTGAAAAATGAAAAATTATTGAATTTGGAAGGACATGAATTAAGATATGGATGGCATGGATATTTGTGGTACGATAAAGTTAAAGTTAATGTGGACTTTAAAAACCATTATATTAGAAGATCCTTGTTAAGAATCTGGAATAAATATAAATTAATCTTATGTTATAAAAGACCCTTATGGATTTCTACACAAGAAGCATTCTACAGAACAGAAGTAAGAAATAAAGATAAATGGTTAACCTACAAAGACTTTTTAAAGAAAGAACAAGGACAATATATAATTAAATCAATAGAAGAATTGGTATCAGAGGGATACAGTTTTCAATGGCTTTCATATATGCAGCTCGTAGAGAAATTTAAATTAGATAAGAAAGACCTTGAATTTGAACAAACCAAATCGGAATTTGAGATACAACTATGTGAGACAGATGATCATCTAATTGCAAAAATGTATAAATTATTGTTAAAAGGTGAAATGGTAGAGGAACAAGTTAAAGACTGTATGATTAAATGGGCTAAAAATATTGGCCATAATATTCAAATGCAACAATGGGAAGATATGTGGACCAAAGGGTTAAAATTTACTTTGTGTTATAATTTAAAAGAAAACTTTTATAAGATGATGTACAGATGGTATATGACCCCACAAAAACTTTCTAAAATGTATGGAAATGTCTCCAACTTATGTTGGAAATGTAAAAAAAAAGAGGGGTCTTTTTACCATATGTGGTGGACATGTGAGACTGCAAAGAAATTTTGGACTCAAATACATGCATTGATGCAAAATATATTACAAATTCGAGTTCCATTTAAACCGGAATTTTTCTTACTGGGAATAATTGATGGACAACCTGGGAAGCAATTTACAAGGATTATGCAATACATGATTACAGCAGCAAGACTTATTTTTGCACAAAATTGGAAAAACCAGATATCGCCTACAATACAAGATTGGATGTTAAAATTGATGGATATGGCAGAGAATGATAAACTGACATGTTTATTAAAAGAAAATCCAAATAATTATTTCCTTAAAGAGTGGAAACCATTAACTGACTATTTACAAGATGCGGGAGGGGCAAAGCTTATATGGGGATTTGAAGATTAAAATATATATATATTGATGTAATAGACAAGAAATATTCTTTAATATTATATATAGACCTAGCATGTAAGACAAAATTTTTAAAATACCATGACCAGATACAAATCGGAAGTTGACCAAATTCTGTTTCAGCTTTATCTTTTTTTCTTTTTTCCTTTACTACACTTTTTTATCTTTTCTTTTTTCTTGATTTGTATTTCCATTTTCTTTTCTGTTTCAAACTTTTATCTATGTAAAATTAAAATCTAATAAAATTTGTTAAAAAAAAAAATAACATCTCTTTTTGGTGTATTATCTAGTAGGTGCTGCAGATCCTCATAGAACTGATCTACTTCTGCTTCTTCAGCATCTGTGGTTGGGGCATAGATTTGGATCACTGTGATGTTAAATGGCTTACCCTGAATTCGAATTGAGATCATTCTATCGTTTTTTGGATTGTATCCAAGCACTGCTTTAGCCACTTTATTATTAATTATGAAGGCTACTCCATTTCTTCTGTGGTCCTCTTGTCCACACTAGTAGATCTGGTGGTCATCTGATGTGAAGTGGCCCATCCCAGTCCATTTCAGTTCACTGACACCTAAAATGTCTATATTTAATCTTGACATCTCACCAATAACCACATCCAATTTGCCCTGGCTCATAGATCTTACATTCCAGGTTCCTATGGTGTGTTGATCTTTAGAACATTGGATTCGTCGTTCACCACCAGCACCGTCGGCCGCTAGCCGTCCTTTCGGCTTTGAGCTAGCTGCGTCATCACATCTGGGGCTAGTTGAACGTATCCTCTGTTCCTCCCCAGTAGCATTTTGACCATCTTCCGACCTGGGAGTCCCATCTTCCGATGGTATACCGACATATCTTTGGTTGTACTGATCCATTTAGTTTTCATGGCAAGAATACTGGGGTGGGTTGCCATTACCTTCCCCAGGGATCGTATTTAGTCTGACCTCTCTGCCACGACCTTCCCGTCTTGGGTGTCCCTTCACGGTTTAGCTCATGGTTTCATTGAGGTGCTCAAGCTCCAGCAACACGACAAGGTAACGATCTCCTTTGCTGGAGATAGCTAGTTATATTACTTTTTTATATATAATAACTTACTGGACCATTTGAGAAAATCATTATTGCAATGCCTAACAAAACAGTTACTGTATATTGGGTGAAGGTAGATAGCAGTAGAGAGTGCCCAAGGAGATTATGTCAATACCAAAAAGCTATATATAAAGGGAAAAAACACATCCAATTTAGCACAATCATCTCATCTTATATTCTAAATTCTTTTTCATTGCAGTGTTAATATGCATTTGTTTTTACTTAAACAGAGCATTTGGATTCTGGGCCCAATCCAGAATGTCTTTTACATTATATAACCTTCATTTTCTTATCAGTTTGCAGATGTTTTAAAAGTTCCATAAAAATTCATTTTCATATCCAGTTTTCTCAGCTAAAAGAACCTGTATTTGTTTCCATAATAAATGTCTTTTTATATGCCATGTATCTAATATATGCAATACTATATACATTTTTCCAAATGTACATAAGTATGAAAATTCATAATTTGAAAAGCATGGATTAGGCTGATTTATACTAAATTGCAAACCAGACAAATTTCTCTCCCATTCTTTTAGTATTTTTTTCTTTAAATGTACAAAGCTGCATTAAAATAAATAAGACCTTCAGACTATAACTCACTTCACACCCATAAAAAACACCCTTTTTGATGAAAGAGTGCCTGCTAATATTAATTTGGAACTGCTACTGATTTAACTTTTATGTATATGGCTCTCAGCAAATGAAGACAAGAAATCAGTTGAATCAAAGCATCAGCTACACCCTTGACAGTATATTATATTATTTTGACAACTTATTAACATTATTGTACCACTTAAAATATGATATATGTTTACAAGTAAACCAAAGGTTTCATTCCTCATAAGATATGATCAAAGCAATAAAGCTCATGAATTCTAGCTTGACAATAAAGAATATTGTAGAACAAAAATGAGAAAGATTTAAATAGTTAGGCTTGTTCTTCCCCCAAACCAACATAGAAGCAGAATGAATATAATATAGCTTGTTGTTTATTTGTTCAGTCGTTTCCGACTCTTCATGACTTAATGGACCAGCCCACGCCAGAGCTTCCTGTTGGCTGTCACCATCCCCAGCTCCCCCATGGTTGAGTCCGTCACCTCCAGAATACCATCCTTCCATCTTGCCCTTGGTCGGCCACTCTTCCTTTTGCCTTCCACTTTCCCTAGCATCAGCTTCTTCTCCAGGGTATCCTGTCTTCTCATTATGTGGCCAAAGTACTTCAGTTTTGCCTTTAATATCATTCCCTCAACTGAGCAGTCTGTCTTTATTTCCTGGAGTATGGACTGGTTTGATCTTCTTGCAGTCGAAGGCACTCTCAGAATTTTCCTCCAACACCACAGTTCAAAAGGATCTATCTTCCTTCGCTCAGCCTTCCTTATGGTCCAGCTCTCGCAGCCATAGGTTACTACAGGAAATACCATTGCTTTAACTATGCGGACCTTTGTTGTCAGTGTGATGTCTCTGCTCTTAACTATTTTATCAAGATTTGCCATTGCTCTCCTCCCAAGAAGTAGACGTCTTCTGATTTCCTGGCTGCAGTCAGCGTCTGCAGTAATCTTTGCACCTAGAAATACAAAGTCTGTCACTCCCTCCACTTTTTCTCCCTCTATTTGCCAGTCATCAATCAAGCTTGTTGCCATAATCTTGGTTTTTTTGAGGTTTAACTGCAACCCAGCTTTTGCACTTTCTTCTTTCACCTTCGTCATAAGGCTCCTCAACTCCTCCTCGCTTTCAGCCATCAAAGTGGTATCATCTGCATATCTGAGATTGTTAATGTTTCTTCCAGCGATTTTAACTCCAGCCTTGGATTCCTCAAGCCCAGCATGTCGCATGATGTGTTCTGCATACAGGTTGAATAGGTAGCGTGAGAGTATACAACCCTGCCGTACTCCTTTCCCAATCTTAAACCAGTCCGTTGTTCCGTGCTCTGTTCTTACCGTTGCTACTTGGTCGTTATACATATTCCTCAGGAGGCAGACAAGATGACTTGGTATCCCCATACCACCAAGAACTTGCCACAATTTGTTATGATCCACACAGTCAAAGGCTTTAGAATAGTCAATAAAACAGAAATAGATGTTTTTCTGAAATTCCCTGGCTTTCTCCATTATCCAGCGGATATTGGCAATTTGGTCTCTAGTTCCTCTGCCTTTTCTAAACCCAGCTTGTACATCTGGCAATTCTCGCTCCATGAATTGCTGGAGTCTACCTTGCAAGATCTTGAGCATTACCTTACTGGCATGTGAAATAAGTGCCACTGTTCGATAGTTTGAACATTCTTTAGTGCTTCCCTTTTTTGGTATGGGGATATAAGTTGATTTTTTCCAATCGGATGGCCATTCTTGTGTTTTCCAAATTTGCTGGCATATGGCATGCATCACCTTGACAGCATCATCTTGCAAGATTTTAAACAGTTCAGCTGGGATACCATCGTCTCCTGCTGCCTTGTTATTAGCAATGCTTCTTAAGGCCCATTCAACCTCACTCTTCAGGATGTCTGGCTCTAACTCACTGACCACACCGTCAAAGCTATCTCCAATATTATTATCCTTCCTATACAGATCTTCCGTATATTCTTGCCACCTTTTCTTGATCTCTTCTGCTTCTGTTAGGTCCTTACCATCTTTGTTTTTGATCATACCCATTTTTGCCTGGAATTTTCCTCCGATGTTTCTAATTTTCTGGAAGAGGTCTCTTGTCCTTCCTATTCTATTGTCTTCTTCCACTTCCGCACATTGCTTGTTTAAAAGTAATTCCTTATCTCTTCTGGCTAACCTCTGGAATTTTGCATTTAATTGGGCATATCTCCCCCTATCACTGTTGCCTTTTGCTTTCCTTCTTTCTTGGGCTACTTCCAGTGTTTCAGCAGACAGCCATCTTGCCTTCTTGGTTTTCTTTTTCTTTGGGACGTTTTTTGTTGCCGCCTCCTGAACAATGTTGCGAACTTCTGTCCATAGTTCTTCTGGGACCCTATCTACTAAATCTAGTCCCTTAAATCTATTCTTCACCTCCACTGCATATTCCTTAGGAATATTAGTGAGCTCATATCTAACTGATCTGTGGGTCTTCCCTATTCTCTTTAGTCTGATTCTAAATTTTGCAATAAGAAGTTCGTGATCTGAACTACAGTCAGCTCCAGGTCTTGTTTTTACCGACTGTATAGATGTCCGCCACCTTTGGCTGCAAAGGATGTAGTCAATCTGATTTCGGTGTCGACCATCTGGTGAAGTCCATGTATAAAGTCGTCTTTTAGGTTGTTGGAAGAGAGTGTTTGTTATGCACAGTGAGTTGTCTTGGCAAAATTCTATCAGCCTATGTCCTGCTTCATTTTGTTCTCCCAGACCATGCTTTCCTGTAATTCCAGGTGTCGTCTGACTACCCACCTTAGCATTCCAGTCTCCTGTAATGAAAATAACATCTCTTTTTGGTGTATTATCTAGTAGGTGCTGCAGATCCTCATACAACTGATCTACTTCTGCTTCTTCAGCATCTGTGGTTGGGGCGTATATTTGGATCACTGTGATGTTAAATGGCTTACCCTGAATTCGAATTGAGATCATTCTATCATTTTTTGGATTGTATCCAAGCACTGCTTTAGCCACTTTATTATTAATTATGAAGGCTACTCCATTTCTTCTGTGGTCCTCTTGTCCACAGTAGTAGATCTGGTGGTCATCTGATGTGAAGTGGCCCATTCCAGTCCATTTCAGTTCACTGACACCTAAAATGTCTATATTTAATCTTGACATCTCACCAATAACCACATCCAATTTGCCCTGGCTCATAGATCTTACATTCCAGGTTCCTATGGTGTGTTGATCTTTAGAACATCGGATTCGTCGTTCACCACCAGCACCGTCGGCCGCTAGCCGTCCTTTCGGCTTTAAGCTAGCTGCGTCATCACATCTGGGGCTAGTTGAACGTATCCTCTGTTCCTCCCCAGTAGCATTTTGACCATCTTCCGACCTGGGAGTCCCATCTTCCGATGGTATACCGACATATCTTTGGTTGTACTGATCCATTTAGTTTTCATGGCAAGAATACTGGGGTGTGTTGCCATTACCTTCCCCAGGGATCGTATTTAGTCTGACCTCTCTGCCACGACCTTCTCGTCTTGGGTGTCCCTTCACGGTTTAGCTCATGGTTTCATTGAGGTGCTCAAGCTCCAGCACCATGACAAGGTAACGATCTCCTTTGCTGGAGATATATAATAATATATATATATATTATAAATTAGCTCCCCAGAACCCCCTTTGCACTTCCCAGAGTACCCCCAAAGCAGATAGGCCCACAATTTCCAGCCTATTTTTTAAGGTAAGGGTTGAATTTTGAATTGGGACTTAAGGAATAAAATGGATGCCTTAAGTCTTGCATGTGTCCCTAGTCATGCCCTCTGTCCTAATCTGGGAGTCCAAAAATAAAACTATACTTAATAACCTATCAATATATTTTATTAAATTATATTTAAAATGAATCAGGGCATTTAAAAAAACAGTTGGCAGTTTATAGAGATTTAGCAGCAAGAATATTTGAAGCTGCTGTGCAAGACAATCAAATAAAAAGCAAGTCATAATCTATAAGAATTCAGCACATTATCCAGTTCAATGAGACAAAGGTAAGGAATTCAGTAGCATATTCAGTTCAGTGAGAGAAAGATGAAAAAAGTGTACAGAGGGGAGGGAAATTGGGGGGTGGCAGTTGGCAGATGCCCAACTATTAATATTGTAGCTAGAGATGGTTCTGTCACACTACCTTTTGCAACTATCAACTGTCTCCAGCCAAGGTAAAGTGGAACTAAATCTAAAAATGCCACAATTCATCACATTAATCTATTGTTCTCCTTCCCATGAAAAGATGATAGCAGAAGGCTCTGATGCTGATGGTGCAAATTCGTTGACTGTCCTATACTTGAAATTTTATACTAGACTGAATTTGACACAATAACACTAAAGTGAACATAATTCAGTGTGTTCTTTGTGCCATTTAAAACCGATGGTCCATTCATGTGTAAATGCACAAAGTTAAGGAAAAGTGCTCAGCAGATATACTGTCCTTGATCTTTTCTTCTCATTTTTTTAGTAGTACCCTTGGCCTTTAAGCAAAAGGCTTCCCTAAAATCCTGTAACAAAGAATGTGCACTCATTTAATGGTGAAAGGGGATTAAGCTGGCCTTTTAAGGATCTTAAAATTGTCTCAAAGGTACATCTGAAGCATTGGTAAAATAACTGTACACTAATATTGAGAGAGAAGGAAATTTGTGGGGACATTTTCACACAGTCCTGCAAAAACTGCATTTCTGTACCATTTGAACATCATTTCCTCCACATCTCTGGCCTAACTGTATTAATTACTCCAAAAACTGATCTGGAGTATCCTCAATACACAACTGCACAAAAAGTTAAATGTCATCATTTTTAATTTTTTTAGTGGGAGATCCAAAACATGGACATTATGTGGGCGTCTCTGAATATTTTACAGATGTGATTTCAGTTTTATCCTAGCTTTTTATTCTCAGCTATCCCATGTTTCACCATGATCTGTGCTGATTCTAAAAAGGGAAGAAGAAAGAGAAAATTTGAGAACTAAACGAAAGTTCATCCTCTTTATGATTCACATTAACTTCAGTTTTATAGATGGATACATTTTTTTAATACCTAGAGTGTTATTCAGTGTCTCAATTCCTTTGTGATTTCATCTGACTGGCTGTACTGTTTATGCTGTCATGGCTGCGAGGAAGAATTGTTTGGAGGGATAGAGAGAAGTCTCAGAACAAGGCACTGATACCACAATGGGTTGGGATGTTTGAATGTATTAAGATGTGACTTCTCTCTATAGCAGGGCTTTCCAAAGTTTTCCCATGGCGACACACCAACCGCCGTTGGTGTGTCGCCGTGGGAAAACCCGGAAGTGCCGCCGTTGCGGCAGCGCACAAAAACTCGGAAGCGCTGCTGCCGCTTTCGGTTTTTGCGCGCCGCTGTTGGTGTGTTGCCGCAGGAAAACCTGGAAGCGCTGATGATGATCAGCGCTTCCGGGTTGTGTGGCGACACATCAGACTGTGTGTGGCGACACACTTTTGTGTCGCGACACACAGTTTGGAAAGCTCTGCTCTATAGAGTCCCTTGTAGAAAAACGAGGACCTGGGATATTCAATAAAAAAGCAAAATCAGGTGTCTTCACAAAGTAGGAGAGAAAACAGTTGCACAATGCTCTCTAACCTTTACTTAGGAGAAGAGGATGTAAAGACAAATTTTAAAAGTTACTTATCTGTAGGATGCAAAGTTGGGGAAGGCTACTCTAATGAATATTCCAATTAATGCAGATTATTAAGATACTAGAGAGCCAGTTTGGTCTAGTGGTTAAGGCACCGGGCTAGGAACCGGGACACCGTGAGTTCTAGTCCCGCCTTAGGCATGAAGCCAGCTGGGTGACCTTGGGCCAGTCACTCTCTCTCAGCCCTAGGAAGGAGGCAATGGCAAACCACTTCTGAAAATCTTGCCAAGAAAACTGCAGGGACTTGTCCAGGCAGTCTCCGAGAATCGGACACGATTGAATGGAAATTTACATACATACATACAGTGTAGACTCTCTAGATATCTGAAGTTTGAGGGTGATGTGTACAGATGATTTTTATCTCTAATAAATATTATTTTGTACCAAATACTTGTCAATGTATTACAGAAGCAATTATCTATTTTTTATTTATCAAATTTTGTCACCGCCCATCTCCCCCCTCAAGAGGGACTCAATTAGACTGAAAGATAATACATTCAATTGAAGTGTGGGTGAAATGGCTTCTGAGAGGCTTCAGTTCTATTTGCAAGCAGAAAAATTAGGGGCAGGGCACAAAAGGAGAATTACAGAAGATGTTTAGTTGGAGAAATGTCATTCCGTTCATCCTGAGAATCACTGCATTGCTAGTTATTGTTAGTGTGAAGAGGAAGCATCAGGATAAGAGACAGAGTCTGAAAAATGCAATGGAGGAAGCCTATAGGTTCCCTCATCAATCAGGAGTTGCCTTTAACCATAATGTACAAATTATACATCATTTCTACCTTTTTACTATTTTTCTTTGGTTTTTCCCTCTGTTCTCCTCTCTTTTATTCCACATCTTTAATAGCCAGTGGTATTGACTCAGTTCACTGTTTAGATCATGAATATACAGTAGATGAAGACTAAAACTTTGAAAGCTAACTCAGTGTTAATATAATGGATCCCTTACATGCAGAGGGCTTAAGATGGTGTGATATTCTGTGAAACTGCATCAATTAAAATCAATAGAAGATCCAAATGATCTGGCTCAGTGTTTTCAAAAACTCATATTAACCCAATGCCAATAGCCTGATTATTGTAGGAAAGTTATGAAAACAGTTATTCATCCTCCTCAAAAAGCAGCAGCCCCTAAATAAGATATATAAAAAGGCAAAAAAGACAACAACCCAACCTTCTCTTCTTATTCCCCAGTATATTATTTGGCAGAACATTCTTCTTTTGTTAGACTTTGGCATGTAAAGAGATATCAGTTCTGATCGTGCAAATGTCAAGAATGTCTTGACATGAAAGGTAAGCAAAGGTAGCTTATCAGTATGAAGAATTCAAGCCAAGCCCCAAAAAAAAAAGACAAGTCTTCAAAGCTAGTCTAGACCATGTACTCTATGCCATCTATTACCTACCAGCTATAATATGCACATACAGAGGAAAAGACATGAAGGCTTATGATTCTGAAGCCTCTAATAAATTACACTCAGGTTTCATTCACCCCAATGCAAAACTGTTTATCTTCCTTCGGCCTTACATCCTTAACTTCTTAAATTACATTTTTGGAGTCAAATCATATTCTCCATTCTTCCAAGATGGGGTATGTTCAAACATCTCACACTGGAATGATCTGTCATGTTTCATTACATGATATAACATATAATGTGGCATGCTAAACAAGCCTAATATGGCACAAAGGAGGTAAAAGTCTTTTCTAGAAATATATTGGAAAAGGAGGCAAAATTGTCAAGAAGCGTTGTGCATTCTCTTGTGCTGCCTTTTTGGGAGAAGATACAAGCCAACCAGTCACTCATCAAGGAAACTTATCAGATTTGTGAATGCTATAAATTGGATGGAAGACAGAAACGCAGATGCAAAATTATCTTGATAGATTGGAGAAATGATCGATAATAACAAATATGAAATAGACAATTTTTGCTTGGTAACAAAAGAAGTGACTCAAATTATTAGGAGAGCAACACAGCTCATCCACAGGGTCTCAAACTTTTTAACTTTCAGTGAAAGCAGAAAAGGCGAAGCATGATAGAAAGTATGTGTATAAATGAGTGTGTATATACATTTTTCTCTTTTACATTGGCTTTCTTTTTCTGCCAGATGCTTCCTATCAGCAAGAGATAAACCTTCAACCATTCTCAAAGATCTCCATCTTTCCAACAACTTCTTAAGGATTTCTTTCACTGTTTAATTTTCATACCTTCTGCCCCACTTTGCCCCAATTTTGCTGAAAGCTAGTCTTTTTCAAGCTTGCCCCATTTCTTATGGTCCCAGGCAAACTAAAATAATCAAACAGTTGAAATCAAGACCCACCTAGCTCCTCACTCACCTCAATTTTAATTATCAGTGTTATCTCTTCATTCATTGCATTATTGTATTGTGAATATTTATCTTTGTGCTTTATTTAATTTGCATTTGAATTTAAGCTGATGAGCACTCCAACTAAAATAATTAGAATTTCTTGTAATTTTGCTACTCTTCCCCACCCCCCTCCAATTATTGGGATTGTTTTATTCTATGTGTTTAATATAAATATGCATCTCTATATGTATTTCATATAAATATTTCTTTTAGTTGAACGAAATTATTTTAATTTAGATTTAATTCACAGGCATTGTTTAAACATTCCTTAGTAAATATGTATCAGGAGCAAGTTTCAGTCCTAGGGTCCTGAGCATTTGACTTTGACATGGCTGATGCAAAAAGCAAATACAGCTTTGTTTGCAAGGATAGTATTGTTTCAAAATCATGGGAGATAACAGTACTACTCTATTCTGTAGGACTCTTTCAAATACTGTGTCCAGTTCTATGCACCACAATTTAAAAAAGATTCAGGCAAAGTGAAACCAGTGAAAAGTTTGAATGGGACTTCTCAATTGTCAAATAAGATGTTGCATGTGAATTCTTCTTACTGTCTTGAATGGGATTGAGGTAAGGAGAAAACCTGAACATATAACTGTATCCTGTGCATGGTTACCAGTGTTCATTCTGAACAAATCAACCCAGAGTTCTCACTTGAGGCACAAATAATAACTAGGGAAGTTCTTTAATTAGTGACAAGATTTATTCACTCCTACTTGTTCCAGTTAATAGCCTTGGGGTGCATCCAGAACCAGTAGGAGCTTCTGAGCCAAGAAATCATTATTCTGATAAACAAGCATGCACACAAAAAGTGTTGAGTGAGCAAGTTAAGCCAAAAAATACCCCCTATGTTGACCTTGGCTCCTAGTAACTATAGCCATATATCTTGGCAGTATTAAAGAATTGGTTTGCCACTGCCATCTTCCAATATGTTTTTTCAACTTTCCAGTCTAGATGCACTTCAATCCATGCATTGACCAAGTCCAACCTTATTTAGCTTCAGCCAAGGTAAATCAGTGTTGATACTTGTGCTAAACAACTACATAACCTGCAAATTTCACTATACAGCTGCCTTTCCACTATGCTTTCCAAATGTCATGAATTCCAGAATCCCAGCAACATGTTAGGTAGCTGGGAAACACAAGAGAAAGATACCAAGTTGTAGAAGGCTAACTTGTAAACAAACAGTATATAGTTAGATTGGTCATCATTCTAGCTAGCTGACATACATGAATGGAAATGCTCTTTTGCATTACTTCTGAAAGAAACTTTGCAATTTTAGCCACCAAGTCCAAAATATGGAAATTCTTTAACAAAAGCCCTAAATATGGAAATAGACCAAACAGAGTAAGGATTAGTTGTTAAATTTGTTCAGAAAGGATTGTTAGCCTGAGAGAGCAGTGACTGGCAACTTTTGCACCAGCTGCTCTCTTAATGCATCTACATGCCAGTAATAGTAAATAGCAAAAAGGCCTCCAGCTAATGAAATCTAATCATAATAGCACCAAACAAGGAGATGTGATTTAGGATATTTTGGAGTATAGGCTGAGCTTCTCACTCAATAGGGAGTTCAAGTTCATTTACCATCATAGTCTAAACCACTGTATAAAATATAAAAAAACACCTGTGAACTAAATTGTTAAAAAATAATAACATAACTAATTACCATCTGACATGGAACAGTGTAACACATCTTAATTATACCCAACATTTTCTTACATCAGTCTTGATTCGGTAATACACCTTTTTTGAAATTTCTGAGGATTTAGCAGCTAATAATAATAATTTTAAAAAGTATTTTCCTCCATGGTACAGTTGGAGGGGGTTACAAGCAGGGGTAATATTAGTTCAGAGTGTCAGGTATGGTACAATGAGCATCTCAGCAGAACATGAGATATTGATTCAAGAACACCCTCTACAGAAGCAAGGACAGATTCCATCCTGGATGGGAAGGCTGATATACCTCCCTTCCAGAATCCTTGATGGCAAGACATTAAGCCTGGCAAGAGTAAAAGCCCTTCTGTGAGGAACAGAATAGGAGAATATTGTAAAAATACTTAGGGCCAAATAAAAGCCTGTTCCAAGGCTGATGTTTCAATGGCAACAAACTCTGTGTCTATCCTTCTCTAAATCTAGATCTAGTATATCTTGCTTGATCTCTCAGACCCTAATATGTGGTTTGGGGGGAGGGGTTGTGTGTGGGTGTTTTGTTTGGGGGGGTTGTTCTGCCTGGCATAAAATGGCACAACTTTGGTGGGTGATGGGACCTGGGTCTGCCCTTCAACCCCACCTTCTTCCTAACTAGGTACAGGGCACAGCTTCTAGTTATGGGTTACATCATACTTCCCTGTTGCAATCACTCATCATCCTGCAGGAAAGAAATGCCCTAAAGAAGCATTTTAACACTACCTTATGAGAGAGATGGTGCTCTCACAACCTGAGCAGATTACTTTCCTGTAAACTCGGAATCATCATCATCACTGAAAATTACACTCTGTAGCATCACCTCCTTGAGCTTCAAGGTATGTGGCCAGAGAACAACAGGTCCCATGTGCTTTCGAGAAGATGGAAACAAAGCATTAATCTAATGATTTAAAATCAATTTGATTAAAAAATAAGGAAAAGAAAAACTATTTTTGTCTGTTACAATGGGATGGAATATGGTATTTGTCACTGATAAAAGTACAAATAGCATCTCGAACTTCAGTCTTCCATGGAATGCTATGAGGAGACTGGGGCAGAGGCTTGATAGGCAGGATCTGAGTTCAAATACCTTAAGATGGTAAAAAAGTTAGAAAACTTGAGTTAGCACAATAGAGAAACTTCTGATACAGCAAGCAAAGGCAAATCCCTTGAACCAGCAGACACTTTCCAAATATCACAATGCATAAAGTAAACCAGCATACTTTAAAGCAAAGGAATCTAATCACAAACCAGTAAGTATGAACTCTGCTGCTTGTCTATTCTCTGCAATATGTGTATTGCATGAATATGGACTTTGTGTATGTGCAAGTCAGGTTTAGGTGAATGGCTGAGTTAATTTGGAGAGGGAAGGGTTTGCCATGCCCTACCTGTATGTATGAAATTTGCCCATTTACTATCTTTTGGTTAAAGCAATATCACAGCAAGGCTGCAACTTTAAGTTTCCATTCTTCTTTAGTAGTAGGGAAATAAATTATCCTTCATTCTTTCTATCACCTCACATTCAGTTTGATGAAAGGGAATTTGCTTTAGAAATGATTTCAAAGGAGAGAAGACATTTGGAGAAATCCTGCACTGATTTAATAACAGGGTGGCCAACGTGTATATGTGAATGCCCTCTCTTTCATTATGCAAGCATATCTCCTGTGCTCTGCAGCCTCCCTAACTCCACGTATTTCAGACCCCAAGGAAAGACATTGTAAAGGAACTTCTCCTATGATACTTTTCATTTTGAAAAGGAAATGTGAAAAAGAACTGAGTTTCAAGAAGATCTCTAAGTGCAGAGAACTAAATTCCAGGAACTAGTCTAGAAAGTGTTTCAATATCACATGCCTAGTTGTGTTATTAGCAACCAGTTTACTCCTCCTAGGAGACTGATCTCCACTACTTCAGTTTATATCTTGTTATCTTTTACCACATCAAGAGTCTATCTCATTCAGCACAGTTCTTTTCTATGGCAACTTTGCTTGATGCAATCTTTGTTTTACGGAAGGCTATTGGACTTGATCATTTTTAACTATTGATAATGACTACCATATTTGGGTTGCAAAACTCCAGATGACCACTTTGTTGTTGTTGTTCAGTCGTTCAGTCGTGTCCGACTCTTCGTGACCTCATGGACCATAGCACGCCAGGCCTTCCTGTCCTCCACTGTCTCTCGGAGTTTACTCAAATTCATGTTCATTACATCGGTGATGCTATCTAACCATCTCATCCTCTGCCGTCCCCTTCTCCTTTTGCCCTCAGTCTTTCCCAGCATCAGGGTCTTTTCCAGTGAGTCCTCTCTTCTCATTAGGTGGCCAAAGTATTTGAGCTTCAGCTTCAGCATCTGTCCTTCCAATGAGCAGTCAGGGTTGATTTCCTTTAGGATTGACTGGTTTGACCTCCTTGCAGTCCAAGGGACTCTCAAGAGTCTTCTCCAGCACCACAGCTCGAAAGCATCAATTCTTCGGCGCTCAGCCTTCCTTATGGTCCAACTCTCACAGCCATACATTGCTACTGGAAAAACCATAGCTTTAACTATACGGACCTTTGTCGGCAAGGTGATGTCTCTGCTTTTTAATATGCTGTCTAGGTTTGCCATAGCTTTCCTTCCAAGGAGCAAGCGTCTTTTAATTTCATGGCTGCAGTCACCGTCTGCGGTGATCTTGGAGCCCAAGAAAGTGATGGGACCAGATGCCATGATCTGGGTTTTTTTAATGTTGAGTTTCAAGCCAGCTTTTGCACTCTCCTCTTTCACCCTCATCAAGAGGCTCTTTAGTTCCTCTTCACTTTCTGCCATTAGGGTGGTATCGTCTGCATATCTGAGGTTGTTGATATTTCTCCCGGCAATCTTAACTCCGGCTTGTGATTCATCCAGCCCGGCCTTTCTCATGATGTACTCTGCATATAAGTTAAATAAGCAGGGTGATAATATACAGCCTTGTCGTACTCCTTTCCCAATTTTGAACCAGTCGGTTGTTCCATGTCCGGTTCTAACTGTTGCTTCTTGACCCACATACAGGTTTCTCAGGAGACAGGTAAGGTGGTCTGGTACTCCCATCTCTTTAAGAATTTGCCACAGTTTGTTGTGATCCACACAATCAAAGGCTTTAGCGTAGTCAATGAAGCAGAAGTAGATGTTTTTCTGGAACTCTCTTGCTTTTTCCATGATCCAGCGAATGTTGGCAATCTGATCTCTAGTTCCTCTGCCTCTTCGAAACCCAGCTTGCACTTCTGGTAGTTCTCGGTTCACATGCTGCTGAAGCCTAGCTTGTAGGATTTTGAGCATAACCTTGCTGGCATGTGAAATGAGCGCAATTGTACGGTAGTTTGAACATTCTTTGGCATTGCCTTTCTTTGGAATTGGAACGTAAACTGACCTTTTCCAATCCTGTGGCCACTGTTGAGTTTTCCAAATTTGTTGGCATATTGAGTGCAGCACTTTAACAGCATCATCTTTTAGGATTTTAAATAGCTCAGCTGGGATACTGTCTTCTCCGCTAGCTTTGTTGTTAGTAATGCTTCCTAAGGCCCACTTGACTTCACTCTCTAGGATGTCCGGCTCAAGGTCAGTGACCACACCATCGTATTTATCAGATGACCACTAGATAGGAGCAAAGAGATGCAGAAAATTCCAACTATTTCCTGCTATCTAAGGGTCTTCTCGATGTTTTCAGCCCATGTATGGTAGCCCTATGAATGAGGGTTGACTGGTCAAGACGATAATGAAAAGTAAACAAGCCTGCATTGTGTGCAAGGGCGGATCTGAGATACTCTAGACTTTTTTGTTTTGTTTTTTGGTTTCCTCTGCTCTGCTCTGCCTTTCTTTCACTGACAGAAGAATCTGGAAAGTATCAAAATGGGTTTTAGGCCATATGCAAGCTCTGGGTCCATGGGCTACTCACCTTGTTCTATAACAAAATAATGTTTTCAAAAGAACCTGTTTGTCACCTTTGGTTACAGGGACATGCTATAGTGATATGCTATACAATCCTATGGGTATGACTCATGCCATGGCTAATTCTTCAGCAGTCTTAACTGCACCCAAATCATCTTTCCAATGAAACACATATTATACACTGTAGTAAACAATCAAACAAGATAATTTCACTGGGGCAAAGGGGCAAAGTGTTATTCAATCAGCTGCTAACAGATTATATTTTAACTGGTAATCAGATCTTATTTTAGGGTTCACTCACAATGACCCCTCTTCCCATTAAACCACCCAACAAGCATAATGCTGTACACCAGAACTGCCATTGCTGACAAGGTGATAGACACGTTAGTGGCATTACATACATTATCCAGTTCTCCCAGTGCCCATGGGTCAAATATAATTTACTGAATCAGATGTACCAAGTTAAAGGATCAGTCACTGGCCTGTAAGAATAAATGTTATGTGAAAATTTGCCCCATTAAGCAATCTAGAAAACATAATTTCTCTTGCTTTATTATGCAATTCCTCAGCCATTCTGAGTGCTTCGGGCTTGCTTTGTCTATTACTGTCTAAAAGGTAATATAATCAAAGCATCATCTGAGCAATTTCAACCTGGTCTAAGACCCATATTTCAAAGTGTTTTTTAGTGGGAGAGGAGACAGTGTTCTGTATGATCACAGGAATCTTTTAAAAAGAACAGAAAAACATTGAAATACTAGATAAAAGTTATGCTTTCTTTGGGTGGTTACTAAGCCTTGGGGAAAACTTCATCCCTGTGAAGTTGCCCTAAATAAAGAAAAAAATATCCCTTCACTTTTAATGGAGAAAGATCCCCTGGCTATAAAGGTAGTTGCTTAAATAAACTTGATTTGCTATTCAGATAATAAGGAGAACTAATAATCATCTACAGATTCCTTGAAGGTAATTCCTTTTCTTCGTTATAAAACAGAAAGGAGTATTTATATGCTAAATGGTGGGTTTTTAAAAGTCTCTGCCCTCCATATTTTACAAAAAATAGAGATTTATAAGTGCGTTTATAAGAAGGTTAGACAAAGTCAGTCAAGGGCATTACATTGCAAATGCTACTCTCTTAAAATTTATACTCTCAAAAAAGGCATTCTAGATGCCCACCACAGCTATAAATACTTCTAGAATGTATGTTAGGTTTCACAATATATGTCCTACATATGGGTATCTTGGCTCAATTTTGGCCAGTATATCACTTGTTTCTTATTGAAAAGATAACAGGTATAAGAGGGTTGGCTCTGTCATTAGGCAAAATAAGGTGGCCATTTCAGGAAGTTATTTGAGGAGCCTTGACAAGGCAGGTTTTTTTTTGGTCATTATTTATATTTATGTATATTATTTATGGTAGGAGAGGAGCACACCAACCACAAACATTGATTCTTGCCCAAGTCAAGAGTAAGTAGCCAGATTAAACTCAGTCTAAACCAGGGATGATTGCTTCAGCTGAGGCCCAGATCAGGAGAGCTATATTGATTAATGGCTAATATCAATGAATACTGAAGACACTAAAAAACTTGCAAGATTGATATTAGCCTAGTGAGATAGTCCAGACAGGAAGCATGACCAGATGGACTAATTCTACTTTATTGTAAGGCTACATTAACAGAATCTTGCAAATCTGAAAGTATATTTCTCCCCTGTCACCTTTACAGCCCAAGAAACTAGGGAGGGTCCCTTCTGAGACTTTGCCGTGCCCACATTCGTTTTTCGGGCTAAGCTGCCTCTTATATGACCATTCCCCTGGCTGTGGCTCTTCTCCCTGTTTCCCAAGGTCCTTCCCACATACCATTACAGACCCTTTCTCTTTATATGTATATATATTGTATAGGAAAATCTCATAAATGTTGTTTATGGGTAGATACGAGTAACACATACATAGCTTTTTCTTCTATGAGATTTAAGCCTGTTTTATGAGATTTTAACACAAGACCAATATATATATATATAGTGTATATAGATTTGAAGAAAGTAAAATACAGGTTTCCTAATCTTTAGTATTTAATGGAGCTAATCTTTAAATTATTATTTTTAAAGAAAAAGCTATTTACATATACCTTTTGTTTTTGTGCAGAATTAAATGTTTTCTCCTTGAAGACCTGCGATTCCAGAACCCCACGTGAACCTTTCCCTCCAATCAGAAATTAGCCTTGTTTCTTCTTTCTTTGTTCCATTCTGGAGAAACAGAATCTGAAAGGTGGGGGGGGGGAGTGAAGAGTAGGCAAATATAGTGCCATCTTTTTGCAGGCTTATCCCTTATTTCCCTAACCTTCACTGAATGCCTGAATATATCCCTACTGGAATATATAGCTTCCTTACTCATGTGAG
This sequence comes from Charina bottae, assembly GCA_023362775.1. Taxonomy (NCBI): domain Eukaryota; kingdom Metazoa; phylum Chordata; class Lepidosauria; order Squamata; family Charinaidae; genus Charina; species Charina bottae. Next base: position 12,031,139 of record JALMGJ010000005.1, read on the forward strand.
CAATTTTCTTCCAGATTGCTGCATTATGTACATGTTCCTGGATCACATTTAATCTTGCATCTCATCGGGTTCAGTATATGTTGTCCAAACATCACTAAATATAAATGCCTTATAACTGATAAATCCTATAATGCTTATAGAGGCTGATCACTCACAGATGGGTGGACAATTATAGCAAACGTCAGTTCCAACCTTCAAAACACTTTTAGGAACAGAAGATACAGAAGCTGACTTTCTATCCCTCCTCTAAGCAATATATTTTTACTTTGACATGAAGTCAGTAATAGCTAGTTTCTCTGTTCCTCTACAGTTCAATTTAAAACAGCAGTGAACACTTTTTATGGTCCAAAATATTTAAGAATAATTTTAAAATATAGAATTAATATTCTTAAAATTCTACAAATTATTCTTGTTTTGTGGTTATCCTTTGTTGTAAAAATCCCAACAAAGGATTTTTGTTCCTGATTAAAAATAGGAAAATATACTCACAGCCAAATTTTCTCTAAGTTTTACCACAGAGTCCAAAGAAAAGCTGTAGCTCAAGGCAAGTTTTAGTTCAAGGATTATCTAAAAAGCCACACATTTTAAAAAGAAAAAAAAAACACCTCTTTCTGGTCAATTCATGTAAGCTTACTTTGTTCTTTTGCTATATGCCTGATTTTCAAACAAAATTCTCCATTGGGAAAAGCAAACTGGGCAAACGTTTCTCCAAATGTTCAAATAAGTTACTTATCCAATCAATAGGGATTAACTCCAGGTTAATGTGCCTAGAACTTTCATCTCCCATTTGTGTTAGCAATTCAAAACGTATACTTTATGTTCTCACTCTTATTATCTTTATTTTTTTAATGAGATAGCGTATATGAGACAAGATTCTTAAAGACCACATGGATTTTCCCTGTCACATTCCTTTATGGCAATTTCCCCATAGAGACTTGATAATTAAACTACTAGTCTTACCCTAAACATGCTCTCTTAGAGATATATTATCATATCATATCTATCCTGCAAAAAAATCAGATGATCACTAGATGGAAGAAAAAAGGCATGGGACATGATTATTTGCCTCCATCAAGTGGTCCAAAGTTTTAAAATTTATTTATTTCCTATGGCATTTTCTTTGCTGGGAAATCCCTTGTGAGGTCCAGCAGCTGGCTGTGTGGACTATTTAGCAGTGACAAGTCATGTTGCCTGGGGTGCACCACAGGGGGCTAGTCTACATTGCACCCGCTGTTACCTTCCCGCTGGAGCGGTACCTATTTATCTACTCGTATTTGCATGCTTTTGAATTGCTACGTTGGCAAGAGCTGGGGCGAGTGCGGGAGCTCACTCCATCACGTGGCGCTCGGGTCTCGAACCGTCAAACTTGCAACCCTCCAGCCGACAAGCCTGGCGTCTTAACCGCTGAGCCACCAGATATGGTACGGTGTACCTAAAGTAAGTCCTTCTGAATGAGTGAGGTGTGCCTAAAATGATTCCATGCATTTCAATGTTGATATTGTACCAGAATAATTTGATGCAATCATTGACCTTTGAGGAAAACATCCTAAGATCATTGCCAGCAATGTATTTTCTAATCAGGTCATTCCTCATGAACAAATGCGGTGAAACTGCTTGGCTTTGAGTGAATTCATCAACCTACAGGTGAAATGTAGACTTTGCTTTCAGATCTTGGCTATCATCCAGTTTCATAATGATTAGTTTACATTCACTAGATAAAGTGGAAATAATCAGTGATGGAAAGGTCTGTTTTTGCTCCTGTTCCCAAGCTATTATGAAAATGAAAATTCATTCTCAGAATGACAAGTTGCTGTGCTCTGGTTAAAAATAAAAGCCTGTTTCTATCCCTAAACACATCATTTTTTGCTCATGTAGATAGGATCTTTAATTACCAGCTGCTGTAAATGATCTTCTTATGATGATTAGCTGCCAAACTCTGAAACGTCATTTCTCTTACTGCCCTCTGTGTTCAAATCGTCCACCTGTTTTTGATTAGTCAGACTACCAAAGCCTACCTACACTAAGCTTATTTAGGTTATATGGTGCAGCTGCTCATTGCCTCAATCCTATAATGTTAGCAACAGTATTGTACTGCTAATTATTACACGGCATCCATTTTCTTTACAACTGCTGTGATTGAAATCACTTTTTATAAAAAAAAAAAAAAGTCAAAATTGAGATTCTATCAACATCCTAACAGGGAAGAATCTGACCACATCAAGATTTAAATAGTAAATTTTCTCCAGATTGGCTGCATATGCAGTTGGTTTGGTCTACTGGTCAGAGAATTGGAATGGAAACGACTCAGGTTCCAGTCCCCACTTGACCATGGAACTCACTGGGTGACAGTGAACTGGTCATTGGCTGTTGTGGTTTGGTTAAGCATGGTTTATTGAATACACCAGTCATGTGAACCAGGCCATAATCTCTCAGCCCAACCTACTCATATGGACATTTCCAGGAACATAAAATGGGAGGAAGTCCTTTTATATATCACTTTTTTAAAAGGCAGAAAATAAATGTAATTATAATAGTTATTAATAACTCTAAGAAATCATCCCATTAACAGAAATTCAGAATAACAGGACTCTGGTCCTTTGCCCATTATAGCATGTACCTTAATAATGAAAGCTGAATATGTTCCTAAACAATCCAAAAATACCAATAATACATTGTCTAGCTATAGCACTTAGGGGCGTGGTGGCTCAGCGGGTAAGACGCCAGGCTTGTCGATCGGAAGATCGCAAGTTCGAATCCCTAGCCCTGCATGCAGAGTGATCTCCCACACTAGCTCCAGCTCTTGCCAACCTAGCAATTCGAAAGCATGCAAATGCAAGTAGATGAATAGGTACCACTTCAGTGGGTAGGTAACAGCGTTCCGCGCACGTCATGCGACCACATGACCGTGGAAGCGTCTTTGGACAACGCTGGCTCTTCGGCTAACAAACGGAGATGAGCACCGGCCCCTAGAGTCGGACACGACTGCACAAATGTGCGGGGGGAACCTTTACCTTTTAGCTATAGCACTTACTGTTCTTGGAACAATCAGTTCTATGTTCTTGTAACTTGACATCACTTCCTGATGAGATTTTTAACAGTCTGAAATAGTCTTGTGGTATCCATTTTTCAAAGGTGATGCAGAAGAGAAGTTTTGGACCACACAGCAGCAGCGCACTACTTTCTTCAAGCATCTAAGTCTTCTTGGGGGCCCAAGCTTGAAAAAAATATGCAGTTGTTTTTATGAGTTGGGTGAATTTGTCTGCATGTATGAGAAAAAAATTCCAAGCAGTTCCTATAACAGTGGGCTGCAAAGAAACCAAAACTACAGCTACTGAAAAACTTGCTAAGCCAGTTTAACTTTGGCTAAGGTCCAGGAGCAAAGAGTGTTGTGAGCCAAGAGCTTCTGCCAGTGGAGAAACACACATTTATAGAACTATGGCATTTCAAAGAAAATACTAGTTTTATAAAGTTCCAAATACATTGCAGCTGAGCTAGAAATAAATGGGCTCAGCTGCGAAACACAGGCAGAGGTGTGTAGTCATACAGGTGCAAAACTATACAAAGACATCCCCCCCCCCACAGATGGACGTCTCCACAGAATATAACCTGACTGTCACTAGGGGCTATTTACAGTGAAGTGAAAAACCATTTTTTTAAAAAGGAAGATTAAAAATAGTATTTAGTATTTGCTATAAATCAAATTATTCTACAGCTGTTTCTCATTAAGTTAATTAAGCCCTTTTCAGTAACTTTCATTTTTAATAAGTTCAAAGTACAGCTGTGTTCACACATAATACTACGACAGGGTTTTCTTTCCATGAATTTCTTAAACAAATCATTTTGGACTGGTTCACACATAACACTAAGCAATAATGGGTGGGCAACTTGCAACCCCAACTCTGCTTTTTGTAGCCCCTTGTATTCCAGTTGCTCTGAAAATTATAATTTCTTGCTATTTTGAATTGTGAAATCCATGAAATTATCATATAAGCCTAAACTGAATTAACACAATTTTAAAAATAAAGATGCATGCACACCCATCTAATGCAATCTTCTCACTGTCCTTTCCACAAACCACTAAGTGCATCTTCCCTCCACCAGAAGGTAGCCCATTGCACTACACAAACCACACTATGGCTTAGCATTACATGTGAACTTGGCTTATGCATCAGACTGAAACAGGACTACCACTGCTAACAAATCTATAGCGTATCTAACCATATCTATTTATCAGATATGTGAAAGGAAGCATATGAATGTCCAGATGTAAAAGCAAAGTATTTTTCCATGGATGTGAAAACCTTGAGTTAAGGGTGCAGCTAATCAGGATCAGGGTTACTGAAAAATGTCTACTTCAATGAACTTTATATATACTGTCAAAACACATTCCTTTTTGGCCAGAGTAACTCAATGGAAATTCTGCCTTAGAAGAGCCTAATTAAAAATTTTAAACATCCACACGCTTTTTAAACACCCACATACTTTTTTTAAGTCAACCAATTAGAGATAAACACCAAGGAATATGTAAAAATATATCCCAACCAATTCATCAAACTCCTTTCCACCTTATGCTTTTATTTTGAAGTCTTATACATTTCTCATAAAATAAAAAGAATGTTATAATGAACTGTTTAGTATGTAGATTGTCCACTAAGGAGAGATTAAAGTTTTCAGAGGTTGCAAAGCCATTGATGGGAGGGATTATTTAGAACTGGTGTCCTCCTAGTCCACTGAGTGTTACAATTGAGGATCAATCTGTACTTGCATGAAGGACGACAAGATGAACGTGATCTATCCTAATCAAGCATTGTTGAACTGAATGAGGATCTCATAAGAACACAAGGAGTTCCCGATGGATTGTGCAATATAGTTTTTAGCATTATGCAAAATTCATAAAAAATCTGCAGGCATACCTGGCATTAAGAATTGAAGATAATTATTCTATATGGCTTGAAGCTGAAAACATAGTCTAAAATAATGAAACGAATGTATAACTTTTTAATCATACACACTGCTCCATCAATTGGATTACAAATTCCTTAATTTGGTTCTATTTTTTTTCCAGCTATCTCTAGCACATCAACTTTTTAGCAGGTCTGCAGCCTCTTCTGGAGTCATTTGTTGGTGTGGTAAATCACAGTTTTCTTCTGGTTGGTGGAAATTCAGATGCCATAGAAATGTTAAAAACATTTTCAATGCTCACATAGTGGAACTCTAATAGCTTGACTGTCCCTTTGTCTAGCAGAAGGGAGAAAATGTAAAAAGCAAAAGGTCCAAATGAATTGTTTCTATGTCTGGAATTTGTATTGTTTATAAAAGTTGCAGAATGTGTCATTTCTTGTCACAAAATAAGGCATCTGATGGACGGATAAGGTAATGAGATGATTTTGCCTTCATCTCCTTTATGGGGTTGTGAATGAGACACTGACAGGGCTGAGAGAGAGCGACTGGCCCAAGGTAACCCAACTGGCTTTGTGCCCAAGGCAGGACTAGAACTCACAGTCTCCCAGTTTCTAGCCTGGTGCCTTAACCACTACACCAAACTGGCTCTCGCTTTAAAAGTACTAAGTGCTTATTAATTGCTAAAGTTGGTGCTAATGCAAAAAACATAAATGGGTATATGCTGGTTGAGTACTTCAGGGGACTTTCTGCCAAGGATGAATGGGAGATGCTGATTCAATCTCTTTCCATTTTTTCTATGGGGGATTTTCTTAGGTTTATAAAAATGTTTATAAAATAATCTTTCTACCATTTTTTCTAAAAGTTGGCTGGCCAATAGCACTCAGCATGGACAGCTATTCCACCTATTACTGTGGCATTGGGATGAGAAAAACCGGAAGCAAAGAACTCATACTAAGTTCTCATACTTTACTATAAGCAGAACATTCGAAAGGTATCTTCATTTCTCTTGGTTTCATTTTGTTTTGATGCCATGTGAATGTGCCTTGAAATATAGGATAAGTTACTTTACTTGTTTCTTACCTGAAACTTCAAGTGAATTATTAGTGACATTACTTATCAATTTACTGAAGCCTGGAAATCTACAATATTCCATTCTGCCTGGGCATACTCTTTGGAAATTAACAGAAAGGCTTTTCTTCCTTAGAGGACATAAGTGTTAGAGGTTTATAAGCAACTCAAAAGGTAAAGTCCCAATGATCAATGAAGCACATTTTTGTGCAGGGTATTGGATCTGTCATTAGAGCTTTAGTCAGATGTCTTCATTTGTGTGTGTGTGTGTGTGTGTGTGTGTGTGACTCTTAATATTATTTATTTATTTCTTAACTTTTAAAACAAATATTTTTAGAGGTCCTTAAGGGCAATATCCACCACACAGCAACTTACATAATTATATTATTATTATTTCTTAATAATTACTATTATTTAGTAAAACCAACAATAAAATCCACATGCTCCAAAGTTAAAGTGCTCCTCCAGAATACAAAAATCAATGCTAGTTCCAACTAGAACTGTGAACATAGCAAATTTCTCATTCAGGAGAAAGCTTAGATAAATAAATGGGTCCGTGTGGTTTTCTTAAAAGCTGTCAGTTCTTCCATTCACCTGTACAGTAATATTTCTAAGAAATATTGTGCTGTTTGGATAGATATTGATTCCTATCAGCAAAACTGTTGATATCCTCCCAGGGTTATCTAAAGAGATAGGGGAATTTCAGTAAGAACTTACTTATACCACATCCACACCCTGAACAGATAATAAGTGAGCTAGACCAGAATAGGGTTTTTTGATAGGTACATTTCTCAGAAGTGAACAAAAATCTGTAGATTTGAGAAGTTGAACACAATAATACAAATTGCATCAATCACATTATTATATTAGAAAACCAGTCTGCAAAAATATGTACTGTAGATTATGCATATAAAATGCACTGTATATATTTACAAAAACATACATTCAGAAATGTATTTCTTTGAATATTTTTAGAGTAACAACTGATGAAGACATAGGAAAAAATGAACTTGATATGGGGAAAATGATAAATTGTCTATATCCTGGTAAAATTGCTCTATAAATTTCTATCACTATCCATGGTTTCCAAAAACATTATTTTTTCAGTTAATACCGAGATAATTCTGTAGTGAATGATAACCTTGGAGAATTTGAGAAAATGTTTTAAAATGCAGGGTACTTCCAATAATGTCATATCAGAACTTTCTTGTACTGAAAAATGTTGGGTTTAACTGAGATCAATAAAGTAGATGAGGTTAGCTTTGTTTTCCCATACTGTTTGCTCATCTGTTTACAAATCTGTCTGGATTTTGTGATTCTTTAAATCACTGCATACTTGGGGAAAGGAGCATAGTATGCCAAAAATTAACCTCCTTGTTGCTCTGAAGAATTAGAGCAGTTTGGGTTCTTTACCAGGGGAGGCGGGAGGACTTTCTATTTTGTTAAATGCATTTTCTGCCTACTTGAACTGACAGGTTTTCTTGTCATAATAATGAAGGGCAAATTTTATCTGTATCCAGTAGTGATTTTTGTTTAAAAGTATGAGAGTAATTATACCCATTTTGGGAATTATTGATTAAAAAATGGGTGGATCCTGCAGGAGGTCTGGGGAGCACAATAATAATAATAATAATAATAATAATAATAATAATAATAGTAATATCTCTTTTTATTCATATTCATAACACAGTACTATTACTGGCAATGTAGTATGCTTCAAAAACCTCTAACATTCCCAGAACCTGAATAATGCTACTTTTGTGAGATGCCCATGTGACAAGCACAGTATATTTGTGAATGAGCATAATTATTAAACATAATTTATAATAACCCCAGAGTACAAGTCAATGTAAGGTGATGTTTAAAAAGTTAAAACAGCTTGCTTACATAATGATTTGCAAAAACTTTATTTGACCACCTGGTTGTTTGCATAAAGAAAACAATTGGGAAATGCTAGAATCAGGAACTGGCCTCGCTTCTGATCTGAACATAAATGTCACATCACCTTTTTTGAGTTTCTTCTACTGGAACTTAGGACATTCCCATAGTAAACCAGGCTCTCTGACCATTAAAATTGTTGTCTACTTTCTCTAGTAGAGACTGTGCAACGTTTTAAGCAGAGGATGTTTTCTTCATCTGATTCTTTAATTTAGGAAATCCCCACAGTAGACTTTGGTCTCTGACCATCAAGACTGCTATGGTCTACTGCCATTATAGGGGCTATGGAGTGCTTTAGGCCAGCAGTCCCCAACCTTTTTGGCACCAGGGATCAGTTTTGTGGAAGACAATTTTTCCATGGACTGGGGGGGATGGGCAGGCCACACGGGCCATGGGCGGGCCATCGGTGGGGCTCAATGGGCAGGCCACGTGGGCCATGGGCGGAGCTCAATGGGTGGGCTGTGGGTGGGCCATGGGCAGGCCACACGGGCCATGGGTGGAGCTCGATGGGCAGGCTGTGTGGCCCAGTTCCTAACAGGCCATGGACCGGTACCAGTCCACAGCCTGGGGGTTGGGGACCCCTGCTTTAGGCAGTTGTTCCCTTCATCTGATTCTTTTGGTAGAAATCCAGGACCTTCAGTAGGCAAGACTTATTTTCTACCACTAAAATATGGTCACTTCCTATATTTTCCAACATGAAAAGTCTGTGTTCACACCAAACATCCCTTTAATCCAGTTGTTTCAACTTACTTCCTGAACCATAAATAGAACAACCATATTTTAGTCTACATTCCTAGCCAAACAAGACACAGCAAGTCATAGGCCTTAATCACTACTAGAGAATTGGTACTGAAGTTTGCTGTGTTACACATTAGGTCAGGGCTTTCCAAAGTTTTCCCGTGGCGACACACCAACCGACATTGGTGTGTCGCTGCAGGAAAACCCGGAAGTGCCGCTGTTGCAGCAGCGTGCAAAAACCCGGAAGCGCTGCTGCCGCTTTCGGTTTTTGCGTGCCGCCATTGGTGTGTCGCCGTGGGAAAACCCAGAAGCGCTGATGATGATCAGCGCTTCTGGGTTGTGTGGCGACACACCAGACTGTGTGTGGCAACACACTTTTGTGTCACGACACACAGTTTGGAAAGCTCTGCGTTAGGTAGTCAAACTCATGAGTTATATAAGACACCATAATACATATAGGCATTTAGAAGCCTTTTTTTGTGTGCCTTCGAGTCAGTCTTGATTCCTGGCAACCAAGTTTTCTTGGCAAGGTTTTTTGGAAGTGGTTTGCCATTGCCTGCTTCCTAGGGCTGAGACTGGCCCAAGGTCACCCAAATGGCTTTGTGCCTAAGGCAGGACTAGAACTTACAGTCTCCTGGTTTCTAGCCTGGTGCCTTAACCACTACACCAAACTGGCTCTCTATATACTGTAGAAGATAGATAGATAGGTAGGTAGGTAGGTAGGTAGGTAGGTAGATAGATGATATATAGATAGATGAGAAATGCATAGCTTCTTATCAATTTAAGGGGGATTTACAATTTATAATATATTGCAATGTATAAATGCATCATGTACAGTTTATGGTATGGATGGCTACTCAGCCATAAGACCCCCAGATTTTTCAGTGGAACCCACTCCTGAGTAACAAATTGTAATAATTATCAATGCACAGGTAATCAAAAGAAAAATAATAGCTGAGAACCCCTCACCTTCTGGACCAGAGCTGTACAGGAACTGGATTTGGCAAAATTCACTCTTTCCTTTATGTGAGCAGGAATGTAAATTGTGGTATAAGTCCAAACACAGCTTTACCAACCTTAAGTGGAGAACATAAAATCCAAGCTACAAAATGGGAAAGGTATGGCTCCATTTTATTTATTCAGTTGATAATTCATTGACCCAAATGAGATCTTCTGACATTCATGGCAAAAAAATTTAAGAGGATAATTTACTTGACAAAAATGAATATAAAATGTGACTCTTGAGACCAGGTCATACGTTATCAGTAAACACTAACAGATGGATGAAATTTGTGGAGCTTTTTGTTTTTTGCCTTTTTCCTCTGGTATGAATTTCAAGCCATTTCATGGCTCTTCAGCAAAAGGTGTTTTCTTGTCCAATATTTGGTAATGAACTGATTCCATAAATACATAAATAATTATGTACTAGACATTTTTGTTGCTTACAATGGGTTGCTTCCTTGCTTGCTTTCTTGTTTTGTTTTTGTTTTTCAAGGTTTGGGGGGGACTTAAACCACTTTTGAGTGATGACAACACTGCATCATTATTGCTTCCATGGCCAAAGCTTTACAATCTTCTTCGATTCCCTTGTCAGTTTTTATAGTTTTCAGATTGTTTAACAGCAGGAAGGGAGTATTCAGGACTAGAGCCATTAAAGCTGCCATTAGAGCACTGTGACTAGAGCACATTCTGCTGAATAGAAAGCAATGTCTGATTTTGATTATGAATTCAGACACGAAATACTACTCAGGGGCTATACTTTGCATGAATGTTATGAAAGCATAATTCACACAGACAAAATGCTAATTTGAATCTAGATGACCTCTTTCTATATATATCAGCTCATCTATCTATCTATCTATCTATCTATCTATCTATCTATCTATCTATCTCTGTCATCAATCATCTATCATCTATCTATCTACTGTATCCATCTATCATCTATCATCTCTCATCTATCTATCTACTGTATCTATCTATATCTATCTATCTATCTATCTATCTATCTATCTATCTATATCTGTCATCAATCATCTATGTATCTATGTATCTATGTATCTATGTATCTATGTATCTATGTATCTATGTATCTATGTATCTATGTATCTATGTATCTATGTATCTATGTATCATCTATCTATCTACTGTATCTATCTATCTACTGTATCTATCTATCTATCTATCTATCTATCTATCTATCTATCATCTATCATCTATCATCTATCATCTATCATCTATCATCTATCATCTATCATCTATCATCTATCATCTACGCTATCTACTCTATCTATCTATCTATCTATCGCGGTAGCTCAGCGGGTTAAACCGCTGAGCTGTTAGTCTGCTGACCATAAGGTCGGCAGTTCGAATCCGCGTGGCGAGGTGAGCTCTCGTCACTAGCCCCAGCTTATGCCAACCCAGCATTTTCGAAAGCTATAAGCAAGTAGATAAATGGGTACCACTCACGTGGGGCAATATGCTGGCGTCCTGTCAATGAGTCGCCCTCGGAGTCGAAGACAAAAGATCTGGAGAATCCCATGATGGTGGCTGAGGACGGAGGCTGAGGACGACGGATCCAATTACAACTTCCGGGACATCAGCAGCCGGCTCGGAAAGCAAAGCATTCTGGGGCTTGTAGTTCCGATGCCTGAAAAAGAAGAGTTGGTTCCCTTACCCCCTCCCTAATTGCGCGCGGTACACTGCAATGTATATATATATGAATGTATAATTAAATATGTATGAGGTTGTAAGCCGCCTAGAGTCCTCCATTAGGGAGGGGATAGGTGGGGTATAAATAAGATAAATCTATCTACCTGTCTATCTATCTATCTATCTATCTATCTATCTATCATCTATCTATCTATCTATCTATCTATCTATCTATATCTTTCATCTATCATCTATCATCTATCATCTATCATCTATCATCTATCATCTATCTATCTACTGTATCTATCTATCTATCATCTATCTATCTATCTATCTATCTATCTATCATCTACTGAATCTATCTATCTATCTATCTATCTATCTATCTATCTATCTATCATCACACATATATATCAGCTCATCCTGCATATAATAGGTGGAAATATTTTAAAAAGCTGAAATACTGGGGGAAATGTGCACAAAAAGTACATAGTAACATGAACATTCACATAATATTTAACTGGGCCAATTTGCATAGAAAGTTTCAATAGCCTATACAACATCAAGGTACAGGGAAAATCCTGCTGTTTCCCAGTGCAAGTCAACCTAAATCTGTCTTCAGATTTTCCAAAAACACATTATATGATTAAAAACTATTTGGAAAAAGAAAAGACACTTGAATGCTTGGAGGACTTCCTCTAGTGACTATTTTTTACAGACAGGCATGTATTGATTATGGGGCTGAAAACTCTTAACAAAGTTCCAGGATTCCAGCTGACCAAATTTTCAGCTCAGGGGTAAATCTGTGTCTTCACTTTTGTTCTTTAACTCTACAACTATCCAGCCAGTAGTCTCCCTTTTTATATAATTTTTTTGCAAGTGCTTTGTGGAAAAGAGGGAAGGGGAAATGAACATAAAGTGGCTCTGCTTTTGTTGAGAGGAGAAATTTCTTGAAGACTCTGACAGAATAGCCTTTTCAATCTTTTTATAATGCAATTTAAGTCTATTTCTTGAACTGAAGTGAGGCTACTGAATGACTCTCACTAAAACACTAGGGGTATATTTGGGGGGAGGCGGGATGAATAATGAGAAGGGGGCCATCAAAGCATCTATCGAGAGAACAAGTGTTGCTAAATAATAAACAGAAAGATTGGGGCCATCTAAGAAATTATTAGATTGAAATCAAAAGGAGTCCCAGGGTAATCTTATGCAGTGTATCTCCCATTTAGCTCAGGAAAGTAGTAGATAAAATATCAGTATCTAATCCCTTAGCTTCCCCCAAAACAGCTTGACAATGCCAAAGAGATTAACTGATTTATTATGGCATTTCATTTCTACCTGTTGCTTTAATGCTGCTGGTACTTAAGGAGGAAGAACTCTGGTTTAATTCCTCTATCTCTAATTTTCTCATGAAACTGCGCTGACATTTTAGCCACCATAACTTTAGGAGGCACCATATTTATAACAAATGTTTAACTATTCTCTTTAAACTTCAGCAGATGAGTTCCCAGCTTGACTATGGAAAACTTTATACTAGCAAAATCTATTTTGCTACATACACGCCTATAGGAATAAACTTACAAGCTGGATTCTAATAATAATGTCTAATAACCTCCTGTTGTTCATTCAGTTACTGAACTGACTCCCTGGAACTGGAAATCAGAAAAATTAATCTTTTAACGTACATACATAGATTGATAGATTGGGAATTTTGTAGTCCTCAGTTTCATCAATGATTGCTGCACTTTTCATGAAAATAAGCTGCTTCATCAAAGTTCAAAGCAGAGTACTGAAAATCTGTCTAAATAGCTAGCTTACAAAGCATCCCTCAGAAATAATTCTTGAGTAAAAGTTATCATCACCATGTACAGAAATATGTATGTAGCTTTAGATATTTCCTACTCAGAGCACTCCCCAAAATAACTAGCATTGTATAATCCTATATATTCAAAGGAATCAGGCTCCATAGCAAAAAATTGTGGTATGACCCATTCTTTCTAACCAACATCACCCTCTCTTTTTGACAGCCTCTGATCTTAGCTGCTCTTAAAACATTAAGCAAAACAAGACTTGATTAATTGCAGATAAATAGGTTAATCTAAAAGGGGCGTGGTGGCTCAGCAGGTAAGACGCCAGGCTTGTTGATCGGAAGATTGCAAGTTTGGAGGTTCGAATCCCTAGCCCTGCGTGTGGAGTGAGCTCCCGCACTAGCTCCAGCTCTTGCCAACCTAGCAATTCAAAAGCATGCAAATGCAAGTAGATTAATAGGTACCACTTCGGTGGGTAGGTAACAGCATTCCACGTACGTCATGCCAGCCACATGACCGTGGAAGCGTCTTCGGACAACGCTGGCTCTTCGGCTAACAAACAGAGATGAGCACCGGCCCCTAGAGTCGGACACGACTGCACAAATGTGCAGGGGGAACCTTTACCTTTTTACTAGGTTAATCTAGGAAGGGAAAAATTACAGAAGGCAATGGCAAACCACATTCATATTGCTGCCAAAAAAGTTAGATGGAATTGTCTGTGTAGGCATCAAAAGTTAAACTTGACTGTAGAGGGTCTTTATTGTTTTAGATAACAGAGTTAGTTATTGATGAGGTCTGAAGTGAATCCTCACAGAGACCTTTGTCATTAGGCTGAGGCCCCAGTGACACTACTGCACTCCCAGTTTAAACCAATTAAATACATAGTATCTATGGTACAGCAAGGAGGAACAAGAGAGTATAATAATCTCAATTTTGCCATTATTCATTTCCACAAATGTACCTCAGGGGATCCTCAAGTCTTTGTACCTGAAAAGTGCCTCCTTTCAAACCAGGTAGAAATGAGGTACATGGGATAGTTTCCATTTCAGCATTATTATGTAAGCTGTCTAGAGTCCTCCGTTAGGGAGGGGATAGGCGGGGTATAAATATCAATATAAATAAAATAAATTAAAAAAAAATTATTGTGAGCTGGAAGCAGAACTCAGCCAAAATTTCTCAGAAAACTAAACTTCCCTGAAGATTAAAAGGGAAAAAAAAGGACTTCTGGTGGGGACATGGCAGACTGAACAGCTGTGCCCACAGGCTCAGTGGACAGAACTGACAACGCAGCAGTTTTTTCGGGTTCAGGCAGGTTTTTCCTGAAGCCCAGGAGTGTTTTTCCGGAGAAAGGAAAACACCTGGAATTATCCCATCTGTCCTCCGGATGGCTGCTTGCAGCCAGAAGATTGCAAACAGTGTTTGCGTTTGACTGGTAAGAGCTAGCCGGGAGGCTGGGATGTCACCATTTCCAAAATGCATTGTAGCCTTAAAGGGACACTAAGACCAGCCACCCCATTTCTAAATCACCCAATTTATATTTCTTTTAAGTATGCGTACCCTAAGAGAGGCTTTTTACAGCAAGGAGAAGTGGGTTCTCTAGGTGCTTATCATTATTTTCGGGATCAATTTTTTAAAAAAAATATTTTTAAGTTTTGGACTTTGTTTTCCATCCAAATATTAAGGAGAATTGAGAGTAAATAATTGTCTTCCTGTTACTATTTTTGTACTAAATTTGAAGATATTAGCATTTTCCTACACGTTGAATTGGCTGTTTTGAACTTTCAGTTTTCTGCTTCTACTTTCCCTGGGGAACTGTCTGCATATCTCACTTTTGCTTATGTAAACACATTTCAGAATTCTTTCATATCTTCGACTTTCGCTGGTTAAGCTCCTAGGGGGCACCATAATGTACTGCGTGAGACATGGAGGATTTTAAACAGATTCTTTCTGATTCCTACCAAGTTTTTATGCAGGGCATTCAGGACATTGTGGAAAACATGAAGTCTAAAATGTGTCATCTGGTTGGGGATGTCGTGGATGAAACTGCGGAATTTAACTGACAAAAATGTCTCTTCTAAGAGTGAGATTGGGACTTCTGTTGAAATGCTGGATGAAGATCGGATAGTTGAGTTGAAGAAATTAAAGGGAGAGATCGAGTTGCAAGCCATAAGTGAAATTGATCTTCTGATGGAACTGTTGGATAAATGCTGGCTTATAGGGAAAGAGGCGCAGAGTAAACAGACACAGAGTGGAGCTTTTCAAAGCTAAAAATCTTTACTGTAGATAAAGCAGAGTTGTATATACAGGTACAGCATTGCAAAAGTAAAAATAGCTTACAAGCAGAATACACATATGCCACATGTGTAGCTTCCACTGCACAGACATGAAGGAGCACATACCTTGGAGAACAACTCTCTCAGAACCAGGAATAGCTCACACCTCTCAGTCCTCAGGAGCAGAACACATGGAGATGGCTAAAAGACGGGCACAAGTCAAGAAGCAAAGGACACCATTTTGCATGGGTAGAAATACACTTTTTACCAACTTCTGATTGGATGAAACTTAGGTGTGAAAAACACCAAGCACAAAGCATTGAACATACTATAACCTGTCAATGGGTGGCAGTGTTGTATCTAAGCAAGCATGTGATCTCCCCCTCCCTCTTCTCCCAGGGCAAGCTTCCCACAGAAGCATCAGGGGAAACTGTTCCCATGCGAACGTTTTGGGACTAGACATAAACAATGCATCACATGGTACCTTTACTAGCCACCTGCACTTTCATATCTATGGAAGATATGGGCAAAGCCATTCAAAGCTATGAGAAAGCTTTGTTTTTGTACAGAAAGCGATTTGCAATTTCACACGAGAAATCTGACAGGAACGCCATGGAAAAGAAGGGGTTATTGTGTATGAGAGGTCTCCTGAAGAGAAGTCGGAGTTTTTGAGGGGGGCAGTTGGGCTGTTTGATTTTTTTAAGAAAAAAGCTCCATGTGCATTGTGGGGATATGTAAATGCTCTGGTTTATTTTGAAGTGGGATAAGGGTTTAAGAATATTTATCTGCATTGCTTTTAGGGTTTGGCTGATTTCATTTATCTTTAATGATTTGGAGTAAGATTATTAAGGTATCATAAAAAATAATAAATATCTGGTTTTGGGTTTAATATGATTAAGATTATTAAAATTGTTGTATTATCAAGTACAGTGGCAGACAATTTATATTTTTTTTAGTTTGATCTTTATTATAGTAGATAGGAATGTATAGAATAGTAGTAGGAAGGAAATAATTAAATAAATGTTATCTTTGGGGGGGAAGTTGATTAGGAGGTTTATTTTTTTTCTTTTAATATAAAGGGAGGGAGCAACTGTATTTAGTGATTTTTATAATGTGCCAATGGAATGATTTATAGAAATAATGTAATTTTGGTTTAATATAGAGTAAGGGATTGATTTTGGAAAATTGTTGTATATCCTTGCTGTTAAAAGTCAGAAGTCACCTCTTTCTGTAATTTTGAAAAAATTTCTCTTGTGTTTCTACACTTTTTTAGTTTTTTTCTTTTTTTCTTTGTAGTTTTTTGTTTTTCTGTAGCTTTTATCTTTGCTTGAAACTTAATAAAATTCTTATAAAAAAACCCCACTTCTGAGAATTCTCTTTTTCTTACTTTCTTTTCCCACTTAAAAAGAAAAAATGCTTTGCAGAACATTCTGATCTAACTCTTTCTCGCAACAATTTCCTCCCACACTATACCTGTTCTTCTTCCTGCAGAAATTGGGAAAATCACTGGCCCACCCCCCAAAAATGTTTGGGGAATTTCTGTTCCCCCAAAGAAATAGGTTCCTCCATTTTCTCTGTTCACAGAGTGCTTGTGGATGGCAAAAAATGGAGCACAATTCTGGGGAGGAAGATCACACACTTTATTGAAACAATTGTTGGATTCTCTGTAGCTTGAATCATGTCAACTGGATTTCTATTTTCTTAGTTGACATGATTCAAGCTACAGACAATTCCACCTGGATGACTGAGAACCTTCATAGACAAATTGTTGGATTCCAATTTACAGCAAGATCACCATTAAAATTCAATGCAAAGTACAAATACAATAAATATACATATATAAATATAAACAACAATAAAAATATAAATATAAATGGAATAAAATCCAGATAGCTAGAAGTTCTCTGTCAGTCCGTGAGCGTAAAGGCCATTCTAGATCCATTCTAGGGTGCTAGCCATCCCCAGGAATGACTATTCCCCCTCCCATTCCAGGCAAGCTGGCAAAGCCAGGTTTTTAGTTTTTTATGGAAGTCCAGGAGCGAGAGAGCCTGTCTCACCTCCGGGGGAAGAATGTTCCAGAAGGCGGGCACTACTGCAGAGAAGGCCCGCTTCTGAGACCCACCAGATAGAATTCTTTTACAGATGGGGTCTGTAACATGCCCTCTTTGCATGACCGGGTGGGACGGGTTGATGTAATAGGGATGAGATGGTCCCTTGGGTAGCCTGGCCCCATGCCATGTAGGGCTTTAAAGGTAATAACCAACACCTTGAATTGGACCTAGAAGCAAACTGGAACCCAGTGCAGCTCGCATAGCAGAGGTGTTATATGTGCTGATCTTGGTGCACCTAAAATTGCCCGCGTGGCTGCATTCTGGACCAGCTGTAGCTTACGGATATTCTTCAAGGGTAGCCCCATGTAGAGTGTGTTACAGTAGTCTATATGGGAGATAACTAGGGCATGAGTGACCATATTGCTTTCCAAGGGACAATAACCCAGAATCTTTTTTTTCTGGTCTACAACCAGTCTTGGATTCAAAACTTCCACCTTTCTTGATGAGAAGCAGGTTATCAGAACTGACACAGTATTATTTGAATGAACAAAATAAGTTGTGTTCATTTAACATTGCTTAATGATCCATATACTGTAGTTAGCCAAGTACATGAATCATGTCACAAAGATATTCATTCTCTTCAAGTCTGTTGAAGTGGCATCAACAAAAAGATCTAGAAAATAGCAAATATTTTACAAGAGTCAGATGAAATCATGGTAATCCTATCTTTCTGTCAACTTGCAAGCTACTGTTCTTCCCAATCTGTTTCAAAGTGAGAAAAAAGCCAAAGGTGAAAAATTAATAAGAGTATGATTTGGTCTGGTGTGACTTCCAGTGCTGTTGATGCTTTTCCTTATTTACATAACAAAATAAATGCTCCAGGCAATAATTATTTATTTTAAAAAAGGATATAAACACTGAAAACCAGCTGACACCACTTGGCATTTTGTAGTAAAAATTACTGCTCTCTTTTTGATATCCCCCGCAGAATACAGTTGAATATAGAAAAACTGCAGAAAATGTGATTAATCATCATTATGTCTGCCATGCTTTCAAAAGGCTGCATTAAGGGGAAAGAGGGGATGTTATGATACCCAATTGGTCTCATTTATTATAGCGGTAACTACTCACATCTCTGCGGTTTATTGTCTAACATTGCCCTTTGCTGAAAATAGAAGTATGGGAGATTGCAACATTTAAAACAAAACAAAGCCCCAAAAAAACCTTTGGATTAATTAATATGATGGAGGTGTCATAGACGTCAGTTCCATATGCAACCTGGTGACTTGTTAGAGACCATAATTGTGGGCATCTATTGCTACAGAGCTGAGTTTGGTTTTTAATGAGATTTTCCTCTCTCCAACCAATTTGTGTTTCAAGAGCTGTGATACAGGAACTTTCTTGCAGCTTTGCAGCATAATTGGTGCAGCCAGGAGGATACATTTCATGCTAAAAATACTATGGAAGGAGTGAGAAACCATTTTATTCTCAATGGCCACATCCCCCCAGGGCCATTGGTTGGGGGCTGCATAACAGGTGAGGCTGAAAAACTAGTAAGTGGCACTAGAGTGTGTGTGCCCATTTACTCTGATTCCCCCTTTTTTTCTTTCTTTCTGATGATTTCTTTTTTTCCTACCACCTACCTTCCTCTCATCTTTTTTCTCTGACATGCTCAGAAGACTGGCTTTAAGGAAAAGAGAGATATTACATAGTTTCAGAGAGAATCTGCCATCCACAACAACCACCTACCTTTTGAGGAAGCAGAACAACTCCGGCTTAAAATATCTGCAGCTCTGTCCAGTGCTCAACCTCCTCCCCCCAACCTTACCGTCCAAGAGAGGACTGCCCTGACAGCCCTCAGCAAAGATGAAACCATCACCATTTTACCTGCTGACAAAGGAAGATGTACAGTGGTTCTTAACACTGCAGACTACCAAAATAAAATTACCTCACTTTTGGAGGATCACCATACATATGAAAAACTGAAAAGAGACCCCACCAACAATTACAAGAAAAAGGTAATAGACAGTTTGAAACAATTGGAACATGATGGCTCCATCGATAGGATTACCTACCACCGTCTGTATCCTGGAGAAGCCATCCCCTGCATCTACGGACTTCCTAAGATCCACAAGGAAGGAACACCCCTCCGACCCATAGTCAGCAGCATTAATTCAGTAACATACAACATTGCCAAACACCTCTCTACCATACTAGCACCTCTAGTTGGACACTCTGAACACCACATCCATAATTCGGAAGATCCTGAAACTGGATACAGATGAAACTATGGTCTCCTTCGATGTGTCCTCCCTTTTCACCAGCATCCCCACCACTCATGCTCTATCCGCTGTCAGGAAGAGACTAGAAGAGGACAGCACCCTTGAAAGGAGAAACCATCTCAACCCAAACCAGATCTGCCATCTTCTGGACCTGTGTCTTAACACCACTTATTTCTCATACAGAGGTGACTTTTACAGACAAAAACACGGCTGTGCCATGGGTTCTCCTGTGTCACCCATTGTGGCCAATTTATACATGGAAGAAGTGGAGAAGAAAGCACTCAACACTTTCCAGGAAACGGTGCCCACCCACTGGTTTAGGTATGTGGATGACACCTGGGTCAAAATCAAGGCCCAGGAAGTACAGGCCTTCACGGACCATATAAACACTATAGATGCCAACATTAGGTTCACCAGAGAAGACACCAAGGACAACAGACTGGCATTCCTAGACTGTGAAGTCCTCATTGGGACCGGTGGCAAGCTAGAAATAGGGATCTATAGGAAAACCACACACACAGATCAATATCTGATGTTTGACTCCCACCATCCACTGCAGCACAAACTAGGAGTCATCAGGACATTGTCAAACAGAGCAGAAACCATCCCAACCTCCATGGATTCCAAAAAGAATGAAAATCAGCACCTGAGAACAGCTCTGAAGGCCTGTGGATATCCAAATTGGGCCTTCACTAAATCTAAATCTACCAGACCTAAAACAGCGACAGATAGGGCTGAAACTCAGAGTAAACGGAAGAACCTGGTCATTCCTTACATGGCTGGCATGTCTGAAAAGATAAAAAGGATATTTGGCAAACACCACATACCTGTATATTTCAAACCCACCAACACACTGAGACAGAGGCTTGTACACCCCAAAGATCAAACTCCAAAACACAAGGAAAGCAATGTAGTGTATGCAATCCAGTGCAGTGAGGAGTGCTCTGAACTCTACATTGGAGAAACCAAACAACCTTTGTACAGGAGGATGGCCCAACACAGGAGAAGTAACACCACAGGACCAGAGTCAGCAGTTTATCTTCATCTAAAGGAAAAAGGACACTCATTTGAGGACATTAATGTTCACATTTTAGACAGAGAAGATAGGTGGTCTGAGAGAGGGGTCAAGGAATCCATTTATGCCAACTTTGAAAATCCTTCCTTGAATAGAGGTGGGGGCCTCAGGCACAATCTTTCCCCTATTTTCCTTCCTGCTTTGTCTTCTGTGCCTAGGAAGATTAAGACCATTTCGCAAGCTCAACAGCAGCATGGTAATCTTAACGATCCTCCTTTAGATGATAAAGGGACTTAGAAATAACATCTCAAAATAACCATGACCTAGCCCCAGGTGCAAGGTCACACAGCCACCTAGAAACATATTTAAGGATTCCCTTACTAACTTTGCTCAGACTGAAGAAGCTCCTTGAATAAGGAGCGAAACGTTTCCACTGAGAAAATAGAAATCCAGTTGACATGATTCAAGCTACAGACAATTCCACCTGGATGACTGAGAACCTTCATAGACATAGTTTCAGAGAGTTTCTTTTCTTTTTTCCCCCCCTTTCTCCTTGCAAATGGCATACACTGCTTGTAAATCAATGCTTGATCCTTTTCAGTCAGGATTCAGACCCGGGTATGAGACAGAAACGGCACCTCCGTGCTTTGTGGTTTTTGTATTTTAACTTTTAATAATATTTTAATTTTTAATAATGATTGTTATATAGTTTTACAATGATAGTTTTTAGATATATTTGTTTGTTGTACGCTGCCCAGAGTCACTTCTTGTGAGATGCATGGCCATGTAAATTTGATAAATAAATAGATGTAATTGTAGTTTGCCACTAAGACCATTGTTAATCATCTAGTGTTAATTTTTATTTATGATTTCAATGTTTGTTTTAATTTGGTTAGCTACCTTGAGTTCTCAGCAGGGTAGGGAAAAAAATGATAAAAAGGTACTGGTATCCTTACACTGAGGATCCATGTAGTTTTCTTTGACAACAGTATGGAAGTAGTTTATCATCGTCTTCTTCCGTGATATTTTTCCGAACTTTCCAGTCTAGTTTATTGCCCAGAGAACCTGCTGGTCTCCCATCCAAGTGCTATCCAGGTCTGACTCTGCTTAGTTTGTTTCTGATCATCAATTAAGCTAAACAGTGAACCAGAGCAGAAAGGCAGGTTATATGTCAAATAAATAAACAAAATCTGCCATACTCTTCCCCTTCCTAGAAAAGCAGGATATATGACTGGGAGAAATATGCAGGAGAAAAGAATTATTTGACCTCTCCTATCTCTCCGAAGAGAGTAAATTCTGAAATGAATAATCCATCTGTATAATTGGAGCTAGTTAGAACCAAAGAAGCAGGATTAGGCTGAACTCATCCAACAGGCTACTAGAATATGCAGACAAGGACATATTTTCATAGCATGCATTCCTTCCATCCTTGAATCCTGATGTATCCATATTACTCTCAAGATATGGAGAAGAGCTTCTCATCTGAATTGCGAAAAATGGACACGAATGAGCAGAAAAAGAGCAAGGAGGAACAGCTTCCTCCCTGAGATATGGAAGGCTTCTACCTTCTTAAGCTGGTGGGCTAGGATGGGAATGAGCCCAGCAAATGTAGACCTCATATGGTGATATTGAGTGGGAAGTGTGATGCTTTTCTTTGTAAGGTATTGGACTGTTGTTTTATCTTTATGTTTTCATTGGCTGTTGTTGTGAGCCACCAAGGATTATTGTGTGTAAGATGGGTGACTATATAAGTTTCTTAAATAAATAAGATCACAAAGGGACTTTGAATTATGCTAAAAATGAGGACCCAGTGAAACTATTATATAAAATCCCATGACTAATAACCAACCAGTATCCTCAGACCAGTTACAATTTCTAGATACTTTCTAAAGGTAGCCTGTGCAAAGCACAGTAATTACTTTTTAGCTGAAAGAGTGTAAGCCATTGCATACCATTATGTGACTGAGAATTCTGAACTAGGTCGCCTTTTGATGTGACCCAGTATAACTCTTATATTCTTATGCAGGATTGACTGTCCAGTAGGTGTCTCAAGGCAGCAATAATCTGTATGCTTTCTAAACTGAGGTCTTGCAGTTTACAATAATGGGTTTCATCCTGTAGCTCCACTAGCTTCTTTTGAGAAAAAAAGAAAACCAGGGTTATTTTTATTTTTTAAAATAAGCAGTGTTTTCTTAAAAAGGACTTGATTCTGCCTAAGAGTAATTACAGTTGAGGGTAACCCCTATTTCTACAGAATTTCTGCACCATTTTTTAAATACTATAAATTAAACATTGTACCCCAGATTTGACTTTTTTTTGTTGTTGTTGTTGTTTATTCGTTCAGTCGCTTCCGACTCTTCGTGACTTCATGGACCAGCCCACGCCAGAGCGTCCTGTTGGCTGTCGCCATCCCCAGCTTCCCCACAGTCGAGTCCATCACCTTCAGAATATCATCCATCCATCTTGCCCTTGGTCGGCCCCTCTTCTTTTTGCCCTCCACTTTCCCTAGCATCAGCATCTTAGCACATGCATAACTTTCCCCTTATATCTGAAGGTACCATTTTTATAAATAGCAAACAGCAGACATTTCCACTCATTTGGAAGACCGGGTGTTAAAGGAACTGGTGGACAACATCTCAAAGCTACTGACTGAACTGTTTGAGAAATCCTGAAGCACGGGGAAGATCCAGAAGACTAGAGAAGAGACAATATTATTCCAATATTTAAAAGGGAGGGAGGAATTGACCCAGGAAACTATAAAATAATTAGCTTGACATTAATAGCTGTTGTGGGTCTTCCGGGCTGTGTGGCCATGTTCTGGAAGTTGTGGTTCCTAACGTTTCGCCAGCATCTGTGGCCGTCATCTTCAGAGGGCAGGAGCTCAGACAGAAGCGATCTCTCTGTGCCCAGGTAGAGTGGCAATGTTTGTTTTCTATTTATAGAGCTAAGTTATAGGAGATTAGGTGGGGGTTTTTGTTGTTGTTGTTGTGTTAAAATGTTAACGAGTGGCTGCTGAGTGTGATTAGCATGTTCATTGTGAGAAGTATTCCCATGTCCTGGTGGTTGAGCTGAGTTCGTTGACCTTTTGCAGGCTGTGTTTTTCATACTGGTAGCCAGGTTTTGCTTATTTTTAGACTTTCTTCTTTTTTATTGTAACTGTGCTGGTGTTTGTGGATTTCAATGGCTTCTCTGTATAATCTGGTGTAGTGGCTTTTGGTGTTGTCCAGTATTTCTGTGTTTTCAAATAGGATTTTGTGTCCCGTTTGCTTCAGAGCATGTTCATACATGAACATTATGCCCTGTTGTTGTTCAATGATGAGATGTTGTTCAATGTTGTTCAATGATGAGAAAGTTTGTCTGTGTGTTTTTGTGTGTGTGTGTGTGTGTGTGTGTGTGTATGTATGTATATATATATATATATATATATATATATATATACACAACAAGAAGAAATTATCATAAAACAATAAAAAAACACATCTAAGTCAAAGTTTTACACAGTTGTATGGCTATGGACCTTAAGAAGCATTGCTAATAACAAGGCAGCAGGAGATGACGGTATCCCAGCTGAACTGTTTAAAATCTTGCAAGATGATGCTGTCAAGGTGATGCATGCCATATGCCAGCAAATTTGGAAAACACAAGAATGGCCATCAGATTGGAAAAAAATCAACTTATATCCCCATACCAAAAAAGGGAAGCACTAAAGAATGTTCAAACTATCGAACAGTGGCACTTATTTCACATGCCAGTAAGGTAATGCTCAAGATCTTGCAAGGTAGACTCCAGCAATTCATGGAGCGAGAATTGCCAGAAGTACAAGCTGGGTTTAGAAAAGGCAGAGGAACTAGAGACCAAATTGCCAATATCCGCTGGATAATGGAGAAAGCCAGGGAGTTTCAGAAAAACATCTATTTTTGTTTTATTGACTATTCTAAAGCCTTTGACTGTGTGGATCATAACAAATTGTGTCAAGTTCTTGGTGGTATGGGGATACCAAGTCATCTTGTTTGCCTCCTGAGGAATCTGTATAACGACCAAGTAGCAACGGTAAGAACAGATCATGGAACAATGGACTGGTTTAAGATTGGGAAAGGAGTACGACAGGGCTGTATACTCTCACCCTACCTATTCAACCTGTACACAGAACACATCATGTGACGTGCTGGACTTGATGAATCCAAGGCTGGAGTTAAAATCACTGGAAGAAACATTAACAATCTCAGATATGCAGATGATACCACTTTGATGGCTGAAAGCGAGGAGGAGCTGAGAAGCCTTATGATGAAGGTGAAAGAAGAATGTGCAAAAGCTGGGTTGCAGTTAAACCTCAAAAAAACCAAGATTATGGCAATGAGCTTGATTGATGACTGGCAAATAGAGGGAGAAAAAGTGGAGGCAGTGACAGACTTTGTATTTCTAGGCGCAAAGATTACTGCAGATGCTGACTGAAGCCAGGAAATCAGAAGACATTTACTTCTTGGGAAGAGAGCAATGACAAATCTTGATAAAATAGTTAAGAGCAGAGACAGCACACGGACAACAAAGGTCCACATAGTCAAAGCATTCCCTGTAGTAACCTATGGCTGCGAGAGCTGGACCATAAGGAAGGCTGAGCGAAGGAAGTTTTGAACTGTGGTGTTGGAGGAAAATTCTGAGAGTGACTTGGACTTGAAGAAGATCAAACCAGTCCATACTCCAGGAAATAAACCAGACTGCTCACTTGAGGGAATGATATTAAAGGCAAAACTGAAGTACTTTGGCCACATAATGAGAAGACAGGATACCCTGGAGAAGATGCTGATGCTAGGGAAAGTGGAAGGCAAAAGGAAGAGGGGCCGACCAAGGGCAAGATGGATGTATGATATTCTGGAGGTGACGGACGCGACCATGGGGGAGCTGGGGATGGTGACAGCCGACAGGAAGCTCTGGCGTGGGCTGGTCCATGAAGTCACGAAGAGTCGGAAGCGACTGAATGAATAAACAACAACATGGCTTGTTGGCAACCTGGAATGTGAGTGAAGAGTTAACATCCTTAAAAATAATGAACTTATCTCTATGACCCTCAAATTTGGAAATAATTGGGGAGAGCAAAGTACATCTCAGGATATGATAAAAGGGACATTGTAAGAAGATGTGGGCAAGAGTTTCTACCACCCTAGAGCCATAAGCGGAAAGTCTCTGATGATAAGAAGTCTCATGAAATCTACCTGTCGGAGTCAGCAGTACTGAGGCGGCCCAATATCCAAGAAGCCTTAGAGCAATACGTTCTTCCAGTCCTGATAGGAGTAAACAGACTAACACAAAATGAGGTTTAGGTAAAAAGTCTATTTACAATTATACATACACAGTGTTCATACACAGCAGTCCAAGTAATACAGATATGTTATCCAATGGCACATCAAATGAAAGAGAAAGAACAGCACCTTTACACAGTACCTTTATACACATATCTGTCCAATCAGGACTCACATTACAGTAGCATTGCATCAGTCACATAATACATTTGCAAACTCTTGCCTGTAGGTGTCATCATCTTTCACCTGATAGAATGACATAGCAGTTTCTATAACCTTTCACCTAGATACACTGAATACATTTCCAGTCTGTTCTATCTGTAAATTCCAGGTTTTATTCTCAAACCTTAACACTACCCACCAACATTGCAGAAGAAAGAGCAGTCTAATTCTTGGTAATAGAATTCAATAACACTGGTAAACTCATTCTGACAATCAATGTCCCTAATTCATTGCTTTATCATTGATTTGACTTCCATAAGGGTTGATTAGCCTTTATATTCAGGAGAAAGGTCAAGACTACATAATTCCCCCATGCAAGTTTGATATCAATGAGATTGGTTGGTAGCTGTCTGTCAACCACAGAGGTAATAGCCCTGTAGGATCAAGCATGAGTCATGAAATTAAAATCCTGGTCCAAGCCTTGGCCTTAATGCTTGGAACATTAGCTTCAAGCTTCAAAACTGCATTAGGGACACATTTTAGTGAACCAAACAGAATCCTAAGGAAGCTTGATTGAATGGTTTCATATGCCCTTAGGTTTGTAAATGGGCCAAACTGTATACCATACAATAGTTGAACAACTGCTTTAGCCATAAATGATTGCCACTGGAATGTAATTCACCCCTTGCTGTCTATAAAATTGGATTATAGCTAATGCATTCCTTTAGGCAGTGACCGAATTAACCTGAGCTGTCAAGTTTCCTAGAAGCCTGAAAGACTATGCCCAAAAATTTAAAACATTTAATTTGCTCTAGTTTGTGAGGGTCAGTTGTCTACTTGTACCTTTGCCCTTTATTGGAAAAAACTAAAAGTTTGGATTTATCATAATTAATGACCAATTTTTCCTCTTTACAGTAGGATGCCAGGGTTCTTAGAGCCTGCTTCATACCTACCTAAGGCAGGGAAAGAAGAACTGCATCATCTGCATAAAGTAGGATTGGGTGCGATTAGTCGTTTAGTATGGCTGTTGACTCTTTGGAGTGTTTTAATCAGGGAGTTAATGTATATATATTAAAAAGAAATGGGACTAAAATGCATTCTTATTTCACCCCCTTAGTTGTCTGGATGAAATCTGAAAGATCCTCTGTCTGGTTGCATCTTACCTTGAAACTGTTCTTTTTTTTCATATAACTTATGAATTAGCAACAAGAGTCATTTATCTATAGAAGACCTATAGAAGACCTGAAAGACCTATAGAAGACCTGAAAATGTCCCAGAGTATTATCCTACAGATGCAATCGAACACTGTTTTAAAATCAATAAAGGCTGCATATATATCAAAATGATTTGCATATTTATTGGCCAGATGTTGCAGTACTAAACAATGGACTATATTAGATCGTCCTGGTTGAAACCCTGCTTGCTCAGGACCAATTATTCCTTCATCTACCACCCAGATATGGAGTTTAGTAAATAGATTTCTGGCATATAATTTGCTAATGATGTTCAATAGGCTAATTGGCCTATAATTAGCCAGGTCATTCCTGAACCTTTTTATATAGGGGAACAATTATTGCTGTTCCCCAGTCTTCTGGGATCTTAGCTGTACGGTTAATGTTTCTACAAGCGAGTATGTATGTATGTATGTATGTATGTATGTATGTATGTATGTATGTATGTACAAGTAGAAATCCTGCCTTACTGCTTATTCTCCTCCCTACTCAGCCCTGCTAACAAGATGGGTCTCTTCCTCCTAATATTCAATGGCACCAATAGCTTCCCCTGTACAAACAAGGGGAAAGGGAAGGGAAGAGAAGGGAAATATGTTAGTGGGGGAGAAGTGTTGCCAAGGTTTTCAGGAGAGAAATAAACTGCACAGTGACATGCCCTAGAGCAGTGTTTCTCAACGTTGACAACTTTAAGATGTGTGGACATTCCCAGAATTCCCCAGCCAATACACACTCTAGGGCAGTGTTACATGTGTGATTATGAACAATATCACATTTATGCCTAGGAATCTTTCATATTAAGCTATTTTCTATGTATCCTATAATAATAAAATGGTGTAACATCATGTTTTGGGAAGGTCTGAAATTTGGTTATCTTAAATATCCTCTTCAAATGATCCTGTAAAACAGACATGATCACCACATCTTTCTGGACCTGTTTGCTCCAGGTGCCAGAAGACTGCAGTAAATCATATAAACTGTATGTTTATTGTACTGCTCTTTGTTACAATGGCTAACAAAGCAGAGATATTAACATGTTAATGCTAAAATTTCAGTGTTCAATTTCCCTGTAGTCAATGCAGCAGACATAAAAGTGAGAATGGACATTAACAATAATTATAGACTATTGTGCCAGTATTTTATTTCACTTTGAGGCTGAAAATGTCAAATTGAAAAATGTGGGTCTCCTGCATTCCCCCTCCAACAGGTTCTTCTTTGGATGATTTTTTATGACATGCACACACTTTCACACACAAGAGAAGTGTCTAAAACTCATAGCTGCAAAGCTTCTTTTTGTGGCCTCATTCCTCCCCCAGTCTTTTCATGATGTAGGTCAGAACCTCTTGAACAACGAAGACCTGGTGGTTTACTGGTTTGGGCCCAATTTTCGGTCTTCACCCTTCATTCATTCATTCATTCATTCATTCATTCATTCATTCATTCATTCATTCATTCATTCATTCAATCATTCGATTTATAAGGCTGCCCAACTCACACACAGTGACTCCCTAGTACTGGCCTTTTTGCCAGGACCTTGGGCTTTAGCTTAGAGCAGGGCTTTCCAAAGTGCCGCCGCTGGCGACACACCCGGCGGTGGCGGCGGCAACACGCACGCGCATGGAGACAGCGCGGGGGCACGCGGGGGGGCGTGCGGCGGCGCGCATGCACGGCGGCGGCACGGGGGGCGTGTGGCGGCGCGCGCGCACAGCGGCGGCGCGGGGGGCGTGTGGTGGCACGCGTGCGCACGGTGGCGGCGCGGGAGGGGCGTGCAGCGGCACGGGGGGCATGCGGCGGCGCGCGCGTGCATGGCGGCCGCCGTGCACGCGCGCGCCGCCGCTTCTGGGTGGTGTGGCGACACACCACGCTGTGTGTGGCGACACACTTTTGTGTCGCGACACACAGTTTGGAAAGCTCTGGCTTAGAGACTCATAGGGTTCTAGGCTACCGCCACCTGCTGTGGACTCTGCTTTACTTATTCACTTCTTTAGGATACACTTTGGACCAGGGCTTGCCCTCCATCACTTGGTGTTGGCTGTTGGTCTGCTTCAGACAGCTGTGGCTGTTTGTATTATACTGACCTTGGCCACTAGGCAGCAACTACTTGCCTTTGCTTCCAGATAAGCTGCTCCTTTATCCTCCAAACATCTGTCTCAAATTTTCTGTTCCCAGTTCTCCAAACTTCCAATGTTTCTCCAACTCTACAGCCACACATATTGAGCTTTCTGATTTTATGTTCTGGTCAGTTAAAGGTAAAGGTTCCCCCTGCACATTTGTGCAGTCGTGTCCAACTCTAGGGTCCAGTGCTCATCTCCGTTTGTTAGCCGAAGAGCCAGCGCTGTCCGAAGATGCTAGGTGGACCTAAATGTGGGTTCCTTTTTAAGAAGTAAGTAGGTGTGTTCACCCTGTTAGCCCTGGTAGGCAATCCATGTCAGTCTGTACACTATAACAGATATGTTCCAATAAGGGAACTTGGCCCTGCTTGGCCTGACCATTCCTTCCCCAGTAGTTCATGGCTGCCCTGAATGCATTGTGGAAGGGGGCTGTGCTGCCTCAACCTCTCCCCATTTTGGGAAAGGAGGGAATGTCTGTAATTGGGCCACACTGTGGGCTTCCTAGTACCTTAGGGAGAGCACATTGGGGGTTTTTTTGGAGGGGAGATATCTCTGGTTGGACCATGCCATCCTTCAACTTAGCCTCAACCACTACAAAGCTTTTGTGAAAAGGAAAGGTGGCTGGAGCACTTTATCCTACCCAAGTTTCCCACCAGCCTAGTAGACTTGGGGGGTGATCTCACTAGCCAAAATGTGGCTGGAGTGTCTGTGGTTCAGGACTCAACTTGGGGATCCACTGGCTCAAATATGCACATAGACATACTCAAATATGTACTTCCATTCTGAAAGTCATCTTTAAGGCCAAACTACAGTATGGGAAGTAAGGTTGTATTCAGTTTCTAATAGGAAGAGATGTGATCCTGGAAGTAAACGCAAGTACTTTAATGCATTGCAAAAAAGCACTGTACTTGCAGCCCACGGGGATTATGGTACATAGAGCCATACCATAGACATACCATAGAGCCCTCCCTATTGAACACGTTCTGACCTTCGGTGTATTTTATACTATTTATTTTATTTATAATGTTTGTGAGAGTGCAATGTTGTTTTATATGGTTTTAACTGATGATTTTACTGTAAACCGCCCAGAGTCCCCCTTTTTGGGGGAGATGGGCAGTGATATGAATATAAACAAACAAACAAACAAACAAACAAATAAATACATACATACATACATACATACATACATAATAAAAATTACCTTTAAAGCCCTGAATGGCACAGAGTTAGGTTATTTCTGGGTCTGCCTCTACCTGAGGGTATCTGCCCATCCCACTAGGTTAAAAAGAGTTGGCATGCTCCAGGACCCTTCCTGGAGATGTCATCTGGCAAGGTCTAGGAGACATACCTTCTGTGTAGTTGTCCCAGTCCTATGAAAGGAGCCCCTACCCTTTTAGTCTTCCAGAAAGCTGTGAAGTGCTGGCTGTTCCTCCAAGCACTGGGCTAGGGTGGCTGAGCCCAGCAGACATATAGCTGGAGTGGTGTTATTATGATGCAGTGGGGCAAAGTTTGATGTTGGTTTATTTTTATGTGTTTATTGCTATTGTTATAAGCCATCCAGGATTATTGTATATAAGATGGGTGGCTATGTAAGTCCAATAAATAAATAAATAAAGTTCCGAAGCATCTCTTCTGAATGGAATCCAAAGCATTGCATAGTCCTAATGGGAGATGATAGATAGATGATAGATAGATGATGATCTAAACAGAAAGGCACATAAACAGAAATAAGTAGAGTCAGACAAATCCCCAGACTATATTTTTAAAAAGAAAAATACTCCATCAAAATTACTAGTTTCTACCTAAATAGAGAATTGAATGCAGCTATAATCAGAGCAAAGATGATAATAAAACTAGAGTCTTTCAAACTAGAGTCCCTCCTTGAGGGGGAGATGGGAGGTTATAGAAATTTAATAATAAATAAATAAATAAATAAATAAATAAATAAATAAATAAATAAATAATGATAGATAGATAGATAGATAGATAGATAGATAGATAGATTGATAGAGATGAGAGAGAGAGAGAGAGAGAGAGAGAGAGAGAGAGAGAGAGAGAGAGAGAGAGAGAGAGAGAGAGATTGCAAGGTATATCCATGTTGCTTCTTATTCCATTTTTTTCTTTTTTGCTATTTCATTTTTCCCCTTTTTTGTACATCTCTTACTTTAAAAAGAAATCTTTAAAAATTGTGGTGCTGTCATTGGTGTAAACAATAGTAACATATTGTAATGTAATGTATGTTTTCCAACCCATTTCTTTCATGCCAATAAAACTGGTGGCACATAAACAGAAATAAGTAGAGTCAGACAAATCCCCAGACTATATTTTTAAAAAGAAAAATACTCCATCAAAATTACTAGTTTCTACCTAAACAGAGAATTGAATGCAGCTATAATCAGAGCAAAGATGATAATAAAACTAGAGTCTTTCAAACAGTATATAAGTAGGAAAAAGCACAGCATACATTTCAACTGTGGAGAAATTGGCAAATGTTGTTATAATGGTCAAGTTTCCAGTTTTACATTGCCAGTCTTTTAGTACAACAAAAATTAGGAATCTAACAACCAGAGATAAAAAATGAACCACAGGTAACTATCTTAATTGATGATGGTGGTGGTGATGGTGATGATGATGATGATGATGATGATGACGACTATTTTGTCTTACTACCTTATGCCTAAAAATGACTCTTAGGAAGAATGATAGCAAATTACTTGAATAAAACAGAGCTTTTGATTTTTCAGATAAAAATCTTCTTTAAGTTGAGCTCGGCCCTAGAATTCCATGGACATGTCCATTTACTTTCCACTGCAACTCCCTTATTCCAAGATGTTTTTCCAACTGTCCAGTCTAGACATCATTTGGGCTGTGGACACTTGAAAAATAATTCAGAAGTGCTTCAGACCTTGCTTGAGGACAGTGTTCCTCTGTTCTTTAAAGCAGCCCCTTTTTTTTTGTTCAGGCTTCTTCAAGAATCTGAAAAATGATGCTGTGTCTTTAAGACACTGATCCTTTCAAATTAATGTAATTCTGAAAACTGCGACCTCTATTTTCCCTTGGCTAGGGCAGAAGTCTGAAAAAAGAAAGGCTGCTTAAGAAAATAGCAGAAAGGTGCTGTGCTCATTCAAGGTTCAAAGTACTTCTTCCAAATCATGTTTGAAAATTTGTATAGCCCTTGTCTTCAGCCCTGGTATTTGTTGGAAGTCTCCTATTCAAGAGAGGTCTGATCTCAAAGGTGTATTAATAGTGCAAATGGAAGGAAGGAAGACACCTTGAGGCCTGTAAGGATAGACAGAGCAAGATTCAGTCACTGAGTCTTTTGCACCCTAGCAGAAGCCACTGCTTGAAAGCCAGGCATGGCTCTAGGTCCTAGCCAGTGTGGGAAAGGAAAAGACTGTTAATCAGATGAATGGGCTTGGTTGCTGTGCAGTGGGATATTTATCTTGGGTTTAAGCAAGGTGAGAGTAGCTTTGGAGCAAAGTAAGGCATAGGGAGAAACGCTTCTCTGCTGCCACTTTCACTTCCAAGTCAGCCATCACCTCAGTCAAAAACAGCAGGGTCATCAGCACCTCCTCTCCCTCCTGTCCTATACTACAGGTAGGGGAGATCCTTGTAGGGCTCAGGCCCACTGTTGAGGGAGGGAGAAATAGCCATATGACCCTCTTTCCTTTCTCCCATCTGTCCTCAATTGCTACAGCCATGCTCAAGGGCCCCTTTTAGAAGTTTCCTTTGAGGCCCAGAGAGATCTACATGTACCTTGCCCAACCCGGCTTAGCCTCCCAGCCCAATACAGTTGCCCAGGTGTTGTTACCTGCAATTAAGTATTGTTCCCTTATGGAACAGGATAAAATTGCAAATTAAAACAAAAAACCCCAAAAACTGCTACCATTTTCAATACACTAACTTCAACCAGAAGTAGACAAAATGACAGCAGTGATTATGCTTTACAGATTTAAATAGAACGTGCTTGGATATTCTGCTCCATAATTTCAAACCTACAATAGGTTCCACTCTATTGTCATGTTGCCATCTTTGCTCTGAGTGAATCAAAGCTTAGTAGGTGATAGCATTGGTTCATCAAAGCTCCATTA
This sequence comes from Charina bottae, assembly GCA_023362775.1. Lineage (NCBI taxonomy): Eukaryota > Metazoa > Chordata > Lepidosauria > Squamata > Charinaidae > Charina > Charina bottae. Next base: position 12,064,753 of record JALMGJ010000005.1, read on the forward strand.
ATCCAATGTGATTATTTACCAACCAGTGGCAACCCAGGGTCTTATTCATATGCTGTGATTCAAGTACTAAAGGCTAACTATAGGCACTTCATTTTGAAAATGCCAGCCATTAAAGGTGACATTTATCCTGAGGTTAGTTAAAACCCTGTCATGTTTTTCATTGCCTGTGCTTCCCCAGCATGCCCTCGTTTGGCATTTTCTGAAAGATCCATTGTTTCCACAATCAAACATCACTACAAACTCTTTGTATGCACAGTGCCCTTCCATTTGAGAGTACAATGTGCAGTCGGCATCTCCAAAGTAGCAAACTTTAGAACAAATGCTGTAAGAGCGTCCTCTGAGATTTTATGGTTTGATCTGAGTTGCATTTTGTTTGCTGTCAATTAACACCATTTCCCAACCCCCTGGAAGCTGTTAAAATGGAAAAAACATTGTTGGTCTCTCTTTCTCTCATCCCCACTGCCCACCTTCCTAACTTTGATGGACTTCATTCAGTAAAGTTGTCCTTATAGGATAACAGCACTGGTAGATGACACTTCACCACTTTGGAATTACATGACTATATTAATGTCAGTGAAATATGCCAACCTGTCAAGCTATTTCAATAAATCCTTCATAGCAACATTAGAAATGACAAAATGCAGAATAAGAGTTTCCCCATGCAGAGAAAGCTGTTTTGGCTCCCTGTCAAAGGTTTCATTTTTATGGAAGCAATGCAGCTGGAGGTGTTCTTTGTGTGATAATATTATTAGGGAAACTGTCACCATTTCTTGACTGTTCCCATTTCCAACATATATATACACAGAAAGACAACCATGAGTTAATTCTCCAGAAGGCTTCAATAAGAAGGAAAATAACATTTCATATGGTTCCTGAGATACCATCCAAGAGCCCATAATGTTATTTGGATTTCCTCATCTTAGAATGAATTTCTTTTCCTTCCCAATCTAGCCTACAGCTAGAATGTCATGGAATGTCATGGTGGTCTCATTTCCAATGTTTAAGCATGTCTGACTGACAAAATTAAACCAGATTTTATCCCAGCATAGACTCAGACTCAATGGAAGACGTAAGCATAAGTTTCCACTGCAGTCTACATCAAAATCCTGAAAATTGGAAAGGTGGATATGAGTGCAGTAGACTCTGAGTATTTCATATTTTGTATCCTAATCCCTTGAAACAAAGATTATGTCATTGTTATAGTAATGCATTCAAAAAAAAAAAGGCAGCAATTTATTGACCTTATATGACTGCTGAGAAAACCAAGGTGTATTGTTATTGTTTCTTGTCCTTTTGTTTTTGTGGTAAACCTTTGGAGATCAGCACCCCCACTGTAATTTTAGTGCATCATTTTTCAACTGGGATATGCACAACTGCAACAGAAGTTGGAGCTCAGATGATGGAAGTGTCAGTTTCTCAAACTCTGATCTATTGCGTAGAAGCACAGCAGGCAGTTGATAAAAGTGGTCTGTCAGAACAAGATTGATGAGAAGGCATTTCATTTCAAACTTTTTTCATTCCCTAATGATGAGAGACACAAAACATAGAGGATACGTTCCCGGAATTTGCTAGGTGTTTTAACTTCTTCTTTCTCCTAGTTTGGTGCATTCTAGGATATGATGCCTTCGCTGTGCTCTACTACGGTAAGGAACAAAAAAGAGGAGTCCTGACTTGGTCATCCCCATTATGGAACACCCTGCCTTAAGAGGTTCTGCTAGTGCCAAACTTGGTTCACCCAAATCTACAAATAAACGAATAAACAAAATAAGTGTTGCTTTTGGTTGTACCATTTCTCTACTTTATATTCATTGTATTCCATTTGGTATCAACTCAGATAGATTATAAATCATCCAGCAAACCTTCCAGGCTAGGCACGGGTCCTCAGCAATATGGAGGTTCCATGTTTATATCACAATACTAGTTCAGGAACTTTCCAGCTAAATTTGGGAAGCTTTCATTTTAGGGACCAGTGGTGTTTACATATGGGGGAAGAAATAAGGGAAAGAAAACTGTTTACTTTTTTAGATGTCCCCTGTGCCAGAGATTATTGGCAATTCCAGTAGCAAGCAGTTCTGTTATTTATTTTGAGGCTATAATTCAATTAATACGAAAAAGAACAGAACAAACCAAACTTCGACTGCTCTAATTGCTAGGAAACTAATTGATTATACTTGAGAAATGATATGTTCTGGACAGACTAATTTATCCCTCCAGCTACATACTACATCATTAAAGTCCTCTCTGATTTTCAGTTGTAAAACTTAATGTAATATGTGGCTCATTGTGTTATTTAAATTGGAAATCAGATTATTGCCATTCAAAAACTTTGATCATTTACCTTTCTATTATTCAGAGTCACCTGTGGAAAGCGAAAAAAAAGTTAATGAAATCAACAGATTAATTACTGTACCTGCATCTTACAAGTGAAAATGGTAATGTAGTTCATTATTTTCCCCTTTTCATTTTCTTTATAAGAGATTATGGAAGATTCGGTTCTTTCCCTAACAACCACAACAACAGAAACAAATAATACTTGAAATATAGACATAAAACAATTCAACCAACTGTCAGAGGAATATGACAAGGCTTAAATCCCTGCTGGCTGCAAACTTTCTAGAAGCAGAAGGGTTTTTCTGCTTGTAGATAGTATTATAAGGCTACAAGGAGGAATATCCTGAAACCAGCTTATTTAAATGTTTCATATATCTGAGGATGTAGCCCAGTCTTAAGCCTTGTCCTCACTTACACCTAACCTCAATGTAATTTTGCCCTGGCAACTTCTGTTTTTTATGGCCTGTCCCCACGATGTTTTTTTTTAAATCTCATCCCCAGCCCAAGTCATCCTTAATTTTACCAGAGTTAAAGTAGTATATTCTCCCTTGTTCCAATAATCTGGTAGGCTCTGTCACCCATTCCCATGGTGGCAATGACTGGAAGCTGAGACGATAAAGGCAGAATAGGGATCAGCAATAGAGACAGACAATTCATAGTTTTCTTCCAATTCAAGGATGGCTGGATCCAACTGACCCTCATCCTGACTAGACATTGTAGGAGGAGAGCTGTGTTACTCTATGGTGGCAATAAATCAGAAGTCTGGTAGCACCTTTTCCAACCAACAAATTTTATTAAAAACCCTAAGCTTTCATGAGCTGTAGCTCACTTCATCAGATACATTTGATGTTGCATCAGACTCCTGATTTTTTCACCCTGTCTAGTTTACCTTCTGCTGCCATCTCCTATTTTAGCATTACCAAGATTGGGATTCTTGATGTAGGAGGAAGAATCTGACTCCCTCTGACTTCAGGAAATCTTATTTTTCCTGAAACACTGTCCTACAGAGTTGTGCCTGAGACTGTGGTTGTGAACTCACTTCCTTGGGACAGCCTGGCTGGCCAAGCAATACAGTCAAAGTCCTGACTGAGTGCCTGGAGGCTGTCCAGGTCTGCATGGGGAGGAACTGATTCAGTTTCAGATCCTGACAAGACCAAATGGTATTCTTTGTTTGACCCCTCTGCTTCCAGGGAGCCCCCATCTTTAGTCTTTAATGCGGTTGCACTTCCCCATGCAAGACTGGTGCACGGTCTCACAGTCCTCTTGGACTCTCAGCTCCTGCTCAACAATCAGGTGGAAACTGTGGCTGAGAAGTCATTTGAACCCATTCCTGGGCCAGGAGGCACTTCAGTTACTCACTCACTTCATGATTGGATTACTTTAATGGGTTCCACTTGAGGCTGCCTTTGAAGACCATCCAGAAGGTACAACTGGGCTATATTGTGGTGGCAAGGGTAGTATCATGGGGGGCTCGGGTTTGGAGTCCATGCTGGGCTCAGAGTCAGAGTCAGATGACAAGGATGGGCAGCCAGCCTCTGACGTAGAGATGGAGGGCGAGCAGACAGCTCTAGATAAACGGCCGCCTGAGCAGTCAGAGGAGGCAGGGCTGGCCAGCGAGCAGCATGCACAGGCGCCGCTGATTAGTGAGGACGAAGACTCGGAGCTGCCGCCCCCTCCCAGTGCTTGAGAAAGGAGAGCAGAAAGGAGAGAGGAACAGTGGAGGTCAGCGAGGCTACAGTTGAGAAAGTAGCCTCGCCCTCCTAAATAAGCTCCACCCGGGTCTGCCTCTATAAAAAGGGAGCTGCAAGCCCAGACCATTCATTGGGGACAACCGTCTGCTTACCGGACTCCATGTGCCTGGATTCCTGATCGGGAAACCTCGTGACCTGACTCTTGACTCTTGGACTCGCTTGACTAATTGTGTTTTGAATGTGAAACTCCCTTACGGCAAGCTCGTGTGACTTTTGGGGCTTGTTTTTGTAGAGAGTGTGCATTTGTGCTCACACTCCCTTGCCGCCTGTTCGTTACCTCACAAGTTTACCTCACAAGTTTCTCAGCAAAGTTTACCTCACAAGTTTACCTCACAAGTTTCTCAGTAAAGTTTTACAACTGCCTCCCTGGTGTATTGTATGTGATTGGGCTGGGACAGGACAGGTAATGATGGGGTGCCATATAATGCATGCATCACCCCACTGCTTCATGAGCTGTGCTAGTTACCAGTTGACTTCCACATGCAAATCAAGGGGCTAGTTATCACATATAAAGCCCTTCAAGGCATAGAGACTGGCTATCTGAGGGCCTACCTACCTCCAGTTCTCTCTGCCCATCCAGTTTGGTCCAGTGGACAGGGTGCATTCCAGGTCCAACTAATTAAACAATGTAATCTTGTGGGACTCAGGAAGTATGCCCTCAACAAAAATAAATTTGTTCCTCCCAGTGCGCCAGAGTTTTCCCTCAAATCCCACTTCTCTATGTGGAATTCGGCCATCATGTCTTTCCAGATAGTCTATAGTGGTTCAGTGAGGCTTGAAAGAGATTAGTACAATTTTTGTTGTTTATTCGTTCAGTCGCTTCCGACTCTTCGTGACTTCATGGACCAGCCCACGTCAGAGCTTCCTGTCGGCCGTCGACATCCCCAGCTCCCCCACGGTCAAGTCCATCACCTCCAGAATATCATCCATCCATCTTGCCCTTGGTCGGCCCCTCTTCCTTTTGCCTTCCACTTTCCCTAACATCAGCATCTTCTCCAGGGTATCCTGTCTTCTCATTATGTGGCCAAAGTACTTCAGTTTTGCTTTTAATATCATTCCCTCAAGTGAGCAGTCTGGCTTTATTTCCTGGAGTATGGACTGGTTTGATCTTCTTGCAGTCCAAGGCACTCTCAGAATTTTCCTCCAACACCACAGTTCAAAAGCATCTATCATCCTTCGCTCAGCCTTCCTTATGGTCCAGCTCTCACAGCCATAGGTTACTACAGTGAATACCATTGCTTTAACTATGCGGACCTTTGTTATCAGTGTGATGTCTCTGCTCTTAACTATTTTATCAAGATTTGCCATTGCTCTCCTCCCAAGAAGTAGACGTCTTCTGATTTCCTGGCTGCAGTCAGCGTCTGCAGTAATCTTTGCACCTAGAAATACAAAGTCTGTCACTGCCTCCACTTTTTCTCCATCTATTTGCCAGTTATCAATCAAGCTGGTTGCCATAATCTTGGTTTTTTTGAGGTTTAACTGCAACCCAGCTTTTGCACTTTCCTCTTTCACCTTCATCATAAGGCTCCTCAGCTCCTCCTCGCTTTCAGCCATCAAAGTGGTATCATCTGCATATCTGAGATTGTTAATGTTTCTTCCAGCGATTTTAACTCCAGCCTTGGATTCCTCAAGCCCAGCATGTCGCATGATGTGTTCTGCGTACAGGTTGAATAGGTAGGGTGAGAGTATACAACCCCGCCGTACTCCTTTCCCAATCTTAAACCAGTCCGTTGTTCCGTGCTCTGTTCTTACCGTTGCTACTTGGTCACTATACAGATTCCTCAGGAGGCAGACAAGATGACTTGGTATCCCCATACCACCAAGAACTTGACACAATTTGTTATGATCCACACAGTCAAAGGCCTTAGAATAGTCAATAAAACAAAAATAGATGTTTATCTGAAACTCCCTGGCTTTCTCCATTATCCAGCGGATATTGGCAATTTGGTCTCTAGTTCCTCTGCCTTTTCTAAACCCAGCTTGTACATCTGGCAATTCTCGCTCCATGAATTGCTGGAGTCTACCTTGCAAGATCTTGAGCATTACCTTACTGGCATGTGAAATAAGTGCCACTGTTCGATAGTTTGAACATTCTTTAGTGCTTCCCTTTTTTGGTATGGGGATATAAGTTGATTTTTTCCAATCTGATGGCCATTCTTGTGTTTTCCAAATTTGCTGGCATATGGCATGCATCACCTTGACAGCATCATCTTGCAAGATTTTAAAGAGTTCAGCTGGGATACCGTCCTCTCCTGCTGCCTTCTTATTAGCAATGCTTCTTAAGGCCCATTCAACCTCACTCTTCAGGATGTCTGGCTCTAACTCACTGACCACACCATCAAAGCTATCTCCAATATTATTATCCAGATACAGATCTGCCGTATATTCTTGCCACCTTTTCTTGATCTCTTCTGCTTCTGTTAGGTCCTTACCATCTTTGTTTTTGATGATACCCATTTTTGCCTGGAATTTACCTCCGATGTTTCTAATTTTCTGGAAGAGGTCTCTTGTCCTTCCTATTCTATTGTCTTCTTCCACTTCCGCACATTGCTTGTTTAAAAATAATTCCTTATCTCTTCTGGCTAAGCTCTGGAATTTTGCATTTAATTGGGCATATCTCCCCCTATCACTGTTGCCTTTTCTTTCCTTCTTTCTTGGGCTACTTCCACTGTCTCATCAAACAGCCATCTTGCCTTCTTGGTTTTCTTTTTCTTTGGGACGTTTTTTGTTGCCACCTCCTGAACAATGTTGCGAACTTCTGTCCATAGTTCTTCTGGGACCCTATCTACTAAATCTAGTCCCTTAAATCTATTCTTCACCTCCACTGCATATTCCTTAGGAATATTAGTGAGCTCATATCTAACTGATCTGTGGGTCTTCCCTATTCTCTTTAGTCTGATTCTAAATTTTGCAATAAGAAGTTCGTGATCTGAACTACAGTCAGCTCCAGGTCTTGCTTTTACCGACTGTATAGATGTCCGCCACCTTTGGCTGCAAAGGATGTAGTCAATCTGATTTCGGTGTTGACCATCTGGTGAAGTCCATGTATAAAGTCATCTTTTAGGTTGTTGGAAGAGAGTGTTTGTTATGCACAGTGAGTTGTCTTGGCAAAATTCTATCAGCCTATGTCCTGCTTCACTTTGTTCTCCCAGACCATGCTTGCCTGTAATTCCAGGTGTCGTTTGACTACCCACCTTAGCATTCCAGTCTCCTGTAATGAAAATAATATCTCTTTTTGGTGTATTCTCCAGTAGGTGCTGCAGATCCTCATAGAACTGATCTACTTCTGCTTCTTCAGCATCTGTGGTTGGGGCATAGATTTGGATCACTGTGATGTTAAATGGCTTACCCTGAATTCAAATTGAGATCATTCTATCGTTTTTTGGATTGTATCCAAGCACTGCTTTAGCCACTTTATTATTAATTATGAAGGCTACCCCATTTCTTCTGTGGTCCTCTTGTCCACAGTAGTAGATCTGGTGGTCATCTGATGTGAAGTGGCCCATTCCAGTCCATTTCAGTTCACTGACACCCAAAATGTCTTTATTTAATCTTGACATCTCACCAATAACCACATCCAATTTGCCCTGGCTCATAGATCTTACATTCCAGGTTCCTATGGTGTGTTGATCTTTAGAACATTGGATTCGTCGTTCACCACCAGCACCGTCGGCCGCTAGCCGTCCTTTCGGCTTTGAGCTAGCTGCGTCATCACATCTGGGGCTAGTTGAACGTATCCTCTGTTCCTCCCCAGTAGCATTTTGACCATCTTCCGACCAGGGAGTCCCATCTTCCGATGGTATACCGACATATCTCTGGTTGTACTGATCCATTTAGTTTTCACGGCAAGAATACTGCGGTGGGTTGCCATTACCTTCCCCAGGGATCGTATTTAGCCTGAGCTCTCTGCCACGACCTTCCCGTCTTGGGTGTCCCTTCACGGTTTAGCTCATGGTTTCATTGAGGTGCTCAAGCTCCAGCACCACGACAAGGTAACGATCTCATTTGCTGGAGGATTAGTACAATATCTCTACAGATATCCTAGCTCTTATATTTTCATGCCATCAAGGAGCTTTTTTTAAAAAAAGGGATTTCCTTGGAACATAGTTTGAGAAATACTACTATATCCTCTGATAATATTTTATGCGTAATCTAAAATCATATTTAACATAGTATTTCCATGTCATGCTTTCTTACACCCTGGTCAAATGCTCATTTATCTATCGCCTCCCCTCAGCTTTCAGATGCTCTGAAAAATATCTCATTCAAACACAATGAGATTCTCAGTGATTTTCAAGACATTAGCTCCCATCAGCTGGGCTATTAGTCAGCCATTTATCTAACAAAGAGAGGTTGGCCCACAGCCACAATAGCAATTTAAGTAACATAGAGACTTCATATATGAAGTCTAATGATAAATTTATAGCAATGAATTCCACAATCTAATCCTAATCCATCTGTTTCATTCTATTCATTAATTGTTGTAACCCGCCCAGAGTCCCTTGCATGGGAGATGGGCGGGGAATAAATTGAACAAATAAATAAATAATAAATAATAAATTCAGTAGGACTTGATTCTAGATCAGAAGTGTAGAACCTTTGGCAGCCATCGAGAGAGAGAGAGAGAGACAGAGAGAGACAGAGAGAGACAGAGAGAGACAGAGAGAGACAGAGACAGACAGACAATTTCCTCCAAAAGCTGCAGGGAGCATTGTGCAAAACAGTAACACTGCAGAGGAGACATGGCCAAACTTTTGGTTTGGTTTGTGGAAGCTTCAAGAAAGCACAATAAGTGTGTCAAGCTTCTACTAAACTTATCACAGCTATTTAATGTATCATTCAACACTGAAAGACATTTGCTTCATTGTTCAGATATCTGAATGGTAGAACTGGATAGTCTGATGAATATAAAATATCAGCGAATACTGCTTTTTTAATTTCTTTCTGTTACGTACCTGCTGAGAATTTATCAAACTTCAGAGAAGTCCATGTACACGCATCTTGTGAGGGCAAATAAGTTACATATTACCATATAAATCTACTGTTTTTAGAAACTCATTATGTTGCTAATCTCATCATTACTCAGCTTCTAATAAGTGGAATATTATTCCTAACATTCCTTACATAGAACAGGAATGGTAACAATCAAATGCTTCCTTGTTTTCATTGTTGTTGGTATCTTTACAGAGTCAATATAAAAAAACTGGAAAGGTAATTTTAATTAATAAGTAAACATGGATACATAATTTGTAGCAATTTGCAGTGTATATTTTCCAATTTATAGGTCCTTGCTATAAAAAGGAATTGAAAGCTCCAGCAGGAGGAATTAAGGATATGATGATCAACCTCGTACTGTTTTGCCACACTTGTTACCCATGCAGAAAAGTTGTTCCTCCTGCCAACAGCTTCTGTCCTAGGAAAAAAAAATTAATATTCATTATAGCTGCCATAGCTGTCTACCAAAATTAATCAGTGCATCATAATTAGCTAGAGCCTTGCACATTTTTAGCAGACATCTTAATCATTCTTCGAAAGTGATCAAAATAATTTAGAAAATGGGAAAGGAGATACCCACTAAGCTTTTTATAGGAAAGAGATTACTTTTTGGAATACAGAGGCTGCTCAGATTCCTGAATTTCAAAAGCCACAACCCAAAACTCTGTCACAATCTAGAATGAATGAGAAACAGGATGATGCTATCCAGAAAGAGGGTAAGATGGCCGTAAGCTGAATGATCATGTTGCACCAGGCAGAAAGATCAATCATATTATACCTATTGCTTGATTTTTTTTAAGCAAAAGGGCATGATCCACCAATATGGATTCTGTTGAAGCATGTTTGTAGTAATACACAGGTAATAACTGAGCCAGAAGCATCTACCCAGTCTAATATTTATCTTATTACCCAGTCTAATTACTTATCTTTTTATTGTAAACCGCCCAGAGTCCCCCCTTTGGGGGGAGATGGACAGTGGCAAAATTTAATAAATAAATAAATAAATAAATAATAAATAATGCCCAGCTGGCAAAGGAGAGGGGGAAAATGAGTTTTATCTCAGTGATGATAGGAAATTCCAATTTTAGGTGTTGCATCAGTCCAACAGAGGCAATTGGGATACTAATTTAAAATGGTATCTTTGCCTTTTTATTTAAAAACACCCAATCCTACCCTAGCCTGGTCCCTAACTCCCCATCTTTATCTGCCTTTGGAAGGGCATGTGCAGAAAACACACATCAGCTTTCCTTATGTGTCTGAACTCCTTTAGAGTTCTTTTGCACTTAAAGCTGATCACTTGCTTTTTTATAGGGATGGCTTGAATCCAAATAGGCTAGTCCTGACATGAACTGCTATGTGGGTGGTTAGTGGAACCAGAACTGGTCCTTTCCATCTTGGCTGGAAGGCATGCTTTCACTTGAAGAGTTTAATGTAGATCCAATCCCCAGGCTTGAGGACATGTACCAGTCTGGAACTAATGGCAAACACTCTCTCATCTTGGCATGAAAGGCCTAAACAGCAGCTGTCAGGGCATGGCAGTAGTCCATAGTGAAGTCATCAAAAAGCTGCACATCCATGTAGGGAGATGTCAGCTGCAGTAGTAAATCCTGGAGAAAAAAATCATTTTGTCAATCAACAATTTCACCTTGGAATCAGGGGCACTTAGCATCCATCAGGTGATATGATAGACCTAAGTGTGCAGGAGGCAACTTTGAGAATGCCATGAATACTTTTCCAATTCAAAGGCAGCATTCTGAAGAGACACCAAATCCACAGTACCCGGGACTGGTGTTTGCCTGATTTGAAGACATTTACATTAGCAGAGGACTGTTCAGAAAGGGCTGAACACTTGACAGAAACATCTCCCAGTGCATTTTTGGTACTAATGACATCAGAAATAGTCTGGTGAGCAGTACACTTTATGACAGATCACAGGGGAGAAATAAAAAGTTCAGGAGACTTTTTACTAAAGGCACATGCTCAGTAGGTAAACTTGAAAAACCTAGAAGCCCTTTAAGTTTCCATAAAGCTCCAAAATCATGCAAAACTCCAAAAATATATTGGGAATCTGTGTAGATATTAGCAGATTTCCCTTTGGCTACTTTATAGGCACATGTCTGTCATCTGCACAAAAAAAGAGGAAGGCAGAGTAGCAAATCCAAGAGTTTCAAAAAGGGTGCAATAACTACATTTCAAATTACCTTATAAGTCTCACAAGCAGGAGCAATCCACTAAGAGAACAGGATCAGGGTTGGTTAGAGGAGTTTCAGAAAGATCAAGAAGTGGTTTAGTCTATCAGGTGTTAGATACCAATGATACATCACCTTATAAAAGTTCTCTTTTAAGTTATAATTGAAGGTAAATTTCAAACCTTTATTCCACATATTTTCCCATTGTTCAAGCATATTATATCCAAAATTCTATCAAAAATGTATAATGGTGTAACTAATGTTTGTTGGAAGTGTTTACAGGGAGAAGGAACTTTTTATCATCTCTGGTGGACCTGTGAGAAAGCCAAAAAAAATTGGGATCAAATATGTATTATTATTCAAAAGATTTTAAAAGTGAATATACAAAAAAAGCTGGAACTGTTCCTGTTGGGTTTGATGGAGAAGGAGCTGGAGAAACAATATGGAGTTTTGCTTTTATATATGATCACAGCTGCAAGACTTCTATATGCACAGAGATGGAAAGATCCACAGATACCTACGGTTGAAGATTGGATTGTTAAATTAATGGATCTGGCCCAGATGGCTAAGACAGCATTAATTAGAGAACATTCAGTTTCTGGATTTTTATCTGTTTGACAACCACTTCTGGAGTACTTGCTTGTAGTAGAAAAAAATGATAGAAATAGAAATAATGTTACTATGGTTTAATAGTAACTTGGATTTAGAGACCTCGTGTCCTTTTGGGTAGGCTGCTAAAACAGATAGGCTGCATCAGTCTGGCAAGCTTCCAGAGAAGGGACAATCAGGAGTCCATCAACATATTAAATTTGAGTTAAAAAGAGGCAGAAAAGACAAGATCAGACAAATCATCTTGTAAAGCTTGAGAGAAGAAAGATGGAGATTTTGTGTCCTCCTGGGTTGCTATGCTATGTATATGGCTTCCCTATAGGTAAAGGTGAAAAAAAATCCTGACTATCAGGATAAATAGGAACAGGGAAAAAGCAATGATCAATGACTGAAAAGCATATAGAGCAGGGGTGGGGAACCTTTTTTCTGCTAAGGGCCATTTGGATATTTATAACTGGAGACCGGGGGGGTGGGGGGCGGGGGGCGGGGTTTCTGGGATTTCCATGGACCGGGGGTCGGAGTTTGTGGGCAGGAGCCAATCACAAGCACTGGGGGGTGTGGTTTGTGGGTGGGAGCCAATTGCATAAAAGGGGCGGAGTTTGTGGGCAGGACCCCACGGGCCTTAGGCGGGAGCCCCGCGGGTCGTATACGACCCGCAGGCCTGACGTTGCCCACCCCTGATATAGAGAGATGTTGACTGCTTGATTGATTATGTGTAATGGCATGTGGCATGAGAGACGGGGAAGAGCCACAGGAAGGGCAATCTTTGCATAAGCAGCAGCTTAGCCCGCAGAAGGAATGTCGGCATGGCAAATCTCAGAAGGGACCCTCCCTAGTTTCTTGGGCTGTAAAGGCGATGGGGGAGAGATGTACTTTCAGACTTGCAAGATTCTGTTAATGTAGCCTTACAATAAAGTGGAGCTAATACTTCTGGATGTGCTTCTAGTCTGGACTACCTCAGAAGGTTGATGTTATGTGCCATCAAGTCGTTTTTTACTCCTAATGACCACATAGACAGAGGGATGTTGGCCAGACTAGAATTAGGGTTTGGAACCATGGGAAAGGTGGGCAGCATAACTCTTCACTATTTCTTTTGTATAAATTTATTAAAAGTTTTACAAAGAGCATAAAAGCTAACACAAACTAATAAAGAATAGAAGAAACAGAAAAAGAAAGAAGAAATTAAAAGTGCAGAAAGAATAAAAAGAAACAGAAAGAAGAAGCAGCTTCCAATTTCCTTAGCAGCAAATATAAGTACAATTACAAAATTATCTCTTATTCTATGATTACCAAAAAAAAAGCTCACTTTTTTCTATTATCCAATTTTTTTTCTAATCATCAAAACCACAAACCATAAGTGCATTTTTTCCCATTTCATGAAAAAAGTCTATAAGGGGTTTCCAGTCAGCCATAAATATATTGTTTTTTTTCTCTGATCAAAGAAGATAATTTAGCCATCTCTGCAAGTTCCATCAAGTTCACCAACCATTCCTCCTTTGTGGGTAGTGTTGAACCTTTCCACCTTTGAGCATATAATAGTCTCACCGCAGTTGTCATCAACAGAAACAAAGTCTTTGGTTTCAATTGTATTTTAACCTTTAGGATCTTCTGAATTAATATATGTATTGGTATCCAATTTTTTTTAGCTTTTTTGCATGTCCACCAAACATGATAAAATGTCCCTTCATTCTCTTCACCATTCTTAGGTCTTGCAGAAAGCACCATTTATTACTATTCCCCTTTTTGAATGGGGAGAATCAGGGTGTTGCACAGCTTCTAGAGGGTATAATTATGTCCAATTCCAAGAACCTTTTGATTACTGATTTCATTTCTTCCTCAGCTTCTGGGTTTAAGAGATATTGAGTTTTCCTGGGCAATGGCGTTGTGGGGTCAATTCACATTTTAACAAGCTGGGCTGAAGCTATGGTTTGTACTTTATTTGAATGCTTTTTATTTTTATTTTTATTTATTTATTAATCAAATTTATTTATTCATCAAATTTATCACTGCCCATCTCCCCCCAAAGGGGGACTCTGGGCTGTTTACAGAAAAATCGCAATTAAAATTCAATACAACTTACATATACAATAAATACCATAAAAATATAAATAGAATAAAATCCAGAATGCTTTGCCCACAAAATGACCAAAACTCAGTTCAAAATGGAATCATCTGCAAAGTCAGGCTGGGTTTTCTCCTGGAGAAGCCTTGCCAATAGAACCTTTGCTTGTTCTTCATGCTGGGAAAGTATATCTAAATAAATTCCATCTGCTGTGCAATACATAGCAGCTCCTAATTTGCACAGCAAATCCCTTCCAAGGAGATTTACAGAAGAAGAGGAATTTAGGAGAAAAGCATGTGGCTGAGAAATTGGTCCTATAGAGACAATGAGCAGTTCAGGATAAATTGATTAGAGATTTCAACTGTATGTACTGTACCTATAGTGGCAACGTGGAAGACCATTGTATTTCGAGGAGTTTAAGTGACATATTTTGATTTTTCTCCTTCACACGAAGAACCTTACAGTTTATTTTGAATTATACTAATGTTGAGCTGGCTTGTTTTTTATTTCTGTTTGGAATGGGGGAGGGAGATAAGAGAAAACCCCAATATTTGTTTTGTTAAGCACTAGCTTATCTGTATAGCTTCCCAGGCTCTTGGAAACAGGTGCTCCAGACCCTGGGAACTATCTAGTCAAGGTCAGATCCTGCAGCCTCAGTACCATGGAAACAGGGTCACAAGGTTTTAGGGCCAGACTTCGATAAAAACCTTAGGATTACCTTTTGAGTTTGGGAGCTTCTGCACAGACCTGAGCGCTGGGTGCTGTGGAAATTGAACCACCCTAGGTTATCTCCGCTGTCCTTATTAAGGGGCTCCTGACAGCCTATGGGAGATAGGGTTTCAACTTGCTTGGTATGTTATGATTTTTCTTTCTTTATATTATTCTGTGTATGCTTCTGTTTAATCTGTCTAAATTATGTTTTTGTTTAAATCTGTTCGCTTAAGTTAATAATAAAGCTTAAAATATCTTTATCCACTGGTGTGCTTATTGTCTCTGGATCTAAAAGAACCAATTGTCTGAGCACCTGATCACTGCTTGGACACTTGGCAGAACAGTACCACAGAGAAAGACAGAGGAACATTTAGGGATTTTGACGTTCTGACTGTAGAATAAGAAGTACCCATATCTAGGAGGGAAGGGACTATTTTTCTCCTATGGTACAGTCAACAAAGGATTCAGAGGCACAAGGGATAACAGGAGCTGAGATGCTGTTACTTCCATATGTGCTGTCCTAATGAGGCACACCCTCCTTTGCAGGTTTAAATGTGATGTCTGTTATTCTTAAAGCAATTTTTCCTGCAATGCCCAGGATTCCTACAGGAATGACATAATCCTGGGGATACAGTAGAGGATGACTTGGAAAATATGGATTAAAAGTTTGTCCCAGGTTTTCTGGATCATGATTCTTAAGCAATCCATGAAATCAGTTGGGTATTCCCCTTTTTCCTAGCAAAGGAAAATGAGAAAAGGGTTGTCTTCTCAAAGCTACAGTAGCAAAAATAAAATGAAACCAAGTGAAAGACACAGAACTATGAAATTTTGACAGCACCCACTCAGCAGAGAAGATGTGGAAAGTGGTTACCTAAAGCATATGGGGCCATTCCTGGTTTAAAGTTTTATAAGCAATTGCCAGAACTTCAAACAAAACTCAAGAACAAATTAAAGCCAGGGATTTTGAAGAATCAAAATAATATGTTCAAAGTACCAAGTCTCAATTGTAAACTGAGTTTACAAACATTTTTCAAGGTGTTAATGGAGGATGCATAGCTACAGCACTACGTGCATTGCTCCTAATAGATGTGATTACTCTGGCTTGACAATAAGCTGATTGCTCTGATAGGAAACATCTTCTCATCCTTTGGTTGTTACTAGTGAAGTAATAATGTCTACTTCAAGTGGAACTCAACTCCTGGTGGTTTCACGGACATAGACATATTGTTTTCTTTGTAATGATACAGACATGGTTCACCATTGCTACCTTCTTGGATGTTCTTTTGATTTCTCAATGTAGCTTCATCCTCCCTGACAGTCTCTGATCCAGGCCCAATCCTGTTTAGCTTCAGCTTCCAAAATCAGATAAGGCTACCCAGGTACTGCCATCTGCTTTTTCTGAGGGTAGACTAAATTTTATTTTAGCAGGGAATCAGAAGGCTGCTTACACATATCTCCAACACCTATGGACCTCTTTTTAATTACTAAAACATTCAATTAACCATTTGAATTCATGCAATTTATGATAACTGTAATTTATTCTCCAACAGGATTTGATCCTTTCTCTCTGTTGTGAAGTCAATCTTCATTTTCAGTACTCCAGACTGTTCATTGCATCTCAGGAAGACTGCAGACATTCTGAATACAAATTTTCTTTCACACATAGACTTATGTACTTAAGCAAAAGGTAGAGCCACCCAACCCCTCCATCTCCAGGAGGAGAGGCTTTGTTCTTTTGGGAGTCTGCAGACAGAATTCAGGAGAAAGGAAGAAAGTATGCTGAGGTAGGGGAGAGAAGTAGAAGTCCTGAACCAATGCCTAGAGGCTGTTCGGATCTGGTGAGATACTGTAGGCTTAGATTAAATCCGATCAAGTTGGAGTTTCCAGTAATTAAGAGATACCTAGTTATTAAGAGATATCTGGGCAAGTTAGTAACATTATCTCAAGTTGTTACTTTGGATGGGCCCATATTCCCCCTGAATGAGTTGGTTTGTGAGTTGGTTTTCTTGGACTCTTCGTTCCTGTTTAAACAACAGGTGAAAAACTTCTATCAGCTCCAGGGAAGTTGCAACCCTACTTGGACCAAAATGTCCTGGGGATGGTAATCTATATCCCGATCATTGCCTGGACAACTGTAATAATAAAATATAAATATAAATATAAATATAAATATAAATATAAATATAAATATAAATATAAATATAAATATAAATATAAATATAAATAATATAAATATAAATATAAATAAATAAATAAATAAATAAATATAAAATGTAATTAAAATTACATTACAGTGTGTAATGTGCTGGGCTAGAAACCAGGAGTCCGTGAGTTCTAGTCCCACCTCAGGCATGAAAGCCGGCTGGGTGACCTTGGGCCAGTCACTCTCTCTCAGCCCAACTCACCTCATGAGGTTGTTGTTGTGGGGAAAATAGGAGGAGGAAGGAGTACTAGGTATGTTCCCCACCTTGAGTTATTTATAAAAATAATAAAGGCAGGATATAAATAATTAAAATAAAATAAAATAATAAAATAAAATAAAATAAAATAAAATAAAATAAAATAAAATAAAATAAAATAAAATAAAATAAAATAAAATAAAATAAAAAATAATAAAATAAAATAAAATAAAATAAAATAAAATAAAATAAAATAAAATAATAAAATAAATAAAATAAAATAAAATAATAAAATAAAATAAAATAAAATAAAATAAAATAAAATAAAATAAATAAAATAATAAAATAATAAAATAAAATAAAATAAAATAAAATAAAATAAAATAAAATAAAATAAAATAAAATAATAAAATAAAATAATAAAATAAAATAAAATAAAATAAAATAAAATAAAATAATAAAATAAAATAAAATAAAATAAAATAATAAAATAATAAAATAATAAAATAAAATAAAATAAAATAAAATAAATAAAATAAAATAAAATAAAATAAAATAAAATAAAATAAAATAAAATAAAATATCCTCTACTTAGGATGGCCTTTACAGACAATCTGAAAACTAACGCTGAAACAAAATGCAGTTATCAGACATATGATGGGACAACCCTGAAAGATTTGAAGAATGTCTATTTTAAAGTGGCTGCATCAGTTGCTAACAGGCTTCTGGGCCCAATTTAAAGTGTTGGTTATTATTCTTAGTCCTTTATGGTACAACTCTGGGACATATCAAGCAGTGCATATATTCAGTATGCCAGATGTAATTCCATTTAAAAGCTCTATTTCAGGAAAAAAGTTAAGGTTCCTCCTCCAATGTTCAGCCAAGTGTTAGTATGAACTGAGAGTCAAAGCAAACTTTGACCAAACCTTTCCACCTTTCTAAACCTTACCTTTCTAAGGTAGTGCTACCTCAATCAGTTTAATTCCATAAATTATGAGTCTGCTCTGAAGTATCAGAATGGCTCCCTGCAACAAACAAAGCACAAATGGAAGGCAAATTCATTTATAAGGTAGAAATTCAACTTTGATCAGGAAGGTAAATACACTGGAAGAAAGTTGATGGTTTGCCTAATAAAAGGGTACTATCTAGAAGTGGCTTCACCTTATGTTTTGGAACAGATGAAGGCAAACTGGCTTTTACAATGGATGGATGAACCCAAATATTTTTATCACCTAATATCTTTGTGCTAAGAATTATAAGTCAAATGCATTACAGAGCCCTGTTCAGAAATTCTGTTCTTTTTTTATAATAATTTTATTAAAGATTACATGTATAGATAAAACTGATACAAAGTAGAAAAAAGAAAAAAAATAGAAAGTGCAAAAAAAAAATAAAAACATAAACAAGTAACTTCCTCCTTCCATCCCAGCAAGTATAAACAACTTTAACATCTTATCAATCTCCCATATCTCACCTCATTCTCTGTAAACAACCTTTAAAAACTCATCCTCCTTCTTAATCAGCAAAGGTCCATTAAGGGTTACCAGAAATAACAACATATCTATTATACACTTAATCTAATAAACCCACTTAAATTCCTTCCTTTTACATTTATATCTCATTTTCTCTTCAAAACATATTCTCCAAGCTTCATCATTCAAATCCAATTTATAATAGAAGTTACCAGAGATAGCAACATAACTGTTTTAACCTTGATCAGATAAATTTAAAATGTAACAGATAGCCTCTTTGCCATATAACCTTATCTATAAGCAAAACCTTGAAAGCCTGAAACATCATCCAGTCCTAGAAAAAAAAATCCATTAAAAATTGCCAGAGATAACAACTGATCTATTTTAACCTTGGTCAAATAAACCAACTTTATATTCCTTCTCCTTGCTCCCTACAATCTTGGTCTTTAGTCCTTTCAAATAGTGTTCAAACGCTTGATTTTTTTCCATTTTCTCTTTATCTCTCATGAAGTTGCTGACAGCATTAACAAATCCCTTTTGTAAATCCAATATAGATAGGTTATCCAAGTCATTCTTCTGGTCTATTATTTGTACATTCTTTTTAATTATTAAAACATCAACTGGTTTCATTTGTATATTCAATATTTCATCTTTTTCCATATCCTTCTTGTAGCCTGTCATTTTCAAGTCCACAACTGAATCAGTTTCAGTCTTGTCCACTAGAACATGTTCCTTTTCCTTAGCATCATTTAGTCTGTCAATAGTGGCAGAAATCTTTAAAACTAACTTCTGAGCCCATTGTTCCAAAATATATCTTGATATATCCTTTATTTTTATTTCCTTCTGGTACCCTCTAGTGTCCAACCTTCAAAGTCTCATCTTATGTTTTTTTTCTTCCAATTACAAAAAACATGGATAGTTTCCCATGGGAAGAATTCTTATATTTAATTTACAATTTTTTTAAAATCCATCTGGACCCTTAGTCATTTATAACTTTCTTAAAATCAACACTCTGGCCACCCCTTTGCTGTTAATTCCAAGAAAAAAAATTTAATCTTTAAACACATACTTAAAACTTCTTTCGTAATGGATTGAAGAAGACTCACCCAGTGAAGTCCATAAAAACCTGCCATTCCAGAGGTTCTCAATGTTAAAAAGCAATTTAAAAAATTGTTCCAAAATGATTAAGAAATAAGGAATGGCCTTATTTTGAGTCCTTATAGGGTACATTATAGCTATGAGCATAGATGTAATGCCTTGACTCTCAGCCGCTCAACTCACAAGCAGATCACAAAAACGTCAGTTCCTGCTACCTACTTGTGAGGAGCAGCTGTACAGAGTGCGTGTAGGCTACCTCACGATACCGCCTTTTTCCAGAAGGATTTTGCTGGGCTGGATCCCTCATTTGGCCATGGATTTCAGTCCTAATGTTGTCCCCCATTTATTTAGGGATGTCTTCAATTCACCATGTCCTTGTAGAAGTCAGAAATTCTATGTTCTGCTGAATTCTTACTTTCAATTTTTGGTATGGTTCATTCTGTACAAGAAGGATATGCCAGTTAATTCCCATGTAGGGAGAGGTTAATCTTTTTAAAGACATCACCAGAGGAAAAACGCAGAACATAAACCATTAGGGTTGTGCACCCTTCAAAAACTATTTGAAAGAAATGCTTCAGACATCTTATAAGCATTACATCTCTCTGCTATTCATTAAAGCACTCTGAAAAAAAGATAGTACAGCTTTGCATAGCCCTGATAACTATGTCAGAAAGGAAACTAATTCACAAGTCTATAGTTAAATAGCATGGTTTTCCTGAGAGAATTATCACATAGCAATGCCATTGTGAGGGTACTATCTTAGCAAAAAAAACAAACAGCATAGTAGCAAAATGCTAGCAGTATAAATTAGTATTTAATAAATTTAACTTGTATTGGATAGATATGAACAAACACATATTTTAAAAAATGCATCTCATAAATGGCTTAGTCACTAACATTTAATGTAAGACAATTTTTCAAAGCAGTGGGTTTATTTACAAATATTTATAACATCAGTAATAACAACAGATACTTTAGGAAATGATATTTGTTCAGAAAAAAATCATACAGTATTTTAAACTCTGTACAGTTTAAAACCCTACAGTTTAGGCTAAACTTGGGAAATGTTACCCATATAACTATAAAGTAGCATTTACACAAACATATGTAAACCCCTACATATGACAATAAAATCTGAAAATGGGATGGGCACATTTTACATAATCTTTCTTCCCCAAGCAAAACTACTCATATTTGAATCCTCCCATCCTTTTAATCCTATTAATTTTATTGGGCTTGCATTTTTTCTTATAATTAGATACACTGTTTTATTTAGGTAGATGGGAGGCATATTTACTTTTTAAAATAAATATGTATTTACCCCTTCTTTTTTAACTTATCAGTAATAACCAGTTGAAGAAACATCTAGCCAAAAAACACAAGTTACAAACTTAATTGTAAGGATTTGAGCTTTGTGTAGAGTACTCTGAAGGATGCAGGCAAGACGCCTTTGTCAAGGTGCTTTATCCATCGCAGCTTGACAAAGTCAAATATGTCCTCCAATAGAATAACAGACTAGAACTAACTTGACAAGGCAAGCAGGACGGAACATAATAAGGTTCAATCATTCAGAAATATTATACTGCATGTCAATGAAGAATGGGCTCCCAGAGGACTGAGACAGTAAAGCAAAATTGCTTTGCCACACAGAAAGGAGCTATTCATACCCATCCAGCTGAGAGTGGGAGATTAAAAAACAATCTCATTGAAAGAAGCTAATTAGAGACAAAATGGAAGATCTTACAAGTGACAGGAAACCAGTCACAAAGATATACCCAGTAACTGATTACCAAAGATCTTCAGGTTAAAAGGTGAGTTTTCTTCTTTACACACTGACCTTCAATCCAATATTCAAAGCTATTCATCAAGGATTCACTTCTCAAATAGTGCATAGAGTTTCTATGGCATGACATAAACGTATCTCATATTACCTTTATTCTTTCTAACGATAGTTGTTCCCACTTCTAAATAGAACAATTGCAGTTTTATTCTAATAAAAAGTAAAAGTAAAAAAGAAAATAAAGCAGCTCAAGTGAACATCTGTGGACTGAGTTAACATCAAGCACCAACATCTATGAAGCTAAAGTGCCACCTTGTGGATGCTGCATTCAATTGTGTATAAAAAGGTAAAGGTTCCCCCCACACATTTGTGTATACACAAACACATATACTTACACATGTGTGTGGATAGATAGATAGATAGATAGATAGATAGATAGATAGATAGATAGATAGATAGATGACACACGTACAGAGATATTCTGTCACACACACAAATATACATACACACTGTTATTTCACACATCTAAAGCATTTGGGAATGGCATCAACTTGCTTGAGAAAAATGGTAGGGGCAAAGATCTCACTATGAACAATTAGAGCTGAAATGAGGCTGGGACCTCCTTTAATTTTCTTGTTGTGATGGAATTAAAATGCCCAAAGGTATCCAACTGGATGGGCTCAGTATTCTTATAAATGACATTGCTGGACCATCTAATGTGGAGAAATGATCAATATGGAACACAAGCGTAACACGGAAAATGTCACTAAGCTGGGTGTGACACTGTATTGTGAGGAAAATTAAATGCTGGTGAGTCCATTTGCATGTTAGACTAGTCATCTACATATGTCAGAAATTGTGGGAAGAAGGTGGAGGGAAGAGTTTGGTTAATGTGAAAAGTGGCAACACGGTTCAGATGTGAGAGTTCTAGGAAGAAGAGACTGTCTTAACTAACTTACTATAACTCTGGCTGGGAATTCACTCTTACTCTTCTAGTTTATTGTCAAGCCCCCTGTTGCAAATCAAGAAAGCAAGAACAACATGGACTTCAGTAAGTTATCTTTAATGCTAGTCTGAGATAAAAATGGGAAGTTGAAAACTGTAAGAAGAAATTCCCAGCCAGATTTATAGTGAGTTAAATAAGGTGGTGCCTCTTTGCAACATTTTCTCCATTTCTTTTGACAGAGCAATAGGCATGTGTTTTTTAATGGCTCTTCCTTGGAACCCCTTTTCTTAATCAAAAGGATGAGTCTGGAAAATCCCTTTCTTCAGCCTAAAAGGAACATTACTATTAACCCAACCTAATCATCTGGCCCAATCTTTACCTCTTTTTAATCTCTTTCTGACTTTCTTTTCCCCCTTTTCTCCCAGGTAGGACTCCTTGAATTGGCAATATTGTTTTACCTCAGGACATAAATCTCCTATAAAATGAGAAAGAAAACCTCTAGCTGAAATAAATCAGGGCAATTTTAGAAAGAGCTGCTACCCTTGAACTTTCTCCCTCACTCTGCTTGCTAGCCTTTTGTTTATCAGTGAGATAGACCCCTTTAAGTAATCTCAGGCCAGATTCCCCTCTCCCAGACAATGTGTGTCCCCAAGTGGGCAGAGGCCTATGAGGGTCCTCCACTAAGTTGGGCTTGCAGGTTTAGTGCCAAACATGTTTGTTATACAGGAACTCCAGTATGTTGCCTTCCTAAACTTGTGAAGCATCGGGTTCTTGAAAAAGCTCTGCTGAATTGGGTTTTGGAGCCTGGTAGAACCAAATGGTTTCACTCAACCTTCTACATCTAGAATTGAAAAAAGGAGCAATCTATCAAAGTCCTTCCTTTGAAGTGGTCTGGGTCCCTAGCTCCAGGATTCAAGAAGCCAATAAAGATACTAAGCAGACTCAGCCAAAGAGCAAAAGTAAACAACTATTGACAGGGACCTCCTGACCTTCCTTCTCCTCCAAATGTTGGTGGGTTGATCTTTGAGGACCAAAATGCTGTGCCATGAAGCCCTGCATGGCAAAGGAAAGGTGATTTGTCTCTCTCTGCCTTCAGTACAGAAGTGTCTCACTATTTTATTTCCTGTTCCAAATTCAGGGAATGCAAAAGGTGCTCCTATTTACCAATTGTGAGTGTGTGTGTGTGTGCATGCGCATACATGTGTCTGTAAATGCTAAATCTCTGTTAGCTCAGTCAGGAAGTTTCAAAGTACCGGCTGTCTTTGTTGTGGCCAGAAGCCTTAACTTTTCTCTTCCTTCCTTCTCCTTCTATAACTGAACTACTTCTTGAATGTTCCCCATTTTCCCAGTTATTCTCTGAGCTCCTACTTCATCTTTCTCTCACTGAATGGAATAATGTGCTAATTTCCCATAGACTATTAACTTCTCATTTTTAGTGCCTTTTATGCCTCAAATATCCTTTGGGTTTAATTCCACTATAGTCAACTGCTCTTCTTGACTGCATCAGCATCACTGCATTTGATTTGATTAACTGCCAACAAATCACTGTTGATCAGCCTCAAATATTATTCAATAAATTGTATTGATGGGTTATTATAGTTCCATTATTGGACTTCTGGAATACAGAGGCCTATTTAATTACCTACAGTACAGTGTTAAGCTCCCAACAGAACTGACACTGCGTGAGGCATTATTCAGATTGGGACAAGCCAAAAACGAAATTTAATTTGATTTCATTTGTATTTACATTTCACTGATACCAAATATAGTGAATATGATTATTCTCTTGATGAATATTTAATAATTCCCTCATTTACAACTTGGGAACAACTGTGTACCTAAACACCTATTTAGCATTTGCAGGTGCCTGGCTACTAGGCAAATAGCTGTGATCTTTTACCAAGTCAATCATCTGTTGGTTAGCACCACTATATATTATTTGGGGTTGTTTGGATGTGTTTAACCCTTGTTTTCTGTTGTTGTCTGTCCAGCTTTTTTGGAATACAACCACATAGAAATATTAATAATTAATAAATAAATACCTCTGGAGATGCAAAAAACTAGAAACCTTTCTCTCTATTCCATATATCTAAGGAACAGAAGGGCCCTGTTGTAGCCTAAAGAAATCTGTCAATCCAGCTTTTTCAAAAACTGCTTGTGGCCATCTGAATGAACAGTGTGCATAGCTCTCGGTTCAATATCTTGCCCCAGAAGCAAAACTTGGTAAAATTTTAGAGCTAAGCTGATGATGCAGAAAATTAGCAAAGTCTTCTTCAGAATCTTTGTGTGTGTTTCTGAAACAGCAATGGATCCAAAACAAACAACCAAAAAAAGGAAATGTGGGATAATGACAAGGAATACTCATGTGCAGAAGTAAGAGAGCTTCGGTAATCCCAGAGGTGTCTACAAGAGGATCAAAAGAGTCAAGATGGCAGCCATGACTGTCTAAACAATGTCCTTCCCCTTTGTAACATGCAGACACAACACACATAAAAAGGGTTGGACTTTGGACAGTTGTGGCCACCATCTTGATTTTTTTATCTCTCCCTGAAAACATCCCTGGGTAATCCCCTCATCAATCTTTTAAAATAATAATAACATTAATAATAATAATAATAATAATAATAATAATAATAATAACAACAACAACAACAACTATTACTACTATTCAATGCATATGACTAGAAAGAGAATCTATTTTCTCCAGGGAAGTTGCCAATAGGATACCCCAAAGCAGGATCTAAGCACAATATTACTCCCCCAGTCATTTTTGCTAGTAATGTGGTCAGAGACTATACTAGAAGTAATATAGAGACATCACCATGAATTTGGGTTCCTTCAGAGCCATCCTGGGTGGCCACCATTACTGCATCAGACTTATTTCTCTAAGAGCAACTAAAAAAATAATATCCTTGGAGCCCACTTTCATTGCATGGATTCATACTGAGTAGTTATTTCTCAAAGCCAATGCCACAAGGGATAGATAGTATAAATAATGAGTAAAACAAAAATAAGAAAGATGGAGAGCCCTTAAGAGGCTACTTTCAGAATATAAAAGCTGTTTACTCCTTGGAAATTTTTAACATAATGGTGCTCCTTGACAATATGGTTGTACAATGCCATTACAGTTTAAGACCTTCAGTGTCTCGCAAACCAAACTGCTTGAAAACAGGGTCCCAGCTGGGATTTTAATATTATCAGTTCAGGCATTTTTTAAACAAAGGCTGTCACTGCAGTGGCACAACTCACTTAACACCATCAATGATTTGTGTCATTATGCCTTGTTCTTTATTGTCACTAGGCAGCATCCTTTGTAAGCTTTGTTTATTTTAACTTGTTTCCTTTAGATATCAGTGTTATCTTTCAGTAAAAGATAAAGACTCCTTTGAGTCAAGCTTAACTCCTGGTGACTATATATATATATATATATAATTTTCTTTGCAACAATAGGGAAGTACCTGATCCTACTAAGCTTTTTCAAAACAAGCTGAGGTGATAGACAAATTTGCCATATACTCTTTCTCCTTCATTTAAACTTTTTAAAAAGATTCATTCTTCCCCCTTCCTTTTTATGAGGAAATGTATGGATTTGGGTACTTATCAAAGGGAACCAACTGAAATTCTCACCAATTCAAATTAAATAGAGCTATTACCAACCACCAACCACAGTCTCTTAAAGATGAAGAACCTTTCTGGGGGGAAAAAGTGGCAATGAGAAATAGAAATATAACTGAGTACACAGAGAATCAAAGGCAGACTTTTGAGAACTAAGCAGTATTCAGACTTTTCTGCTTATATGTTTGAATTTTGATTATTGCCACACTCATTTTAATGTGGATTTCTTTCCCTCTTCTAAAGAAATTGTGTGTGTTTTTTTAGGGGAGGGTTAGTTCTTATAAAGCAAATTCTCATTCATCCCTATCCTTCATTGTCATGACCAGAAGCACTGCTGGACCAGTCTTTCTATCATCCAAGACTTCTGCCTTCACAGTTTGAAAAGAGTAGAACTTGTATGGGCTGTTTTGACTATTTAAGGGAACAGACATAGAGAAGTAACAGTCAGTCTGTCTGTCTGTCTATGCATCCTCCCTTCATTCAGCTAAGCAGTGAAACAACATAGCAGTAAAAAAAACCAAGGGTACACAATATTAAACCACCATGATGGTTATAGGAGTAAAACAACCAGGGTAAGGTGGCAATAATAATCACAATAAATGCCAGTTGAAAGCACATGAGTGACTTCACTCAAGTTAACATTTCAATCAGCTGAACACAGTTTGTCCTTCCTGGATGACAGAAGAGCATAGATATCTCAGCCAATCAGTGTTTGCTCAAGGTTGACAAGAAACACATTATGCCATCCCACAAAATACAAATCCTTTTCCCTTCATAAACAAATCATAAACTGCAAGTATCTCATCTGCTCGACATGCTGTCACACTCCATGGGACATCAGTTGTGTATTTGGCAGTCATGCCATCTCCCTGCTATGTTTGGATGCCAGGATTTGGGAAGCAAGCCATTCATGCCTTCCAAATGCCTGCACAGAGCACCTCAGGCAACACAATGTTTGCTCCTTGAAAATAGGAGCAAAACTCTTTTCTCCAGAACACATCTTCTCCAGCAGCCAACACCCAGATAAACAGTGATTAACACCAGACAAACAATCAATCAGAAAACAATACCCTACCCAAGGAACTACCAAGTAGAAAACCACACCCCACTAAAACTGGCAGGGCAAGTTACTGTATTAAAACAGGGAGCAAACCCCACACTCACTCGCACTGATGATGTTACCCAGTTGGGTAATGAAACATCTGCAAGCAAACAACCAAGTTCAGAGGACCCCACAGTTCAACCCTGAGCTACAGATAGTCTCTTCTATTAAAATTATTTTCCCATCCACAGCAGGAAGACAACAGGGTATAGTGAAATGGGGCATATTAACTAAAGGTGTTGACTGATTGATGGGGGGTTGGGATAATTCAGTTTTACAATTGCATCTCCATCTGAGGATTTCCCAAGCCTTTGGACCCCAAGTGCAAAGTTTATGCCCTTATGGGTAAAAACTAGGATGACCATATTTCCTTGAGACAAAAACAGGACAAGAGGAACCGAGAGCCGTAAGTTGCTGGAGCGGCACGAAAGAGCCAGAGCAGCTGATTGGAGGGAACCCGGAAGAGGAATCGCCTCCACCTATCATGCTGCTCAGCCCGCCTCTCCCACCTCCTTTGCTGCACGCTGATAGGCAGAGGCGATTCCTCTTCTGGGTTCCCTCCAATCAGCTGCTCTGGCTCTTTCGTGCCGCTCCAGCAACTTACGGCTCTCGGTTCTGGCTCTCGGAGACTGGCATGGTGGCAGTTGGCCTGGCGGCAGGGACAGACTAATTCCTGACAGGTTTTTTAAAAAACAGGACAAAATTGACTTTTATATTAAAATGACGGGACAGTCCGGAAATGTTAAAAAAACGGGACTGTCCCATTCAAAATGGGATGTATTGTCAGCCTAGTAAAAACCTGAGTCCCTAAGTCCAAAAGGAGCTGCCAAATAGGATGTAATAGCAGCAGAAAATAATTAAACATTGGGAGGTACTGTACTAATTAATATATCTTGGTCCCACCTGTGTTTTAGAATGCAATCCTTGGCAAGCCACCAAAAAGCCAGTGGCCGAAAAATGTTGGGTGCCCCTTCCATAAAATCTAGCCCTCAGCCAAAACAGAGTCCCCTTCCATACTTTTTGCAGGCAAGTCTATAATTTCAGAAAGTAATCTGAACAAATTGACAATGTTATGCTCATCTTATTTTTAAAAAATATGTTCAGATATAAATCTGATCACAATAGCCAACACATGAGTTGGTTTCAACACATTTAATCAGATCAGGGAAAGACCAAGTGGCTGCATACACACAGCATTAACCAAATTGATCTGGTTAATTTTTAACTTGGTTATTTTTGGACTTCAAGGAGGTAAAATCAGTCAATCCTAAAGGAAATCTACCCTGACTGCTCATTGGAAGGACAGATACTGAAGCTGAAGCTCAAATACTTTGGCCACCTAATGCGAAGAGAGGACTCACTGGAAAAGACCCTGATGCTGGGAAAGACTGAAGGCAAAAGGAAAAGGGGACGGCAGATGATGAGATGGTTAGATAGCATCACCGATGTAATGAACATGAATTTGAGTAAACTCCAGGAGACCGTGGAGGACAGGAAGGCCTGGCGTGCTATGTTCCATGAGGTCACGAAGAGTCGGACATGACTAAACAACTGAACAACAACAAAAACTAAAGGTCCTAGTGCCAAGACTGATAGGATAATTTGAGAGCCAGTTTGGTCTAGTGCAGGGCTTTCCAAAGTGCCGCCGCTGGCGACACACAAGTGGTGGCGGCGGCGGCAGTGCGGCGGCGGCGCATGCGCGCCTGGCGGCGGCACAGGGGGGGTGCACGTTCACGGCGATGGCGTGGGGGGGCGTGCGGCAGCGCGCGTGTGCATGGCGGTGGCGCGGGGGGGCCTGCGACGGCGCATGCGCACACGGCAGCGGCACAGGGGGGCGCACGTGCACGGCGATGGCATGGGGGGGGCGTGCGGCAGCACGCGTGTGCACGGCAGCGGCGCGGGGGGCGTGCGGTGGCGCGTGTGCACAGCGGCGGCGCGGGGGGGCATGCGGCGGCACATGCATGCATGGTGTGGCGACACACCACGCTGTGTGTGGAGGCACACTTTTGTGTCGCGACACACAGTTTGGAAGCTCTAGTCTAGTGGTTAAGGCAACAGGCTAGAAACCAGGAGACTGAGAGTTCTAGTCCTGCCTTAGGCATGAAAGCTGGCTGGGTGACCTTGGGCCAGTCACTCTCTTGCAGCCCAGCTCACCTCACAGTGTTGCTGTTGTGGGGAAAAGAGGAGGAGGAAGGAGTATTTGGTATGTTCACCGCCTAGAGTTATTTATAAAAATAATAAAAGGCGGGATAGAAAATGAATAAATTTAAAAAATAAAAAAATAATAATTTGTATGGTGACCTGTTCAACATATGATACAATAAACAAAACAAAACAAAACAAAACAAAACCTCAAAAGGTAAGGTCATATTGAAAGGGAAAACAGTCGGCCATGTCCCCACTGGAAGTCTCCAGGAATATCTGTATGTTTTTTAAATATGGAAACAGCCAAATTCAAACAGCTGTTCTTCCTCCCCCATTTCTATAGCATATTTCAAATCTCAGAGAACATGATGCACATTGCTAAAGTAATTTTGTGCCAATCCCATAAGAAGGGCAATTATTAATTATTTTATTGATGCATTTATTCTCTCTTTGCTGCAAGGAATTCAGACAAATCTCTGGTGTTTATTTATTTATTATTTATATTTATATCACCGCCCATCTCCCCCAAAAGGGGGACTCTTTGTGTTGATATTAAGAGGGGCACTATATGAATTATCCTTGACTTTCTAAATAGGTTTTATTTCCCTTTTCTTAAGTCCTTATATTTTCACTATTTTCAGTGCATGTAGGAGATTTAGCCACATTATTATACCATTGCTGCATGTATTAATAATCTGTTGTTTTATCTATGATAACAGGTTTACCAGTCTGGTTTAAGATGTAATCATTGTTCTAGGAATTGTTTTAGGATTATATCAGTTTTAAGAGAATGGAGAAGTGTGAACTGACTTGTTGGCAATGTGTACAAAGCTCCTAAGGATGATTATCTTCAACTAGGTTGTGTCTAACAAGATATTTCAGCCAGTATTAGAGGTTTGGTAATTTGTGTCTGAGTTATCTTTCTATGCTTGGACTACAGTCTCAGAGTTTAAGACAAACCACTATTGTGATTTGTTTGGTCTATGACCACATATTTTAATAAACTAAAACTATTG
This sequence comes from Charina bottae, assembly GCA_023362775.1. Lineage (NCBI taxonomy): Eukaryota > Metazoa > Chordata > Lepidosauria > Squamata > Charinaidae > Charina > Charina bottae. The sequence continues at coordinate 12,094,974 of JALMGJ010000005.1, forward strand.
TGATTAGACTTACATCCCCCCACCTTTGGGGTGGTGGTGTTAAGATTGCCTGGGCATTTACATTTCTATGTTATTTCATTGAAATTATGAATTGATTGATAGTGAACTGGTTGAAATTATTAATAACTGAAGCTTGAATAGTTCCAGTTTTGATGAATTTGTAAATAGGGTTGAAAGTTTTCAGTTTAGAATATTGATATTGAAATTAATTATGTGCTCAAGATAATGATCCCAAACTGAGTCTGGGGATGATTCTAGAGAAAAGGAAAAACTTGGGGGGCAAGTTACCAAGCTTTGGAAGTTAAAACTCTCTTACCTTCACCCCATCCCCATTCCTCGTCTCTCTTCTCACTGGCTGCTTCCTGACAGTTTTTTACTTCAACCATTCGGAGAATGCATTGTGTAATGATCTAATCTCTTTTTGAGAAGATATTATGGGGAGATAAATTGTGATCAGTAGAAGGTTATCAGCAAGAGCCACCCTGCAACTGTTCAGCTTGTGGCATCAGGGAAACATTGACAAAAGGAGGAAGATTACTGTCAGCAAATAAATTTTAAATCTCTTTCATAATTTTAGAACCCAGGCTATACAAGCTGAAAGGTGAAGATTCAGAACTGGTAACAAAGGCTTTGTGTAGCTTATGACTGAACAATGGAATTTCCCTTTCACAAGGTAAAAAAAAAGGTAAAGGTTCCCCCCACACATTTGTGCAGTCGTGTCCGGTACGGTGATGGAAATTAACCCAGAAGGAGGTTTGACAAAGCCATGTAGGATATCAATGGCTATTAGTCATGAATGCCTATATACTACTTCCAGTATCAGAAACTGTCTATACTGTATGTCAGTACCAGTTGTTGAGAAACAGCAGTAGGACGGGAGATTGAATTCATGTCCTGCAGGCATTTGCCTGACCACTGTGGAAACATATGATGGACAAATCATAGACTCATAGGCCCAAATTTCTAAATATGTTTTATTTCCAAGAGTTGTTGAAGTCCTTATATTACTATTGTTGTTGTTCCAACATCTATTACAGCTGCTCTTTCCATTTTTTAATTCAAGATAATTTAATTCACAGAACTAGCTGTGGCATAACCCACTAGAGCATTGACCAATACCCAGTGTTTTCCTCCCTCTCACTTGCCTGTCTTCCCTTAGACCAGGAGTGGGGAATGTCCAGCCCGCGGGCCATTTAAGGCCCGCAAAATCATTTGGTCTGGTCCTGCCAAGGCAACCGCAGGTGGAACTCGAAATTCAATAAATCTAGGAGCCCACAAACCCCGCCCCCTTCCACATGATTGGCTTCTACCCACAAACCCCACCCCCGGTGCTTGTGATTGGCTCCCGCCCGCAAACCCCACCCCAGTGTGCATGATTGGCTCCCACCCACAAACCCTGCCCCCTTCCGCACGATTGGCTCCCATCCGCAAACCCCGCCCCTGGTCCACGAATGATGTTATAAATATCCAATGGCCCTTGGCAGAAAAAAGGTTCCCCACCCCTGCCTTAGATCCTGGTGCCCTTTGCATATTTCTTATTCTCCACAACTATTTGTTTCAACTATTCCATGCACAGAATGATGAATGCACACCCTTACTTGAAATGTAACTGGTTTTATTTTTATTTTTGTAAACCACTGGGAGTTACTGGGCTTATTAGAAGAAATACTTGTAATAAATAAATAATCACATAAGAGAGGGATCACCCAGCAGGGACCAGTTTGCAGATGAGATATTTTAAGTAAAAAGTATTTAAAAATAACTTGTCCCAGAGTGAATATGGTTCTTAAAAGGGTTACCACACATACCCAAGAGAAAAAGATAGGATTTTACTGAAGAACAATACAATTAAAGCATGTTAATGGGAAATAGCAAAAAAGAAGAAAGTTAAATAAGCTCTCTTTTTTTTCTTGGATATGCAAAGGCTTGCAAGGAGAGTGAGAACTCAGCTATATAGATAGAAATAGAGAGGGGAGCTGAAAATGAAGATGGGTTTATCTCTGTCTCTCTCTTTTTCTCTCCTTGGTTGGCTGAAAAGTCAGGGTTTCTATACTGTGTCTGCCTAACATGAGTTATTCAGAAGAATCCATCACTCAGGAACAAATTCACAAAAGGCTTCCCAAGTCCGATTGACTTTAAAATGTCTTATCGTCTTCTTCTTAAGTCAAGGTGATCAGCACTGATGAGATTTGTAATCCAAGCAACCTTTCAACAGATGCCTATATGCTTGCTCCATCTTCCTACAATGGAAGTTTATTTCTATAGCCATCCTTGGCATTAAACCCGAGTAAAATATCATGTTTACAAGAGCATTGTGTGTAAGAGAAGCAGGACTCCTCACAATTCCATGACTTCTCCAATAGCTGCCTTGTTATGAATGTTTTCATTCTGCTTAAGCCTAAATGGGTGCAGCACTGGGCTTTCATGGGTGAGAATCTTTGGACAAACTGAATAGGATGAAAGTTCTGATCAAAATGGAAGCCTCATTACAAGAAGAAAGAACAAGCATGTTCCCTAGCATGCTACATTTTTTTAGATTTTTTTTATCCCGCCTTTTATTATTTTTATAAATAACTCAAGGTGCGGAACATACCTAATACTCCTTCCCCTTCCTATTTTCCCCACAACAACAACCGTTTGTGAGCAGGTCAATGGATAGAAGAGGTCTCAACTCTGAATTCTAGATGGTTTATGAGAACTGGAATTGATGAAAAGCATGCTCATTTTTGCCTTCTTACCTACTGTAATATTTCAAAATGCAATGTGAAAAAGGCTTCTGACTGATTTCCAGTATTTGTGGGTGGTATAAGTCTTAATGTAACACACAAGCTTTTACCAAATCTACACCAAAGTGAACCTTCATTTTCAACATTAATGAAGTGGAAAGTTGAATATTTTCTCTCTTAACCTAATGTGCTTTTGGTTCTTCTTGGCAAATCATTTTATTTTATCCATGTAAACCTGTAAAATTCTAATTCTTCTAATTCTGCCTAATTTTGGAGTCAGTTCCTAAATGGTTAATAGAGTAGAAAGTAGAAAAACCACACTGGACTCAGGAAATCTATGTTCAAGCTGTCCATTATATATTTATGAAGAGCCAGTTTGGTCTAGTGGTTAAGGTGCTGGGCTAGAAACCAGGAGACTGAGAGTTCTAGTCCTGCCTTAGGCATGAAAGCCAGCTGGGTGATCTTGGGCCAGTCACTCTCTCTCAGCCCAACTCACCTCACAGGGTTGCTGTTGTGGGGAAAATAGGAGGAGGAAGGAGTATTTGGTATGCTCGCCGCCTTGAGTTATTTATAAAAATAATAAAGGTAGGATATAAAACAAATAAAAATCATCACCATCATCATCCAAAGTACAGTACAGATCAAAAGAAAAGCACAATAGCTGATGCCTTTTAATAAAATGTGTTAGTTGGAAAAGGAGCTACCACATTCCTGATTTTTTACTTCTATAATCAATCTATTCTACTCTCAATCTGCAAAGGAGATTTTTCATTTTTCAAATTTACAGTGTAAATTCCACATGAATTCCAAATATCCTTTAATAATAGGAGAGCCAGTTTGGTCTAGTGGTTAAGGTGCTGGGATAGAAACCAGGAGAGTTCTAGTCCCACCTTAGGCATGAAAGCCGGCTGGGTGATCTTGGGCCAGTCACTCTCTCTCAGCCCAACTCACCTCACAGGGTGGTTGTTGTGGGGAAAATAGGAGGAGGAAGGACCTTGAGTTATTAATAAAAATAATAAAGGCAGGATAAAAATTAAATAAATAAATATTATTATTCCATTTTGCCACATAGTCTTCAAAAATACTAGTGTGATGGGTTTCAAGTACAAAAATAGGAGGTTCTATCACATAAATGAGAAAGAAATATAGCCCACGGATTTCTTCTGTGTAACCATTTATTGGACAGTGTGATTTATGAAATCACATCATACAGAGCAGCTTTCTACAAATTGGTCTCTGAATAACTTGGCACTACACCTCTCAGAAATTTCCACCAGTTTTTCCAGTGATTATGGAGAAGCCTGATCAAGCCTTGCTGAGAAAGAATAATATTTTGAGCAACTGAGGGGATGCTTCCAGGATATTATTCAGCACCTTTTCTGCAGGTCATTGGAGTGCCTGGCAAACAAAACCAGAAACTGATGGCAAAAAGAATGAGTTCTAGTTCTTCTCCACCTCCAACTTTTGCCTCCTGAAAATCAGCTGTCATAATTACCCACACTGGGAGAGCAAAATGTAAAGGAGTAGCTAGTAGCTCAACCGCTACACTCCGGTATAAGTTAAAGGGAAGACGAATTAGCAAAATAATAACTGATAGTGTGAAGGCACCTCATTCTAAATCTGGCACATAATTGATCCAAAAGCCTTTCCTTTTAATCAAACAAATAAGATTGCTGATTGTAGTTGCTCAAGAAAAAGTAAATCTATACATTTGGGGGGGAAATAACAAGCCATTTCATATTTATAGACAAAGCGTTTAAATAAAAACTAAATTCATACTGTGAGATTTGGCTCCTTTCCCACAAAAATAAAAGACTGAACTCGCAGATAGCAGCGCTAAGTGTTTATTAAGTTTTTGCAAAAACGGCCTCTCCTGCCCCCACAAATCTGGTTGGCATAGAGAGAGCAATGAGCAAGGTTCATTCATTTCTTTTATACATGTAGTTCAAAGAAAAGTCAGTTTACATATTTACACAAGTTTGCAAAGTGTCAGACTGACAGTTTTCAAGATATCCATTTGCCTCTTCCTACCCGGACGCCACGGCCGCTTTGTGTTAATTGCCTTAAGCACTTTCATTCTTTCTTGTGTTTAGACTTTTCCTGATAGCTGTGGTTGGCTCATTGAAGTTCCCTTTGAACTCAATGTAGCTTAGTTTGTGTCGATAGGAGATACTTTGTTTCGTTGTTTTCTTTTAAGTAACTGACAGGCTAGTTTTGACAACGCATTGATTGTTTCTTAAATTACCTGAAGCTGACACCGAAAGAGAAGTTTGCTTATTTCTCTCCCTTCCTTCTGCTTTCCCAGACCCTTATTATGTAAATATCCCTTGGTGCTCAGGCAGGTATGTGTTGGGGGTTGGTGTTAATGGGTTGTCTCCCTCCGGATTCATTGTCACCTATATGCATCGTTCTTTTCCGTTCCAGAATTTTGGCAGCTATTTAGGAAGAATAATTTCCTCATTCTTCTATGGGTTTTAATTAATTCTGAGGAACACTAAGTTTTTATATATATATATATCAATCCCCCCTTTTTTGTCTTTGTGGCTATTGTTCCTCAAGAACTTTATTCATACCAATCTGTAATTCTCTCTTGGCTCTCCTAAGTTCATCATAGACTGGGATGCTTAGCTGTTCTCCTTGTATTACTGGAATTAAGAAGAAGCTAGGTCTTATAACTCCTACCACACAGGAGCCTGTCCAGTCCCTTTCTAGGATGGCATAAGCTGTTTTGTCACAAACCCAATAATAATGGTTGGGTGCAATCCAGGTTATAGCATTGTTAGCTGGTTGTTTCCATAATTTGATTAATCGTGGCTGAGTGGTAGTATTGAATGGGTTGGTGCCCCCCCCCCCACTCAGTATCACTAGAGAAATTAGTCCACACACAAGCTGTGTTTGGCTTAGTGCAAACCCACCCATTTAAACAGGATGTATCTCCTATTGAAGGTGTGTTATTATTGGTGAAGTTTCTGATAAAACACCCTTGGGCTACAATGGTATTCCGCAGGACCCATTTATCAGGTTGTTGGGTTTCCCTCCAAGTTAAGGGGGTTTTGGATATTTTAGCTAGATTTAATTCACGGGCTTCCCAGGGCCATTGTTCCCCCATGTTAGTTCCCCCACAGTTTTTCCTAGGCCAACTGTTATCATTTATTACCTTACATGCATCAAACTCAACTGTTCCTGAATTCTTTTCTCCTTCCACCCTAGTCTCTGTCACTATTTCTTCCCTAATATTTTTGACAACTATTGTGCAGTATATAGTCTGGGTTCCTTTGGGGTCGTGGCAGGTTACTTTTCCATCCTCTCTGCAAATGCTAAGGGTTATGTCCTTAAACTGGCATTGGGTGGTATTTCCCTTACACTCATGAAAACTCCTATAAATTACTGCCTGTTGGACCTTTCCTTCTGAATAAACTGTTTTTACACAATTGTGGTTGTTACAGGGGTTTAAATTGGTTTCTCTTTTTAACCGGCGGAGCGTTTTCCCCCATAAGCATGTTCCTGCCCAACCATAGGTCAACTGGGATAACTTTGAGATCCATCCTCCTTTTCCACACTCTACATCCCAATCTGGTTCGGGTAGAGTCAGATTAAGGCACATCCCTTGTCTCAAGGTAGGTCCCAGAACTTTACAAGCAGGGGCCGAGAGATCCCATCCAGTTTTCCACATGCATAGCTGGTTAACCCAGTCATCAAATGGCTTTGGGTCTTCACAAGGAGTTTTCCTTCCTCCCTTTGCCCAATCTTCAGGTGTTACAGCCAGGGTGGCTTCACAGCTACTATATCTTCCCACCTGTTGGCGGGGTTTATTAATTTGGGTTTGCCAATCCCACTGCCCTGAGTTCTGGAAACAAAACTGTTGGATCTGGGAGCCACATACTTGAACCCAGACCAAGATTAGGAGTCTAGTGTTGGTTAAGGGCTACTCCATATCCCTAGGTTAAACCGATGGTTTGGAGGTCAATGTCTTCCCTTTGGGGACGGATTCTAGTTTCACACACTGGGAGTATCTTGGGCTTCTCTGGGTTTATAGTTTCTATTATCACAATCACCCTTCCTTTCTGTGGGTCTTGAAGAATATCTATTTTCTTTACTTTTGGCGGAGTGGTTTGAGGGGGTCCACCCATTTATGTTCTTATTCCCAATCTTCTATCACTACTGTATCACATACAATTTTACAATCATTATGAAATGGGGCACAGTCACAACAATGGGAGCAACAACAGCATTTGCATATACAATTACACTCACAAAACCAACACATAATTACAGGATCATTTCCTGAGGGTGAGTTTCAGTGGGTTATCAGAAGGGACCACTGTCCATTGGGTTGGGGCTGGCACAGGCCCTTTAATTCTGGAGTGATGCGTCCATCCCTTTTCAGCTGTGCACACCGATGTCTCAGTGGTGAGTAATACCAGGAAAGGACCTTCCCACTGTGGTTTCAGCTTATCCTCCTTCCAGGATTTAATGAGAACCCACTGGCCAGGCTGATGCGGGTGGACTGTAAATTCGAGAGGAAGGGTCTGGGTCAACAGTCCTTTGTTCCTGAGGTGAGACAAAACAGAAAAGAGCCCACACACATATTATTTCAACATGTTATCACTAGCCTCCAACTGAGGGACTTCCAACTTGCTTCCTGTGTATGGCATTGAGGAAAGAAAGGAAAGTTCACTTAACAAAAAGGTTTAAAGGCAGGAAAGTTATACACAAGCTGAGATGCTGTTATTTCCAGTAGCATTGTGTTTAAGTGCATCCTCATTAGTAATTTTACATGTAATAACTATGGTCCAGCATTCAGGTTTACTGCCTGTTGCTATACTTGGTGGTACCCTTCCCTTTTCTCTCCAGCTTAGTTTGATTTATTGTTCATGCATGCATTTCTGCTGCTTGGCTGGCATCTTAAGCACTGCAGAGATTAAAATAGTTAACAGCTGTTGTTGAAGTAGTTAGGTGTAGCTTAGATAAACTTGGACTGGTAGACAAAATGCTATCACAACCTTCCAACTGTATATCTTAAGCATTAACAGGTAGGGTCAAACAGAGTAAAGACGGGGTGGCTTAAGGCCACACATGCACACACATACACATGGGGGTAGAAATTAGCAAGAAGCACACTCAAGGAGGCAGGACAGAATGCAAAAAGGTATTGCTTTAAGGCTTTTGTTTTCGAGGAACTAAAGTCTCAAAACAATAAGAGTAGGAAACTTTTTATGACATTTTCTAAAAAAAATTAGGCTGGGGCTTCCCCCTTACTTTTTGACTCAATTTTTGACTCCTGGCAGATGCCTGGATGAGTCCTGGCATTCTTTTGGCAATGATTTCAGAAGTGGCTTGCCAGTGCCTCCTTCTCAGGGCTGAGAGAAAAACGACTGGCCCAAAATCACCCAGCTGGCTTCCTTGCAACAAAGGCAGGACTAGAATTCAATGTTCCCAGTTTCCACCCCTTTTGCCTTTCCCACTACACCAAGCTGGCTCTCTTTAAAAAAATATTTTGCCTTCCTTTCCTTGGCTTCAAGAAAAGGGAAGAAAAAATTAGCAATGACTTGTCACCTCCTTTACAGTGGCAAGGAGTTCCCAAGGCAATGCTTCATTAGGTTTTGAACAAAAGCGTATTAAACATTCCTGTTTCCTTTCCAATGTCTTTCTTCCTTTGCTAAAATGCCTCCACATGCATTACCAAAAACAAATTTAGACCTAAGTGCAACAATCAATCAGATCCAGACACACACATGCCTTCAAGCTCTCTGAATCACATTTCTTAAACCTTCTTACTTCTCATACTTTCCTCTTGCTTCCTTCCTACTCAGACTTCTGGTCCCTCCTAGAGCATGGCACTTTCTAAAATTCCTATCTATGCTACATACAGTTACCCACCATCAATTTTCTTACAAACAAGACAGAGTTGCAGAAATCAAGAGTAGCTGCAAGCCTGGCAGCTGTCCTTACATGTGTTCCCCTCATCAACTGCTGTGGTTTAGATTTCTGGCGGTTTCCTTGCATCCTTTCAGGATTGTGGTTACAGAGGTTCGCGATGCCCCAGTATCCACCAAGAAAACCATCTCCTCCCTCAAGGGTCCCACTTTCAAAGTTATCAAGGGCTCCTAGTGGGACCTCAGGTGTAGCAGCCCCACTAGTGTTCGGTTTCTTCCACTAGTTCAAAGATCTGATGTTCTGCCCTTACTTCCCTCCTTGAGTCGGGACATTCTCGGGAAAAATGTCCCAGCTTATTGCAATTGTAACATCGCTTTTCAGGCTCTCTCGGTTACTATTAAGTCCTCTTCCTCGCCCTTTGCCTCTGGGGGCATGTCTCCTTTCTTGCCCTCTATCCCCATCAGTCCATCCTTGCTTCTTTCTCTACTTTTTCCTCTTTGCCTTCGCCTCTCCCGGGTTCCTGTTGTTTCTCCTTGTCAGACAAGACTAAGAGTCTTGCTGGACTCATGGGAACCAGGGGGTAACGTAAGGCAGTTCAGCGGATAAAGCAGGGTCTTTAGTAATATAATCCCTTCAGTCTGTTTATCCAAAAAGTATCAGACTGCCCAAACTTGTCCCACCTGTAGTGTGGGTCTAATAGAACATATATTGGCCATTTTTGTACACACAATTGAACCATGGTTTCTTTGAGCAATGTTCTGGTCCAGGGGATCAAATTTTCTTCATCCCACTTGTCCAAAACGAATGCTAAAGGGATATTGTGGTATTACCGGTTTACTTTCATCAAGGTACCTTTTAGACTCCTTTGAACACCTTTCTCTTTTACTTAGCCGAGCTCCCATCCTGGAGACGGACAACAGCGCGGGGGGGGGGGAGATTCCTCTTGACCTCCGCACGCACACACAATCAACCGACCCACACCTGACCGGCCTCAGTGGACGTTCCAACACTTGAGCCGCGGAACTGCAAGTATGGGTCTCAGGTTAGCCTTGCAGGAAGGTTTCTACTCTTCCCTACGGTATCTCAACATTCACACGACGTCTCAAATCGATTCCCTATGACCCAGGAAACAGCTCTCTCGGATGTGTTTGCCAGCGGTCCAGCACAGGCACCGGCTCCGAAAGGCCCTCACGAAGTAGGCGCAGCTATAACCTGAATAAGATGAATAAGATGGAATAAGATGGAATATATCCAGTATTCAAATGCTAAATATCTGGAGTCCAATCAGTTTCTGTATGCAAAATAGGAGAGGTGTGGTGATCTTTTTCAGCGAACAAAATATGCTGAGCCAGTCTTGATGGTACCATTACACATTGCTGATGGGAGATTGCATAATTGCAGATTCCCAGGCAAACTAACAGCAATAATCTGCACAGATCTAACTAACTTGCCAAGGAGGAGAGAACTAAGCTAAAACACCTATTTCTTTTTCCCCGTGCATTTCAGTGTTAAAGGAAGGTTGAATTATGTGAACCTTCCATTTCCATTCTAGAGGAATTTTTACCATTTCATCTGCTGTTGGTTTGAGACTGTTTTCTCCAAATTTTCTTGGTGTTTCATATCCAAATTTTCTCCTGGCTTTAGCCAGGATTTCACTAATGTTTCAATATGTGGTGATTGGTTGACTTGTCACATAGGGCACGACTTGTAATTCAAGGCTAATCACCAGGAGTCCTTTTCTTTTAAGCAAGAGCTGCTGCTGCTGCTGTTATTGATTTTATAGCCTTGCTTTTCAACATGGATGGAGCCTGCGGTTTGAGCGGTTCTGTACTTGTAGAGAACACACTTGCATTTTGACATACCATGTGGAGCTTGATCCAAAACTCATTGAAGTTCATAAAACTCCTCACATTGATTTCAAGAGGATTTGGATCATAAGCAGTCTCAGAAGACTTCTCAGAGTCCCTGCAGCAGCATAGCTAGTCTATTGTGACAGCAGAAAGTCTTTATTCCTTCAACAGGTCAAGTATTCCATTTTATATAATACAATATCAACAGGGAGAAAGATGCATGTGGTGAAACCATCCTCTTTTAGACACAAAGGGAGCTTAAAAACAATTTATTTTCTTAAGCCCCCAATTCTTTCTCCCCTTTCCCTCCCCCCCCCCCACTATTTACTTCTGCTGCTTCAGACAATACAATAATGAACAATATCACAATAGAGATATTTCAACTTCCATGTTACTCTAGTCAAAAGCACTGGCACTTAACCCTGAGAGTTTTGTACATACATGGAAGGTAGATATAGATATAAGTTCGGAGTCAGAGAATTAAGTGATGATCTTTAATAGGAAGATCCTTGCTCTTAGCAGGCATCATTTGATTATTCCCCAACCCCCCCCCCCTTTCTCTGCAGTATTCATTTGGGGTAATGCTAATCCCATTATTACTATTGTGAGAACAGGTGCTCCAGCTAAGCTGCCTTCTATTTTCCACCTAAATCTGTCAAAGCAAAATGTGATGGTCTCTTTCGTTCACTACAAGTGACAGAGTGGCAGGTGGCATCAGCAAGGTGCCTAATGAAGGGAAATTTGGTTTGCCTTTAATAGAATTGAAGTCATCAAGGAAAGAAAAAGCAGTAGCAGAGATAACTTGAAAAAAACTTTGACAGGACACCTTTGCAATTATCACCATCATCATCATCATCATCATCATCATCATCATCATCATCCATCTATTTTGATTCTGCCATGAAAAGCATTACTGATAGGCTACCAGAATATTTCTCCATTCAGATGGGTAAAGTAGGGATCCTGGCTTTTAAGGGATGACTTGACTTAAAGGTAGTGCATTATAGGCAGCTGTCTAAAGGCAATGCTAAAAGAAAATTACCCGAAAGCATCTTAGCTGATAATCAGGACTTAAACATCCAGTGGTAAATAGGTACATCCTGTGAGTTGTCATTTGCTAAATGGCCCCCATATCAAAGGTCCTGGTGGGTTTCTGGTTGCTTTGATGACTCATAGCCCACAGTTTTCATTTCATCTTGAAGAGCTACTCAAAGTGACTTAAGTCCTCACATTAAGCAGGAAGTGGAAAAAAATCAGGAATAAAACCTCATTAAAAATGGAGAGTTAAGATGAAGAAGCAGATGGTTCTTCACTTGCTGCTGGTATTTCTAGCTGTGCCGTGAGCCGCTTGCCAGTATTCAGGCATGACCTTCCTGTGTAGATCTCAACATGGTAGAAGCTGTGAACAGTCCTTCCTTTTCTCCACTTTGCACTGTAATGTCAATGAACACTCAACGGTTTATGGATATACTGTAGCATTCTCTAGAGCTGAAACCCTGATAATACAGGAATCTGACAATCACATTTGCTGGAGACAATCATGCTTTATCTATGGACTCTTCAATGAATTATCATAAGAATATAAGACTAGCCCTTCCGGACCATGGCCAGCATTTTATTTCTCATAGTAGCCAGTGCTTACAAGCAGGAGAACAATATGAAAAAACCAGTTAAGAACAATATTAAGAGCCAGTTCGGTCTAGAGGTTAAGGCAATGGGCTAGAAACCAGGAGACTGAGGGTTCCAGTCCCGCCTTAGGCATGAAAGCCGGCTGGGTGACCTTGGGCCAGTCACTCTCTCTCAGCCCAACTCACCTCACAGGGTGGTTGTTGTGGGGAAAATAGGAGGAGGAAGGAGTATGAGGTATGTTTACCACCTTGAGTTATTTATAAAATATTAAAGGCAGGATATTAAATAAATAAATAAACAAACAAACAAATATAAAACTATATTAAAACTATATTAAAGAAACCAGTTTGGTCTAGTGGTTAAGGTACTGGGCTAGAAACCAGGAGTCTGTGAGTTCTAGTCCTGCCTGAGGCATGAAAGCCAGCTGGGTGACCTTGGGCCAGTCACTCTCTCTCAGCCCAACCCACCTCACAGGGTTGTTGTTGTGGGGAAAATAGGAGGAGGAAGGAGTATGTTCGCCGCTTTGAGTTATTTATAAAAATAATAAAGACGGGATAGAAAACAAACAAACAAACATACAACAAAATCCATAGTTGAGGTATTCTAACACCTGTCAACAAGACCCATCACACTCCTAAGTCCCCATGCCTGATCGCAGAACCACGTTTTCAAGGTCTTACAGAAAGCCAGCAGAGTCAGGGCCAATCTGATCTCCATATGTTCCAAAGGGTGGGAACCACAACAGAAAAGGCTCTCTTCCTGGGCCCTGCCAGATGACACTCCCTAGCTGACAGGACCTGGCACATTCCTCTCCTGCTGGACCTTATGGGATGGGTAGGTGTGATTGCAGAGAGGAGGTCCCTCAACTAATCTGATCCCATGCCACAAAGGGTTTTATAGGTCATCACCAGGACCATGCATTGAACTCAGAAGCAAACTGTCAGCCGGTGCAGCTCAGGGAGCAGAGGTGTAATATGTGCCAATCAAGGGGTACACATAACTGCCCACACAGCCACATTTTGCACCAGCTGAAGCTTCCAGATACTCTAGAAGGAGAGCCCCATGTAGATGAAACATCTGAGGATATGGGTACAGGGAGCAAGGGCAGCCCCATGTATGAGGCATCTGAGGATATGGGCACAGGAAGCAGCATCATTTGCCCCCAACCCCATTATTCTATTACTATCCCAAAATAGTATGTTCCACTACTTTGTCCTTTCATGGAGAAGCTGGTGAAAACCCTTTGAGAAGAGGCATGGCCCAGCTTGGTATATTACCTAGATCTTCCCTAGAGATAGGTTTCTGGGGAGTAGCAGACTAAAGGCTTCAGGGAGGAAATTACTTGGTGGTGCTAACTGAGAAAATTGAAGGATGTTATTCCCTCAACAAAGATCCATGAGGAGATCTGGTATCTGACACTACTGGCTTCCATCACCTCCAGTGTCCAGGCTGTCAAAGTCCCTGGAGAAGAAGCTGTCAGATTTCCCATATGAAATTGGCAAATTATTTTCTGTACGGAGAAAAGTGTCTCATGATGACGTGACGCCAGGTGGCTAGATAACAAAAAGCCTTCCCATAACTTTGAATGGCTTTGTTTACATCTCTTCATTAGATACGAAGCCAGAAGGTACCATGTGATGTATTGTTATGGCTAGTGCCTACACAAGCAATGGAACCTTCCCATGAGAACAATTCCCCCTGAAGCCTTCGTGGGAAGCCCTGGGAGAACAGGGAGGGGGAAATCACGTGCTTGCTAAGATGCAGCACTGCCACCCAATAGCAGGTCATGCTATATGCTTTAGGCCTGGTGTGTGTCACACCTAACTTCCAGTCAATCAGAAAGCTGGAAGACCTGAATATCTAACCATGCAAAATGGTGTTCTATGCTTCTTGACTTCTGTCTGGTCTTGTTAGTCATGTTTGTGTGTGTATTCTACTTCTGAGAACTGGGCAGTGCGTAGCTATGCCTGGCTGTGCATGGCATGAGCTCTGGCCCTGGAAACAATACACGTATCTCTGCTTATAAGTTTGTTTTTGTTTTTCCTTATTGCAATAATGTAACGTTTGCATTTATTGCCTTAACTATATCTGCATTTATTGCCTTATGCTACAAGTAAACACTTTTAGCCATAAACGCTGCACTCTTGTCTGTTTATTCTCAAGCCTTGTTTTTTCCCTTTAAACCAGAGTACATCCTATCAGAAGCAACAGGACCACTGATGCCTCTGATGATCATGAAGCCTGTGACTGGTAAGTTGTCAGCCACAATATTAGCTAGCATTTCCTGTGGAGAATGCAGGAAAAATGAACAAACACTATTGGAGGTTACCACCAACACTCCCAACTCAGGTGAACCATTGGAGAAGTCCTCCTATGTATGCTCAGACAGTGAATTGCTCCTTGTCTGTACTGGAACTTCTCCTACAGAGAAGAATAAAAGGAAAAGGAAAGAAAGACAAAAATGGAACAGAATGAAAAGAAAAAAGGAAGCAGAAAAGATCTGCCACTTTTGAAGGAGTCCCAGGTGGAACAGTTGGAAATGCATGCTCTCCAGAGCAAATCAGGGCCAGAACTGGGAAATGAGACATCTCTTCATACTGGAAGTATCATAAAACCTTTCCTAGCTCTGCCTTTAAAGCAAGTGAGGCGATACTTACTCTAGGATACCCTAGCTCTGCTGTACGAAAAAGTGAGATTCTCAATGACATGTTTGCTCTGAAACTCCAAAGTAAGATAGAAGTATATTTATAGAGCTAAACTTTGAACAGAAAAGAGTAACTGACCTAATTTTTTTCTGCATCACTATTTTCCCAACTTTCTCCCCTACTCTCTTGCTTTTCTCACTAGCCAGACTGTGCATCCTAGCTCTCCAGCCACCTGTTCATTCCAGGTGGATGAATGGGAACCAAATTCAGTGAGAAGAGAAAAAAAGTAATAACAGAGGATAGAATACCTCTTTCCTGAACACCATCCCTTGCTTACATCCCTTGTAGCCAATTAATCTTTACCTTGGAGATCAGAAGCAAATAGCTGGGAATAATTCCTTTCTTCTTTTTTACTGGAATAAAAAACTTGTAGAAGATTATGTAAAAACTTTGAAAAAGTGTGGTGAAGTGGCATAAAGAATCTTCTTCAAAGCGGCCTGTCTTATTCTACACCCCCACACACATGCACACATTAATCTTAAGTCCTGCATAAATATTTGTAGAACAGTTATGCTTCATACCTGCTGTGAGTCTTTATTTTCCACCAGCTGGGGCCCCATCCATTTCCCTCCCATCTTTATTATTTTTGATTGTAAAAACTCCAGGAGCCATTAATCAAATCAGGTTTATTGTGATGATACAGCCTTTACACAGACCTTTTAATAACCAAAGAACATTATGGACTTAATCTTTCTACTTCTCACAAGTGTTCTTGTGTCTACTGTCCCTGCTTTGTTGCTAAGGAGAAATAGATTGGCAAAAAGTTGTCCCTGCTTTGTTGCTAAGGAGAAATAGATTGGCAAAAAGTTTTCCTAGATGGCGCATTAACAGCTCTTAACTGTCATAGCCATGACTAACACAACAACACTGGAACTTAGGCCAAAAAGACCGTGGGTGTTTTTGGAACAGCATACCCCTCAGAAGACTGATCCAAGAATATTCAGATCCATCAAAATCCTGTTTACCTCTTTGTCTGTAGTAGTAGGACAGATTTTCAATCTGATGAGATTTCTAATGGTGTTTTTAAAATAGATCTGTTTTTTAAAAAAGGTCACAGTGATTTACATTCACAGCATCTCCAAACTTACAGGGTCTTTGAATGAATCTTCCACTAATTCACATAGCTGTTAATGTAAATTGTCCAAGAACCATTTCTAATGCAAATTACCATTTTCAATTGTTGACACATAAATGTCCCTATTTCAGGCTTCTTTAACATAAATTTTCCTGATGTGAGTATTTTAAAGGTAACTACCACTTTATGCAACTTTCAGGGGAATGTACCTTTTTCAGATGCTCTTTTTTGTGAATTGTTGAATAGAGAAAGATGAATGCCACTTGAACTCCCTTTGGTGCTAGTAACTGTGTTCCTGTGAAGTCTAGTAGAAAAAGAATGCCCAAATCTCTCCCTACCAGGGCTGGATTAAGGCCAACTGATGCCCTAAACATAGCCCAACAACAGTGCCCCTTGACAGAAGCGAAACTCTCACACCATAAGACAGAAACAAATGTGATATCTGATAACACCTTGAAAGCAAACTCATTGCCAAGAGACAATGGCTATTTCCAGCACTACTGCCCCCTCTAAAAAGCATGGTTTTCCTTAACAATACAATAGCTCTCCTTATACAAATTTATCCAATTTTCCCTATATGGTCCCAAGAACATAACAGCAAATCAGAGCTCTAGAATTTCCCACTCAACAATTAAAATTCTTATAAAAGGTCTGACCTTTCTATTGTTTCTGTTCCTCTTCTTCTGTAAGTTGGAACCGAATTATCTTTGTCCCAATAAATTGTGTGATCTTCCTCCTCAGAGTTGTCCTTCATTTTTCACCTTCCATCACACAGAAGTATAGAGCAATCAAGTCATTGTTAGCGGGCTGTTCTTACTGGCAGCAACAGGCAATGTTGTCCTGGCATCTCCTTATTCACCAACTTGGCTAGCCCACTAGACTCTTATCCTGGATATTGCCTAGTGGGGAACAAAATTAGCTCTGTTCCCAAGCTGGAGAAGTGAATGCACCTACTGGGCTTTAGCTATAGAAGGCAAGTAAGGAGAGACTTCCAGTGAGGATTCATGGCAAACTAGACATCCCTGAAGGAGTGGGGATGGCATTACGGCAGAGATCGATGGCCAGACGATGAATTGTGGCTGGCAAAATCTCTCCGGAAGAAGGAAAGTTACTGAGATTGCTCACATGTACTCTTGACAGCTGCTTCTTGTGAGTAAACTGCAGGAACTGAAGTTTTTGCAGTCAACTAGTGAGCCGAGCGGCTGGAATTTGAGGGATTGCAACTAAACTCACAGCCATAATGTAGCCTATGTGGACATAGGTTTCGCTGAGCCTCATTTCTTAATCACTTTCAGAAATTGCTTCTTAACTGCTTTTTAGCTATTAGAAATCTTCTCAATGGCAAGTTTTAGAGCACCTGGTGAGTTTCCTTCAATCCTTAGTGAAAGAAGTTTCAAATACATGTTTAAGGACTTAATTTTTTTCTTTTGGAATAAACAGCAAAGGGGGGATTAGAACGTTGATTTTGGAAAGTTACAAAAGGACTAAGGGTCCAGATGGATTTGAAATAAGATTTTGAAATTAATTATAAGAATCTTCCTATAGGAAAATACTGTTGTTTTGAATTCTTTAAAACAAAATGATAGGATGGGACTTTAAGGGTTGGACACTAAAGGGAACTAGAAGGAACTAAAGATTACAATTAAAGGAGAAGAACACTTAAATTTGACTTACTAATACAGAATGAAACAAAATATTTTAACATTGGACATGTTGAAGGATATTTCTGAACAATGGATCCAGAAGTTAATTTTAAGAGTCTTTGCCTCTATAGATAGACTGTGTTTAAAAGATGTTATGGAAGAGGAACAAGTTTTACCAGATAAGACTGAGACTGATCTGAAAGTGGATTTAAAAATGACAGGCTGAATGATATGGAAAAAGATGCTACACTGGATATACAAATAAAACTGGCTGATTTTGTAATAATTAAAAGGGATATACAAATAACAAACTAAATGAGTAACCTGGATAATTTTCCTATATTGGATTTAGAAAAGAGTCTTGTTAATGTTCTGAAGGATTGTTATCTCTGGTAACCCTTAATGGACATTTGCTGACCAGCACTGAACAACGAGGCTGTAAAGATTTGTTTATAGATAAGAAATATGATATGGGAAAAAATCATTTGTTGTATTTTAAGAGAAGGTGATAAATTACTAAAATTGTTTTTATTTGTTGTTATGAAGAGGGAAGTCGTTTCTTTATATATTTCTTTTCTCTCTATTTTTACTATACTCTTAATTTTTCTTTCCTTTCTATTTTTTTCTTTTTTCTACACTTCCTATTTTTTCTTCATTTTTTAAAGTTTGAATTAGCTTTTTCTTTTTAATTGTAATGCTTAATAAAATTACTATTAAAAAAAGAAAGTAAGGCAGAGCTTTCCAAACTTTTCATGTTGGTGACACACCTTTTAGACGTGCATCATTTCGCGACACAGTAATAACAGGGCTCCCCGCCCCCCCCCCCCGCCCACGCGATTGGCTCCTGGGTGGAAACCCCACCCCCAGCCCACACGATTGGCTCCCGGGTGGAAAACCCCACCCCTGGCCCACGCAATTGGCTTCCACCTTGGGCAGGCGCCCCACAGCTGCCCTGCCCTGCCTTGCCTCTGCCAAGAAAAGCTGCGGTCGCGAGGCAAAAAAGCCTCGGATCACCGCAAAAAGTGACAGTAGGAGGGGCACCCCGGGGTGGAAAATATCTGCGCCGATCAGCTGTGCAGCGGGAAGTAGGCGCCTCTCTGCCTTCTGGCCGCAAAGCTGATCGGCGCGGATATTTTCCACCCTGGGGTGCCCTCCCACTGTCACTTTTTGCGGTGATCCGAGGCTTTTTCGTGAGCCGGCAGCGGCGCTTCCGGGTTGCCGCCGCCACGATTTCGGGTTTTTGCACACCGTGGCAAGGATTTGACCAAACTGGAGTTAGGCGTGCAGCTGTGTGAAAGAGAGAGGAAAGCTTAAAGCACATTGTTCATTTGGCAGGGTAGCCTGTTTAGGAATTCAAGGAGTTTGGCTAATGCTGTTTTGAAATTAGCATGATTTGCTTAATCTGGTCTAGCCAAATCTATGGGACAAATCTGTTGGTTCTGCCTTCTCCTCCATTCAGATTGTTTTAATTTCAACGTGATTACTTTGTTAACTTGTACATTCTTATTTTTTAAAAATGAATGAAATAAAATGCTTACCCATCCACCCAAATTCACTAAGAATGGCTGTGAAGTCACTTTTAAAATGTGTAAGGAGAAAGAGAGATAGTATCTATCAGCTAAGACCTAAGATTTCAAATTCAATCTGTTAAGAGTTAAGTGCTTAGAAAGAAAATAATAAGTTTGTCAATTTTGTGTCCTTCACATTTATTTTAAACATAATTTTCTGTCCTATGTATGAAGATATTTGCAATTTTGGTAAGTTCTTATAAAACCTTTTTTTAAAAAAATTCCACTCATCCTTCT
This sequence comes from Charina bottae, assembly GCA_023362775.1. Lineage (NCBI taxonomy): Eukaryota > Metazoa > Chordata > Lepidosauria > Squamata > Charinaidae > Charina > Charina bottae. The sequence continues at coordinate 12,114,284 of JALMGJ010000005.1, forward strand.
CTCAAAATGTGAAAATAAATGGATGACATAAACTCCATGCAGAGCTTCGTGGACAAAAGCTGTATATAGTTGTATAGTACAGTATTGTGTTCTTTTCATTTTCAAAATAAAAGTTGAGGTGATTTTATTATGCATAAAGAATGAATGAGAATCAAACTGCAGAATGAATAAGTGAAGGAAGAGTGAATGGGTTGAGAGGAGGGAGAAGACCCATAAAGTTGTGGTTGGATAGAGTTGATGAGATCCTCAAAAAGAAGTGTGAACTTTGAAGGAAATGCATGAATCAATGTATGAATGTTGTAGAAGCAAAATGGTTTTCAAGGATAGAAATGTATGGAGAGGTAGAGTAAAATGTCTTGATGCATGTAGATTTAGCTATATTTCTTTCTGTTCTTCTTATTTCATACTTCCAAATTCTTTTGCTTACTACTCCTTACCCTTCTTCATTTTGCATAATGTTGCTTACTCTGAAATGAAATAATGTGGGGGGGGGCAGGTATGTTCATCTCTGTGTTGTTAAGTTAACCTCTGATTCTGTCTTTAAGATGAGGCCCAGGTGCTGATCCCTTGTAATACAACTCCCAGCTCTGCCTGCCCAAAACTCAGCAGCAGTAAACGATTGCCAGAAGCATTTCTGTTGGCAGCAGCTGGCATAAGGTCCCAAACATGTCATTCCCTGATTGGCATCAAGCTGGATTTGAATCCAAAGCTATTCTATTCCCCTAAAAAGGGACCTGTTTTGGGTCCACCAACTAAGCCAGCCTGAGGCTGGTGTAGCTAATTTCATCCCCCTCCCCAGTTGCTTTCAATAGGGAGAAATTTTAAAATGCAATGTATTGGGCTGAAAACCTTGACCAAAACCGTATCCTAGATCTTGATCTTGATTTCAATCTGACTACCACAAGCCAATAGGGAATACGCTGCTGTGAGAGATCTTCTCTTCAACTTCCAACATAGGTTGTTTAGGGACCTCTTGAATTTCAATACTTTTTTTAATGAAACTTTTAAATTATAATTTAGGCTTTGGGTCCTTTTTTCCATTTTCCATATGATAAAAATACTTTTTAATGTATAGGGAATGTACTCTACAACAACAACAACAACAAAAATGGGGGGATAAAAAAAATAAGACCTGCAAGAGGAATGTAGTAAAAATATATATTTTTTTAATCTAATGCATATCAAACATTGTTCCATAGTTTATCTGTGACCCTTGTAATGCCATCAAGGTTAGAAAAGGCTGGTCATGCACATTTACATTGCCTGACGGATCTCTTACTGCATAGAGAAAATTATCTAGGGGTCTGCAAAATTTGGGGGAAGAAAAAGACAGTTGCAGTTTGAAATAGGCAATCTAGTTCTCTTTACAGCTTTTCTTCTTCAATCTTTGCCCTCTGTTCTGAGAAATATACTGTCCTCAATGTGTTGTTTTCAAAATCCTTATGAAATCCATTGCAAGGGTAATTCAAGGGAAGCACTGCACACTCTCACCTATATTATACTAACATATCATTTAAGCATAACCATAATCAACCCTCATGGGCCTCCCTCTCCTCCAGACAGTGAAGAACAGCTACATCACTCTCATTTTGAGCCCTTACAGGTGCTGTACAGTAAATCCAAAGAAAACTTTACACTTTAAACTAGGTCCTGAATCCCAGACAGCATACTTGAAATGTTAGAGCTGAGAAGTAACCCTTGAATAAGGCTCTCAGCCTTATCTCCTGCTAATGAGCTTTTTGAATGCATCTGGTTGACCATTGTATGATTCAGAAGGCTGGACCAGATGGGCCATTGCACTCATCTAGCACATCGCATACATTTAGAAGTTCCCTGATGTCAAGTTTTGAGCTTCCCTGTCTATTGTTGAGAAAGACCTCAGTTTGAAATCTGTTACCTGTTTGTATGGACAGTATCAAGCAGAAAGCATTTTTACAGCTAAGAAGCTTGATTGACAAGGTCTCAGGAGAATTGCTGCTCAAGTGCAGTTGCAAATGGAGTATTATTTGTGATCTTACTGTAGATGCTACACCAGCTTCAGCCCTAGCATATTTGAGACTTTGGTGTGCTAGCAGGTTTTAAGATTAATAATCAGAAGGCAAAGGTGTTAACAAAAAAATATGAAAATAGATCAAATAGAACTGATGGAGAAAACTGGTTTTAAGACTGAGGAAAAAGTAAAATACTTGGGTATTATATTATTATGACAAATATGAATTGTATGTTATTTCAAAATAATTATGTTAAGACATGGAACAAAATTAAGAATGACATGTTAAGATGGGATAAATTAAAATTGCACTGTTGAGGAGAATTTCTGTGATATAAATGAATGTTTTGCCTAGAATGATGTTTTTGTTTCAGACAATACCTGTTTTCACAACTGATGTACCATTCAAGCAATGGCAAAAAGATATATCTAAATTTGTATGGCAAGGGGAAATAAACACTTTAGCTCCCATTAATTGTCTTCTTTCTTTTAGCTCTTTTAGATGGTGAACATCCTGTGCTTTATAATTTGATTATATACTGTAGGAAAAATATTAATATTGCTATATGTTTTCCATTTCTGCAATATTCTTCTTGACCTGTAGTGGCCACAGGACCCTGCATAGCACAGATTTGTAATTGTATCACAAATTTTATAAAAAATATTATGGTAAAGGCTGTTTTATTTTCAGTTCTTTTCTAATGATCCACAACACAGAATTTGCAGTTGCAGTAGAGACTCTACACTGACATTTTGATTGAACTATCTATTAGCATCCTAGGATTCCTTTCCTAATCACACACCAACAGCTTAGATACCTTCAAATATATGCATGTGAAGTCCGGAATTATTTGTGTTTGGTCGCAGTGTGTATCATTTTATACTTGCTTTCACTGAATCTTCTATTTTAATGCTTATTACCTTGTATGCAAAGATCATTTTGAAGTTGTATATCACCCTTTCAAATAAATAAATTGGCATTATTCATTAATTTGGTCACAACACTCCTAACTTTACCTAATTGATTAGTTGGAAGACACTATTTCCATTAAAGATCCTTGGGAGACCCCGGTATTTTCATCTTTTCACTGTGAGAATTATCCAGTGATTCCTACTGTCTGTGTCATTGTTCACAAAGTTTGACAAATCATTTCATCAATTATCAGTGCTCAGCCAAACACTGTATATGATCATACAGCTAAAACAAGAAAACTTTCAGGTGTTCAGATATTCCGTCTGCTGTTTTCTGGCAGTCAAAAAGAAAAGTCTGAAAATCTGAAATATGACTAAATGTAAAATGCATGAAAAATAAACCAAATATATAAATCCAATATTTTAAGTATAGCTCTTTGGTGTATGCTAGTGATGGTGGGTTAAAATGTGAATGGATCGTGAAATAAAGTCGAATGACTAGAGTTGCAATCCAAATTATGTTCCTATGGAGCTTGAAATTAAGAATGTCCTTATAGACTATGTTCTCATCTAATAAACAGATATGGAAAAGATAATAAAGAATCTCCCCAAAGACTCATTGAATTGTGTGTGCTTTACAGCTTTATAGTGATAAGAAGCTGCATCTCTGCCACAATGATTTTTAAGATGAACATATTTAGAATGCTTTTTTTGTTCAATACAAAATGTCCATACTTCTCTTGTCCTTGAACCTGGACATCATCTTGTTTCTGTCTTAAAACCGCTTACCCTCTTTGCCACTATAATTCCATATTTTATTGTCTTCTTTTTTTTAGGGAGAAGGCATTATAACTCAGCTATAAAGTTTTATCTAGCTGAGTCTTATAAAAGACTTCAATCTAGAAGCAATTTTCAAAAAATATTAAATTCAGAAGGTATTTTAAGTTAGCCAATTTTGTAGATTCAGGTGCATTTTGTACTTCAGTAAGTTAAAAGATGCACTGATTTCTTACAAAAGGAAAAAGAAATTATAATAAATTAATTATAATAATAAATAATAAATTTAAATTGCAAAGAACAAACTGCTTCTTGTAGTCTTTTAAATATATATTGAATATAATTCCTATATAGCTAACACATATAGTTATTTAGGTTAAACCAGGAAATTGGGAGCATACCTATTAGCTCTTTTTTTGGATACTTTTTTTCCTAAATATATGCTATTTGCATGAATGTTTGAGTGCAAAATGATAGATGCTAATAGAAGTTGTTAATGCCTACCCAACTGAGTCACAGTGGTATTGATTTCAATGGATGATGCCATTTTGCTCCACTAAAATCTGTAGCAGACTTATTTTACATTCTACTGGGGAATGAATGAAATTAGAATTAAAAGCTGCATCTAACCAGTGTTCAGTATCTGAAAATACTTCTTTTAAATGTCTGTAGAATAAGATATCTATTCATATATTCTCCTCCATCTGTTTCCATTCATTTGGACATAGATCAGTAAACACATAAGACCATTTCATACTAATGGTAATTCCAAAGAAATGTATCAGTGTAGATATATGTATCATTACGGATGTGAAAATGCTATCTGATCCTGTTCCTCCCTCATCTATTTACTTTCTGGAAGTTTTCTGAAGAGGCTGATTTCATTTGTACAACACCAGGTAATAGCATATTTATAGGACAATCATAATATCATTCAGAGGCACAGAAATCATTTCTAACAATGCAGCCTCAGCCTTCCTCCTTCAAAATCAAATAGTCTATAGTTTTGTTTCCAAACAAATCAAAGTAATAAAGAAATAGTGGATTCAGTTGTGATACAACTCAAGTGCAATCAAAGAGCATAGTAAAATATAACAACCATTTTATGTGTGAATTGCGTTTAAAATCAATCAAAATTTTATGTAAAGTTATCACATGCATCATACGTGTGCATATCTTAAATAATCTTAGCAAAATTGTTTGCTTTGTAGTTTCTCCTTCTTCATAATATAGTTACAAGTTGGTTCATGAAGGCTCCAGAATATGAATCTAATTATAGAGACAAACCCATTTCTTAGTTCTTTTCTCATTTGACAAACTGAACAGAAAACAATATAATTCCATTTCATTGATAACAAAATACAAAATTAAAGAAAGGAAAACATCAAGCGTAATCAGAACATTGGTATTCTCCCCACCCTTTTTGAAAGTTGAAACTTTTCAGAACTTTCCAGTAACACCATTTGAAAAAACAAGTGTGCCAGAAAAGTTGTTGAGAATGTTATTTCCTTTTCTATGTTGTGTGTTTGTGTGTGAGAGAGCAGAGGGTAAAATGGTGCCAATTGGTAATCCACTACTGCCTCTGCTTAAGTTATCAACGCTGGCTTTGACCTTCTGGAAGCAAGACAGAAAGTCTATAAGGATCAGTAAAGCTCCTGTAAAATGCAATGCTAGACACCTTCTTAAAATTCTAACAGGACCTCTCCTTCTTCCCCTTCTAAAGCTCTCTGAAAGTACTGCACAGCCCTGGAAAAAGTCCAAAAATTTAGACTTGCCTTAAAAAGATGAGGCAAGGGGGCGGGGGTTGCATGTCTCTCTCCAGCTTCATATAGGGTACTGTAAGATTGGCACTGAAAGATTTAGGCCTGCAAAGGTACTTCAGGGTCTGAGGGCTCCCTTGAGGTGTGCATTTCAAGGCCAAAAATATATCTGTATCTGAATTTTAATCTCTTCTCTTTGCAACTACTAGTTGTAAGTGGGGCAATGTTCTATGAGCACTGGGGAAGATGTTCCCCCACCCCAGTAAAAATTTTAGATATTTCAAATACATTTGTAGATAATTTAAAGAAACACAATAAAGCAATGTGTTTATAAATGCTAATGTACCATTAGTATATGGATTCCATTTCTGAGCAGCAAGAAATCACCAAGGTTTCAAGGTTCAGTTTCCTTAGAAGGTGGTTACTGGAAACCTCTGTCATTTCTATGATAAAAAGAATATATCAGATAGATAGATATCCCAGTTTCCTGCCAACTTCAAATATTATGGTATTATAGGACTTTTACACAGCTATTCCAGTCCGTGTTATGCCCTCTTGGGTCATTATATTTCACAAAAGCATCAGAGTTCTACTGGTTTATCAACCATCATGACACACTTCTTAGTTCTAAGGGTCTAAGGAGAAATGTGAGTCATAATGGATTGTCTGAGAAATATTTCCATAGGCAATCTTCATCATGACCTCTTTTGGGGCACCAATCTTATGCTCAGGACAATAAGCTGTAGTTAGGGTAATCACATATAAACTGTTAATAATATGAAAAAAGATAAACAGGTAAACAAAAATATTTATTTATTTAGTGCTATTTATAGATTGCCCAAGGGGCGTGGTGGCTCAGCGGGTAACACACCAGGCTTGTCGATCAGAAGATCACAAGTTCAGAGGTTCGAATCCCTAGCCCCACGTGACGGAGTGAGCTCCTGCACTCGCCCCAGCTCTTGCCAAACTAGCAATTCGAAAGCATGCAAATGCAAGTAGATGAATAGGTACCACTTCGGTGGGTAGGTAACAGCGTTCCATGCGCATCATGCTGGCCACATGACCGTGGAAGCGTCTTCGGACAACGCTGGCTCTTCGGCTAAGAAACGGAGATGAGCACCAGCCCCTAGAGTCAGACACGACTGCACAAATGTGCGGGGGGAACCTTAAAAAAAACACAAGATTGCCCCAATTATATAGTCTCTGGGTGGTGTCTTGCATCCACAGTATGTATCTTTTACCTGGGATAAACCCTATATTCTTTATCTTCAGTACCGTAACCTCATGCACACACCTTGTCAAACTAGAAGGAGTTTACCATAAATAACAATATTTATTACGATGTAGAATAAATGCTAAAACAAAGGAACTAGCCATTTCCTGTTATTACAGTAGTCATTGGAACAGAGTTTTAGCTTGAAAACAATTATCTGTTGTGGAATGGGAAGAAAACTTTTAAAACGTAACATTCAAAACCCAACTTAACTGCAGGAAGAAGAAATGCTGAGCTAGCAGGAGAGTAGAGTAAAATGCAAACAAGCTATTTTCCAACCACATTTAATTTTGAAGTTGTTAAAACATTGTAAAAGAGTTTATTGGGGAGAAGAAGGCTTACTCATCTCTCAAACTCTATGTGTCAAGTGTATTTTTATCATTTTGATTATTTCCTACTCAGAATAATTTGTAAGATGCTGTTTTCCAGCCACTGCTTAGAGTCACCGCATGGCACCTATTCTGTTAGCAATGCTCTGCTGTTCCCAAGTGAAGATACACACACACACCCCTTCAATGGAGATGCAACAAAACATTTCACTTGGTATTGCATTGGCTATTTCATTTACTGCCTGCTGGCATAATTAATGTACAGTATGTGGTTGATTACTAAATACCCCATAAAAATGTGTGCTATTTTATACTGATTGAGCCTGCTTACCTGAGTATGGAGTTTTGAAACCTGCAGTATCTAATGCTTTATGGCCAGTACATTCACACAACCAGTTAAAACAATAAAGTTAATTATATAAAGGGGAAGGTAGAATGACTTGGATTTAATTTTTTAGGAAGTTGCATGTTATCCTTATATAAGTATCTCAGCTTGGTTTAACTCTTTTTGAAAGAACCAGAGAGAAATGAAATAGAAGAATTTTTAAAATGAGCAGCATAAAAGTAAGTAATTGACTTGGTTGAATAAAAAGTAATTATCTGGCACAAAAAGACATTTATGTAGGCACCAGGTAAGTCTTCTGGGAAAAAATGATTCCACTGGGATGCCACAACAAAGATTTTCTTCTCCCAGTTGCTGTTTCTGACCCAGCACAGTGGAGATGGGAAAGTTGACAAAGAACTAGATGATCATTTTGGTTCCTAGACCCCAAGAGAAATAGATTTGAAATATATTGATTTATCATATTTCTTTACTGCCCATCTTGTATTGCAACGACTCTGGGCGGTTTACAAACAATTAAAGATAAAAGATTAAAATATTGTTAAAACTATACAATATAAATATAAATAAACATAAATATAAAAATACAAAATATTATATATTATATATATGATTATACACCTTGTTGAAGAGAAACTTCCTACTGGTGTAGAAATTATATTTCGAACAGATGGAAAGCTTTTTAATCTTAGTAGGCTGAAAGCAAAAAATAAGGTAATTACAACTTCTGTTATAGAACTTCAATATGCTGATGATAACGTAGTCTGTGCACACTCAGAGGAAGATCTTCAAACTATCCTAAACATCTTTGCTGAAGCATATGAAAAGCTCAGCCTCTCGATTAACATTAAAAAAACCAAAGTGCTTTACCAGCAAGTTCGAACCAATCCCTCTGCAGCACCATCAATCGAGCTTAAAGGTGCGTTACTAGAAAATGTCGACCACTTTTCTTATCTTGGCAGCCATCTATCTACAAAAGCTGACATCGACGTTGAAATTCAGCATCGTCTGAGCTCTGCGAGTGTAGCTTTATCCCGAATGAAGCGTACAGTGTTTAAGGATCAGGACATTTGCAGGGAGACCAAAATGCTTGTTTAAAAAGCCATTGTACTACCAACCCTTCTGTATGCCTGTGAAACATGGACCCTCTACAAACGCCACCTCCAACTTCTTGAAAGATTCCATCAACGCTGCCTCCGAAAAATTCTGCAAATTACTTGGGAAGATAGGTGGACTAATGTTAGTGTATTAGAAGAAGCGAAAACCACCAGCATTGAAACAATGATCATCCAACATCAACTTCGCTGGACCGGCCATGTTGTTTGAATGCCTGACCATCGTCTTCCAAAGCAGCTACTTTACTCCCAACTTAAGAATGGAAAACGGAATATTGGTGGATAGCAAAAGAGATTCAAAGATACTCTCAAAGCTAATTTTAAAAAATTTAATATCAGCATTGAGAACTGGGAAGCCCTAACTCATGAGCATTTCAATTGGAGGTCAGCCTTTATTAAAGGCACTACAGACTTTGAAGAAGCACAAGTACAGGGCGAAAGGGAGAAACGAACTAAGAGGGAGGCACGTCAAGCAAACCCACATCATGACCGTCTTCCACCCGGAAACCTATGCCCTCATTGTGGGAGGTTGTGCGGATCCAGAATTGGCCTTTACAGCCACTTACGGATCCACTGTTAAGATTTTACCCTTGGAAGACAATCTTACTTGGCTACGAGTGATCACCAAGACACACACACACACACACACACACACACACACATATATATATATATATATATATATATATATATATATATATATATATACTGTATATACTGTATATACTGTATATACTGTATATACTGTATATACTGTATATACTGTATATTGTTGTTGTTTATTCATTCAGTCGCTTCCGACTCTTTGTAACTTCATGGACCAGCCCACGCCAGAGCTTCCTGTCGGCTGTCAACATCCCCAGCTCCCCCATGGTTGAGTCCGTCACCTCCAGAATATCATCCATCCATCTTGCCCTTGGTCGGCCCCTCTTCCTTTGGCCTTCCACTTTCCCTAGCATCAGCTTCTTCTCCAGGATATCCTGTCTTCTCATTATGTGGCCAAAGTACTTCAGTTTTGCCTTTAATATCATTCCCTCAAGTGAGCAGTCTGGCTTTATTTCCTGGAGTGATATACTGTATATACTGTATGTATATAAATAAAATATAGAATACAGAATATAAAGTCCAGTATGGTGAATAATATGGTGAATCATTGACTACGCTAAAGCCTTTGATTGTGTGGATCACAACAAACTGTGGCAAATTCTTAAAGAGATGGGAGTACCAGACCACCTTACCTGTCTCCTGAGAAACCTGTATGCGGGTCAAGAAGCAACAGTTAGAACCGGACATGGAACAGCCGATTGGTTCAAAATTGGGAAAGGAGTACGACAAGGCTGTATATTATCACCCTGCTTATTTAACTTATATGCAGAGTACATCATGAGAAATGCAGGGCTGGATGAATCACAAGCCGGAGTTAAGATTGCTGGGAGAAATATCAACAACCTGAGATATGCAGACGATACCACCCTAATGGCAGAAAGTGAAGAGGAACAAAAGAGCCTCTTGATGAGGGTGAAAGAGGAGAGTGCAAAAGCTGGCTTGAAACTCAACATTAGAAAAACTCAGATCATGGCATCTGGTCCCATCACTTCCTGGCAAATAGAAGGGGAAGAAATGGAAGCAGTGACAGATTTTATTTTCTTGGGCTCCAAGATCACCGCAGACGGTGACTGTAGCCATGAAATTAAGAGACGCTTGCTCCTTGGGAGGAAAGCTATGGCAAACCTAGACAGCATATTAAAAAGCAGAGACATCACCTTGCCGACAAATCCGTATAATTAAAGCTATGATTTTCCCAGTAGTAATGTATGGCTGTGAGAGTTGGACCATAAGGAAGGCTGAGCACCGAAGAATTGATGCTTTCGAACTGTGGTGCTGGAGAAGACTCTTAAGAGTCCCTTGGACTGCAAGGAGGTCAAATCAGTCAATCCTAAAGGAAATCAACCCTGACTGCTCATTGGAAGGACAGATACTGAAGCTGAAGCTCAAATACTTTGGCCACCTAATGCGAAGAGAGGACTCACTGGAAAAGACCCTGATGCTGAGAAAGACTGAAGGCAAAAAGAGAAGGGGACGGCAGAGGATGAGATGGTTAGATAGCATCACCGATGTAACGAACATGAATTTGAGTAAACTCCGGGAGACAGTGGAGGACAGGAAGGCCTGACGTGCTATGGTCCATGAGGTCACGAAGAGTTGGACACGACTAAACGACTAAACAAAAAGAAGCAATGGTGAATAATGGTAACATACCCTCTCTGCCTGACCAGGTAGGACAGGTCGATGTAATGGGGGTGAGGCGGTCCCTCAGGTAACCTGGACCCATGCCATGTAGGGCTTTAAAGGTGATAACCAACACCTTGAATAGGACCCAGAAGACGACTGGTAACCAGTGCAGCTCACGCAGCAAAGATGTTATATTGGGCTGGCTCGCCTCCAGAACAGATTGGAGAGTCTTGGCAGTCAGCCAGAGGTAAGGAATGCAGCCCAAGGTTACTTTGCAAGACTGGCCAAGAGAGAGACAAACCAGCGTGTGCCAATAATAGTGAAGCAAAGGGTAGTCAATAATCCAAACCGGGTCAAGGGTTCCAGAAGTCCGAGCCACGATAATCCAAACAAGGTCCAGGGGTCCAGAAGGCAGAGTAACGATAGTCCAAACAGGGTCAGGAACGCAGGAAACAAGACAGGATACCAGAGTGGTCGTGAAGCCAAAGTGCAACGTTGCTCCCACAACTCCCTCACTGCTCCGTTGGTAATTTATCAGGAGCTCAGGAGCTGTCCTCTGGGTCCTGCAAAGACTCTCCCTGCCCTCTGCGTAACTCCCTAGCAGCCAGCCGAGCATTTTTCCTCCTGTCCTTTAAGGCGAGGCACACACGCCTCCGCCTCTGCCCTTTGGGGGATTCAGGAGAGCTGGGAGGCTGATGGGATCCAGCTGGCTGCTGGCTAGAGGGTGGGGACAAACCGCAATCCCCAGCTTGCTCCCCTGTATGCTCGGTTTCTGGCTGCTGGCTAGAGGGTGGGGCCAAACCACCATCCCCAGCTTGCTCTCCTGCAGCCTCAGGTATTGCTGCCTCCTGCGGTGCTGGGTCATTATCTGGGCCCGTGTCTGTGTCTGGGGCCTCACCTGGCTCAATCCCCTGGGGGTTTGCCAGGGGCAGCTCGTCCTCTGACTCATCGCTGAGGCCCTGGGGCAGAGGCTGAACCAGGACATATATGTGTTCTCTTTGGGGCTCCTAAAACTGCTTGTGCGGCCACATTCTGAACCAGCTGTAGCTTCCAGATACTCTTCATGGGTAGCCCCATGTAGAACACATTGCAATAGTCTATGTGGGAGATGACTAGGACATGAGTGACTGACTGGAGGGACTCCCAATCCAGGAAGGTGCATAGCTGGCGCACAACACAAGGTTGTGCAAAGGCTCCCCTGGCCACGGCTGCCACCTGCTCTTCGAGCAGGAGTCGTGAGTCCAGGAGAACCCCCAGGTTCTGCACCAGATCTGTCTGGGGCAGTGCAACCCAAAGATGGTAAGTTCCTGGATGCTAGGGAGCCCCGGACCAACAGCCACTCCATCTTACCAGGGTTCAGCTGAAGCCTGTTGTTCCCCATCCAGACCCCTACAGCCTCCAGGCACTGAGAGAGGGTGGTCACAGCATCACTTAAGTCACCCGGGATGGAGATGTATAATTGAGTATCATCAGCATATTGATGATACCTCATCCCATGGTAACCACCCAGCGGTTTCATATAGATGTTGAAGAGGAGCAGAGAGAGTACCGAACCTTGCGGCACCCCACAAAGGGCTGGATCTCTTGCTCCCTATCAACACTGATTGGGACTGGCCCTGGAGGAAGGAGGTGAACCAGTACAAAACCGTGCCACCCACCCCCAACTCCCTGAGATGACCAAAAAGGATACCATGGTTGATGGTATCGAAAGCTGCTGAGAGGTCAAGAAGAGCCAGGATGGATGCACTGCCCCATCCTGCTCCCGCCAAAGATCATCCAAAAGTGCGACCAAAGCTGTTTCCATCCCATATCTGGGCCTGAAACCCAACTGGAAAAGGTCCAGATAATCCGTTTCATCCAGGATCCTCTGGAGCCGCAATGCCACCACTTTCTCAACCACCTTCCCTAAAAAGGGGAGGTGGGAGACTGGATGAAAATTGTCCAGCACAGTGGGATCCAGCAATGGTTTCTTGAGGAGGGGGTGCACCAGCGCCTCTTTAAAGGAAGCCAGAAACACTCCCTCCTTAAAGGATGAATTCACGATCGCCTGGACCCACGCACACATCACCTCCCAAGCTGCCTTCACCAGCCAGGAGGGACAAGGAACAAATTAACAAGTGGTGGCGTTTACAGACTGGAGAACCCTGTCCACTTCCTCGGGCCCAACATGATCAAACTGTTCCCAGATAACCGGGTAAGTACACTCCCCAAGCATCTCCACAGGCCATGCTACACACTTGGCATCCAACTTGGATCTGAGTGATTTTATCCTCCAGATGCCCAGAAAACTCCTCTGCACAGCCCTGTAGGTAAGTTACTAAACCCACCTTCCCCAGAAGGGATCGGGTGATCTTAAACAGCGCCATAGGGCGGCATTCTGGGGATGCAATAAGAGCAGATAAATATTGACATTTTGTCACTGTTACTGCCACAAGGTAGGCCTTAATAGTGGCTCTAGCTTGTGTTCGGTTGGGTTCGGTCCTTGTCTTTCTCCAGCAAAAAATATTTATAGAACAAATTTATGGAACAAAGTAAAGGGTATAATCTGGTGATTTGGAGTGTACATTTTAAAGATTCAAGGAAGATCTTATTTGATGGGGTAGAGCTTCCTGTCTTCTTTTTTTCTTTAGTTATATCCTCATTCAGTGGTATCCATGGGGAGTCAAGAGAGGAAGAATGATGGGAGCATTGTGATGTCATAATGCAAGGCTTGCTCCTTTTGTGCTTGCATGTATTAAAGGAGTGGGGCTGATGGCATGATACCACAATGCTTTTTCATTCTGATGAAAGTAACAAGCTCCTGCAGACATCACTTTCCTCACTGAAGGATCCTTCTGTCTCTGGAGTGTAATTTTTCAGGACATGAAAAAGAATGGATGAGGAAAAACCCTCAGCCACTTCCTATTTAAAGAGAAGATTACTCTAAAGCTTTAGAATCACAGCAGGTGGCAACACTTAATCAACTATTCATTCATTAATTGGATTTATATGGCCACCCAACTCTCAGAAAGCAACTCTGGATGGTGTACAATGATAAAAAACAAAAATTCAATATACCCCATATAAGCAACCAGAAATCACAAGACACACAGTCAGGACACATCAACATATAGTATACCTTGCAAGATTAGTGCAATGGCCAAGGATACATCCAGGCCTTCAAAGCTTTTCTAACATCTGACAGGGTCAAAGTTAATCAAATCTCAGGGAGGAGATCATTCCAAAGGGCAGGTGACTCACAGAGAAGGCCCGCCTCCTAGATTCCATCAGATGTTTCAAGGAAGGGACTGTTGGAGTATTCTGTTGGAGCATGTAGGACAGGAAAAAACAACCAGAGATAGGCAGTCCCACAAATAACCTAGTCCTGCACCATGTTATAGCCTTCTATCAGTTATAACTTAACTGCTATTGAAAAACTAAGGAGAAAATTGTCTGGTTAATACTTGAATGGAAGATCACCAGGAAATGCCTGGGCTATAAGTTAGATTGGAAGTCAATCATCATCATCATCATCATCATCATCATCATCATCATCATCATCATCCCAGAAGAAGGCAACAACAAATATGTTACAGGCATTGAGACTGACTCATGGGAGACTTTAAAATTTACCATTGATGAGCTTACCATTTGAGAGGATCACCCTCTCTCCAGAAACTTTCAAAAAGCACTGGTGTTTTGCCTCAACCCTCTTTCAAAACCTTGTCAAGCACGAAACTTCCTTTGCCCTGGCCTCTCAGCATTCACTTCTGCAACAAGGTGCAGCTTTATGACATGTTTGAGCACTGCCTCACCTCAAATTTCATGTTTGAATATATCCCATATGTTTAGGTTTCTATTTGCACTAGCTGGTGCTTCTCAGTATTATTAACCTATATATCAGTGTTTTTCAACCTTTGCAACTTTAAGAAGTGTGCACTTCAGCTCCCAGAATTCCCAGGGCAGCAATTCCCAGCCAGAAGTCTGGGAGTTGAAGTCCACACATCTTAAAGTTGCCAAGGTTGGAAAACACACACACACACACACGTATACACATACAAACACAAACACACATTCTAGTGCAAAGTAGAATGTAAGATATCCAGTTGCATGTTGTTCAAGCATTAATAACCAAAGAAATGTTCACTATATTGATTATAAACTAAAAGTCATAGCAAAGGGTGCAGTTAAAGCAAAATTTGGGGCTAAGAAATGAAAAATGTTCCACAACCATTAAGTCAAAGGCACTACGATGCCAAAAAAAAATAGAGAGTGGAGAATGACAAGAGACTTTCCCCCCCTCTTGTCCCTTCATGAATTTCTGAACTTCTGGATAGGACTTACACCTAATCCCCCTTTCAGCAATAACAAAAAAATAGCTTTTATTTTACTAGAAACCAAATTAAAGTTATCAGATAAAAGTTTTTCAAAATGTTAGACAAAAAAAAAGTCCTCTGTAGTTGTGATTAATAAACAGCAAGGAAGAGGCAAAAGCAGATTATTCGGATTATCAAATATGGGGAGAAAATTAGAGAGAGAAATCATTTTTCCTTCGTATTAATGCATAAGACATGTCACTTTGCTTTTATTATTTATATGCAAGTGTGAAAGAGGAAAAGCTCATCACAAATTTCCAAAGCCTTTAAAAACTCTAAAATCATCCACTGTACAACATTTTAAGCCTCTTCTTTACATAAACACATTAATCTAGTCTAAACAATTTATTCCAAGGATCCCCTGCTTTCCATTTACTATTACATGGAACAATTTTAAACACCTTTACCACATCAATAACCCAGGCAGCATAGATTTGATAACCTCCTTCCAGCTCTCCTGAGACACAAACTAACTTTTATATACAGCTCTCTTAATTAGATTTAAAAAGTCTTCCATTATGAAGATGCCTTTTGATTTAATTCATAGTGACAGCTTGCATTCTGTACACTGTGAAAGATCTTCCAAGTGTATCAAAAATATGTGTGCTGAAAACATCTGCTTGGGATATGGCTGCAAGCATTATTTGTGGGATTCTGCCAGAAACTTGATGAAATCAACAGTAAGATTCCTCTTGATGTTAAGAAAAAAATCATTCACTAAAACGTCCACCTGTACTTTTACAAAATGAATAGAACTGTGAAGAGTTGGTTGCTGCAATGCAAGAAGGATGCTGAGGAACTGGAAAGAGTGCAGAGAAGAGCAACAAACAAAGAGAATATTTGTAGCTCAGGGTTGAACTGTGGAGTCCTTGGTGCTCTCTGAGCCTTGTTGTTTTCTTGCAGACGTTTCATTGCCAGGCTAGGCAACATCTTCAGTGAGAAAAGGGAGTGGGACTTGCAACAAAGCATGTGAGGGGGCTTGGAGACTAAATCCCATGAAGAAGAGAAAGCTAAGGGAGAAGGGCTTTCCAAAGCCTTTAAAAACTCTAAAATCATCCACTGTACAACATTTTAAGCCTCTTCTTTACATAAACACATTAATCTAGTCTAAACAATTTATTCCAAGGATCCCCTGCTTTCCATTTACTATTACATGGAACAATTTTAAACACCTTTACCACATCAATAACCCAGGCAGCATAGATTTGATAACCTGAAGGGCTATCACAAGGAAGAGGGTGTGGATTTTTTTCTCCTTAGAGCCCAGGGCTAGAACAGTGAATGGAAGCATTTTTTTTTCTTTTTTCTTTTCTGATGTACCATAACCAACTGAATTTTTTTTATTATTATTCCTTGAACTATGGGTTGACCGATTGACTATTCAACCTTTCATCTTCCTAGCCCCCATCTGATAGTTGTCCAGATTTGTCTAGCCACAAGAGAAGCATGGTTGAAGAGCTGGAGTTTGAGGAAGGTTTAGCTTTGGGGATCAGTGTGGGAGCTGTAAACTATTCTAAAAACATTTCAGGGGTAGAGGAAGTGAGGAGTCAGGGACCCCAGCAGCAACCACTGAAAATCAAATTTCCTGCTAGCCAGGCTAAAGAAGTTCTAGAGACAAGTCTTTTGAACTACACCTCCAATGACATGCATTATGCTAGAGGCAGACTAGTCAGTTTCAGTGCTCTACACCATCTAGATTGATCAGTGTTCCACACTGTCTAGACCAGAGCTTTCCAAACTTTTCATGTTGGTGACACACTTTTTAGACATGCATAATTTCGCAACACACTCTTACAGCAGGGCACAAGGCAGGCACTAGGACCTGCGCGGAATCACAGCAGGTTTGGAGGCAGCAAGGCACAAGGCAGGCACTAGGACCTGCGCGGAATCCTGGCAGGGCTCCGAGGCAGCAGCAGCCGCGACACACCCAGACACTACAGCCGACACACTAACGTGTCCCGACACACAGTTTGGAAAGCTCTGGTCTAGACTGATCAGTCCACTGACTGACCAACATATTTAAAAAAAACTGTGGAAACTGGAATTCTGGTCTTCCAGTTTGCCAACACAGAAAACATACAGTAATGTTAGGCTGCCTTCCCCATGTCCATCGGTGTCTGCAGGGGCAATAAGAGAGAAAATGACATTTCCAAAGCAGAGCATCTAAAACCATATTTAGGCTGCCTAAGCTGTGCATAGACAATGCAATACAGGTTGTGGCATGGGGATATATCTTCTGGAAAGGCCATCCTTACACCAGGGTAAGGAGGCTATGTTGGTTTTCCTGTAGATGTGACAGTGCTCAGCACATTTCAAAATCAGAATGTTTTGCAAATTGTGAGTTATGTTTAATTTTTTTGCATGAACTTCCTAGTTGACAACAGACAACAATTTGTTGGCTTGCAAGGTAGTTTCTAAATTAAAGATCCTAGCTTGCATAAAATGAGCATGCTTGGGGTAAAGTTGGGTTTTGGTTGTGCATATTGGCCAAAATGTGCCCCAAAATTCAGCACTTACTATAAGCAGGGAATGTTGAATGAGGCATGGGGTTTCTTCCTTCTCTATCTCTACCTATGGGCCCTTCAGATGAGGACCGTGACATACTGCAACTTAGAGAGGAAGGAAGGAAGGAAGGAAGGAAGGAAGGAAGGAAGGAAGGAAGGAAGGAAGGAAGGAAGGAAGGAAGGAAGGAATCTTATGTGCTTGTGAAACTAAAAGAAAAGGAAAGGATAAATAGATCAGAATGAAGGCAGTCTGATCTTATGGAGTGAAGTGGATGAGCACATGTATGGAAGTGAAGGTATCTAAGCAAGTATCTGGATATGAAAGAAAAAATGTGAAAGGGACAGAAATGGAAGTGGGATAAGTAGAGAAGGTTAAAGTCTTACGTGAGAGAATATTAGAAGCAGTGGTGTGCTGGAGCTGGTTTGTACTGGCTCGCAAAACCTGATTGTTAAATTTTCTGGAATTTGTGAGCCAGCCGAAGACTGAGCTGAGCCACTGTGGCTGATGCACCGATTAGCTCTTCAGTGTGTGGCAGCAGCAAGGAGCCAGAAGTGTTGATGAGGAGTTGGAATTTTTCTTCCCCTGGAGAGCAAGTTATTAAACTTTTACCAGCACACCACTGATTAGGAGATAGTCTCCCAACACAGTAAATGAAACGTGGACTCAAAGGATGTTTAGAACAGAATGAAAAGAACTGAAAAAGAACAGAGGAAGGAGTATTAGGTATGTTCGCCGCTTTGCGTTATTTATAAAAATAATAAAGGCAGGATAAAAATTAAATAAATAAAATAAAATAAATAAATAAACTATGTTACATAGTGCCACAGAAATATGGGGAGTTATGCTAATGGGAAGTATGTAAAATAGTTGCTTGGTAAAATGATGAAGTGAAAAAAGGCTGTACGTGTGTAAAACTGCATAATTACTGCTGCAAAAAGAAATGAGAAAGATACTGTATAATGTGTACAGAGAGAAAAAGCTGCAAAGAATGTACTGAAAGGGGGCAAGTGTCAGAGAAAACACAGTTGCTGAAAATAAACATTTTTTGGGGGGGAAGTGGACTAAAGAAGGAGCCTCCAGCAAAGTTAAAAGAATTGAAACTAAAAGTGGTGAAATGACTTAAGATGAAACTAATGTGAGGAAATGCTGAGAAAAGCATTTTAGAGAGTTGTATGGGACTAGTCCAGGCAGATGCCAACACTCACTTGAGGGAGGGAGGGAGGGAGGGAGGGAGGGAGGGAGGGAGGGAGGGAGAGATGGATGGATGGATGAATATATAGGAATCATAGTGCTACATCAAAAAGTAGAAACAAATGCTATACATGTTAGTGTCTAGGGAAAAAATGATTAAAAGAAAGTCATGAATCCTGTGAAAATGTTTAAAATTGATAAGGCGGCAGGTGTAGATGGTATAACTGAACAAATGTTAAAATATGGATGTGGCTTGCTTGTGGCTGTATGACTTGTTTAACAGGTGGGTGAAGACTGCATCTGTTCCTGATTATTGAAAGAATGCCATTGTTATTTCTTTATATAAAGGAAAAATAGCAAGAGTGAATGCAAAAACCACAGTACAGTGCAAATTTGGGAAGTACAGGAGACTTGCAGAGCAGATTTTTGCTCTTCAGGAGGTCATTAAGTAATGGATTGAGGAAGAATGTTTATTGCACATTTGCTGATTTATAGCAGCATCCTTCTGCTCACTTTGCTACATAGAAGTAAGACTGGGGTTTGTCAGGAGAAACAAAAAATAAATTGAATGCACTGGGAATGGGTGACTTAAGAACTGTGTGTGGTAAAAGAAGAAGAATAGGGTGAAGAATGAATGTGGACTGAATACAAAAGTGAGTGACCAGTTCAGAAGAAATACATGGAAGGAGTTGGTCATATAAACAGAGTGAACAAGGATCAAATCCCAAACAAATATATGAAGGAAAACTGGAAGCGTCAAGAGGAAGGAGAAGACTGAGAAAGTCATAGTAGATGGAATAGATGAGATCCTCAAGAAAGGGGTGAGAACTTTAAAAACAAAGCACTATATATGAATTGGTATTTGGATGTGGTAGAAGGAACAGGGTTACAAGAAGTATGATTAGGGGTATAAATTAGATTTAGTTAAATTTCCCTTTCTTTTATCTCCTACCTTTGTCTACTTTTGCCCACTTCTCATTGTCTGTGCTTTGCATAATACTACTTACCTCAAAAGGGATCAGCATAATGGATATTATTTATTTATTTATTTATTTATTTATTTATTTATTTATTTATTTATTTGGCATATTTCTCCACCACCCATCTCGCATACAACAACTCTGGGCGGCTTACAGACAAAATATTAATCATATTCCATCATCAGTGGAATCATGTTCGGGTTTTTGAGGTCATATTATTGGATGCCACCCTTCTGAATATTATCTTCAACCTAAGTGCCTTTCCTGGGATGCATTTATGTCCTGGTCAATCTCACTAACCTCCACTTCTCCTATAAGCAATGGTGCCATTAGGATTAGATTACCCAGCATTGATCCAGATATTTAACTCCAGATACATTAAAAAAAATCAGTACATATATTCTCTTCTTTCTTCTCTATGAGCTAGAGGCTCTTTGGACAAATGAAGACAAGGTAAATAAAATGTGCCAAAAAGAGAAAGAATAGAAAAAGTATGTGGTGAGGGGATGAGTCTCAAATGGGGGTGGACCAAAGGGAAAAATGCATTAAAATGCTAAAAGCAGGCTGCTATAATCCAATTTGACAAAGACTAAATATCCAGTTAGCATACTGATGACCCAGAATTATATAATGATAGTAATTCACAGCATTTATAATGCTTCTAAGCTGATTCATTATTTAAATGAAAACGATTAAATATTAAGCACTGATAGTAGTATTACATACTTCAGTATTTTGTAAATCTGGATTCTGTTTTGTTTGTTGCTACTTTTTAGTATATATTTTAGTATATATATTTAGTATATATTTTCTTCCTAAAAATAGTATTACATTTTTCTGTTGTATTATCAACCATGAAGCAGAGAAACAGGATACAAATTAATTTGGTAAATGAAAGTTATTTCAGAATTTAAAAGATTCCACTGATTATTCACCTAGCAGTTGTTATAGATATTATACTTAGGACCAGAGCGATGGTAAAAGCAAAAATCTAACCACCAATACAGTCCTACTACCAGTGTGACCTAATTTTAGTCCTTCTTGGGTATTATTTGTAATTAACAAAAGAAGAAAGAGAGTCAGTTTGGTGTAGTGCTTAAAGGCACCAGGCTAGAAACCAGGAGACTGTGAGTTCTAGTCCTGCCTTAGGCATGAAGCCAGCTGGGTGACCTTGGGCCAGTCACTCTGTCTCAGCTCTAGGAAGGAGGCAATGGCAAACCTCTTGCCAAGAAAATTGCAGAGACTAGTCCAGGCAGTCACTAGGAGTCAATACGGACTCAAAAGAACAAAAGAAGAGCTGTTTGTTGGTTGAAATATGCTGAGTTATCTAGGGGTTAAGCAATGTTTAATGTTTAACTTTTTTGTAGTCTATTCTAGCTTGTGTGCTTTTTTTAAGCTCTCAGTGCCAGCAAGCCCTTTTCTTTACAACAGCATTGTGAAGTACTGTAACACTGTAATCAGATTTACAGCTCTAATACAATTGAGTAGCTGGAACACTTGATATTAAAGGACACTAGAGCCCATAGCTACCAGCTTTTGCTCTGAGAAAAGCTGCCAGTTCATCATGATCACTTGCCTTTCTGGGTTTGCATGCTTGGTGAAAAAGCTAGGCTGATCAAAATATGTTATTTATTGGTTTTCCCAAACTCAGGGGATGCAGCCCAACTTCAGTCAAGAAACCACCCTTCTTGCTTTTTCATTTACTCCCGAACTATGGAGAATAATAATATCAAATGACATGTTTATATCTCCAAATCCAATCCATTAAAGACATTTCCTACCTTTCTCTGCCCATACCTCATTATTTGGTACTGCATCACAGTGACAAGCTTCTGTTTTTCATATATCATGATTTTGGGGAAGTGAAAATTTCTGGGCAGAAAATAAAATTCATCACTGGGAAAAAAGCAACTTTAAACTATGCATAAAAGAGAAGCCATTTCCTCATCTGGAGAGCTAGGGTATATTTTTCAGGAGAGCTAAATAGAATACAGAAAAAAGATAACATATATATTTAGATATAAAGTAAACAGATTCCAGTCTTTCCACTAAGTTTTTTTAAAGAGTTTAAAAGATACTTTCACATCTAAAAGATATTGTTACGCCTAAAAACGGGGAAGCATGCAATGAAACAATTAAAATACAGAATCTTTGTCCAACAATCTCCTAGAGTCTTACTACTTGGCAAGCTTCTAATTTGTAAGATGCTGCTGAGTGGTGGGAAATACTGGAAGACTGTTTTTCTGCCGTAGATCAAGCATGGATATGTAGTTTAAAAAATAATCCCACACATGGGCAAGATATTCAAGAGTGTATCCACCTGCTCAGAAAGAGGAGAACAAGCTTGGATGATAGAAGACATCTAGGGATGGTAGTTCTGAGAAGTCTTACTAGTTGCATTCTTGAAAATGAGCATGCCTGCCATGGCAGCTATTTTTTAAGTGCACCTTTGAGATGTTCTTACAATTCCAAATTCTTCCAGCACATAAAGCCCAACTATCATAATGGCTCCTGGGTGTATAAAATCTGGAAGAGAGGACAGACTTACTACTGTTCTGTTCGGAGTATGAGACCACCAGAATTTGTAAGGAAATAGTTTTATTATTATAAAAAACTATTTACAAAGATAAGTCCATAAACACAATTGTAGATTGCTTGGATCAATTGAAGCTTCACAGCTGGTTGCACTTGGAGGTAAGCAGCTATGCAGTGGCACAAGCTAGAGTCCACAACAACAAGTAGAACAACAGTTCTGGATCAAGATGCTAGGTTGGTTGAATCTGCAAGGTGAAACTTGGGGTCAGATTCTTCTGAAACACTGGAGAAAGGCTAAGCTGGTTTACTTTGCAAGGTTGGGCTGAAGTCTCTGGAACAAGACGACTACAAGGCAGGCTGGATAAGGTTCTTCTGGATCCACAGGACAATACTGGACTGGATTTGCAAGGCAAGACTGGACTGGATCCTCTAGGCAAGGTTCGTCTGGATTCTCAGGACAATACTGGACTGGATTTGCAAGGCAGGGCTGGACAAGGTTCCTCTGGATTCATAGGACAAACTGGATCTGCTAGGCAAGACTGGACTGGATTCTCTGGACAAGGCTCCTCTGGATTCACAGGACAAAACTGGACTGGATCTGCAAAGCAAGACTGGACTGGATTCTCTGGACAAGGTTTCTCTGGAGCAGCGAGGCAATACTGGACTGGAAAAACCAAGCAAGGTACTTCTGGAACCAAGAGGCACGGTTGCACAGGACTAGCACGATAAAACTGACTTGAAGCACACTGATTAAACTTAGCTGGACTGGCAAGACGCTAATGGACTAGGGCTGCAGGATGGTTGAAGCAGCTAGACAAGGCTGGACTGAAGCATCAGGACCACAATGGGCTGGAGTTTGCTGAAAGACTGCAAGATGAGACCCCATTTCACTTGGCAAAGGAGCAGCGTGAGACTCCGAGGCAGCTGGGGTCAATTCAGAAATGAGGCAAGGCTCTTGCTCTGGTTCTGTGGTGGCTACAGGGCAGGACTCCAAGAACTCTTCCAGCTGGACTTCTCCCAAAGAAGCTGCTAGCTCAGTGGAATGTTTGTCTCCGGCGATCGGGTGCTTGCGCTGGCGTCCTTTTAT
This sequence comes from Charina bottae, assembly GCA_023362775.1. Taxonomy (NCBI): domain Eukaryota; kingdom Metazoa; phylum Chordata; class Lepidosauria; order Squamata; family Charinaidae; genus Charina; species Charina bottae. The sequence goes on from JALMGJ010000005.1 coordinate 12,137,668, forward strand.
TCTGTTGTCTGCGCGCCTTCTCTCCTCAGGAACCAATTGGAGTTCCCTCTGCCTGGCACATTTCTCTGCCTGCCTTTCCCTGGCACTGATTGGTGCTTCTGGCTTGGTTCCTGGTTCTGGACCAATCAGCTCCTCAGGATTCTCCTGCTCAGCTGGGTCAATCTTGGGTCCAGACTCCTGCACCTGCTCATCACAAGACTGATCACGAGTATCGCACTTTTGACCCAGCACCTGCTCATCATGAGTTCCCCTTGCCGGTTGCTGCACAAGATAAGTTTAGTTTCTCGGGTAAATTTTGTTTTCCTCTAGCTCAGAATCAGAGTCAGACTGGACTCTGACAACTACTTTGCTTGCAATCCAACTTTAAGCATTGTTGTTTGAGCAACCTTCAGGCTCTTTTGCAACAGATCACTTATGCATGAAGAAAGATCCTGTTCCAGGTAGCTTCACAAGCCTCATCCCCCCCCCCCAAAAAAAGGAGTGGCCCCAAGCAAGTTTTGAGGAAGAAAAATGAAAATAAAAGTGTCTTTTAAACTTACATACATTTTCCTACATCACAATATGGTAAATTACCATTTGGCACAAAGTTGACTGTTTCCCCCTGCATACTACAGGTTGAGAATGCAAGTGATTCTTGTACCTCTTTGGATAGGATGGAGCCAAATAATAGTTCTTAAAAGCTGGTGATTACTTGACAGAGGAATTTCATAACATAACCTGATTCAACCAATATAATCAGCTTTGCAGACATTTGAAATGAAACAATTTCCAAACTGATTCACCAGAGATAAAAGATGGGCAAACAGCTATTTGACTTCCATGATATCTCCAAATCTGTGAGGATGAGAAGAAAAGATTGTCTGCCTTTAATTTTATTTTTCTATTTATTTGAGAATTTGAACCTGATCTCCACATCTTATCATCCAGCATCTTACCATGGTATAACACTGGCTTACTTATTGAGCTTGGGATCCAGCAAGGGGTCAATATGGAATTTGTGTATCATATCAGTCCATATTTTGTGATCCACCTTTGCATTCTTCACCTAATAAAATTAATAGTTCAATATGGTAGAATTAAGAGTGGGAGGAATGGAAGGAGATAAACAGGCCTCTAAAGCAGAAGCAGCTACCACTGTTTGAACCAGAAGTATCATAATAGTAGCTAAGTGTTACACCACACATTTTCAGCTTTAAGTATTTTCTTTGCCAACTGTTCCCACATTTTTTAAGTGCTGCTAATGAATACATGGTAATGACACATCACTTCTTTACTTTAATAAGGGCACAATGCTCAGTTTATCTCACTGTAATTACAGTTTGGCATAAATGAATGTTTTATATCAAAATACTCTGTTGGACCTCAACTTCTCAACTTGACTTCATTGTTGTTGCTGTTGACTCCAAACCAAATGATATTTTATTTCTGTCTGCTGTTACTACCAAAAGATTATTCTTTCCCTCACAAGTCTTCTCACTCTTCCTTCATACCACTAACTCACCAAGAGTAGACAAGAGCTGTCGATCAATGGGAAGGCATGTTTTATGTGTACAAAAGATTCCAGATTTAATTCCAGGACTTAAGTGTGATCTACTCTAGAGTAACAGCAACTGATAATGTGGCAAAAACCTCATTGTTTCTCAGGATTTTTTTTTTCATAAGAGAGTTTGCTTTTATTACCTTACCCTCAGGTTACTTGAGAATTTCTTTTGAAATTGACTTTATGGTGGTTTTTAAGCTTGTTTTATTGTTGGAATTACTGAATGCTGCTGCTGTGGTTTTATTTTCTTTGCTCTTCTTTTGTTACTCATCATCTCAATTCATCCTCAATCTGAAGCCTCTTTGACTGCCCACAGGGTCCAACCTGGAAAGGCTCAATGGAAGGAACTGTCACCTGAAATCTTCCCTTGGGACTGAAAGGAAGCATGGGAAGTCAGACAGGACAATCACACATACCCCTTGGCCCCTTCATCACTAAATAAATGAAGTAACATTCCATCCATGACAATTTCTCTGGATATTTTTTTCCTTTGAAAGAAAATTTGGAAGTGAATTCTGTTTTATCACTTTGCATGAGAACTGGCAGGGAAAAATGCAGGAGAATCCCATGACTCAAATGGCATTCCTCTTTTTTCTTTTTCTTTTTGAAATAGAAAACCTCACTTTAAATGATAACATGCACTAAAATGTGACAAACCAGCTCTACTGCATTTAAGGTTCCTGTTGAATGAGACTCAGGATCTCTGCTTCAAAAACCTACCCTAATGGCCACAGTGGTTCAGTGGCTGGTTAGTGTTCAGGCTATGGTAGAATCAACTTTTGTTGTAATATAGGGATTATAATTAGGATTGAAAGATGGCTGGATTTGTATAGATCAGGGGAATTGTAGCTGGTTACATCAACAGCAGAGTGCATGGCTAACATTCAGTGTATCAGTGGAGGGAGGACATGTGCTTAGTATTCATGATGAGAAATTAAATTAGTGGTGCAGATGAATCTTCTTTTGGATTGCAGAAATAAATGGATATTCCTGTGATGGAATGTCTAGCAGACCCTGGGAACATGGCGGGGAGAGAAAAGCCCCCTATAGAAAAGACTCCTTAGTCCAAGTAAAGAGGGATGAGAAAGAGACTCAGAGTAACTCCACCTTAATTGTGATCATTCATCTGGAGTGTGGCTTTGGCAGGCTTTCAAGATTTTGTTACAATACTCAATTAGCAATAAATATTTTTCCAGAAATCCAAGTAGTTTGTGTTGAATTTGCTTTCCTCAAAGAGCTTGTTTTATAATTCCAGGGTACTAATAATTTGTGACTTGCACCCAAGTAGATTAAAATTTTATCATGTGTATCTAGAAGTATATACACACTGTAGATACTTAACCATCAGATGTACTGTATATGAAAACCAATAAGTTGGCAGCTGAATCTGAGAATGCAGTAAATTCCAATAGAGTTCCAATAAAATGTGTTACAGCCATTCACTTTTCTGTTGCACTTTTAGCAATTTCTGGGGGTTTTCTTTTAATGCATTCAACACTGCTATTTATATGTAAATCAAAATTGCCTGGATGCAGCATATAAATTTCTATATATCTATATGTGGCCAAGTCAAAAGGCATGGCTAGAGCCAGCTTACAGAATTCTACTTGCATCTACATTCTATGTGCTTCCTTAATTTCAGCTGCGGACGTTTCCTCTTGGGTAACTGGGGGGAAAAAAACCCTTCTTTTGTCAGGTCACATCATTAAATGATCAGAGTCTAATGAAAAAATCAGGAGAACTCCCCAGTATTATGAATAATTTATTGATGAATTTCAGTGACTTATAAGTTCGGTGACATTTGGTTAATCTTAGCTTGCCTTATGTACAGATTCTCCACAGGGGAAGCTATGCAGAATCAAAGAAAGGTGTTCATTCTTAACTGTGGAGTGGGGGGGGGGGAGGAATAGAGTTTTCCAAAGGCTGCTGAATGATAACCCCCAGTACCATTATCATTGGCCAACTAGGGCTGCTTGGAATCAAATTCCAGCATTATCTGGGGAAATCAAATTCCTGATTCCTGATATATTCTTAGGGCACATGCATTTACTGGATAAATGCATTTTGGCCCTAGGCATGAAATGGGTGCCTAGGAAAAGCTAAGGATATCCAAAGGGTCAAAATATTTAGATCAAAGGTAAGCAACTTTTGTGGGACCAAGAGCACAGCAAATGTCAAGGCAGGCCTCTGGAACCACGTCTACCAGTACGCACAGGAGCACGCATACACATATCACGAGAGCCCTAATGTGAAGACGCTGTGCTATCATGGATATCATGTTGACAGCCTCCATTCTAGATTCAGTACTAGATGTGCTTCACATCACAAAAGCTCTGTGACTTGGGCCAGTTTTTACCAAATCCTTGGCCATTAACCAGGCAACTTGGACTGATGGGAAGCATCTGTGGACTTCCAAATTGGGAGAGGCTGTCTTAGGCCAAGAAAACATAGAGCACCACTCAGCCAGCTATAATAAACAGTCATCCCTATATATCATTTCTACTTAGTCCAGTGCTCATGATTTAAAGTATTTAGTCTTGACAAAGGTGGAATATTAAAACAGCTTAAATCTACATGACTGGATTTATCTGCATGAATGGATTTATAAGAAACAAAAGTATTTTGTTGAAGAAGCCACATGGATCAAAAATATCCATAAAGTTAATAACTTTATTGCCTTTAAAAATGGTTAGACAGGAATTTTCAGAGGCAGAGTCTTCTCATTAGCAGGTTCTATTTTATGCTATTCTCTAGGAAGAGGTTATTGAACTATTGCTTTCCAGTAAGCACCCTGCTATTTTATTAACATTATCTGGCTCTGGAAGCAGGATCATATTGGCTGAATAACATTAAGATTGTTTCAGACGTTTTGTATGGTAACAGTTTCACTTTACTGTATAATTTGTATCACATTGCCAAGGCAATTTATAAACATTTTTGAATAAATCAACACATCCTAAATGTGCATCAGCATAATTTATGTACCTCAGAGTTGGTGGGACACACTGAACAGTGTTATATGAAATCTTCAGTTGACCAAAACCATGGCAGGTACTGGAGGCTGGAGATTATGGGCCCATCTGGTGACAAATACAGCTTATGGATTTGGAGTGTAAGATAAAGAGTATGAATTAATAAATAAAATAGAAAAATAGGTAAGTTCTGCATCTGTGAAACTAAAAGAAAGGAAAAGAATGTAATATACTGTATCTAAAAGAAGGTGTGAAAGAACTTGTGAAGTGTTGATAAAGGGGAGATAAAGTGTAGGCTTAATTATAAATAAACGAACTAAAATATATGCCTAAACATATGAATTGCTGTCATCTAGGTTATTGTGGGTTAGTGCTTAGAGAAATAGGAATCCATAAGTAAATAATAGTTGGAAGTTAAATTCCAATGAATGATGATAATGGAAGAACTAGGGAAAAGTTTGGGGAAAAAATTGTGTGAAACTCTGAATATGATCTGGGGGGAAAAAGTTATCTTCTGGGGGACATTAAGGGATAGGTGGGAATAAGACTAGACATTTCATAAAAATTGACTAATCCATTTGGAGGTCTAAGAATAAATGAGAATGGCATGCAGTCAGAGAGTATCTGCTTAAAAAGGTCTGTTAGTTTGAATATGTGGTTTAACCCTAGGTTTATTCTTATGTAAATGAATGAAAATAAATCTAAAAGCACAACTGTTTTGTTTATGGTGAAAGTTTGAAAGAATTAGTAAAGGACAGAAGAGGCCTAAGAGATTCTGAACAGGCCATTTTGGGAGGGTAGTGTCAAGATCTTGAGAAAAATGTTCATGAAGGAAAAGAAGTTGAAGAGTGAGAGTGGAAGTAGAACAACTGCAGGAAGAGAAAGACCAAATCTATATGAAAAGATAGAAGAAGATAATTTAATATCCCAACAGAATGAATAGGAAGTGAGTGTAATGAAAAACATGTGGAAACTGCATGAAAGAGAATGAAAATAATTATGTTACAGAGTACCATAAACAGAAATATAAAAAGGATACTTGTTGGAATGATAAAGTGAAATAAGCCGTAGATGACAAACAATGCATTTAAGGAATTATTGCTACAGAATGTGAAATATACTTTGAAAGTGGGTAAAAAAGGCTACACAAAATAAAAATTATTTGGGATGAAAATGAAGTGAGGAAATGCTGGATGGGTTATTTCAGAGATTTGTATCGGGATCACATTAATATTTTAAAGAAACAAATGCTATAAATGTTAGTGTCCAAAGAAAATGGATGAAAAATAAATCATAAATGCTTGTGAGAATGTTAAAAAGAGATCAGGTGTAGATATTGTCAGTGAAGAAATGTTAGAATATGAATGGGGTCTGTTTATGGAGTGACTGTGTGACTTACTGTGTGTGAAAACTGCTCCTGCTCCTGATGATTGGAAGAGTGTCCTTACTATTCTTCTCTATAAAGGAAAACTGGAATGTGTGAATGCAAAAAGTACAGGGGAATTTATCTATCTATCTATCTATCTATCTATCTATCTATCTATCTATCTATCTATCTATCAAATTTATTCACCGCCCATCTCACTCAGTATTAAGTGTACCTAGGCTGATCATATGTCCCATTTTGAACGGGACAGTCCCAATTTTTTTAGCATTTTTCAACCGTTCTGTCGTTTTCATAAAATTCTCAATTTTGTCCCGTTTTTCAAACCCAGCGGGAATGGCGTGGAAGGAGGATCCAAGCTGGAGCGTGGACTGGAGGTGGGGTTTGCAGGCGGGAGCCAATCGCATGGACCGGGGGGTGAGGTTTGCTGGTGGGAGCCAATCATGTGGACTGGGGGGGCAGGGACCCCTGTCTTTTTCATGAATACGGAATATTACATAAGACCCCGTCCCGTTTTCCCATCCTGAAATATGGTCAGCATAAGTATACCTGGAAAGGGTTTGGCAAAGTTCTTATTGAAAGAGTATGACACATGATAATGGCTGAAGTTTGAGAAGTACAGTGTGGCTTTATGACAGATTTTTGCTTTTCAGCAGGTCATTATTGCAGGCTTGATGATTTAGAGAAATATATGATAACGTGAATGTGTGAATTATGGAATGTTTTACACAACTATGAACTTTGGTTGTTGAACGTCATAAGAACTGTATATGATGGAAGCTTTTACGCTGATAGAATGTTTACTAAAGATGGGGAAACCGACAGGACAGTCATCCTTGATGCTATAAAGAAGTTCATGATAATTGATGAAATAATTCTAGCAAGACAGATTGAAAGCACTAGGACAAGGGTCGGAAATGGCGGCTCGCGAGCCAGATGTGGCTCTTTGGCCCCTTGAGTGTGCCTCTTCCGCAGCTGAACTCACCCCCGCCCCTTCCACGCGATTGGCCCCCGCCCGCAAACCCCGCCCCCTGGCTCTCGCACTGAGCGAGGCCCGGCGCGGCAGGGAGGCGCTGCTGGCCCAGGACGCGGCGCTGTCGGAGGCGGTGCAGGAGTGGCTGCAGGGGCAATGTGTGTGCGTGAGAGTCAGCTCCGGGGGTTGCGGGGAGGGGGAGGCTGTGTTTCCCCCCTTTGGGTTGCAAATGGCCTTGCATGCGGGCCTGATCAAAGCCAAAACGCTTTTTTTTCTTTGAAACACGGCGCAGGAGCAGCTGCAGGGGCAACGTGTGTGCGTGAGAGTCAGCTCCGGGGGTTGCAGGGAGGGGGAGGCTGTGTTTCCCCCCTTTGGGTTGCAAACGGCCTTGCATGCGGGCCTGATCAAAGCCAAAACGCTTTTTTTTTTAAACGCGGCGCAGGAGCGGCTGCAGGGGCAACGTGTGTGCGTGAGAGTCAGCTCCGGGGGTTGCAGGGAGGGGGAGGCTGTGTTTCCCCCCTTTGGGTTGCAAACGGCCTTGCATGCGGGCCTGATCAAAGCCAAAACGCTTTTTTTTTTTTTGAAACGCGGCGCAGGAGCGGCTGCAGGGGCAACGTGTGTGCGTGAGAGTCAGCTCCGGGGGTTGCGGGGAAGGGGAGGCTGTGTTTCCCCCCTCCCCGCAACCCCTGCAGCTGACTCTCACGCGCCGCATCCTGGGCCGCGTTTCCGCGTTTCTCTCTTTTCCCTTTTCCTAAAAATTCCTTCTCCGTTTCCCCTTCTGTCTCCTCTTCCTTCTCCCTCCTCCTCGCTGGCCCCGAGCCCAACATAGGATTTCTAGGTCTGAATTCCTGTCTTGACAACCACCCCTGTGGATCTCCATCTTCCAACGTGGACCTTTCGCGTTCAAGAATTGGTCACTCTCTCTTCAAAACTTCCATGCGCCTATTGCTCTCTCGCCTTTGCCTTCTTTCCCCCCCTAAAATAAATACAAGATGCCTTCCCCCCCACAAGTGCCATTTGTTTTTTAAAATGATGGCAGCAACATGGATCAGGCCCACATGCAAGGCCGTTTGCAACCCAAAGGGGGGAAACACAGCCTCCCCCTCCCCGCAACCCCCGGAGCTGACTCTCACACACACACGTTGCCCCTGCAGCCACTCCTGCGCCGCGTTTCCAAAAAAAAAGCGTTTTGGCTTTGATCAGGCCCGCATGCAAGGCCGTTTGCAACCCAAAGGGGGGAAACACAGCCTCCCCCTCCCCGCAACCCCCGGAGCTGACTCTCATGCACACACGTTGCCCCTGCAGCCGCTCCTGCGCCACCTCCGACAGCGCCGCGTCCTGGGACGCAAGTGGCAGGGTGGCGCAGGGGACCTGGCTGGGGCGGTGGTGGCGGGGGGACGGAGCCGGCGGAGGTTTGCCAGGTGGCAGGATGGGGAGGGCGGCGCTGCTGGTGGAGCAGGAGGGAGCGGAGGGACCAGGCGTTCCCGTGGGCACAGCGCGCGCTCTGCAACCCGCCTTGGAGAAGCGGCCACGGGAGGCCCTCCGGGTAGGCTAGCAGCGCCTCCCTGCCGCGCCGGGCCTCGCAGAGACAGGCCTGAAGGGGCGCAGAGGCCGGAGAGGGAGCCCCTCCGTCTCCCCTTCTCTCCCTGCCTCGCCCGCCCAGGACGTGAGCGGCAGGGCGGCGCAGGGTGAAGAGCCTGGGACGCCGAACAGCGGGGTGGGGGGATTGATGGGGTGGGAGGGTGCCGCGCCACCCTTGACATCAGGCGCTGGCAAAGGCCTTTCCCCTTCTCGCCTTCTTGGCCGCGGCGGTGGCGGAGGATGTGCGGCCCGGGGATCCTGCCGCAGATGGGAAACCCAGCCTGCTCTCCCCACCCGCTTCCCATGCTCTCCGCTCTCCAGAATACCCCATGATATTCTGGGGAGCGGAGAGCGTGGGAAGCGGGTGGGGAGAGCAGGCTGGGTTTCCCATCTGCGACAGGATCCCCGGGCCGCAGTCGCCTGGGACTTTCACGATGGTGAGGGGAGGGCGCCAAAGCTGCGGGCCGGGCTGGGCTGGGGCTGGATCCTGTGCTCCTGATGACCCCTCCGGGCAGGTTTCCCTTTGCCCCACGACAAAGGGAAACCTGCCCGGAGGGGTCATCAGGAGCACAGGATCCGGCCCCAGCCCAGCCCGGCCCACAGCTTCGGCGCCCTCCCCTCGCCATCGCGAAAGTCCCAGGCGACGGCGGGGACATGTTCGACCTGCTCGTGCAGCACGGGGCAGCTGCCCCCGGAGACTCCGCGGCCCCCCGGCTGCCAGAGAGGAGGAGAGGCAGTGGAAGAGCTGCAGCCGGGGGGCCGTGGAGTCTCCGGGGGCAGCCACCCCGTGCTGCACGAGCAGGTCAAACATGCCCCCGCCGTCGCCTGGGACTTTCGCGATGGCGAGGGGAGGGCGCCGATGCTGCGGGCCGGGCTGGGCTGGGGCTGGATCCTGTGCTCCTGATGACCCCTCCGGGCAGGTTTCCCTTTGCCCCACGATATTCTGGGGAGTGGAGGGTGGCAGCTGTTTCTCCGTCACTCCCGGTGGGGCGGCCGGGGCGGATTCGCAGAGCCACTGGCTGCACGGAGCCGCTGGCTGCACCCCCTCCCTCCGTGAGCCCCCCGCCCCCTTCCATGCGATTGGCTCCCACCCGCAAACCCCGCCCCCTTCCACGCGATTGGCTCCCGCCCACAAACCCTGCCCCCTTCCACGTGATTGGCCCCCGCCCGCAAACTCCGCCCCCTGGCTCTCGAGCACTTCAAAATGTGCACGAGCATGTCAAAATGGTTCCCGGCAAAAAAAGTTTGCCGACCCCTGCACTAGGAGACAGTTTGTTCATCCCCATGATAATAATGCAGAACCTGAAAAATGTATTCAGGCAGAAGTCATTGCTAATATTTACAGGCCTAGAAATAGAAATATCTTAGGCTCTTTTTGCTAGACTAATGACATCAAGATTAATGGTTCCAGGTAGGGAAATATGAATTATTTTAAAATATTTTAAATTCATTAAATGTGAATTATCATTATATGATGGGAGCCAGTTTGGCGTAGTGGTTAAGGCATCAGGCTAGAAACTGGGAGACCATGAGTTTTAGTCCCGCCTTAGGCACAAAGCCAGCTGAGTGACCTTGGGCCAATCACTCTCTCTCAGCCCTAGGAAGGAGGCAATGGCAAACCAATTCTGAAAAACCTTGCCAAGAAAACTGCAGGGACTTGTCCAGGCAGTCTCCAAGAATCGGACATGATTGAACAAATTAAAAAAAAAAGATTATATGAGCTTTACACGGGATAGTAATGCTCACAAACACAGAGCAATCATTATGACTTCTAAAACATCTCTGCTATGGATTTTAATCTAAATTGGATAAGCCACAGGTATTCATACACATTCTCCTTCCTACCTACTTAGTATAGGAGGAAAGGAACTGTCTTACCCAGCCAAAAGGCACGAACAGATAGTGCTCGGCAGAATAAAAATTTTAAAATAACATGAGGATATTTGGAGAAAGCATTCCAATCTAAACATCTTCCTCCAACTTCTAATGTTGCAATAAATTATTTTGTTGATTTTCTGGGCACTGCAGCTCAGATTTAGTTTGCATGAATGAAGAAAGAAATAGAGGAGAATGGACATCCAATAAATATGGTTCCACTGTGATTTAATTAGGCTGTGAAATAACACAGCATAGGAAAAGGCAAAGGAGATGTTAAAGTAACATTTAAACCAGCCACTTGCTGGAAAAACATAAGGCCGAGATACGAAGCATATAAGAGCCGTAAGCCCCAAACTGTGAACTTTGAAGCTCTAATTGCTGTTCTCACAACAGTAACAATGCGTTCATTGCCCAAGGCAATATCCTGATACATTGCTCAAGTAAATTATTCATGGAATCAATGGCTTCTGCTACTGCCTACTTCCACCAAGTAATTTCTCTGTTCAAAGCATCTACTTGTCTATTGATGAACTTCTTAAACTTGATTCTTTTCATCTCCTCCTCTGCCTGACCTCATCTTAACAAGTTAAAAGTTAAGTCTCAGGAGCAAAGGAGGAGGGAAACCCCCCCCCCCACTGAACTCTTTTGAGTAACATGTGAGCAACTCCATAGATTCACTTTCCCCTGGTTTTAAAATACTTGAAATGTGTAGCTTCTTCTTCCAAATCAGGAATAACTAAATGGTGATTTGCAAGCCCCCACCCCCACAAAATCATTTAGCCTCTTGAGTTCTATCAAGTTGAAATCAAATGTTTCATTAAACAGAGCGCCCTACATCTCTGCCACTGCCATATGGAAACAATTACCTTCAGAATGAAATAATTGGTCACCATTATCTCTTGCATACGGAACTTAAATGAGGCAGGAAATTGCTGATGACATCTCCTTAACTGGAAATTGTATTCCTGAATGGGGTCCTTCCAAGGGTCTGTGATTTGAAATCTTACCTCTCACCTGATTCATTTAAAGAGTCAGAGGAAACAATTTCATTTTATCTATACCAGTGTTTCTCAACCTTGGCAACTTGAAGATGTGTGGACTTCAACTCCCAGAATTCCCCAGCCAGCCAGAACATCCTAAAACTCCTCAGGGCACTTCCTCCCATCCCTCTAACCACTGACCCAATAACCTTTTTTTGTGTGTGTGGCATGACATCATGATGTTGCCCCCTTTATCATCCCCAACCCACTGCTGAGGCAGTTCAAAATTATTTTTGACTCTTCCAGTTTTAAAATGGCATTTTCCCTCTTTGTTATGGACACATTCTAGAAAGCTTTACTGATAAGGTAACTGACAATATGGTCAGGGCCTGGGATCTGCCCAGTTTTCCTATTGGGCACTCCAGGCTGCTGCAGGCACATCCTCCCCCCACCAGGCGAAGGAACTGCTCTCCATGGACATTTTGTCTTGGGCTGTAGGATATCTAGTTTCTGCAAAGACATCTGCCCATGTAATGCCTGACTGGTTCTTTCTGAAGCACACAGTTTCCTTATGTAAATTGGTTTAGCACTTTTTCAAAAAGTATGTTTAAATAATAGGACTAGTACTCTGAGCATTCGCTGCATAGGAGGTTGATTTAAATTGAGAAAGACAGCTGGGTTTTGCCAGCCATGTTTTGCTGGTTCTGCTAAGAATGAATGTAGTAAAAGTTTTCTGCAGCTTTCGCTGCCGAGTTTTTGAGTGGCCATATTTCTTATTGTTTTTATTACTTTGATGGAGGAGTGGCACCATTTTGCATACTCTTACACCATTTTGGCTACTCCATCATTAGTATGGCCAACCATGGCTGCTCACTTCCAGCACTGCCACTTCCCTGCATAACTAGCTGAAAACAGAGTTCTCTCTTTTTTTTTTCAAATGCTCCCCCTTGCCACCTTCTTCCATGTCAATGACCTGTCAGTCAGGCTATTTCTGGGCATAGATTTAGTGCTCCTTCAGAAGAGCACCAGACCCATGTTCAGAAATAGCCCAACTGATTGGTGACCAGTACAAACTGATATACTTTGCTATGAGCTTAAGGCCTTTCTTCAAATGTTTTCTGACTTTGTCAGCCATCCCTCTACATTAACACTGCATGATGCACTTCCCTCTGGGTCTAATGTCTAGTCCTTCCCCATCTGGACTTTTCCCCAAGGTCTCCAGGTTCCCTCTGCTGACAGATGTTTCCCTCTGTCCCTTTCTCCCCTCAGTTTTGGGTACAGCATGCCTGTCTGGCTGTCTTCACTCCTTTTCTCCCTCTGGGGGCCAGAAAAGAGCAACTGCAAACTTCAGTGGCTCAGTGCATTCCTGGCAATATCTCTCTCCAGCCACCAACTTTTAGCACAGGTCCAGGCAGTTTGACACATGGGACTTTTTTTTCTCCATCTCCTCCTCTCTCTCCTTTTTACCACTCTGCCTGGCCACATTTCCCTCCAACAACCACATCCCCAGGTTCTGTCCCCCAAGGCCTATATGCTTGGTTTGGCTAATCAGAATAGTGCCCCCATCTGCTCCATAGCAATCCTGGCCAGGGGCCAGGGCAGTTCATCTACCCTCATAACAGCACAGCTGCACTTCAAGGCCCAGCTGAGCTGCTGCTTCCCCTTGTTTACTTTCTTCTTTCTTTCAGCAGCACAACAACAGCAACATACAATTCACAGGCCACAGTCAGGCAACTTGACAAGTAGCTAAGCCAGCTGTTCTAGGAACCCACTTACACCCAACCATCCCTGCCCCACCACACCTTAAGAAGAGTGATCGATGGTTGCTTTTGCCTCTCACAGACACTCAGTGGGGAAATGAAGCCAAGCAAATTCACCAATTCCTTTCTTTAACTCCTCCTGCATTAAAACAAGGAGGACAACAATACTCACCAGCTGTCTATTAAAACAGAAAAGGGTCAGCAACAATACATTTACAGGTAGACTGAGCAGGCTGGTTGTGCAATAAAAGCTTGAATCCAGTAAGACATGGATTTGGCTGACACAACAGTGCATTGGTACTAAGAGAAAACATGGTATCCCAAACTCCGTAAGAAGACACACTCTTGATCTCATGGTAATATTGACCAAATGAAATTACACTGATGACTACGCCACTCAAGAAATATGTTTTCCCCAGCACAACGATTGTATCATTATAAAGATATGAGTACTGGATCCTATCATTTACTGCTGCACAATGGATTACATTGTATACATTGTACATTGGATCAAGCCATGGATCTTTTCTTATTAGTGCATTTAGATGAATTGTGATTTCAGTGAAAGTTTTATTGATGTAATTCCAGTCAACGCTCAGTAAATATAAAAAATACAGAAGTATTACTGACAGCAGGAGAAATAGGTACCTAATCTTTATATCTTAATTAAAGGATTTTAATTAACAGAAAAATTCTTGTTTATCAAGATTCAGGAAGGGGCATATCTACATGCCAATTAAACAACAAGGATGGTTCATTAAGGATAGATAACTATTTTCTAGGGGAAAAATGTTTTCTCTTTTGCTGAGATGCTTCATTAAAGGACAGAATACTGATAGTGGCTTGAATTCCTAAATCCAGTAGTAGTTACTGCAAATTCCTTTCTTGAGGCAAAATCCTCAAGGTAAAGGAACAAGTAATTTAACATACACACAGTTGGCTGGTTATCTGAGTTTATTCACAGGTTTCCATATCACTCAGTAAAATGGTCAGCATCCTACTAAGAGAAAATTTCCATTCTGATATAAAAACAGAAAATGAAATCTTGAAATGAGAGAGAGGTAAAGATAATCAAAGCTACTCAACTGTAACAGTTGTTGTATGGCTCTCAATACATATTAATGTTCAATTTACTTATTGTACTATATTCTGTAAGTCTATGCATTTTCTAGTCTAAGGATGGGATTAGACTGATCCAAGATGGCGGCCGCAAGTCATCGCGGCCGATTACCGCTCCGGGAGAAAGCCACAGAAACCCTGTGAAAACCCCCCGAAAACCCCCCGAAAATTCACCTTTGGGGGTCTAGTGAGGTGGTGTTGTCAGTGGGTGAGTGGCTTTCTCTGGGGGGAGTGCTGAGACGAGCCTTTACATCCGGTCGGAGCCTCCGAGGAACGGCGTGGGGAGGCGAGCGAAGAAGCGGAGAAGCGAGCCCAGCGAGCAGCCGGAGACGCTGTAGGCTGCCGAGGTCCGTGGGAAGCTGGAGGCCGCAGAGACTGGGGGGTTCGAGTTGGGCCGGTGGAGCTGGCAAGGAGCTGTTGCCCGGTGCCCACCGAAGGTTGGAGACTGCGGGAGGCTGCCGAATGGCAGCTGGAGGCTGGAGATTTTTGATTGCTGATCTCTGAGCTGGGGCCGGTGGAGACTGCGGAATCCAAAGACTATCGTGGTCGGCTGGAGGCTGCCGGAGGCCTCTCTGTTTTTGACTGCTGGAGGCTGGAGACCATCGGAGTTTGAGCTAGGCCGGTATAGTTGGTGGGGGCCTAGCGGAGCCATCACAGCACGGAGGGGAGCCCGGTTGAGGCAGCGGACTCCTGGACTTTTTTCCTGGACCGACTTCTAGAGGGGGTTCGGAGGCTTCCGATGTTAGAGCGGACTGGAGCTGGTGGAGAGCCCTGCGGCCCTGGAAGACGCAGAGGCTGGACAGATAGCCCAGGAGACCAGGGCCTACGAAGAACATGGACTAACTCCCAAAAAATTCTGCATGTCGTCCCATTTAAGCTAAGGTGGCAGAGGGTTTGTAGGGGTCCCTTGGTATGAATGTGGACCCCCCCGGGTGAGAGACGAGGGGGAGCCAAGATTGTATGGGTATGTAAGAGTACCCCCTGGGTGAGAGCCAGGTGGGGTAGGAGTGACTGTTGGTGGGTGTTGGTACCTCTCCCTGACCAGTGAGAGAAGTTGAGGGAGAGGTACAGAGTATGAGCGGGGGTGGTGCTGGACCCTAACAGTGCCGAGAGCGAGAGCTGGTGCACTGGGGGGTCTTGTCACTGCCCGACACTGTGTGCGACTGTATGATGGATGAATGGGATAAGGGACCCTTGATTAAGCCCAGGAATTCCGGAGGTCTGGGAGTGGAGGCTACCAGGCCAGAGCCGGGAATCTCTGGGGGCTGTGTAGCGGGCTATTTGATTCAGGTGGTGACGGGCAGGGGACGGTATGACGGGAACCGGAGGGCAGGCCATCATTGGGGAAGGCGCCCCCGGTGTTTGCTACCGGTGGCGCGTTCCGGCCCCCCGTGTTCATACCCAGGCCCTGGTAAGCAGATCCTCGTGGGCTCCGGTCTCCGACTGCTGCTGCTGAATGCCAGGTCGGTGAACAACAAGGCTCCCCTTATAGGTGATCTAATCATAGAGGAGGGAGCCGACCTGGCGTGTATTACCGAGACCTGGCTGGGCCCAGAGGGGGGAATAGCCCTCTCGGAGATATGCCCAGCCGGGTTTCGGGTGTGGCATCAGCTGAGACACCGGGGCAGGGGAGGAGGGGTGGCAGTGGTCATCCGAGAGTCCCTTGTGGCCTTCAGGGGCGCTGCTCCACAAGTGACCGGGTGTGAGACCCTGTTTTTCAAGTTGGGTTCACGAGAACAGTTGGGAGTGTTGCTGCTGTACCAGCCTCCCTGCTGCGTAGCAACCTCCCTGCCTGAGCTGCTCGAGGCTGTCTCGGGGTTGGCGGTGGAGTTCCCCAGACTTATGGTTCTGGGGGACTTCAATCTGCCGTCTCTGGGACGGTCCTCGGAGGCGGCCCGGGAGTTCATGGCTACCATGGCAGCCATGGGCCTGTCTCAGATTATTCGTGACCCGACTCGTGACAGTGGTCTCACCCCGGACTTAGTTTTCTTGTCTGAGCAGTGGCAATGTGATCTGAGGGGAGAGTTACATCTTTCCCCATTGTCATGGTCAGACCACGCCCTGGTGACCCTGAGACTCTCTTGTGCTACCCCACTCCGCAGGGAGGCGGGACCTATTCGATTGGTCCGCCCCCGGCGACTGATGGACCCAGTGAGGTTTCAGAAGGAGCTGGGGGTTATTCCCGAGGACTTGCTTCACGGTCCAGTGGAGGTCCTGGCCGCGGCCTGGAATAAAGCCGCAGCCGGAGCCCTGGACAAGATCGCGCCTATGCGACCTCTCCGGCCCTGCTCGACCCGCTGCTCTCCGTGGTTCACGGAAGAGTTAAGGGCTTTGAAGAGGGTTAAGAGACGTCTAGAGCGCCGCTGGAGAAAGACGAAGACTGAATCTGACCGAACACAAGCTAGAGCCGCAGTTAAGGCCTACCTTGTGGCGGTAAGAGCGGCGAAACGTGAATATTTCTCCGCTCTTATTGCGTCCGCAGAATGCCGCCCGACGGCCCTTTTCAAGATTACAAGATCACTTTTGGGTCGGGAGCAGGGCGAGACCCACTTACAGGGCCGTTCGGAAGAGTTTTCTGAGCATCTGCAGGACAAAATCGCTCAGATTCATTCCAAGTTGGACTCCAAGCGTGAGACAAGATCTGGGGAGATGCCAGGGGCTCGTACTTACCACGTTATCTGGGCACAGTTTGATCCTGTTGCGCCTGATGAAGTAGACAGGATCCTCCGGATTGTAAACGCCACCACATGCCAGCTTGACCCATGTCCCTCCTGGCTGGTGAAATCAGCTAGTGAGGTGACATGTGGCTGGGTCCAGGCGATGATTAATTCGTCCTTGAGTGAGGGGGTGTTCCCGGCTGCCTTTAAGGAGGCGCTGGTGCACCCCCTCCTCAAGAAACCTTCCCTGGACCCTACAATCCTGGGCAATTTTCGCCCAGTCTCCCACCTTCCCTTTTTAGGAAAGGTGGTTGAGAAGGTGGTGGCGTTGCAACTCCAGAGGATTCTGGATGAAACGGATTATCTGGACCCCTTCCAGTCAGGTTTCAGGCCGGGATATGGGACGGAGACCGCATTGGTCGCACTTATGGATGATCTCTGGCGAGAGCGGGATGGAGGGAGTGCGTCCATCCTTGCTCTCTTAGATCTCTCAGCGGCTTTCGATACCGTCGACCATGGTATACTTTTGGAGCGGCTCGAGGAGTTGGGGGCGGGCGGCGTGGTTTTGCGCTGGTTCGCCTCCTTTCTCCAGGGCCGTTCCCAGTCAGTGTTGATAGGGGAGGAGAGAGCTGACCCGCGACCCCTGACTTGTGGGGTGCCGCAGGGGTCGGTTCTCTCTCCACTCCTATTTAACATCTACATGAAGCCACTGGGCGAGATCATCCGTCACCACGGGATGAGGTATCACCAATATGCTGATGATACCCAGTTATACATCTCCGTCCCGGGTGAAGTAAGTGATGCGGTCAATGCCTTATCTCAGTGCCTGGAGGCTGTGGGGGTCTGGATGGGGAACAACAGGCTTCAACTGAACCCTGGTAAGACGGAGTGGCTGTGGATTGATGGCCCCCCTGGATCCGGGAAGTTGTCATCTTTGGTTCTGGGGGGGGGTTGCACTACCCCACTCGGATCCAGTGCGGAATCTGGGGGTCCTCCTGGACTCGCGACTCCTGCTTGAAGAGCAGGTGGCAGTCGTGGCCAGGAGGGCCTTTGCACAGCTGCGAGTTGTGCACCAGTTACGCCCTTTCCTGGATCGGGAGGCCCTCCGAACAGTCACTCACGCCCTTGTCATCTCCCGTATAGACTATTGTAATGCGCTCTACATGGGGCTACCCTTGAAGAGTATCCGGAAGCTTCAGCTGGTGCAGAATGCAGCGGCGCGAGCAGTTATGAGTGCCAGAAGATCGGCACATGTAACACCTCTGCTTCGCGAGCTGCATTGGGTGCCAGTTTGCTTCCGGGTCCAATTCAAGGTGTTGGTGATTACCTTTAAAGCCCTACATGGCATAGGACCAGGGTACCTGAGGGACCGTCTCATCCCGATAACGTCGACCCGCCCCACCCGTACATGCAGGGAGGGCATGCTTCGGACCCCCTCAACAAGACAATTCCATCTAGCGGGGTCCAGGAGGCGTGCCTTCTCTGCGATAGCGCCCGCCTTGTGGAATATTCTGCCCCCGGAGGTGAGACTGGCCCCCTCCCTCCTGGCCTTTCGGAAGGCCCTCAAGACCTGGCTCTGCCGCCTGGCCTGGGACAACGGAGGTGGTAGTGCCTCCTGGGGTTGGCTGGCCCCATAGCTCTACTATCTATTCTGCGGGTCCAAGCCCATCCTGGATTTTATTTTATTATGTTTTGTTTGTGTTTTTAGATATTTTGTATAGTTTTAAATTTTTATTTATTGTAACCCGCCCAGAGTCCCTTGCATGGGAGATGGGCGGGGAATAAATTTGAAAAATAAATAAATAAATAAATAAATAAATAAATAAATAAATAAAATTAGAGCTGGGGAAAAATGCATTTGGGTCACATTTTAAAGACCCCCAGTTCATACTTCCCAAACATATATGAGCTGGAATGCAGTTATATGCAACAATTTTCATTGTTAAAAATTATGCAATTCTATTCACATCTTCTAGAACAGAGCTTTCCATACTGTGTGTCGGGACATGTTAGTGTGTCGGCTGCAGTGTCTGGGTGTGTCACGACTGCTGCTGCCTCCAGGCCCTGCCAGGATTCCCTGCAGGTCCTAGTGCCTGCCTTCTGCCTTGCTGCCTCCAAACCTGCTGTGATTCCGTGCAGGTCCTAGTCCCTGCCTTGTGCCCTGCTGTAAGAGTGTGTCGCGAAATGATGCATGTCTAAAAAGTGTGTCACCAACATGAAAAGTTTGGAAAGCTCTGTTCTAGAAGATGAATAAAAGCATGAATATTGGTAAAAAAAATAAAGGCCAAAATAAGTTTATTAGAGAACAGTGAGCATGGAAATATTTCACTACTTTAAGAAAAATGACTTGAAAATATGCACTTTCCATAAAATATTTCTGTATGCAAAGAAGTGAATGGCTTTTACATTAGAAAACACGTCCATGACTTTTCATGCCAATATTTTAAAACAAACTCACCAAAGAATGCAAAAACAGGATGAAATGAACTTAGTTAAAAGAATCAGAAATTAAGCAGCCTCAGCTTCATGGATTTGACTGTCCCTAAGCAGGAAGCAAAAGAAATGGAAATCCATTCCACCACTTCAGAAAAGAACTGGAAACTACGAAAGAAGCATAAGGTCAATTATTCAGAGTGGCTTTCAGTAGCCATGCTCAGCAATAGATTGCTAAAACCACACAGGAACCCCCCTGAATGTCCCAGAAGGAAATACCAGTGTTTGCTTAATTAATTAATTATTGCTCAGTGTTGAAAAATCTTCCTTTATTCAAGTACAAAACCTGGTAACACCAAAGAACAATGCATTTATATGGGAGTTTCTATTGAGCCGTTCTTCTCTTGCGGCCATATCTCATTTTCTTAGCAGTTGATTAGAATCCATTTGGTTCCACTGGGACACAGCCAGTGGCACTCCCTTGATAAACAAATATACCAGGAAAAATAAAATAAAATAAATTATTGCCTGTGGTGCTTAGAAAGTTGTTAAAACCATATATTCAACATCCACTTATCTTTTATGTATACTGATATTTATAGTGATAAATGTCCCATTATGGAAAGTGATTGTCTGAAGGTCTGAGGCAAACTGTGGGCCTGCATATTGAGTGTCTTCTTTGAGCATTTACCACTCATCTTTTCTATTATCTGTTTTGCTTCTCATTGTGTTTCCAGCTTGTCAGCACGGACTACAGGCATAATGAAAATAAATTCAATCCTAAAGGTAATTTGCAGCTGACTGCAACACAGAACTTTCCATGTCCTTCTCCTGGATTCTTAGTCAAAGCATCCACAGCTCCTGCCCTCACCAGTGTGTGTGAAGGAGGTAAAGAGTATAGATTACCAGACTAAAATCGGTCCATTCTATTTACAGGAAACGTCTGATTTTGAGGACAGATTTCTGATCTGTCAAAGTCTCATTCCAATCTTTAATTTTAAATGTCCACATGAAAGTTCACCAGAACAGACTCAAGGATGGGTAAAAGTTGCATTTATTTATACAGGTCGTCCTCACTTAACCACCATTTGTTTAGTGATGGTTCAGACTTATGACAGTGCTGGAAAAAACAACTTAAGACCAGTCCTCACGCTTAACGACCATCACAGCGTTCCCTCGGTCAGGTGATCATGATTTGGGTGCTTGGCAACCAGTTTGCATTTATGAATGTTGCAGCATCCCATGGTCACATGATCACCATTTTCGATTGGTCCGCCCCCAGCGACTAATGGACCCAATGGGGTTTCAGAAGGAGCTGGGGGTTATACCCGAGGATCTACTGCACAGTCCAGCAGAGGTCCTGGCCGCAGCCTGAAATAGGGAGGCAGCCGGGGCCTTCGACAGGATCGCGCCTGTGCGGCCTCTCTTGCCCCATTCGACCTGACACTCCCCGTGGTTCACGGAGGCATTAAGGGTTTTGAAGAGGGTTAAGAGACATCTAGAGCATCACTGGAGAAAGACGAAGATTGAATCTGACCAAACACAAGCTAGAGCCACTGTTAAGGCCTACCTTGTGGCGGTAAGAGTGGCAAAACGTCAATATTTCTGTGCTCTTATTGCATCCACAGAATGCCGCCTGACGGCCCTGTTTAAAATTACTCGATCTCTCTTAGGTAAGGTGGAGTCAGTGACCCACCTATAGGGCCATGCAGAGGAGTTTTCTGAGCATCTGCAGGATAAAATTGCTCAGATTCGTTCCAAGTTGGACTCTAAGCGTGAAGCACAGTCTAGGGAGATGCCAAGGGAACGTCCTTACCCTGTTATCTGGGAACAATTTGATCCTGTTGGACCTAAGGAAGTGGACAGGATCCTCCGGGTTGTAAAGGCTACCACATGTCATCTAGAGCCATGCCCTTCCTGGCTGGTGAAGGCAGCCCAGGAGGTGACATGTGGTTGGGTCCAGCAATGGTTAATACATCCTTGGGAGAGGGGGTGTTCCTGGCTGCTTTCAAGAAGGTGCTGGTGTACCCCCTCCTCAAGAAACCATCACTGGACCCTACTGTGTTGGACAATTTTTGTCCTGTCTCCCACCTTTCCTTTTTAGGGAAGGTGGTTGACAAAGTGGTTGTATTACAGCTCCAGAGGATCCTGGATGACACGGATTATCTAGACCCCTTCTAGTCAGGTTTCAGGCCAGGATATGGGGTGGAGACTGCATTGGTCACACTTATGGATGATCTCTGGCGGGAGAGGGATGGAGGGAGTGCATCCATCCTGGCTCTTCTCAACCTCTTAGCGGCTTTCAATACCATCGACCATGGTATCCTTTTGGGACAGCTCAGGGAGTTGGGGGTGGGCGGCGTAGTTTGGCGCTGGTTCACCTCCTTCCTCCAGGGCCGGTCCCAATCGGTGGTAATAGGTGATGAGAGATCTCACCCTCGCCCCCTCTTCTGTGGGGTGCCGCAGGGTTCGGTTCTCTCCCCTCGCCTGTTTAATATCTACATGAAACCACTGAGTGAGATCATCTGTCACCACAGGATGAGGTATCATCAATATGCCGATGATACTCAATTATATATCTCCATCCCGGGTGAGGTAAGTGATGTGGTGGCTGCCCTTTCTCAGTGCCTGGGGGCTGTGGGGGTCTGGATGGGAAACAACAGGCTTTGGCTGAACCCTGGTAAGATGGAGTGGCTGTGGATTGATGGCTCCTCTGGATTCGCGAAGTTGTCATCTCTAGTTCTGGATGGGGTCCTTCTGGACTCATGGCTTCTGCTCAAAGAGCAGGTGGCAGTCGTGGCCAGAAGGGCCTTTGCACAACTCCATGTTGTGTGCCAGCTACACCCTTTCCTGGATCGGGATGCTCTCTATGCAGTCACTCATGCCCTCGTCATCTCCCATATAGACTATTGCAGTGCGCTCTACATGGGGTTACCCTTGAAGATTATCCAGAAGCTTCAGCTGGTCCAGAATGCAGCTGCATGCACAGTTATTGGTGCCCCAAGATCGGCACATGTGAAACCTCTGCTGCACCAGCTGCACCAGGTGCCAGTATGCTTCCGGGTCCAATTCAAGGTGTTGGTTATCACCTTTAAAGCCCTACATGGCATGGGACCAGGTTACCTGAGGGATCGTCTCATACCCATAACATTGAACCATCCCACTCAGTCATGTAGAGAGGGCATGCTGCGGACCCCATCGGTAAAGGAATTTCACTTGGTAGGGTACAGGAGGCGGGCCTTCTCTGCAGTGGTGCCTGCCCTCTGGAACATTCTACCCCCGAAGGTGAGGCAGGCCCCCTCGCTCCCAGCCTTCTGGAAGAATTTGAAGACCTGGTTCTGCCGCCTCGCCTGGGATGGGAAGGGTGACAGTTCCTCCTGGGGATGGCTGGCGCCATAGAGTCCTCTTTTAAACATGATTTTATCGCCCCTTGGATTTTACATTTAACTTATTTTTTACTTATATAATCTTTGTATCATATTGTATTGTATTTTATGCATTTTAATTGCTGATTTCACTGTAAACTGCCCAGAGTCCCCCCTTCAGGGGAGATGGGCAGTGATAGAAATTGGAAAAATAAATAAGTAAAAATAAAAATCACCATTTTTGACCTTCCCAGCCAGCTTCTGGCAAGCAAAACCAGTGGGGAACCACATTAATTGCTTAATGACCACATGGTTCGCTTAACGACTGTTGCAAAAAAGGTCATAAAATTGGGTCGGATTTGCTTAATGACCGCTTTGCTTAGCAACCAAAATTCTGGTCCCAATTGGGGTCGTTAAGTGAGGACTACCTGTAAATGTCACAAGGTGATGAAGAATTTGCTTCTTTCATTTTAAAGTTTTAAAAGCCTGGGATTCTTACTAAAGCAATGAGCTGTTTAAAGAGTACAGGCTTTTCCCCTGGAATTCCCAAGAATGACCACATGTGGTGGATGTTAGAGATGCTGCTCTTTCCCCAGAGGGAGGGGCACATTCTAGGGAGATAAACGATTTCACAGGCCAGATTCCACTAGTGGGAAAGTCAAGAGGTTCAAGGTGACTCAGCCTTAGAGCCCTCACTGAGTATTTTACCCATAGGTTGGTTAGGGTGCTTTTACTCTGGCTAGATTCTGTCTTATATGGCAAGAACAATAAATAACTAGAGTTGGAATTGAGGCTCAGTGTGGTTCTTTGTCTGCTTTTCCTGACACCATGTGACAACTCATTCTGTCCAGCATTCATTCTGTCATGGATCTGCTGTAATGAAATGGTTACTATGGTTGGCAGGATTGGTGGCAGAATTCTTTTTATTGCTAATGAGCAGCAAAGAGTGGAAGATCATAGAACCTGAGTTTAATATAGGACTGAACGGGAGCCTCACTATTACCAAGAAGCAAGCTGTGCTATCATTTCATAAAGTCATCTGAGCAACTCATCTCAATATTCCATTTTGTTAGGGAAAAAAAGACCAAACTAAAGCTTGGATATCACATAGTGCATCAAATTTTAGATTTTATACCATCATTTTGTACTGTTTTAAAATGAGGAGTAAATCTTATTCTTGGGACCTTGTAAATATCCTACTTCCTCTCTAGCTAGTGTTGGAGAAAAACCTGTAAAAGACCTAATACCCCTTCACTTTTCTCAACCACCTGGTCAGTGGCAAGGTTCATTTTGGCTACTTGGTCAAGACACCCAGTAGTACACTCTCCAAATGCTTTATTAAGGGTCTGGAGAGCCTGGTCAAGTGCACTAGGACACATTAGGTGATGTTCCCAGGGCAAGACTCTGAACATACACACAAGCACACATTTATAGTCATTTTCACACAAATAATTACAGGTGATACAATTGCATTAGGTAATACCTGAATTATGCCGTATTTGGTTGCCTTCTAGTCTAGAAGTTCCCTGCTTAAAGTTTATCCTACACATGCATAACAAAGTATCTGTAATGCCATGGCAGCATAGAGTGGATAACAATGGAAATTTCCAGATATCTGCAACTTTTGTATTGATAAAACCAGTAGTTTTCTCAAACTGAGGCCCTTTCCTGGAAGAAGAAAAATTGTGGTTAACAATTTTGTACTATGGTACTATTCTTGGTTCTTTGTGGTTGCCCTGGTTTCCTATTTCAGAACTATTATTTTGACCACATTCTTGTACATGATAATTACCAGGGTCAAGCATAGTAACACCAAGGCAGTTGCCTTGCTCCTTGCATCCCTTACAATAGTAGGTATCCTGCTCTACTCTGCCTTGGTCAGGCATCACTTATTGTGTTCAGTTCTGCACAGCCCAGTTTAAAAAAGAAAACCTGATAAAACCTGAGCAAGTCCAGAGAAGGTCTACCAAGATGGTGAAAGTCCTACAAGGAATGGTTCAAAGAACTACTGTAGGTATGTTTAGCCTGAAGAAGAGGAGGTTATGAGGGGACATGATAGCTGTCTTTGAATATCTGAAGGGCAGACACATTGTAGAGAGTTTGGACTTATTCTCACTTGCTCCAGAGGGTAAGACTAGAACTAATGGTATGAAACTCCAAGGATGTAGATACAGATTAGAGACATGAGGAAGAACTTCTTGACAGTAAGAGCTGTCCATCAGTGGAATAGGTTACCACATGGTGTGGTTTCTTCCCTTTCACTGGAGGTTTCCAAACACAGACTGGATAGTCATCTATAGGGGATGGTGTAGTAAATCCTGCAAGGTGAAGGGGATTAGACTTGATGACCTCTTAAGTCCCTTTCAACTCTATGATTCTATGATTCTACAATAGGCATCCTTAATATGGATATGCAGCTGATGAAATCATGTATGAACATGCTGTTTAAAAAGTCTTGACTAAAAAGCCATTAAAACCTATGATCTTCTAAGATTATAGCAATATATTAACAAATGAATGGATATCCTGCCTCTTACACAGGATGGAAGGGGCCATTTAGACTTACACAAAGTTGGAAGGGGCCATTTAGACTTTCACATCCACTACCTGCTCACTACAAATCATTATGACAGATCACTGCCCAAGTTTCATTTGAAAACATCCAATCCAATGAATGGAAGCTAACTTCTGTGGGTAATTGGTTCTGCTGTCAAACTGCTCTTCTTCTTAGGAACTCTTCTCTCATACTCAATCAGAATCTGTCTTCCTGTAGGTTACATTCAATATTACCTGTCCTGCACTCTGAGGTGATAGAAAAGCGGTCTCTATGGCATCTTTTTAGTTATTTAAAGGATACCCTCATACCCCCTCTCAGTCATCTTTTCTCAAGAGTAAACATGCTCAGCTTCCATCTTTCTTCCTAAAATGTAGTTTCTAGTTCCTTGATCAATCTCATTGCATTTCCCGTTGGGAGAGTGATAGAAATTTGAATAAATAAAATAATTTCTCTGAACCTGTTCCAATTTCTCTGAATACTTCTGAAAATATGGTGCCCAAAACTGGACATAATATTCAAGATAGAGTCTGAAGGTCCAAACCTTCCAGACTTGATTATATAAGAACAACTTCATTGCTCTTACTTTTCAATTAGAAAATTTTATATCTGAGTTCATTTTATGTTAACTACCCCATCAGTAGTGAATTTCCAGAAACCTAATCTTACTTCCTTGAATTTCTTGTGTCTTTCGTAGACATAGACAAAGATTTAACTTTGTATTCCTTCTTATCCATCAAACTATTGATCCACCTTGCCTTAAATATTTTTGGGGTATTCCTCAAGTATTGTCCAGTTTGTTGAAAGTTACTAAGAGTATCTAATTATATGCTATAACTATGTCATCCTGGTCAATAACAACTTCCCTTGACAGAAGCTGAATTTTGAACTAAACAAGGGTATGATATTTTGAAGATGGTTCCATTTGTCTTTAAGAATCAGGTTCACAGTCTGAGATGTTCTTGGCTGTGAACATACTGTACATTAATGATAATGATAGTAGCATTATTCTTCTCTAGAAACTTTTTAAATAAATGTTGTTATTTAACTTGCTTCCACTTCTAGTTTATTTTATTTATTTATTTAATTTAATTTAATTTATATGACCTCCCATCTCCGCCAACGGGGAACTCTGGGAGGTTTACAATAAAACAAGTTAAAATAGAATATAAAACATCAATTTGTACAGTAAATATAGTTATAAAATCCAGATGGGAGATAAAATTAATAAAAGGAAGGGCAGTGTGGAATTTAGGGATTAGCCACCCCGAGGAACTATCCTTTCCTCCTTCCCATGCCAGGCGGCAGAACCAGGTCTTCAGTTCTTTTCTAAAGGTTGGGAGGGAGGGGATCTGTCTCAACTCTGGGGGCAAGATGTTCCATAGTGTAGGAGCGACCACAGAGAAGGCCCGTCTCCTAGACCCCATCAGGTGACACTCTCTAATTGATGGGGTTCGTAGCAGGCCCTCTCTGAATGATCGGGTGGGGCGGGTTGATAACATGGGGATAAGACGGTCCCTCAGGTATTCTGGCCCCATGCCATGTAGGGCTTTAAAGGTGATAACCAACACCTTGAATTGTACCCGGAAGCAAACTGGCACCCAATGTAGCTCGCGGAGCAAAGGTGTTATATGTGCAGATCTTGGTGCACCCAGAATTGCTCGCGCGGCCACATTCTGCACCAGCTGTAGCTTCTGGATAGTCTTCGAGGGTAGCCCCATGTAGAGCGCATTGCAATAATCTACGTGGGAGATGACGAGAGCATGAGTGACTGTTTGGAGGGCGTCGCAATCCAGGAATGGGCGTCATTGGCGTACCAGACGAAGCTGTGCAAAAGTCCTCCTAGCCACGACTGCCACCTGCTCTTCGAGCAGGAGTCGTGAGTCTAGAAGGACCCCCAAGTTCCGCACCAGTTCCGAATGGGGCAGTGCTACCCCATCGAGAACCAAAGATGATAATTTCCCAGAAGACACTAAGCCATCAATCCACAGCCACTCGGTCTTGCCAGGGTTCAACTGAAGCCTGTTGTTCCCCATCCAGGCCCTCACAGCCCCCAGACACTGGGACAGGGTGGTCACTGCATCACTTACTTCACCTGGGATGGAGATATACAATTGAGTATCATCAGCATACTGATGATACCTCATCCCATGGTGTCGGATGATCTCGCCCAGCGGTTTCATGTAGATGTTGAATAGGAGAGGAGAGAGAACCGAACCCTGTGGCACCCCACACAGGAGTGGTCGCGGGCTGGATCTCTCCTCTCCTATCACCACCGACTGGGAGCGGCCCCGGAGGAAGGAGGTGAACCAGCACAAAACTACGCCGCCCACCCCCAACTCCCTTAGCTGCCCCAAAAGGATACGATGGTCGATGGTATCAAAAGCCTCTGAGAGGTTGAGAAGAGCCAGGATGGATGCACTACCTCCATCCCGCTCCTGCCAGAGATCATCCGTAAGCGCGACCAATGCAGTCTCCGTCCCATGTCCCGGCCTGAAACCTGACTGAAAAGGGTCTAGATAATCCGCTTCATCCAGGGTCCTTTGAAGTTGCAACGCCACCACTTTCTCAACCACCTTTCCCAAAAAGGGAAGGTGGGAGACTGGACGAAAATTGTCCAGAATGGTAGGGTCCAGGGATGGCTTCTTGAGGAGGGGGTGTACCAACGCCTCCTTGAAGGCTGTTGGAAACACCCCCTCCAACAAGGATGTATTTTTAGTTATGCCTTTTTATCTTCTACCTGAATTTCAATTGAATATTAGTCTACGAAAAATATTGGTCCAATGCTGCTTATACTGTAAACAAACTACGAAGTTAAGACTGATCCATATGATCCACCACTGGCCACCCCAACAATTCATCACCTTTATGGGCCAAATGTGACTTCCAAGTCTTGTTTTTACAACTCTCAAACATGCTCATATTCTCTTTAACCCTTGACTGCTGGGGAAAAAAATAGAAAATATAGTCCATCTTTGGACTTAGACTCAATGCTCATCTGTTCAATTTTTGTTCACCAGGCAGTAGCAAGGCTATTAAGCCTTCATGTGGAAATCATTTCAGGAAATATGGACTTTGGTTCTTCTTGGAATAGGCTCTGGCTAATAATTTTATATTCCTGCTTTACGGATCTCCATAAAAAATATTTGCCAAACAAAGAACAATTTTCTTCTTATGCAGAAGCCAGCTAATTTGTATAGTAGCCTGTCATTCTGTCACAACTTGACAAACAATATAGCAGATTAAAAGGTTGCTAATTGGCTGATACTGTTAGCAGCAATTTTAAAGTGCTAATGTACCAAGAAAAAATTAAAGTTGCTTTGATCAGACAATGAAAAAATTACAGAGAGTGTTGAAAGAATAGTCAGTAAGAATAACATGACACAATGTGGAAAACACATTATCACTCGGAGAAGTTGAAAAGTGATGAGGAAAAACCAAAAGAAAAAGTGAGAATATGATATAATTGAGAGTAACAGAAATCACTTAAATGTCACAATACAAGTTCGCACAGGATTGATTTCCATCTCCTTTCTTCACTCCCAAATACTTGGGCAGCATTTACATCACACAACTGCTTAGTAGTGTGCAAAATTCTGTGATCCAGGAAGAGAATAGCCCAATGTCCTGAGAATGTTCTCTTTTTCTCCTGGAACATGCCAAGGCAGGTATTCCAGAGCAATTTGTCATGTCCTAAAATCATTCTTCTAGAACAAAGCATGATTTTCAGCATTCAAAACTTAGCATATTATTTATCTGCAGCCACTAGGCTTTTAACTGGTGTGATTAATCAGGTTTTGTGAGGATAGCCATGCTGATACACCTCTAAAGAAACATTTATTGCAGTAAAATCAGTTACTGAGGAAGAAAAGCAGATCACTTTTCAGCCTTGCTCCAGTTCACTCTTTCTCTAGAAAATATCAAAATGATATAATTTATCTTAGCAACATCCAGCATTCAACACAAAAGAAATGCTTTTTCTTTGCAAAATTTCCATAATTTAGGAAAACATATAGTTTCTACCTTCACTGCTAAGGAAGAATCCTCCCTTGAAAAATTATTGGAGATTTTTTTCCCTCCACTAGAGAAGAAATAGAGAAAAACCACCAACTCAATTTCTTTGCCTACAGATCAGGTAGAGAATTTTGAAATGTTTTTTTTAATGCATTTGTTTGTTTGGTCCAGGTCTATTGTTTCCCTCTTCCTTAATCATCTCAAAATACTAAAACTTCCTTTGAATCTGAGATTAGTAGATTAGTTTAGGGAGTAAAGTATACTCAATATGAATACAGTTCTCTCTTCCCCAACATCTTATACCATCTTCCAACATCTTCCCCTTTATGTATATAATTTTTTCATTGTAACTTTGATCAGTCATACACACACACACACACACTTTTGTTTGAATTTATCAGTAATACCATTGGTAATTTATCTGGTTTCAGGTACAGTGGCATTAATCTAACACATGCTCTTTTTTCTTGCCATATTAGTGATTTTTTCCCTGTGCAAGTTATAGTTGCTGAATGCAGCTATCAAGGTCTATCAATCTTAACAATGACATGCATTTTTTATTAAAGCA
The DNA here is from genome assembly GCA_023362775.1 of Charina bottae. Classification (NCBI taxonomy): domain Eukaryota; kingdom Metazoa; phylum Chordata; class Lepidosauria; order Squamata; family Charinaidae; genus Charina; species Charina bottae. Next base: position 12,167,446 of record JALMGJ010000005.1, read on the forward strand.
GAAGGAGAGTGAGCCCACCTTCTGTGAATAGCAAATGATAAACAAACTATGCCAGTTTGTAAAATTTCCGTGTGCCAAGCAAGTGTCCTTCCTCCAAGTGATTCAGCAAAGTCATACATCACACCTTTTTGGGAAAGGTGGTTGAGAAAGTGGTGGTGTTGCAACTTCAGAGGATTCTGGACGAAGCGTATTATCTAGACCCCTTCCAGTCAGGTTTCAGGCTGGGATATGGGACGGAGACTGCATTGGTCGCACTTATGGATGATCTCTGGCGGGAGCGGGATGGAGGCAATGCATCCATCCTGGCTCTCTTGGATCTCTCAGCGGCTTTCGATAACATCGACCATGGTATCCTTTTGGGGAGATGGGCAGTCATATAAATTAAATAAATTAAATAAATAAATAAATAAATAAACTTAATATCAGGAGAAACATACACATAACTCCCACCAACCTCACAAGATGTGGAAACTCAATAGACTCAATAGACAGTAGTTGAACAATACAGAAAGAGGAGAAAAATGTCAAACACTTTAACCAGGAATGAGATGATCCTAACCATGAAGATCAAACTGTTAAGTACATATGTCATTGTTTGAATTATTACTACAGTCTTCCAGTTCTATGTAAAAGTGGGTCTCTTAGGCTTATAATTACAAAAATAGCCGGTTTGGTCTAGTGGTTAGGGCATAGCTTCCAAACTGTGTGTCACAACACAATACTGTGTCGCCTGCGGGGCCCAGGTGTGTCGCGTGAAAACCCAGAAGCGCTGATGGCAGGATGCTGCTCTTAGGTCATACCTTAAGTTCAGGTTTGGACCTTCTCAAACCTAATTGAGAAGTGTTTAATACAAACAGCTTAAACAAGTCAAGCAATCTTCTCACAGTGAAACAAAATTCTCCATTGGACAAACTGTACAAGCAGAAACTACAGAGTATAAGTAGAAATCTGGAAAGATCAAAGGAAGAACTGGACTTCTTATACTGTAGAAGTTTTTCCTTATAGCAATTGGAGATGATATATATTGTGAAACTGTTGAAAACAGAAGTACATAAAAAAGAAGTTGCACCTCACATAGTTGGAGACTCAACACAATTTCTGAGTTACCCCCAGTAGAAACCACATCCAAAGTAGACATACAACCAGTGATTACTCCATGGTCACCAGTGCCACCAGACATAGCAAGTATTCCAGCTTGTGGGGATAGATATTACTCCATTTACATAAAAAGCCACCACAGCACCTAGATTTGTAACTATAATAGGGTCTGCGTCTTGGCTGTGAGTGATGTAGTATATTGCATATTGTTATCATTTAATGATTAAGCATACCAATGATCTTGCATTGCTGCTCAGTCACCTTGGGCTGTCTGTGCATGTTGTAACTCTAGCAGACTCACAGAGTTAGTTCTTCTGAAAATTTTAGTTAAACCACACAGCAGAAAAAAAAATTTTACTCCTGACACCAGTATCTTTTGCTGATCAGCAGAAAAGCCAAAAAAAGACTCTCTGCTTCGCCTGCTCCTTTCGATGCTGTCTGCTTAATGAGTCTGCTGGGGTGTGTATGAAACGTGGACTGAATTTATGACTGGGATAGGCCTAATGGAATTACTACAATGTTAACTCAAATACGCACTGCCACCTGAGTGGCCATGACAACTGATCATTAGTAAAGGTAAAGGTTTTCCCCTGCACAGTCGTGTCTGGCTCTAGGGATCTGATCATTATAGGCCAGTAATCTCCTACTTTATCTTTGCCCATCAGTTTCATTTAGGATTGTTCCATAAAAATACAAAGCTAAGACAGTATCTTCTTCGTCTATGATGGTATGAATCTCTTACTTTGAGTCAATACACCATTCACCACAGATTCATAAGAGCTCTGTTGGGTGAGACCACAGGCTCATTTAATCCAGTCTTCTGTTCTCAAGCAGACAACGGATGAACACAAGCATAACCTAAATGCAGCAATACCTTCCCATTCTCAAGTAACAATTGACTGAATTAACCTGAACGTCTTTTAGAGCCACCCAAGTTAGAAAATAATGGTATATCTTGTGTTAACAGAAGTATAATATAAGGATATATTGTCTGAAGAAATAGTTCAGGTTCATCAGGTTACTTATCTTCTGCTATTATGAGTAAGGATGTGTGGATCATTATAAATCCAGGCAATTTTACTGTTTGCTTTAGAAAGCTAGAATTCTAGTTCAGTAGGATTGTTTTATTCGTTTTTTCAGATCTATTTTTTTAAAAAATAGACATTCATGTTCATTTTTTATTTTTCTTAGCACAGAGCTTTTAATATCATTTCTAAAAGCTTTCCCTTTGAAAATGCACATTACAAAAACAGTATATCATAGAAAAATGCAAACACACATACAAATTTTAAAAAGCAGGGTAATTTTTCAAAAAATGTATTCTACAAAAAAATAGAATAAGCCAAAGAAATAAAAAGGACCATCTATTTCAAGGGGAAATCATCCCAGGCCAAGGGGCACCATCCTCACTGATATTCTGGGATTTTGATTGTAAAGTTTTGCTTAAATCTGCTTTCAAGTTAGGTCTGCCTTATCTGAGCCAGAAGCATCTGGCAAGGGAGGAATTGCCTAAGTCAGGAGGATCTCCCCGATATCTTATCCAGGCTCCAAGCAACCATCATTCTGCCAAATGGCATCCCAATTTCCTCAATCTTCTCCTAAAATCCTAAAATATTTCTTTTTCCACTCTAGTTCAATTATCCACACTCTGATCCTTCCACTAGATGTGGTATGAGAGCCTCCAATTATTGTTGAACTACAACCCTTTACTATTGGCCTTGTTGGTTGGCCCTCCAAGAGAGTTGTTCAGCATCATTTACATGTCTGCAGATTTTGTATATCTGCTATAGAAACTAAGTTTATTAACTTATTAACTTATTCTCTTCGATTGGCAAGTTTATTAATTTACAAGTATTGCTGTTTTCATGTTTACTGTACGAGTATGTGCATGCTAGTAATTTAATGTCATAATTATCTACTTTACCATGCTTGTTACGATACAGGTAGTCCTCAAGTTATGACCACTCGTTTAGTGACCATTCAAAATTATGATGGCGCTGAACGAGCGGGACTTAAAACCAGTCCACAAAGTTGCGGCTGTCACAGTTTCCCCACAGTCACGTGATCCAGGGCTTTGGGCACCTGGCTTGCAATTGCAATGTTGCAGTGAACCACGGTAATGTGATCGCCATTTGCAATATTCCCTACCGGCTTCCCACAAGCAAAGTCAATGGGGAAGCCGGCATGGAAGGTTGCAAGTCGCTTCTGGAAGTTGCTCCTGCCGCTCTTTCTCCCAAGGAGACCCACTACAGCGTGTGATCCCAGGGATCTCATACTCCATAGCACCCCCCCACCTGCCTGCACTCTGCAGGGCCTGCCCACGGCCCCTGCCGGCCAGCCTGCACTTCCCAATGCCTGCCTGCAACCCTCGCCGGCCTGCCTGTGGCCCTCACTGGCCCACCCATATTCCCCAGAGCCCACCTGCAGCCCTTACCAGCCCACCTGTAGTCCCCAGAACCTGCCCATGGCCCTCGCCAGCCTGGCCATGGCACCTGTGCACCCCCCCCCCCCCCATACTCCTGGCCTGGGACTCCCGCCTCTTCCTGCTTAATGACCCATGCAGTCCTGGGGTTACAACAGCAACCGTGACTGCCAGGATTGCCATTGCTAAGCGATGCGGTCATGTGACATCACACTTTACTACCGCATTGCTTAGAGATGGCAATCCCAGTCCCAATTGCCATCATAACTCAAGGACTACCTGTATGTAGATTTTTCAGTCTGTATATATTGCATTTTATGTGTGAATACAGAAATAACTGAGATTTACTGTAAAATATACATTGTATTATAAACCCTTAGAAAGAAAACTTTTGTATGCCTTTTGTATGAGGTGATTTTTAATTTCCTTTTATATATACAGTACCAGAATGTATTGATAGAAGCAAATGGAAAAGGAGAGAAATTAAGATGCTTAGGAATACATTTCAAGACATGTAAGAAGCACTCTTCTAAAAATATCTTTGGGGGCTGTCTAGTCAACATTTTTCCTTTTCTATCTCAAACTTGGCAAGTAAGAAACCGTGTCATTGCAATTTGTCACACATTTGTGTGAATGTGTGCTCTAGAGCTAAAGTATCATTTCCTCACCCAGAGCAATACTGAATGCTAGTGATACAGGAGAAAAAATAATGAAAGACAAGGACCGTAGAAGAGAATATGTGTTACACCTACAAATTGAGATCCCACAGGTCACGCTAGTTCTGTAGAACAATCCAAAAAGTATGTCAGTGAAATGGTGCTACTTTTAAACTGTTCCTAGTAATATACCTGCTGCTTCATGTGATGTGGTTACAGGAGTGTGAGGATCAACCCAGCAAGCTGATCCAGTAGCATCTGGCTTTATCCCTGGCATCTCCCAACACAGTAGCCTACAGCATGGATTAGATCACCTAAAGTGCATAGGCTTGCCAGACTTCTACCCTGGGAAAGCTTCAGGACAGGGGGCAGGAGAAGTGTCATCAAATAATTAAAGCAATGTTGCACTGTCATGCTGCAAGGTCTATCCCTTTTGTACATGCAACATGACATCGCCCACATGTACAAAAGGGATAGTACTTGCTTTCATCCTTTCGTGGACACCTCTGTGCCTTTGATTTAGATTTCTCAAAATTCTACAAGTTATGGCTTCTACATTGCAGCAGCACTATGTGACAGTCTGATAGGGACAGTGAAAAAGGCTGTAAGGTATTGAGTTTCATATATTGATTTAAGGTATTCAGCCAATCACTTCACTGGACACGTTGATTTCCTATTGAAACAATGCTAGGCGCAACTTTAATTACTGACAGATACAGCATCTTATCCTAGCTGTACTCAGAAGTCTGCCACTGTTGGCTTCAGCATTCCGATTCACAGTACCAGAAAATTGGACAGCAAGGCACAGAGATGTCAAAGAAGGGGGGGGGGAATGAGAGCTACTTAAAGAAATTAACTTTCTCATTATTATAGCCCTGCACCCTGTAAATCAAACAACCAGTAGTCTCGTTTCTGTAACTATGGAAGTTTAAATTGGCAGGAGGTGAGGATAAGAGTCTCCTTTTGTGCAGTGCTGTTGCTTCACAGAATTCATGGCCGCTGAATTTATTTATGTGCCATTAATATGCTTCATGCCCATGCAGGATTCTCTGAATGATAAGTCTGAGGGCAACCTTACACATTCCAGCAGAGTTTTTCACAGCAAATACCGTATATGCAGTATGAAAGTAACACATTGATTTATACGTAGCTTTCAATTCTTCTGTGTGGGAATGCATCTGAGTGCAGCTCCAGAGCTTGTAATTCCTGGAGGACATACTTGTGTTACAATGTAATGATGTATGAACCCCCCTCCCAGTTTTATTTTAATTGGATTGCAAATTGGAAATGCCATCATCAAATGATCAGAAGAAATATCACCTTCTGTCTCTCCCTCTCTTTCTCTATCTCTCGTTCTATACTGGCTTTTTCCACATACATATTCCTACAGTATGTCCCTGAGCTGGCTGCATTTCTATAAGGCATTTGGGAACTGTACTGTAGTAGAAAGGAGAGGTAATACATTTTCAGCACTGAAGCCTCCAAGAGGCTCCCTGCCCTTCCACTCCTACATACAGTCAAGAAGTCACAACTCTGTTATCAGAGATGCTCAGAAACATAGTTCCAATTTTATATCACCATCCAATAAAGATAAATTAAACCTAGTTACAACAGGTCCAATGTTCTCTTCCAATTAAGAGTTTTTATGGACACAGATAAAGCACAAAGACTCCCCACAGAATATTTTGCTATTCGGTGGGGAATAGAAAATTATTATTAGAATAATAAAATTCCAATGATTTTAGCTGGGGACAAATTAGTAATTGAATTTCAAATTGGGGGGAAAATGTTAGAAGGCCCAAGTAACTGCAGATTTGACCAGATGTCAACTTCCATGTGATAAGAATATAGTTCAAAAGAATATGAACATTATTAATATAAAATATTGCATCTTGTCTCAAAGTGAATACATGCAATAACTTCTTCCCCAAATGGAACAATTATAGGATTCCATACAAGCATATGTTTAAATGAAGCATGAATCCCATTGCATCTCTTGCATAACTTGATGATTTATTCAGTCTCTTTCCATATAAACACATTGGAGTCCAATAAGTCTGAAGTATATTTTTAGAATATGAGATAATTGAAGATCTACCAAAACTTTCTGGTATTGAAGTTAACAACTGTTCCTATCGTCTATGCAATTAGACATTCTTCACTCCATCCAACCACTAAAATTTGCATATCACATTTATTTTTTTCATCAAAATAATTTTATAAAGAACAATTGTAGGGTTTTTGTGTCATAAGGTTTAAAAATTGCTTGTAGTAGATTTGGTGCTTCCAAGACTGAAATTGCTAAAAGTCTAAACTGAGATGTCATTAGACGTTGTAATTGTAAATAGTGCTGCTGAGCCGTACTAGGCAAATAATGTTTGTCCCTTAAAACAGAAAATGCTAGTTATTCATCATTTTCATTTACTACTTGATACAAGGTATAAATCCTGTCTTCCATTCAAATTTACCATATAATGGGATTTTTATTAATTTGAGATCTGGGATCTTCTATATAGTGTCAACTTGGCATGAGAAAAAGGATCAAAAATGCCATTTCCTAGAAATAATGTTCTACCATTTTTGATGTGATGTAATAGTAAGACAAACTATTCAAAATCTATTACATTTTGATCCCAAGACAGTCCAACTAGCTAAATTCATAATATATAAATATTATATAAATCATAATCATATAACATAATCATCATAATATATTATACAGTATATCATACATACATACAGTATCATATACCATACATCATATCATATATCATAATCATATAAAACATATCATAATATATAAAAATATATTACGTCTACTGTCGTGGAGATGGGCGGTGATAAATTCGAATAATAAATTAATAAAATAAAGCAAACAATCAGTCTCAGAGAGCACCAAGGAGTCCATATAAATTTTCTAGTGGGCCCCAAGAAAGAAAATTTCCACTAAGGGAAGTCATCCAAAATTGGGTAGTATCCAATAGACAAGCAAAATAATAGAGTTGAAGGTTTGATTTTTGCTAATTGTGTATGTGCAAAATTGTGAATGGCTTTTGTACTTTTGTAGATGCAGAACTTTTCAAGGTCACAATATTGGGAATTTCATTACTGGCAATTGCTAGACTGGAATAGAACTCCCATGTATAATGGGGCCACCTCTATTTGTTACACCCAGATATCCGCACATATTTCAGTTAAGGTTTAGGCTTATTCTTTCCTTCCACAGAAATCATGTTTTAATATTATTTTAGAAATAAGAATAAGGGTGAAATTCTTTACACAAAGCACATTTCTGACTCTTGGTTAAAATGAGTTTTCACTCATCAATTATATTTTTCCACAATCAGGATAAGGACAATTCCTTTTAAAAAGCCATTTTTAAAACCTTTCAGCACGGGTGTCCACAGGGCATAGTCAAGGGTGGGTGCTCCATCACTGGAGGTTTTCAAGAAAAGATTGGACAACCATTTGTCCAAGATGGTATAAGGATTCCTGCCTTGGGCAGGGGGTTGGACCAAAAGACCTCCAAGGTCCCTTCCAACCCTATGATTCTGTCATTCTATGAAGAAGATCAAGATGGCATCTGCAATGTTGCAATCGAAGCTCTGCTGGTTTTTTATATGCAAAAACATCATCTAACCCTGCCTCTCAGTTAGATGTATTTTTGTACCTGGAGACATTACCATCTTCAGAACAGAATACTTTGCAGCAACAAGCACACAGAAGTCATGACTCTTCCAGAGATTTCTCCTTCAAAGCATAGCAGTTGAATAGCCCCTCTTTAATTGTTTCCTGTGGTTTGAAGGCAGAGTTATCTATTGTTGAGCTTCATCTCTCTCCCTCCATTGCTTCTCCATCCTTCCTATCCTGATGAACACATTGTTGTTCAAAGATAGTGCCTGCCATTTTGCCGAATTTAGCAGGATCAAAATGGTAATGGAGCCTCTGGTATTTAATGACATGGGTTTGAGTCACTTAGTCAGTATTGTGATACAGACTATAGAGCCATAGAATTAGTCCAAATTTGCCCCATTTGGAGTCTTGGATTTGGCAGAACCTGTTACCTATTCTTAATGTCCATTCTTTTCAGGCATATGACACTCTGAGAAATAAATGCATCAGCCTTAGTCTATTTTTAAATTTTTGAGTTAAGAGAAAATCAAAGCGCAGCAAAAGTCAGAGGAAAGAGAATATTTGATTTATTTGTTTGCATATTAACTTATTATCTCTTTAATCGGCCCAAGGTCCATTAAAACATTAGAAACCATAAAGTAGTTTTTTTAAAGGGGATTAATAAAGAAAAAGGAAAATAATAAAATATAGTAATAAGGGTCACAGAAAAATTCATTCCTATTCCAATATAATGCAAGTAATTATTTATTTATTTTTATTTATTTATTTATTATTTGGATTTATCCCCGCCCATCTCTACCATGGTAGACTCTGGGCGGTTTACAATCACAATAGAAAAGTTAAAAAACCTATACATTTAAAAACTACTATAAAAATAAAAAATAAAAATCCAAAAGATGTTCTTAAAAGGAGGATATTATTAAGCTAACTACCCCCAGGAGGAACTATTATGTCCTTCATTCCAGGCAAGGCGACAGAACCAGGTCTTTAAAGACTTCCTGAATGCCAGGAGCAAGGGTGCCTGTCTCGCCTCAGGGGGCAAGATATTCCACAGGGCGGGTGCTATCGCAGAGAAGGCATGCCTCCTGGACATGAATGTATTCACTTTGAGACAAGATGCAATATTTTATATTAATAATGTTCATATTCTTTTGAACTATATTCTTATCACATGGAAGTTGACATCTGGTCAAATCTGCAGTTACTTGGGCCTTCTAACATTTTCCCCCCAATTTGAAATTCAATTACTAATTTGTCCCCAGCTAAAATCATTGGAATTTTATTATTCTAATAATAATTTTCTATTCCCCACCGAATAGCAAAATATTCTGTGGGGAGTCTTTGTGCTTTATCTGTTTTTTTCTGTTACTATAATTCCAGAATTCCCCAACATAGACAACGGTCAGATAAGAGGCAGCTTAGGCCTCAGAAGCAATGGAAGCATGGCAAATATCTCAGAAGTTACCTTCCCTAATTTCTTGGACTAAAGGTGAAAAGGGAGAGATGTACTTTCAGACTTGCAAGATTCTGTTACTGTAACCTTACAATAAAGGTGGTGTTAGTACTCATGGTTGGTGCTTCTTGTCTAGACTACCTCTAAGGGCTGACAGATTAGCACTAACACATGGGCCCAGAGAAAAGAGCAGTAGTTACTGCAGCTGATTAACCACTGCATTACACAATTGTATCTTGACCTTTTGAGTCAAGAGAAGTTTCCAAACCATCTTCAAAAACCCAGTTGAACATTACCAGATTCCACACTACTTTTATCAGAGGTTGTCCTGGCCACCATTGTATGTCTGGTGAAATGTAAAACAAACAAAAGAACCCGTAGAGTAATACAGACCTTATGAGCAAATACCAATCAAAACTGAGATTGCCACAAACTAGTTCACACCCTCGCTGATCTTGACGAATCACTTAGCTTCTTTTCTGACTTTGTGATATTTGAACCATTATGAGATGGCTGTAATTGTAGCCCTAAACTGGCAGTTTTAGAAAAAGCAACACCGTTGAATCATATTTCCTATATTAAAGCTTCTTCACGTCAGCATTAAATAGATTAGTAATACCTAATTCAATACAGCAACAATAAATTAATTTTATGGTCCTGTATTTTAGGGATCATGAATTTAATTGAAATAAATAGTCAGAGGACATGAGCAAAATAATTCTTCTTTAGTGGGCTGTTGACCATATTTCTGCCTACATTTTTACAAGTAATACTTTTATTTTTTACTTTGGCCTAGTCAGCTTTTAATAAAAGTAAGAATCTATCCCTCAAGACCCATATTTCTATATAACAATGAACACTCAATCATGCTACCTATTTTACTACAGTGAGTCAAATTTGACTCATATTTGCTGCTTTTTTAAATCCTCTTTGAACAAAATGGATATGGAGACCATTTATCTGCAAGATTATTCTGTTGTCATGTGATGAAATGCTGCTGTTTTCCTCTTTATAAAAAATATTAATGTACATGACAATACTTTAAAAATAAGGTTCATTTAAAGAAAGGGTGAGGTCCTTAAGCCTCTTGTCTACTTCAGTGAAACCTTTATCCAATGTTAGCTACACAAAACTGTAGCTAATATTTAGGGATTTGAGATGGGGAAGGTGGTTATTTGAGTGTTTATCTGGTGTGAGTGTTCATCAATATGTTGAAGATATCCAGCTGTATCTCTCCCTTTCATCTAACCCAGAAGACCTTTTCAGCAGTTATCTTCAATAATGGCCTGAATATAGTAATGAATTAGATGAGGGTCCTTCAAAACAAAGCAGTTGGTTAGGTAAGTGGTGTTCCCCTTGTTCAGGGGATCTTGCATTCCCTATAAAAGAACAAGTATGCTGTTTGGAAGCACTTGTACCCACAATAGGTTTTCACCTGGCACCAGGCCTTTTTTTTCCCCCAGGCATGTTAGGAATCATTCTGATGTTTCAGAATTGTAGGGTTATCGCTATATATTGAGATTTTATGCTCTGTCTGTTGTGCTGTTCTGAACCTGAGTTGTTATATTTTTATACTCTTTTACATTGTTTCTTTGTTGTATACAAGTTTACTCTTATACAAGTTTACTTTTTATGTATTGTAACTGATTGTACGCCACCAGAGAACTTTTGTCGTTAGGTGGTAGAGAAATACAATAAATAATTTTTAAAAATACAATACAGATTTCAAACTGAGATAATGTGACTTGTCAAGAACTATTCAACCAATTTAAAGCCAAAGTAGTACTCAGATTCCTGGGCACTTGAAGGCATAATTTTCTGCTTGTTGAAAGGAATTATAAATGCTTTATCTTGTATGTAATCCTCTTATGGCCCAAGAAAGATTCACAAAAGAAATCTCACAACTCTCAGGCACAGAAAAAGGACTGAAATTCTCCCTATTTTGAAATTACATCTGGAGGCAGAAGAGGAGCAGAATTACACTGTGATTTTAACCCTAGTGGCTGAAGATAGGGAGGTAGAAACTAGCAGAATTAAATATGTCAAACTTCTTAGCACTTTTTGACATGCCTTAATCATTTTTACCACTTCCAATGGTAGGAAAAGGAATTCTCTGGAAAATATGAGACCAAAAAAGTTCTTTACAAACCCATTCTCAGTACTAATCCGCGAAACATGATCAGATCCACTATAATCCAAAACACTCATCATCATTCAATAAGGCATCTATAATTTCTTCTATATATAAAGTCCCTCTTTCTTGCTACTTCTTATTATTCCAAGCTAGAACTGCTCCCAATAAACAGCTTTTTCATCCTCTCTAATGTTAGTAGGGCATGTTTAAAGTATTAAATGGAGGGTGTCCTGTTGCTACATTAATACATTGCCCTCGTTTCTGCATTAACTCAAGATATTTTTAAGCTGACTTCAACTCTTTTCAGTGATAATACCCCTGTGGCGTATAAATGGCAGGCAACTGCTTATACATGACTTAAAGGAGGGTGGTGGCGGAGTGATGAATTGCAGATGAGAAAGAGGAAAGAGTCTCTACTTATAAGAAGCTCTGAACTGCAGGTGCCAGGAAAGAAATGTTTTTTATGTATTTCCCCCCATAGTTTCAAAGTCAAAATCCATCCATTTTTGTCCTCTAGTGAAATGTAGAGGGAGGCACCATACCTAGCAATCTGATATAAGCAAGACAGGTCTAAATTTCAAACACAAAGCCTCCCTGCAACAAGCATCTGGGGAGTAACACAGAAGAAAGAGAAATCTGTTCTTACATTTTTTGCTGTGATTGCAGTTTAATGCTTCTCAAGACCAGTTTATTCCAGTTTGTATCGGTGAGTCTCTACTAACAAAAGCCTTAAGCCTTAGCTGCTGTCCTGATTATTGAGTGCTAGTGATCAAATACTAAAATAACATAAAGTCTCCTTCTAATCCAGCTGAACTCCAGGCAACTTTGTGGATACCTCAGTGCAGTTTTCGACACCAGTGTAGAAGTGGTCTGCCATTGCCTACTTCCAAGACTCCCCCCCCCACTACTCACTCTAGCGTGCAGCATTGGTATGTCCTCAACATTTCCTACCCAACCTTGCTTAGCTTCTATCCTATACAAGATCAGCAAGGTGTTGCCACTTGTGGAACAATTTCTCTAAAAGGCATACAGTATATGCCATAATTCATTCTAAGTCTTTATACAAAACTAAAACTATAATTCATTATATGGAGAAACCTGGATGATGGCTAGATGGCAAAAAAAAAAAAAAAGCTTTTAAAGCTTTCTTATGGTCATCTGAATTTAAGCAGCACAAATATGTATGGCAGTCCCATACAAAGTGTTTCTAAGAGAGAAGGTTATAGCTAGCGTCTGCAGTCCAACAGGGACTTTTTGAACCTATATAAAAACAGTGAAATTGCCATTCCCAAAACTTTCTCCTAAACCAGAGATGGGTAACCTGAAACCTCAGACCTAAATGTGGCTCCAAAATCTCTTTTTGGGGGGCCTGAAGAACCCACTCTGACATTCCTAGCAATCAGCACTACAGCTTGTCATTATTTTGAACTATTTTGTAAACTCTAAAATAGGCTAAACGCTATTAAAACAAAATAAAACACACACCAAAAATCTTGAAGAAACCTGTATATGTGACATGGCCTCCTCCATATGGCATTCACCTATTAGGGCCTTTGCCCTTCAAAAAAGCATTTTATGTACAGCATCCATCTACCAGATGTTGGCCTATCCTAGCCATAACACTTTATCCAACACTTTAAAGTAGCTGAAAGAATTTCTATTCATATTAGTTAAAGCACAGAAGGAATGAGATAGAAAAAGGCTAAAAAAACATTTCATGCATTAAGGCAGATCTGCTAATCTTTAGGTCCTACCCACCCCCCTGCTATTTTGTAATAACTTCTGAAATGATATTGTATGAAGTATTCTAATTTTCATTTAATCCAGGTTTCATGATTACTTTTCAGGCTCTAAGGTTTCTTAACCTCACTATAAATGGAAATGATAAAAAATATAGGCCATGGGAATGCTAATAAGGACTACAGTATATAAATTCTTTGCACAAAAGCTGTAGCACCTTGCAACCCATATAAGATACTGCCTTCTCCTTTTCCTAGTCATTGATTAAGATCACATTTCATAATAGGTGATGTGTCACGGGTTCTTTTGTACCCAAGGGTGTTTATTCAGACTCAACTGGAAGTCCCCCAAGAAAACACTGCACACATAAAGATTTGTCTCTCCCCTTATTTGTTTGGGGGGTATTTTTACTTATGAACAATTATTTACAGTAGAAAAGTATGCTCTAGCTATCTATGTGTCTATCTCATACAATCCTAGTTTATATCTAACCAACCTATATTCCTACTAGATTTAGACTATGTAACTAGTAGGCTAACAATGCTATCACTATTACTATCTAACTATAACTATTACTATTAGAAACTAACACTTCTGCTACTATCTCTAGCATGAGACTCCTTTAGGAGGGCAGCTTTCTCACTTGCCCCTCTCCAGACCTTTGCTGCAAGACTTCACTGCTGCTTCTTTTCCTCCAGACCTTCCACGTCTCTTTGGGAAAACAAACACCTTTTTCTTCCCTTGGTTGCTGTCGTCCTCCTGTTTTGGCTGCCAGGTGTAAACTCCAAACATACACCAGCTCTTCCTTCACGTTCTGCTCTCTCCCTCCCCTCCTCGCTCTCTCCTTCTCCTCAGCTGTTCCAAATAAAGGCTTTTTAACAGTCTCCCTGCCCTCCTTATGCTGAGAGAAGTTTGAAGTACAGGGGAGGAAGGCGATCACAGGTGCCTGTAATCTTACAGCCTGTCCTTTCACATGATGAGAACCCATTACTGCTTGACACTGTGACTCAGAACTCCCTTTTCCATCACGATTCTAATGAGACTTTGGGACCTACCATTCTCACAATGCCACATAGTCAGACATTCTGCCAGACTCTGAGAAAGCCCATCTATCCACTTCCATTTTGGAGTGGAAAAACATGGGGGAAGAAGAGGAAAAGGGGAGAGGCAATTCATCCTCTGCCAACCATCAATCACTGCCACCAGCAACTACTGTTTCCTGTTGAGGCCATTGGACCAGCCTTACCACAAACTGTGGAGTCCTTGGTGCGCTCTGAGCCTTGTTGTTTTCTTGCAGACATTTCATTGCTAGGCTAGGCAACATCTTCAGTGCAAAAAGGGAGTGGGACTTGCTCTCTGTTTATATACCATGGCTTGTCCTGCTTGTGTTGGTGGAGGTGCTGTTCTCTCCTTAGTAGTTCCTTGATTGGGCTGCTGTTTGCTACTTTGTTGATTGACTGAGTTAATAGTTCTTTGATTAGGGTATATTGTGCTGTTTGATTGTTCCTCTGGTGCTAATCCTGGTGTTAATCTTTGCATATCTGGGTGATGATTGCTGGCAAGGAGGTGTTCTGGTCTTCTGGCTTTTCTATTGTCTCTTATGAATGGTGTGTAAATGTTGTTTACCTCTATGTGTCTGTTGATGGCTGCTTTGTCTGAGTGCCAAGCTTCCAGGAATTCTCTAGTGTTTTTGGACTTGGCTTGGTTTAAGATGCTCACATGAGAAATGCTTCTCTTCAATTACCACAAACTTGCAATTAGCCTTGAATGAAGTTGTTGAAGTGGATGATTCATTTGGAAAAGTGGATGATTTATTTGAGAACAAAAGCTTTTTAATCTATGATGGAACCATTTTTCATTTTTTCCAAAGTAGCTTGTGTTGTTTTGGTTTGGTTTGGTTTTTTAAGAAACAGTGTTTCTTACCATTAAGAAGGTTTTCCTATCATTCAACTGGTATATACCAGGGGTCGGCAAACTTTTTTTGCCGGGAGCCATTTTGATATGCTCGTGCACATTTTGAAGTGCTCGAGAGCCAGGGGGCGGGGTTTGCGGGCGGGGACCAATCGCGTGGAAGGGGGCGGGGTTTGCAGGCAGGGACCAATCACGTGGAAGGGGGCGGGGTTTGCGGGCGGGGACCAATCGCGCACACTTAGCGCCTGCTGCCGCCATGCCCGCCACCCCCACTGCATTGCCCGCCGCGGCCACGCACACCATGCCCGCTGCCACGCCTGCCCCGCCACGTCCGCCACTGCACCTCCCCCGGGGTCCGAGTAAGCCACGACGGGCGGGCGGCGAGCGAAGCGTCACCCCGCCTCCTCCCCCGGGGTCCTTCGTGAAGACCTTCTCCTCCATCCTCGCTGCTCCCACCGCCGTTCCTTACTGCCTTCCTTCTTCTCTCCCTCGCCGGCACCCACCACCCCTGCCCCACCTCTGCCCCTTCTCCTCCCTCCCCCTCACAGAGATTTCGTCTCTGTCTCCTTCTTATGTCTTCTGTCTGCCTGTCTCTTTCGAAGCAAGCGCGCGCGCAAGCGAGGAAGAAGCCGCTTTCTTTTTTCATACGTCCTATGCCTTTCCCTCCACCGTTTGGCGTATTTTCCCGCCCCCCTCGAGACTGGCGTGGCCTGAGGTGGCAGCTATGCCCCCTACGGTGGGCGAAGGCGTGCGCACGTGCGTGGGGGCAGGGGGAGCAAGCAAGCGCGCAAGCTAGGGAGAAGCCGCTCTTTCTCTACTCTGTGAAGTAGATGCACGGGGTGCCTGTCGGGATCGAGACTCTTCGTCCCACATT
Organism: Charina bottae; assembly: GCA_023362775.1. Taxonomy (NCBI): domain Eukaryota; kingdom Metazoa; phylum Chordata; class Lepidosauria; order Squamata; family Charinaidae; genus Charina; species Charina bottae. Next base: position 12,183,367 of record JALMGJ010000005.1, read on the forward strand.
AGCACTTCACTTCCACTCACGGGGCTGCTTCTCCGGAGGCGTGCACGGAGGAAACAAAGCTGAGCCGGGCAGAGGCGGCCGGGGCGGAGAGGAGCGCCCGTTTAAAACCAGGCTCCAAAGGCTGCGGGTGGAGACGTTGGTGGCCGGCGCTGGAGGAGGGCGATTGATTCTTCCTCCTCCCGCCCTCGGGAGCCTTCCAACTTTCGCCCGAGTCGGGCAGCGTTTCCAAAGCGGCCCTTCGGATCCTATCCAACGGGACGCACACAACCCCCCTCCTTTCGTTTAAAATCGCGATCAAAACACGCGGCAATAAGCAGGCAGACAACGGTGGCCTGAAGCAGTTACTTGAACCGTCCAACTTTGAGAGAGCCATCTCCAGTGACAGCAGAAACGCCAGAACTCAACTCCAGAGGAAAACATGGGGGGGGGTGTCATGACGGTAATTTTAGCAAAAGGACCACATAGGGAAAGGAGGAGACACTTTAGAGGGTAAGTTAGTACCCCAACTTCATATCCCCTCCCCGGAGAAAAAAGTGCGACCCTTTCCTTGGGGGAATTTCTGTTGGAAGAGTGGAATACGGTCACTTCGGGGGCAGCTGTTGCAGCTAGCACCTTAACTGCCCCCCACGCCCCCCCCCACGTGCCCGCACGCTTCTCTAACCTACCTGCTGCAGGGGCATTTCCAAGCCTAACAATGCCTCCCCCCCCCCACAGCTCCAAGAGTTGAGAATCGGGAAGGGCCACGTGTCTGTGTGTGAGAGAAGAGGCCGGCGTTGCAAGCAGCGCGCAGGCATGGGAGAACTAAGAATTGGGGGTGGCTCACAGCGTGTGCGTGTGAATGTGTGAGAGGGTCGGCCAGATCCGAGCCTTTCCTCCCCGATGGAGTTCAGGGTCTGAACAGGCAGCATGGCTGTGGGGAAGAGGAAGGCTCTCTGTCCGGCTGGTCGCTTCTTCGCTTCACCCCCGGACTCGGCGGTGAGGTTTGGCAGCGTTTGAGACTGGGAGCCGGGCGGAGGGAGAGAGAGGGAAGGGGGGGTGTCTCGCTTCTCTAACCTACCTGCTGCAGGGGCATTTCCAAGCCTAACAATGCCTCCCCACCCCCCAGCTCCAAGAGTTGAGAATCGGGAAGGGCCGGATCTGGCCGGCCCTCTCACGCATTCACACGCACACGCTGTGAGCCACCCCCAATTCTTAGTTCTCCCATGCCTGCGCGCTGCTTGCAACTCCGGCCTCTTCTCTCACACACACAGACACGTGGCCCTTCCTGATTCTCAACTCTTGGAGCTGGGGGGGGGCGGGGGAGGCATTGTTAGGCTTGGAAATGCCCCTGCAGCAGGTAGGTTAGAGAAGCGAGACGCCCCCCCTTCCCTCTCTCTCCCTCCGCCCGGCTCCCAGTCTCAAACGCTGCCAAACCTCACCGCCGAGTCCGGGGGTGAAGCGAAAAAGCGACCAGCCGGACAGAGAGCCTTCCTCTTCCCCACAGCCATGCTGCCTGTTCAGACCCTGAACCCCATCGGGGAGGAAAGGCTCGGATCTGGCCGGCCCTCTCACACATTCACACGCACACTCTGTGAGCCACCCCCAATTCTTAGCTCTCCCATGCCTGCACGCTGCTTGCAACGCCGGCCTCTTTGTTCCTGCCTTCAGAAATTAAGGAGAGGGAAATAAACTGTCCCCCCAGTAGCCCCCCCATAATCGGAGGACAACTACCACCCCCAAGATTTACTTCAATCAGCTGGGGATGCCTTACTCGCCCCATCCCCTGATCCTCCCATTGCCGGGACAAAGTGGCTTCCCGCCAGAGGCAAAGGAAAGAAAGGGTAGAAAAGTTTGTGGCACTGGGAGCAACATCACATACAAAAGCCTCCACGGCGCCCCTCTTTCAGGGAGCACCCCCGTCCCGCAGCGCAGAAAGGAAACTCAGCCCACGAGACCTACACAGACGGGGAAGGAGGCCAGGGATCGGCCTCCGCTTTCACCGGCGGTATGCCCCGGAACTGCTGTGGAGCTGAATGAAGGCTCTGGCAGCGGCAGGAGCGAAACGAGCCGGGAGGCTCACAGCGTGTGCGTGTGAATGCGTGAGAGGGCCGGCCAGATCCGAGCCTTTCCTCCCCGATGGGGTTCAGGGTCTGAACAGGCAGCATGGCTGTGGGGAAGAGGAAGGCTCTCTGTCCGGCTGGTCGCTTTTTCGCTTCACCCCCAGACTCGGCGGTGAGGTTTGGCAGCGTTTGAGACTGGGAGCCGGGCGGAGGGAGAGAGAGGGAAGGGGGGGCGTCTCGCTTCTCTAACCTACCTGCTGCAGGGGCATTTCCAAGCCTAACAATGCCTCCCCCCCCCAGCTCCAAGAGTTGAGAATCGGGAAGGGCCACGTGTCTGTGTGTGTGAGAGAAGAGGCCGGAGTTGCAAGCAGCGCGCAGGCATGGGAGAACTAAGAATTGGGGGTGGCTCACAGCGTGTGCGTGTGAATGCGTGAGAGGGCCGGCCAGATCCGGCCCTTCACGATTCTCAACTCTTGGAGCTGGGGGGTGGGGAGGCATTGTTAGGCTTGGAAATGCCCCTGCAGCAGGTAGGTTAGAGAAGCGAGACGCCCCCCCTTCCCTCTCTCTCCCTCCGCCCGGCTCCCAGTCTCAAACGCTGCCAAACCTCACCGCCGAGTCCGGGGGTGAAGCGAAAAAGCGACCAGCCGGACAGAGAGCCTTCCTCTTCCCCACAGCCATGCTGCCTGTTCAGACCCTGAACCCCATCCCCTGATCCTCCCATTGCCGGGACAAAGTGGCTTCCCGCCAGAGGCAAAGGAAAGAAAGGGTAGAAAAGTTTGTGGCACTGGGAGCAACATCACATACAAAAGCCTCCACGGCGCCCCTCTTTCAGGGAGCACCCCCGTCCCGCAGCGCAGAAAGGAAACTCAGCCCACGAGACCTACACAGACGGGGAAGGAGGCCAGGGATCGGCCTCCGCTTTCACCGGCGGTATGCCCCGGAACTGCTGTGGAGCTGAATGAAGGCTCTGGCAGCGGCAGGAGCGAAACGAGCCGGGAGGCTGACGGCGACTGTACGTGCGCGCGCGCACGCCCGCACGTGGTATTTTGTAAAAGAGCCACACTCAAGGGGCCAAAGAGCCGCATCTGGCTCGCGAGCCGCCATTTCCGACCCTTGGTATATACCTTCTGTATCCTACACTGAACAGGTATAAACTTAATTTTCTTTGACAACAGGTGCTCAAACATTGCTACAAAATCTCCCTTCAGTCATCTTAAAAGCTAAACACAAATAATTCCCTCAATCTCTCCTTGCAATGTGATATTTCCAGTCCCCCGATCATCCTTGTTGATCTTAAACTTGTTAAACCTGTTCCAATACATCTGAATTTTCTAAAAAATATGTTGCCCAGATTGGAACATAATTCTCAAGTTGACTAGTGAAGAATATACTGAAACTTATTTCTGGTGCTTTGGAAATTATACTTGTGTCAATAGAGCCTAAAATGGCAATTAATTTTCATAATAACCATGTCATATTGCCAACTCAAATTTAGCTTGTCATCTCCTAGAATTCCAATATCCTTTTCACATTTAATATTCGAAGCCAGGCACCCCATCCTGTAACTGTGCATTTGGTTTCTATTTCTTAATTGAAAAACTTTATATTTCTGTCTATTAACATATAAAGATCATTTTGAAATGTGTTTCTTCTAGCGTATTAGCTATTTTACCCAATTTTGTATTATCTGAAAATCTGATGAGCATTCCCTCTACCGCTTCATCCATTAATGAAACTGTTGAAGACAAAGGTTTGTGGTACGCCACTCAATACATTTCTCCAATTTAATGAAGAACCACAGATGAACACTATTGGAGCACTATTTTTGAGCCAGCTATGTATCTGCTTAATTGTCATGCCATCCATCCTACACTTAAGTAGCTTATTAATTGGGATGTCATGGGGTATTTTGTCAAATGCTTTGCTGAAACCAAGTTATATTATGTCTAGAGCATCCCCGCAATCAACTAAAGAAGTTATGCTTCTTTAGGTTGTTTCCTGAAATCTGCCTGTCTTATATGCCTCTGACAGATTCTTCAGCAGCCTCTACTTAGTCAACATGAACCAATGATTAAATTACTCACAATGGCAAGTAGGATGCACCTCTTGCAATATACAGTTATTTAAAAGTTTTTTTTTTAATCCCTCACCTCAGAGCAGAGAATTCCTCAAAACACACTTCTCCTCCGGCCACTTTTCTTTCTTCTTGATATCTCCATCCTCTTGAATCCACTGCCAAATTTCTGCTAGCTTATTCTGTGAGCTTGGTCCCTGGAAACTGGATGTCTTATATTCTTTCTACAGATTGCAGGTTCTACTTACTCCAAAGAATGTTCATCTATAATGATTATTTAAAAAAAAATAACTAGCCCTTTGCTGCCCAAGGCAAAGAACAAAATTACACTCCTCTGTTCTATATGCAGAATGCAGCTGCACCAAATATTACTTCAGTATAATGAGATACTTTCCTCTACTACACCTGAAGCAACAGACTAGCATAGTGAGAGTTCAGGCAAGATTGTATGATATATAGATAACTATGGGCGTGGTGGCTCAGTGGGTAAGACGCCAGGCTAGTCGATCGGAAGATCACAAGTTTGGAGGTTCGAATCCCTACCCCGCGTGACGGAGTGAGCTCCCGCACTAGCCCCAGCTCTTGCCAACCTAGCAATTTGAAAGCATGCAAATGTAAGTAGATGAATAGGTACCACTTCAGTGGGAAGGTAACAGCGTTCCACGCACGTCATGCTGGCCACATGACCGTGGAAGTGTCTTCGGACAGCGCTGGCTCTTCGGCTAAGAAACGGAGATGAGCACCGGTCCCTAGAGTCGGACACGACTGCACAAATGTGCGGGGGGAACCTTTACCTTATGTCCTTTAACAGAATGAAAATCTTGGATGATTTAAGGTTTCTATTTCTGTCCATCAGCATGTTCTTTTATAGTAATTTTATTAAGAATTATAATTACAACAGTAAAAACGAATACAAACCGAAAAAAACTAAAAGAATAAACAGAAAAGGTTGAAGGTGCAGAAAAGAAATAAAAAAGGAAAAAAGAGAAAGAGAAATAGAAAAGAATGAAAAAATAAGAATATAGTAAAGAAAAAGAAAAGAAGGTGACTTCCCACCTTCATCACAACAAATATAAACAATTTTAGTAACTTATCACCTTCTCTTAAAATACAACAAATGATCTCTTCTTCCCATATCCCATCTCTTATCTATAAACAAATCCTTAAAGTATTGTCGTTTCAGTCCTGATGTCAGCAAAAGTCTATTAAGGGTTACCAGAGATAGCAACATACAGTACCTATTTTAGCCTTGATCAAATAAACCAACTTTATATTCCTTTTACTTCTAACAATCTTGATCTTTAGTCCCTTCAAATAATGTCATGCAACTTGATTTCTTTTCATTTTTTTCTTTGTCCCTTCTCACAAAATTCTTTAAAACTTTAACAAGCCTCTTTTGTAAATCCAATACAAGAAAATTATCCAGGTCACTCTCTTGGTTTGTTGTTTGTATATCCTTTTTAATTATTAAGACATCAGCCGGTTTCTTTTCTTTGTCCAGTGTAACATATTTTTCCATGTCATTCTTGAAGCTTGTCATTTTTAAATCCACTTTCAACTCAGTCTTAATCTTGTCAGCAGAACTTGTTCCTCTTCCATAACATCTTTTACACACAGTCTATCTATAGAGGCAGATACTTTTAAAATTAACTTCTGAGTCCATTGTTCAAAAATATCCTTCCGTATGTCCAAGGTTAAAATATTTTGCTTCATTCTGTATTCGTAGGTTGAATTTGAGTGTTCTTCTACTTTAATTTTAATCTTTAGTTCCTTCTAGTTTGTTTGTTTATTTATCTATCAAATTTATATAGCCACCCATCTCACTTCTAGTTCCCTCTAGTGTCCACTTTTTAAAGTCTTATCTTATTTATTTTTTAAAAAATTGAAGCAAAAGCATTTTTCCCATGGGAAGGATTCTTTATAATTAATTCCAAAATCTTATTTCAAATTTATCTGGACCTTTAGTCCATTTGTAACTTTCTAAAATCAAAGTTTTAATCACCCTTTTGCTGTTTATTCCCCAAAAAATATTTTTTAAGTTCTTAAACTTGTACTTAAAACTTCTTTTGCTAAGGATTGAAGGAAACTCACCCAATGCTGTAAAACCTGTCAATCCAAAGGTTCCTAATAGCTGAAAACCAGTTAACAAGCAATTTCCAAAAGTGATCAAAAAGGAAGTATGCGAACCCAGTGTCCTTTTAAAGGCACCGACTGCAGTTTGAGCAAGGTGGCTATTCCTTCATCTCCCAGAGCTCGAAACCCGCCAGAGACTGCTGTCTTGCAGTGTCCTCATGAGAAGCAACAGTCTGGAGCACTTGTGGGCAATCTCAAGTCCTCTCCTTGTGTGGAGAGGAGTTATCAAAGAGCCCGTCTCCTCGCCTGCTCTTCATTCTGCTGCAGTCGTTGGCTCTGCTTTCATGGAGCTGTCTTCGGTCTGTCATTTCTTCCCCAGAAGTCTGTCCGTCAGCATGTTCTATTGCTGGAGTTTCTCTGTCAAACAGTAAAAGTAGGCCTTGTTTAAAAACCCTTCCTGTATATCTCTGACTTGAAATTATTGCTTCAAAAGCTATATTGTCCCAGAAAAAAACAGTTAAAACGAAACAGGGAGCTCAACACTACTATGTACAGTAGCTTTAACTTGATACAGAAGAAAAATTTAATAACCTTACAATTACAGAATTTACTTACTAGTTTGAGGCTGCAAAGATAATTTATTCATATGATTTTGGAATATTACCATCCAAAAAGTCTCATTTTCTTTCTTAAACAGTTTAAAGAAAAAACCATATTATAGCTTGCTCATTGTAGGACTCCACTATTCATTCTGTTTAGGCATTCCCTTTTGCATCTTTGACAGCTGCAAACAGTAAACTTTTTAAAGCTCAAAGGGTTATATGTATATATGTAGTTTTTCATCACAAGAGTCACAAAGAATATAATTTAGTGAAAACATTTGTCATTTTTCTGCCTAACTAGCAGAAAATCTATTAGAAACTGGCAAATATTTTATGTTCTATTTCTTCAGTCCCTTATAAGACCAAAGCACAGTATGTCTACAACTAAAATGTAATGCTTTTATTTCAAGATATTTCATGCAAAGAGAAACTCTGAATCAGAGATGGCCAATGTGTGGTTCTCGGATATTTCTCAACTCCAAGTCCCATCATCCTCCACCATTGGCCATCTGACATGCGATGATGGAAATTAGTGTTTAACAACATTTTAAAAACTATATATTGTTCACTTTATAGATTATAATCCTAAAGTATCTCAGTGTAGTTTGGCAGCATTATATTTGCTTATAAATGCCAGGACTCATTGAACAAAGGAAAAGAAAAGATTAAGCATTTGCTAATACTACAATGGATAATGGGTCCCCATCACTACTATTATACAATGTTTTAGCTTCCAGCTTCCTGCACTTTCAGGGGGAGAACAGACAGTTCCATATTCATTGTCTTCCCAGGCAGGAAACAAAGGCTTGCTAATGTTTACCAATTATTTATTTATTTATTTATATTTTCTATCCCGCCTTTATTATTTTTTTATAAATAACTCAAGGTGACGAACATACCTAATTCTCCTTCCTCCTCCTATTTTCCCCACAACAACAACCCTGTGAGGTGAGTTGGGCTGAGAGAGAGTGACTGGCCCAAGGTAACCCAGCCGGTTTTCATGCCTAAGGCGGGACCAGAACTCTCAGTCTCCTGGTTTGTAGCCCATTGCCATAACCACTAGCCCAAACTGGCTCTTTAACAGGATTAACAGGATAAACACCAGCAGAACTTCCAGGAGAACCCAAATCTCACAAAAACCTAAGATTACAAAATTAGAATTAGATCCTTTTTAACCCAGAGTATGATGCTGACCACTTTACACATAGTGGCAATCTACATAAAATTTAAGGTGGGTTTTGTGCAATGTAAATATAGCATTCTTCTACTGTTCAAACAGGAGAAATTTACCCAGAAGTTCTTCTTGTCTTCTCTTGCTATGTCTGTTGTCTCTTCACCAGAGAGCCTCTGGCTTGTTTTTGTCTCCCATACTTTTTTGTCTCTTCATCTAAGGTGCTCTAGCTGGATTTGTCTGCTGTGCCTAACTCAAGTTGTGAGCTCCAAATAGTTGTAAAACATGCAATTGTTCATAACTGATTCTGAACTGCATTGACTTCCATAATAGAGCAGCTATCAGACAGGTCCAAGATTGCAGTTGAAACTGAAGAAAAGGGGGAAACAATCACAAACTCTTTCCACTGTACACCTTGGTAGGTGGGTCCAGCCAACATTCTGAATATATGTTGCTGCTAGGATGCTTTAAACTGCACTCACACGGGATAGCGGCATGGAAAGTTCCCAGGTTTTGCCCTGGTTTATTTTACCAGCTGGTGACCAGCTTAGATGACAAAAATTATTCAGGTTAGCAATCTGTTTTTAATAATGTATGCTGCCCAGAGTTGTTATGGAGTCAAGCAGCCTTCCAAATTTGATGGATAAATAAGCAAACAAAAATACATCAAGGATATTATTCAAGATTTTGATTTCATGATAATTATCCTTCCTGCAGAAGACATATAGGACAGAAAGTAGATTGATATGTATTGGTAGATCTCTGAGAGAATTGTACTGGAGCAAGAGTTTACAGATTCCTACAATAACCACAACAGAGGGGAAGAAGCAGTAAATACAACAAATATGAAGCTTGCACCTCAATTTAGTGCCCCCTCTTTGCATTACAAGAACTAAGTATCATAAAGCAACATGTGAAAGAGGGAGCAGAGTAACTGAACAACAGTTTTGCAGACATTTTGAGTAATACTGTGATAAAATCTACCTTGCACTTTTTCAGAAGTTTTCTTCCCATAAGAAGAAAGTTTTCTGTTTTTTATTATATTCTCAGCACGCTTCAAAATTTCTTTTGAAGTTTTGCTGGTGATATTTGAACTTATCCTATTGTTGGAAGTGGCAGACAATGTTACTGCTGGCGATCTTTTTTGTTCCAGATGTTTTCATCACTCTGAAGTCTGCTTAGCTATCCGCAATTTTCAGTCTTAAAAAAGTCCTCTGATGTTTCTCCTTGGGACTTAATGAAAACAAGAAATTGAGGAAGCTGAAGATACCTGGAGAGGTAACTGGACAAAAATGGACAGGACCCCCACACACATGCTTTGCCAACCTTGCAACTAAACAAATGTAAGAGTACTACCCTTCACTTTGAAATCAATTTTAAAAGTAAATTCTTTGTGGATAAATTGAATGAAAACTAATAGAAAAATATATAGAATATCTGGAACAGTTTACACATTAAAACGATTTCCTATAACCCTTGACAGCAGAATTGTCTTTTCACTACAATGCCTTACTTATCATAAGCTAGTCTGAATAGCAAAATCTGGGATTAGAAAATATAATATTTCTAATATAAATATAAATAAGTACATGGAGTAATACACTCCTAAGTATTTTCAGGAGGTTCTCAGGTAGTCGACTCACGTCGACTCAGCCTTCCATCTTTCCGAGTGTTCTGTTCAGTTATGAGACCACCAGAAACTTTTAAAGAAATAGTTTTATTTACTATAAAAACTATTTACAAGAGATAAGTCTTTAAGCACACAATTGTAGATTACTTGGATCAACTGGAACTTCATGGCTGGTTGCAGTGGGAAGGCTTGGCAGCTATGCAGTAGCATAAGCTAGAGTTCACAACAAGTAGACAAATTCTTCTGGATCAAGGTGCAAGGCTGAGTAAATCTGCAAGACTTAACTTGGAACTCAGGGCTAGATTCTTCTGAAACACTGAGGAAGGACCAGGCTGGATTACACGATGATGCTGAGCTGGATATGCTTGACAAGGTTCTTCTGGAGTGACAGGATACTCTGGACTACAAGGCAAGACTGGACTGGCAAGGCAAGACTGGACTGGACTGGCAAGGCAAGACTGGACTGGATCTACAAGGCGAGGCTGGACTGGATTCTCTGGATAAGGTTCCTCTGGACCAGCAAGGAAATACTAGACTGGATTCTCATGACACTCTTAAAACCCTCTAAGTCAGATTTACATGTAATTAACCACCTTAAGTATTCTATGAGTAAAAATTTGGTGCATACATTGAAATAAAAGAGGAAAGGTGTTCATGTGTCAGTTTTAGATATCCTTTGCCTCATCCCTCAAATAATGTGCAGATCAGTCTAAATCTGATCTTGGTCACTCTTGTACATTTTCATATCTTTTTCCATTTAGATCTTGGAATTCTGAAAATTTGTCATATTTACACTTTTACTTATATGTCCTAATTTTTAACTGAACTATCCCTAATACATAAAACACACAAATCTACACTTTATGTTTGCATTTTGTTTAGCACTTTTCTCATTATATGCTCTTTTGAGAATATGTCTTTCCCTTATGCACGGTATTTGATGGGCAAGGAAATTTTGAGCAGGGGATGATGGATACTTAACAGGTTTTGTTCATTGCTTTCCATCTGTGCTACAATTGTTAGTTTGGAAACTGATGAACAAACCTGATTGAAAAAGGGGGGGAAATCAAGTCAAAGTGAATCCAGATATTCCAAAATGGAAACCTGGCAGATGGAAACAAAATATACCCTAGAGAAGTATAGGATGAGAACTACTACTTCTTTAACAAAGATGCTGTAGCAGCTGCATAATTCAAACTACAAATAGAGTCACAGGGGACTCTGTATTCCCTAAGGCTTAATCAGTAGGCTTTCCAGGCATGGCAATGGAGTATTACTACATAGGCTATCGTTTTGGTCACACTAAAAAAAATTGAACAATTTTGTTCTATTTCTTTGGTAGATGTGACTATATATATATATATATATATATATATATATATATATATATATATATATATTTCAAGCTAGCCTATGTCTTAAGGATAACTAGTTCTCTGCGTTGAAAGACAAACTGCCAAAGCTGCACAGAGAAGCTTGCAAGTTCATCCCCTTTACTGGAATGTCATCTGATCTTCAGGGACTAGCACATTCTCACATTCTGTCATTGTAATCATCATCATCATCATCATCATCATAGCTGTAATGTGGAAAAGGATTAGAACACACATTTCTATAAGTTGCAGATGACTCTGTTATTGTTAAAAAGTTGGAAGGCACATTTCTTTAAGAAACATCTGAATTGGGAACAGAGCACTTGCTTTAATTCAATATCTTCTAAATTGTTAAAATGGCATGTTTAAATAGCCTCAGTTTAAATTAAGCCTACTTGGCCACAAATGTGTATCTGATGCCTATATATCTATATCTACCTTACCAGTACACATGCTTCTGTTTCCTGAGAGCTAGAATAAACAGTAAGAGGTGCAAATAGGCCATCTATGATCACAGCCTAAATCCTTCGATGCAATTGAAAGTATTAGCTTGATGGCAACAGATCACCTTCAGCTATACTTTAAGTCAGGAGTGGGGAACCTTTTTTCTGCCAAGGGCCATTTGGATATTTGTTTTCTGGGGGGTGGGGGGCGGGGTTTCTGGGATTTCTGTGGACCGGGAGCCAGAGTTTGCGGGCGGGAACCAATCACAAGCACTAGGGGGCAGGGTTTGCGGGCGGGAGCCAATCATGTGGCAGGGGTGGGGTTTGCGGGTGGGAGCCCCGCGGGCCTTAGGCAGGAGCCCCGCAGGCCTTATACGGCCCGCGGGCCTGACGTTGCCCACCCCTGCTTTAAGTCATATACTGACTTTTCTGACTTTGTATAGCATTTCAAGAAGCTGAAGGAGTTGTCAGGCAAAGGAAACCAACAACAGCAACAACAAAAGTCTTATCCTGCCAACCCAATTGAATATGCCCAAATATGCATCATTACATTATATTATTGTTATGACATAATACTGGGGTCACAGTGGCATCAGATCAGAGTGGTAATACATCAAATCCAAACTTTATTATGGTTATTATTACAACTGGGTTGTAATAAAAGCATATTTGGAGACTGAGAGGAGCAAAAGTTTTGAAATGCAATGGGAAATTATTAATAGGTGCTACCAAGAATTCACTTCCCACCTTGGTTATAACTGAGGCCTCAACATAAGAGTTGTTTATTAACCATTAAGAGCAATATTGAAACACTATAGGCTGATGCATAATTAATTGCATACCGTAGAAAACTGAGTAAAAATTACACTGATACTAAATTTTCTTATCCAGACTTTTTTTTTTTGACTCACCATTTCAATTTAATTATAGCTAAATTGTATCATCATTAAATTAAAGCTAGAACCAATCAGTTCTCTAATTCCTACCTTGAGAATAAATACTATTTTCCTCCTAGGAGCACTAAAGAACAGAAACGACCTGGAATTCTCTCTCTTTTTAAGCATTTGTTACCTAGTTCTAATTAAAACCATTTGTCAGTCAATATATTTAGTTTGGTTTCTTGCTCCAATAATCATCCTAGAATGACAATGAAGTATTATTGCTCAGAGCATCCGTCTCCAAGTTTAGCAGAGTACAAACAAGCATCTGTCATTTAGATCACGGGCACCCAACTTGCCAGATCAGAAAGCACCTAGACTCTTTCCAACAGATATTTAGAGGAGCAAATGATTCCTGATTATATGTTACAAGGCACATTAGAAGACAATGTGATTACATAATTATCATTTGTCTTTCGTTTCTGACAGAAAGGTCTGGTATTGGCAGAAAGGTTTAGTAATAGCAAGCCAAATAAAATAAATTTATGAATTCCTTACAGTTACGCCCTGCCCCCTCTCTAAGGAGTTCAAAATGGCATATTAAGGATAGCCCCTTATTTTACCCTCACAAACCTCACCATCTTAGGTAGGTTAAGCTGAAAGTTAAGCTATAGTCTGCCAGGAAAACGTGGCAAAAGCGGCATTTCCCCAGGGGTCGCATGACTCGGTGCTTGCACAGGGGAACCTTTCCTTTCCTTTCCTAAGCTGAAAGATAGTGACTGGCCCAAAGTCATCCAGTGAGATAGTACACCTCTACCTTCCCTCCCCACAATCTTACTACAACTCTAGTGTCAGCATTCTCTCTCTCTCTCTCTCACACACACACACACACACACATACACACAAACACCACCACCACCTTTTGAAGATGGTTAGCTTAGGCACTGAAAAACAAACTAAGTGGAACACATAAGCATCCTGCATTAAGAGTACCGTACTGAAGGATGAGGAGAAATGGTTGGGGTCATTTGATACCAGATCTGACTATATCAAGTAGCCAGGCTTGATTTAGAACATCAGATTATTTAAAGGGCTGTTCATGACTGGAAGGGAAGACCGTGCATTGACTAATGCCATATACACAGAGCTTTTCCAAAAGAAGAATTCATCTGCATTTCCAGTGATTTTTTCTTTTAAATTTCCAGGTTATTGTGCACCGCCCAGGGTCCCCGCTGGGGGAGATGGGCAGTAATATAAATTTAATAAAATAAATAAAAATAAAACTAAAAAGAAGTCCACGTAAGCTTGCAAAGGTACTCAGTAGTTCAGCAAAGCTGTGTACATACTGGATTTTTTTTAAAAAATGCATATAACCCTAGGATAAAAGGCTACACAATCTACAAGTGATTGTGTTCATTTATGGGTGCACGATTTTTCATCTTCATTAATGCTGGGGACTGACTCAGAAGTATGAGTTCTCTCAGTTTATAACCCTTATCTCAAATGCAAGGGTGGCCATGAGTCAAAGATTGGTTTCAAGATAAACTAAGTAGAGACAGTAAGGACCTTGAAGTCACCCATTCAAATGACACATAGGTCACTTGGTCCCAATTTCTCCATTATTGTATTATTATTATTATTATTATTATTATTATTATTATTATTATTCACAACAACATGAAATCACAGCTGCCAGTTCTTTGTTCTTTAGCTGTTGTTGGCCTTCATTCGCATGGAGTTCTTCCCAAGAACCTAGGATGTTGTAATGTGCGCAAACCCGGAAGTGCTGATGGGGGGAACCGGAAGAAGCGGCACCCCCGCAAATCAGCGCTGGTGCCGCCAACGCCACAACAACAGCAGTAGCGCTGCTGATTGGGGGGGGGTGCTGCTCCTTCCGGTTCCCCCATCAGTGTTTCCAGGTTTGCATGCGACACACCAGGACACCACAGGCCATGCCGCCACTGCCGTCGTTGGTGTGTGTCACCAACATGAAAAGTTTGGAAAGCTCTGGGTTAGAGGTTCCCTTGATCACTTAGAGGTTGTCTCTCTGTCACTTGGGAAACCTTGTTTTCTAAGTTTCTTCTTTTATATTCAAATACTGTAGCTTCAGCAGACAATGCAATAATAGGTTTGTTTTTTTAAAAAAAATTCTATCTATTGCTGATGTAGATAAGATGCCACTTTTAGCATCTTCTAAGATCATCTTAATAAAATTGTGTTTTACTAAAGCAAGAAATGCTAAATTTATGTTAGAGTACTACAAGCTACCAACTTAAGTAAAGCAGGTTTCCTACTGAATTACTTGAATCGTAACACCTCTTGTAAAGTTTAGATACAATTGAGGACTTTACTTTTCACTTTAAACATATTTCTTTTTCTCCAAAATGCTGACAAGGCCTTTAAAACTGAGATTTTTCAAAGTACACTGGATCTTGTAACCACAGTTTATAGAAATGTTAAAGCACTTCTGCTTATCAAATTATATTGAATAAAACTCCACCTAGGAAAATAAATGTTTGCCTACGAAATGCTGATGTGTCTTGAGGGATAATACTTCATGCATACTAAAATAAATGCAGAACTTTTGATGAGATACTCATTTGTAGTTTTTTTTAAAAAAAAATGTAGCTTCAGGCTGCAGGCAAATCTTTCACAATAACTTACCTCTTTAAAAAAAATGCAGACATATTGATATTTCAAAATAATTAAAACAGTCCTGCAAGCTTCTTGAAATTATAGTTTTAGAAGATGCTACATTAATTACTTTTGTGACTTCAGTTTTTTTAAACAACAGATTGAAAGAACTTACAGATCTCGTGTGTTAAATAATTCAGAACATTTGCACTGCCAAGTATGTTTGACGGGGAAACACTAGACTAAATTATTTGAATTCACAAGCAAATCACTCATTAACATGCCACGCAATTAAATATTCATTCCCTTCCTTGCTACTGCGAAGTCCAAACTCCAAATGAATAATCTCTCTATAAGCTTTTTTTTCTTTTTACAACAAAATGTAAAACAGTCACAGGAAGTTGTTAATCTGAGCAAAATAATGGAATATACCCTTAATGATTCTGCTGTTTGTTAAGATGCATACCCTTAAGGCATTGCAATATTCAGACATTTGCTTATGTGGCAATTTAAGAAAAAACATTATTGGCAACTTAGTTATGAGAATCCCTCATATGTTGTTAGGATGTCTAATTAGCTACCTTCCAGGTTCTTGGTTCAGATTATGAATGTCCCATGGGCAGAAAGGCAGAAAACAAATAATAAAAACTGATGATGATGATGATGATGATGATGATGATGATGATGATGATGACGATGACGGATGATTGATAGATAGACAGACAGACAGATGTTACTTCATTGTTAATGCATTTCTGTTATTCTTATGGTTCTTTTAAAATATTTTTAAAACAAATTCTATGAGATTTTACTGGTTCAATTTATTGTACCACCAATTTATATTTACTTTTAAAACAGACAATTTTTTATTTAAATGTTTTTGTTTAAAAATAACACATACCAATTCTTCCCCTCAGAAAAAATATATAGAAACTACATATATATTTTCCTTGGCAAAAGCAGTTGAAAGTAGGAAAAACCTGAAGCAAAACCAATCTCTTTTTCTTTTCTTTTTTTAAAAATCAGTCATAACTGATTATACTTCTTCAGATCAAACTTGGAAAAGTCAGCTTATCCCTCTATTAAGAGTTGGGTATAGTCAGGCAGCATCCAAATAGAATTAAATAAATAAGTAAATGAAGATAATGATATATTATGCAGAAATAAGATGATGATGATGATTATATTTTTATCTTGCCTTTTTTATATATAACTCAAGGTGGTGAACATACTTAATACTCCTGCCTCCTATTTTCCCCACAACAACCACCCTGTGAGGTGGGTTGGGCTGAGAGAGAGTGACTATCCCGAAGTCACCCAGCCTGCTTTCATTCCTAAAGGAGGCCTAGAACTCATAGCCTCCTGGTTTCTAAGCCAGCATATTAACCACTACACCAAACTAGCTCTAATGCTAGTTTTTTTTTTAATCCGTTCAGTCATGTCCAATTCTCGGAGACTTCCTGGACAAGTCCCTGCAGTTTCCTTGGCAAGGTTTTTCAGAAGTGGTTTGCCATTGCCTCCTTCCTAGGGCTGAGAGAGAGTGACTGGCCCAAGGTCACCCAGCTGGCTTTGTGCCTAAGGCAGGACTAGAACTCACAGTCTCCCGGTTTCTAGCCTGATGCCTTAACCACTACACCATATAAATAATCGTTCAGCATGAACTAAACTTATATGGTCTTAGTCCTTATTAAAACACCAAGAGGAAATATATTCTTCCTTTTTTTATATAAGCCTTATATTTTAAAAATAATCATCAGCAAAATTCTACCTTGTGAGTTCTAATGCACACAGCAATGGCCAAAGAAATATACAAACACCATTCCCTTTCCATAAAACCTTCTCAACACCTTCGTCTGAAGTATGGGAAGTTCACTGTAAAAGCTCACAGAAACAGATATTAGTGCTGCAAATGTTGGCATGTTTTGCCCATCCTTTCAAAGATCTGGTTTACAGAAGCACACCTCCACAAATCCTGCAGTGATTTTTATGAATTTGGAATGCTTCATTTCCCACCCCCAGCTTAATCTAAAAACAAAACAATGAACAGCCATTTGACTTCTGGTCAAAGTTGGCACTTTAGTCAGACAGGTAACAGCATTCATTATCATCCCCTATGGTTTTTGTCCCGATAACTCTTTATTTACTGTACTAATTGCTACTATTGGAGCTAGAAGCAGGTGGCTCCAGTGTGTGTTGATTATCAGAGAGACCTTGTTCATTATCTGACTGGCTGGTGTCCAAGAAAGTTCTGCCACATTCTCCTCTCATTAAGGTGACAATTTCAGTAGCTACTGAGAAAAATGTGATGGTTATTCTCCTCATGATGAGAAAGGATATAAAAGCTATTAAAGAAACAATTAATACTACAATTTTCAGATTATATGTGGTTGAAAATACAGTCTCTCAGAATAAGTCATGGGAAATCAGAAGACACATTTATAATTGATTTACAAAAGGGGTTAAAAGGGTTCCACTAAGCTAATTTTTGTGTTATGGAATTCCAGAGGAAGCCAAGAAAGGCCAGCCAGTTTACTTTATGGAAGCTTTAATTCAGGAAATATTGCCTTTGATTCAAGATTATCAGTTAAATATTGAAAGGTATCATTCCAGCTTCTCTTTTTCATGCAGCTGAAAAGCACAAACATCATGAAGTTTCCTAGATTAGCTGTAAGGGATGAAATTCTACAGAAAGCTTAATTCACTGATGTAAAGGAATGGGGTGGGGGCGTGATGGCTCAGTGGTTAAGTCGCCAGGCTTGTCGATTGGAAGGTCGGCGGTTCGAGACCCAAGCTCCGCGTGATGGAGTGAGCTCCCGCACTCACCCCAGCTCTTGCCAACCTAGCAATTCGAAAGCATGCAAATGCAAGTAGATTAATAGGTACCACTTCGGTGGGTAGGTAACAGCGTTCCGCGTGCGTCATGCCGGCCACATGACCGTGGAAGCATCTTCGGACAGTGCTGGCTCTTTGGCTAAGAAACGGAGATGAGCTTCGCCCCCTAGAGTCGGACACGACTGTGCAACCTTTACCTTTAAAGGAATGGGGAGAGGAAAAGTTTTATATGATGGTTTTCCCTTATATTGCTAAGGAAGTTCAACATCACAGAAATATGTTTAATAAAGTTGTTAGAAGATTTCAAACAAACGCACCCCCCTTCCATATTTTTTCCTTGGCAAACCTCCATTTTCTCCCCATGCAACATTGCCTTCTCCTTGAGCAAGGTAAAAGGTTAAAAATTACAAATAGAATGGGTTCTATGCAAAAGGGGATGCCAGAGATTAAAATATAAAAGGAAGCCAACTGCTTAGACAAAGGATTCCCATCCGATTCAATCAGAAACCTTGGACCACAAAAGGTCAGCTCATTTACAGAACTTAGCCAGCCCATTCAGGTAGACCTTCTTCCCCAGCCAAACAGATCTCCATAATCAAATAACAAAAGATTCCTTCCAAGGTGCACATTCCAAGTAAGTAGACAAAGCCACAGCCTGCAGGGAACACAGACAGGAAACACAAACAGCAGGGGGCCCAACCACAGAGCGCCTCCTCTCTGAAATCCGGCAAATTACACTTCTCCCAGGTTCCTAGGGGGCGGGAACACCTTTGCAAAGCAACGACCAAGCTCTCCTATATAAATGGCCTGTGGGGGAAATACAGGTGTGGCCACCTTCCAACCAGCGTACCCTGTACTTTGTACTCTGCATATGCTCTTGGGAATAAACCAGCAAACCTCTGTTCCAGCAACTGCCTGTGTCTATTCATTCCCAGCTTGGGACGAACCTTGGTAAGATTCCTTTTAACAAAGTGAAAAGCATTATTGAACATAAGAATGTTCAATACTTCAGGTTTATAGCCATATTATCAAATGTCTGTAGCTTGAATCATGTCAACTGGATTTCTATTTTCTCAGTGGAAACGTTTCGCTCCTTATCCAAGGAGCTTCTTCAGTCTGAGCAAAGTTAGTAAGGGAATCCTTAAATATGTTTCTAGGGTGGCTGTGTGACCTTGCACCTGGGGCTAGGTCATGGTTATTTTGAGATGTTTATTTCTAAGTCCCTTTATCATCTAAAGGAGGATCGTTAAGATTACCATGCTGCTGTTGTGGGTCACAGAGCAGACCAGATCCTGCAGAAGGCACAAAGACATCTTCTAAATGAAAGAATAAGGCAAGTCCACTTCACCATTGATGCCCTGCAATACAATTTTGAAAACCTTCACCAGGAACTCACAGCCACCCTTCCTGATCCAGTCCTGGATAGAGTTATTCAGCTTGGCAATAAAGTACAGCTGGCCCAGCATCACAAGGTCAAGGAGAGGCAAACTAAGAAATTTGACATTCTTCTTTCTCACAGCAAGCAGAAACAAGGAACTGGAGAAACTGCTGGGAGGAACAACAACAACAGGACCACAGAGGACAAAAAGAACATGTGGGTGAAAAATCTCTCAGACAGAGAACTCACCCAACCAGAGAGAGATGTCCTAGCCAAAGGTCTTAATTTTGCCATCACTCCCAAGCAAGTTCCGGTGGTGGAGCTCATTACAGCCACAGAATCGGCCATCCACAACAACCACCTACCTTTTGAGGGAGCGGAACAACTCTGGCTTAAAATATCTGCAGCTCTGTCTAGTGCTCAACCTCCTCCCCCCAACCTTACCGTCCAAGAGAGGAGAGCCCTGACAACCCTCAGCAAAGATGAAACCATCACCATTTTACCTGATGACAAAGGAAGATGTACAGTGGTTCTAAACACTGCAGACTACCACAATAAAATTACCTCACTTTTGGAGGATCACCATACATATGAAAAACTGAAGAGAGACCCCACCAGCAATTACAAGAAAAAGGTAATAGACAGTTTGAAACAATTGGAACATGATGGCTCCATCGATAGGATTACCTACCACCGTCTGTATCCTGGAGAAGCCATCCCTTGCATCTACGGACTTCCTAAGATCCACAAGGAAGGAACACCCCTCTGACCCATAGTCAGCAGCATTAATTCGGTAACATACAACATTGCCAAACACCTCTCTACCTAGCACCTCTAGTTGGACACTCTGAACACCACATCCAAAATTCGGAAGAATTTGTTTCCAAGGCAAAGATCCTGAAACTGGATACAGATAAAACTATGGTCTCCTTCGATGTGTCCTCCCTTTTCACCAGCATCCCCACCACTCATGCTCTATCCGCTGTCAGGAAGAGACTAGAAGAGGACAGAACCCTTGAAAGGAGAAACCATCTCAACCCAAACCAGATCTGCCATCTTCTGGACCTGTGTCTTAACACCACTTATTTCTCATACAGAGGCTTGAGACAGAGGCTTGTACACCCCAAAGATCAAACTCCAAAACACAAGGAAAGCAATGTAGTTTATTCAATCCAGTGCAGTGAGGAGTGCTCTGAACTCTACATTGGAGAAACCAAACAACCTTTGTACAGGAGGATGGCCCAACACAGGAGAAGTAACACCACAGGACCAGAGTCAG
This sequence comes from Charina bottae, assembly GCA_023362775.1. Classification (NCBI taxonomy): domain Eukaryota; kingdom Metazoa; phylum Chordata; class Lepidosauria; order Squamata; family Charinaidae; genus Charina; species Charina bottae. The sequence continues at coordinate 12,203,773 of JALMGJ010000005.1, forward strand.
CAGTTTATCTTCATCTAAAGGAAAAAGGACACTCATTTGAGGACATTAATGTTCACATTTTAGACAGAGAAGATAGGTGGTTTGAGAGAGGGGTCAAGGAATCCATTTATGCCAACTTGGAAAATCCTTCCTTGAATAGAGGTGGGGGCCTCAGGCACAATCTTTCCCCTATCTTCCTTCCTGCTTTGTCTTCTGTGCCTAGGAAGATTAAGACCATTTCGCAAGCTCAACAGCAGCATGGTAATCTTAACGATCCTCCTTTAGATGATAAAGGGACATAGAAATAAACATCTCAAAATAACCATGACCTAGCCCCAGGTGCAAGGTCACACAGCCACCTTAGAAACATATTTAAGGATTCCCTTACTAACTTTGCTCAGACTGAAGAAGCTCCTTGGATAAGGAGCGAAACGTTTCCACTGAGAAAATAGAAATCCAGTTGACATGATTCAAGCTACAGACTGTTCCACCTGGATGACTGAGAACCTTCATCGACATATTATCAAATGGTACTCAGAAATCAAGTCATAATCATGTTGAAACTGAAAAATATTGAAATTTTTAAAACCTTCTGTTGAAGGAAGGTTTTTCTCATCTTTTGCTATTAGTTGCATTCAGGCTAGTTTATTTCTTTATCGTTGGGTCTTAATTACACAATATTTCATTTTTATTGATTAGTCAAATTGACCTTATCAATACAGCAAGATAGAATTAAAATATAAACAAAGCATAATCAAATGATAGGAAGGGATACAATAATAAAATAGGATACATATACTGTATATCTTATTATATATAAGGAGACAGTAATCAGATGAGAGAGTTGTTGATGTGTTAAATATTCCAGAAACGCTTAGCAATTGAGAGATCAAATAAAGACAAAAGACTTTTTCAGCAAACATTATATATTAAAATAAAAACATATCTACAAAATTACTCTCTTTAAAAATACACAAAGAGAGACAGCCTCAGCATAATTTACAGAGGCAAAGGAACAGCAGAGCAGAGAACAATGAAGAAACAAGGCACACTTTGCAACACAAAGAACATGTTAATATATACCTTTTTACATATAGGTTAGAACAATTATTCACCATGGTAACCCACTTATCAGTCCTAAAACAAACAAAAGATGGAACTCTGAACCCGGCCAACACTTAAGGAAAACAAAAGAATACCTTGGGTGTACATACAGAAACCCAGACTTGCTGGCACCACAATCTTGTGATCCAAATTCTTGTTTCCAAGCTAGCAGAAAATATCTTCTGATTCAAGTTCTTTTTAAATCATAAAACCATAACAAGAGTCGCCTTTACAGGACACCCCAATTTGTTCAATATATTGGGATCTTAAAGCCCCAGCCTTCAATATGAACATAGCAATTCTACATACATTATATATATATATATATATATATATATATATATATATGTATGTACCCTGGAGAAAATATTATTAAGGAGGGAGTCAAACCTCTAATAACTTGTTCTGACAAAAAGAGTGCTATTTCTTCCAAGCCTAATTGCAGCGACTTTAAAGCTGCTATTTCCAAGGTTGTTATCTTAATTACACAATAGCTTGTTTTATCTGTATGTGCTCAGCTACCAGGGAAGATAATGGCTTTTCTGCACAACAGCCTTCCGCTGCTTGTCACCCATTGGTAAACCAACTAGAAATGAAGCTATCTTTAAAAAAAATCCCTCTCCAAATTTCAACCCTTTCCTCCACATTGATCACAGTAATGACCAATTCCACAGGGTCCCCAATTAGGGGATTCTTCTGGGTTTTTTTACTCCTCCAACCTATGTCAGAAAAGCAATCACCAATTGCTTTCCTATCTGTGGGTGGATCATACTGGATATACAAAGGTTGAATGAAAAGTAATGTGTCCAATGTTCCAAGTTGCCAACAGATGGCAATACTGACACGCTGGAAGTTCTGACATGTTCTTTAGCATCTGTTCTTTCACTTCACTTGATGGGAAGTTGCTGTGAAAAAAAGTTATGTTCCTATTATTCGTGAAATGGAATCTTTTACTGCTGAAGGAGTCAATTCACCCCTGAATGCTAATTATTTATGGTGATGACTGTGTTGACATGAGTACTAGGCATCACTGGACCCCAAAAATATAAAGATGGTGAACTAGAAAGAGGTGACCTATGTTATCAAAAATGAAGTGACCAGTTACAACAACCAACAAGTTTCACAGGAGAACTGGTTGTTGAACTGATTAAGGACAATCAGCAGATAACTCAAATAGATATTATTATTATTATTATTATTATTATTATTATTATTATTATTAAATTTCTATGACCGCCCATCTCCCCTTCAAGGAGGGACTCTGGGCAGTTCACAGCTATAACAATATCAGTAAAATACAATAAAAGCACAATAAAATACAAATACAATAAATATAAATTTAAATTAAAACCAAGTTAAATTGCTATCAACCATGGCATTTCACAGGAATGGGTGGATCACATTATTGATGTTCTTCAACTGACTCAGAGAACTACATTGCAACACTCACAACTTTGAAACATTATTAAACAGAGTTCAAAGCACAAGAAGGGAATTTTGCTACAACATGACAATGCCAGGCCTCACACCAAGCCATCCAAGAGGCCATTGCGAAGCTGGATCTCACCTTCTTACCCCATCTACCATATAAGCCATGCAATTTCTATATTTTCCAAAACTGAAGGACTACCTTCATGGGCATCTGACTCAAATGAAGAGGTAGAAAGGACTGTACGGACTCCATTACAAAGACAGTGTGTGAAGCTTTTTTGTGACAGCGTTAAGAAGCTTCTCCATCATTGACAGAAATATACAGCAAGTGGTGGTGATTATGTGGAAAAGAAAATGCAGGTAACAAACCACCTCATCTCAGGGATTGTTTTCCTGGTTCATTAATAAAAATATCCCTATTTAAAGTTATGGAGGTATTCAATCCTCATACATACTTTTTGACAAATGTTAGTGCACACAATTTTGCACACATATGCTGGTATAATAACCAGCTTTAAAGTAAAAGCTCCTTCCTTGCAATTTGCCAGTTTTGGCTCCTTAAACTCTGCTGTTGCTATAATAGTGCTGCCCTAACATAGTGATTTGCTTTGTCGAAGGCTTTCACGGCCGGAGTTCGATGGCTGTTGTGGGTCTTCCGGGCTGTGTGGCCGTGTTCTGGAACTTCCAGAACACGGCCACACAGCCCGGAAGACCCACAACAGCCATAGTGATTTGCCTCACATGCTAAAAAATCACTATATTTTTCATCAGTTCACTAGCATATTTTTTCTCTTGCTTTCACTTGAGGTAGAAAAATTTCACCTAAGATCCTAAGCAGCCCAAATGGATAAGTGTTGCAAAGGAATTAGGACTGCATTTACTAGAGGTCATGTTAAAAAAAAAAGGAAGCTCCAGTATCTCACTTTGAATTCAATGTGTCCAACCTCAGTAGGCCAGCTCAGCCACTCACTGCAAAAGTTTCCTTATCATTATTAATCTTTCCCTGTATTGCATGTGGTTATCTATTTGAAAAGCAATCAAGATGGAACAAAGAAAACTAAATAGGTTGTGTGTGTATGCATGTGTTCAACATTTTTTGTCCTGAAAAGAGTTCAGAACTGTGTGAGTAATTACTTTCCATTCAGTTGGTCTAGTAGTTAATGTGATGGACTAGGAACAGAAAAACCTGAGTTCTAGTACTGCCTTAGGCGTGAAGCCAGCTGGGTGACCTTGGGTCAGTCACTCTCTTTCAACCCTAGGAAGAAGGCAATGACAAACCACTTCCAAAATTCTTGCCAAGAAAACTGCCAGGCAGTCACCGGGAGTCAACACTGACTCAAAGCCATAAAAACAATTCATTCAAATGCACTCTAAGCTATAAAGCACCCGTCTCCAACCTAGTTTCTTCCTGAGTTTCTACCTTCTAGAATTCTTAGCCAGGTGACTTATGAACATGTGACAAGGAAAGTCAGAGATTTGTAGTCTTAATTCACATGAAAGACACCAAGATGTCTTTTATTGACATAAACTGTATTTCTAGACCTTTTTTTGTGCCTTCGAGGCAGTCTTGACTCCTGGACAAGTCCTTGCAGTTTTCTTGGCAAGATTTTGGTAGTGGTTTGCCATTTCCTTCTTTCTAGAGCTGAGAGAGAGTAACTGGCCCAAAGTCACCCAGTTGGCTTTGTGCCTAAAGCCGGGCTAGAACTCACAGTCTCCCAGTTTCTAGCCTAATGCCTTACCCAATGCTTCCCAAACCTGGGTAAATTACCCAGAATTGGGTAAAAGTGGTTTTAATCCAGGTAACAACACATGAACCCATTAAATTGACTAGAAGTGTTTTACCTACATTGGGTAAAAAGGACTTTCTGATAAGCAAGCATTTGGGTAATAAAGGAAAAAGTTTGGGAAGCATTGCCTTAACCACTATGGGCTTAGACCTTAGAGTGCTGATATCCCAGACTCTACAATTGTCAGGAGATTTTCTTAACTCAAGCTACTGTATGAATATCAACCTGTTTCAGAATGATATCCAGCACGTTGGTGTTTATTTTTAAAGTCAAAGATGGCTGGGCTAAGCAATGCTTTCTGATAAATCAATCAGCTTAAGTGCGGTTCATCTTTGGAACTCTGTTCTGGTGTCCCCACCACCCAAAATAATATTGATGGTAAATAGAAATATGTGAATATAAACTATGATGTATTTTACTATCAGACAGTAATGTATTCCAACCTTTTCATGGTTTTTCTTTAAAACATATACATTTGTTTAAAATTCACATTGTACCCTAATAAAGGTGTGCCTATGTGGGTGTGTACAATGAATATTACCAGTCCCTGTTTGTTTGTTTTCTAATATAGAGTTCCCCAGTATATAAATCATCCCCATTGTAAGGGGCTCCTACCAACTTTATATTCAAATTACATGCAGACATAAAACTTTATACTCTGTGAAGCACCCATTGAATCTAAAACTTACTTTCTTATGCAAAATTGCATATGCATGCAACAGTAGTTTGTACCAGGGGCATTGGTGTAGCCCTCCCCCCTAAACCGGCACCTGGCCAAGAACAGAGGGCACTGCCAACTGCATAAAATGTACTTCAAACAGTGTTCTGTCCCAAGGATCTCTAGGCAAAGGGGTAGGAGAACTGAATCCATGCCTCTCACACTGAGATGCAGGTGCCTTACTTTTATGGTATTGGATTCTTTGCCAAGTAATGAGCTGAGCTGTTTTCTAGTGTGGTATAAGCCTTTCCATGATTAATGGCCAGTGGCTGATATTGCAGTTACTAAGCCTAATAATGTAGAGGTGAGTAGGGCTCAATTAAGTTATGTAAAGCTTCTGGCTATTCAGTCTAAAAAAACAGGATAGCTCAGTATCCATAATTTGTATGTAGACTTAACATTCAATTTATGAATCTCTATTTTTAAGAATATCAGGTAGCAAATGTGTTAAAGATCCAAACAGATAATGTGTGGTATTAAACAAATTATGGATCTGTCCTAGTGTAAGGAAGACTCTTCTGCTCAGCTTCTCTGTTTTCTGGATGAAAACTAGCCATCTGCTTTGTTCTCTCTTCCTTAATTGCCTGCCTAATAGGAATTTGCTTTCCTCTATACTGTAGTTCCTGACACAGAAAAAATAGCAGAATCACAGCATGTTCCATTCTTACAAGAGGCACCTGACCACTGCTAAAATCCACTGCTTAATACTGATGACTCTGTAGAGCATCTCTTTAAAAAAAAAGTAATTTTTCTTCTTTCTTTCTATTGGAAAAATCCAATCAGGTTGTAGCATTTATGTAATACATAACAAACAGCTCAATCAACACATTAGCATCTACTAGAAGAAAAAAATGTTTAAGATCTCGATCATTAATCATGGGGGGAGGTGTTTCTGTTCTTTGTTTTGTTTCTGAGTAGCTGGGGGAATAAAAGGAACAGATGGTTTGACAAAATCAAAACTACGTGCTTTGGAATTTAGTGTGCCTACTTTGCCTTAATACTTACTTCTGATAAATGCCTTTTTCCAGAATATATCTGACTACTGAATCATTATCTAGTTCACTTTCTAGTCTGAAGACAAAGTTTTAATAATGCAATGTGATCAATTTGCAGGGACATCTGGTTTTAGAGAATTTCCTCTTCATTCAGTTGGGATCAATAGCATCCACAGCGGGAGTTAAAACAGTCTATGATTGATTTGCAGGGACATCTGCTTTAAGAGAAAATACCGAAGAGAATTTCATGAAGACAACAATCAATTAGCCAATTTAGCAACTATTAGATTATTTTAATTCTTCCCTGAGAAAGGAAACATCAAGAACTGATCAAAGGTCATTATTTCCAGACGCAAATTTCAGGCCAATGATGCTGTCACTGAGTTGGTAAATTGGGTAGAGGAGAGAGTGAGAAACCAGCAACAAGTACTGCACACATTATTCATGAAAAAGGCTGGTAGCGCTAACTCTAGTGAACTGGATTATGCAGGGTTCCCAAATTTACAGCTCTGCAGTGAAACCTTTCAGGAGGTATATATTTCTGCATACATTTTCTGATCCAAGTATTTCATTGCAAAATTTTAAAAACTACAAATCCTCCAGAATAATTGCTAGTCACGTTACATTTTGGTTTGAGAAATATGAATATTATCCAATCTGTACTAAAATGCAAAACTAGTAGAATTTCCTCTTCATTCAGTTGGGATCAATAGCATCCACAGAGGGAGTTAAAACAGTCTATGATTGAAGCCCCACCTCTTTGAGTGTGTATGAGACATTGATGCACATACAAAAGGTGTAAGGCTTTGATGCCACACCATGGCCACCATCTTGCCTGTTTTCACCACCCTATCTTCCATGGAAACCACTGATCTCAACCTTTTAACCCCTTCCCCCATTTTCACATTATCTTTACAGAACAGGGATTCACAGGCAGCAGTTTAGAAAGGTATGGTTGTGCCTCTCATTTGATTAACCCTTTACTAGCTTTACTTATTTTCCTTCCCTACATGCAATTGAAGATGGGATTTCTGTTTTATCCCATAGTAGACAGGCTGGAATGATATATGCCCCCCCAAAAAAAAAAAAATCCCAAAAAATGTCAAAGATGATTTTTTTCCCCCCTACCATTGTAGGGGAAATATCATGAGAGAATTTTGCTTTGAAATTTATTTCAGTTAAATCCTGAGAAAACATCAGGAGAAAATGCCTCCCATAAGTCATTGTTTTAGATCAGAAATTGCAGACAGTCATACAGACTCAAAGGAATAAGAAGATGAGTAACAGAAAACAATAACAACAGTTGACTCCCTCTGCCACTTCCAGCAATATGCCAAGCTCAAAAACACCACAAAGAGATTTTAAAAAATAATAAAAGCTTCTTTCTGCAGAGGAAGAAATTGTTTCAGAAACTGCAAGGTATATTTCAACACAGCATTAATGCAAAGTATTTTGGAAAATAACAAACCAGGCAGAACAGAATCTGCAGTATGTCTTACTTTTCTGCACTTTTAATGGAAGATCATCACATTGATATATGAGTGGACTTATCTGAATATTTAGGAATATATGAAGTTTTAAATTATAATTACCTGTCTGCAACTAAGGTCCCAAAGTTATCCACTGATTCCTAGGGATTCTGAATCAATCTCAACAAAAAAATTTCACATCTAATAAATTCAAAGCTGCTTGTTATATAGAGAGACATTAATCCCTTTTGGCTGAAGATAATAAGCCAAGCTTCAAAGCCTATGAAAAGTGTTGGCAATTCAATAATTGAAAAAGTGAACCACACACTTTTGCATTCCCCATCACTCTTCTGTCATTTTAAAAACAAACAGATATAAAGTCTTTTTAAGAGGTCCTTCTTGCAAAGATAAAGCTTCCAACTAAGATAATGAATCCCTTAAGTGCAAATGAATTTATCCCTTTATGGTATTGTAGGAAATGCATTAAATATATTCTATTCCACCATGATCTTTTGAAGAATTTACCAAGTTGCCTATATGAGGACATGCAGCTGAACTGCAAAGTGACATTTCCTCCATAAATATTTGCAATGCCTTTGTAGTTGAGGAGTGCATAAAATAGAAGTAATTAAATCTTAGCATCTGAAGCTTACCACCTACATTCCCCCTGCAATAAATAAATAAATAAACAACCACCACCACAATACTGGTCTAGCAATAATCCTGTGAAAAGCTCTCTATTCAGATGATCAATATATGGCTTAGCTCTCTGGATCCTTCTTTTAATTCCTATGAAGAAAAGTTATGCAAATCACAACATAACAACATAACCCATATTAAGAGAGTGATTTGACCAATTTAATTCCAAAACTAGATCTTTATATGTGGGTATTTTTGTGCTTCTTCCAGAAGCCCCCATGATTACTGAAGTCCAGCAGTAAAATGGTGATTTGCAGGAGCATAAATTATTTTGAGATAAGGCCCTGGAAGGCTTAACACATCTATTAGGTCAAAATAATTCCCAAAATAACGCAGAAAGGGCTGAAAATGTCACTCTACCCCCTTCCAATGACGTGCATGCTTCACCTCCACACTTTTATAGCCCTCACATACACCCAGTCTTTTGGCCAAAACAAGTTAATTCAAGTTTAGTTCAAGTTTAATCTCTGACATCTGCAGTTAAAGAATCTCAGGCTAAATGACTTATGGGATTTTAATGCCGGTACTATCATGTGGTAACAGAATCAGCAGCAGCAGAAACCAAATAGATCAGGATTGGGACTCATAATATTAAATATTTATTGTTAATACTAGCAGTAATTTATTTATTTATTTATTCGATTTATCACCGCCCAACTCCCTCACAGGGACTCTGGGCGGTTTACAATCCCACACAAACTCCAATACAATATAAATAGAGTCAAATAAACATTAAAATAAGCAATTTAAAAAATACAATAAATATAATAAAATCAAGATGGTAGTATCTTTTTTTAAAATACTGGAAAGGGCAATTCTAGGGCCATCCTAATGTATTAGCCATCCCCAAGAGTGTATACTCTTCTTCCTGCCCCAGGCCTGTTGGCAAAGCCAAGTCTTGAGTTTTTTCCGGAAGTCCAGGAGCGAGGGGGACTGTCTAACTCTGGGGGAAGAATATTCCACAGGGCAGGCACTACTGAAGAGAAGGCATGCTTCCGTGACCCCGTTAGATGGAATTCTTTAACCGATGGGGTCCGTAGCATGCCTTCCCTGCATGACCGGATGGGACGGGATGATGTAATGGGGATAAGACGGTCCCTTAGGTAACCTGGTCCCATGCCATGAAGGGCTTTAAAGGTCATAACCAACACCTTGAATTGGACCCTGTAATAGTAATAGTAGTGTTAATACTAGCAGTAATAGTAGTATTAGTAATAGGAAGAGGGAAATCAGCATCAGAACTGCCACCTGTTTTTCCTTCCTAACCCTGTTCTCAACTCCTCACAAGACTGCCATTTGTCCCAGAATAAACTTTCCATTACTTCCAAAAGGAACTTCTCTCCTGTTCATAAATTCAGAGCAGCCACCTTTTTGCCTCTTGTGGGATAGTATCAAGCTTTTAAATTAGGAGGGTGGGGGCCCAATGACATAAATGCAAACTGTCAAATAAACAAACAAACATAAATGCAAACAATAAATGTTGATGCAATAAAGATTTTAAATATGAATATATCAACCTAGGAAAGTCCTGTTTGATTAGGCTAAAGGCCCATCTAATTTAGTTTATTTTGGCATACAATGGTCAACTAGATGTATTCTGGAAATTCATAAATGGAGGATGAGACTGATAGCATTCTCCCACTATTGCTCCACAGGCACTGATGTTTAGGACCCTGATTCTGTAGGTAGTATGCAGAAATAAGACTGGGGGCCACATCTAGTACTATCCCAGTCTAGTTCTCTTAATTTGTGTTATACCCTTTTGGAACCATTTCACTGGAATGAGGTTTACAGTTAAATTCCATTCTGATTAAAACAACAGGATCTCTTTATACTTGACTTCATCTGAGTTCCTTAGCAAGACAGAGCATGAAAAAGTCCCTGGTACTTCCCAATGGCATTATGCACAAGCACTGCTATTGCAATTGTGAAAAGACCTGAATATAACCCATTTCATCATAACAGTCAATTTCAGACTGAAAGTTTTCTCCAACTTCTTTACACAACAATCCCCAGAGCTTAAATATAGACAATTTGATACCTGCTTAGGCTGGTCATATTCATAGTCTCAAGAGAAGAGTTACAGTTGCTCTACCCTATTCCATAGCCTTCTCCAACCCTGTTCGCTGCAGGCTACAGTGCAGGGGTGACTTCTTCAGAGATTTAGCAAATGCAGGGAAGCAGCCAAACATAAAAAAGTAACAAAGGAATAAAGAATCAAGGAGATAATAAAGGACTATTTTTGTATCTTTAAAAAAAGAAAAGGTCACCATGAACACTGTATTAAAACGTGCAGCACATGCACAAATTCCTTAAAAATGTCTCCCAAAAGGGCAATTCTTATGCCTTGCTAGAATTCACACACCTATAAGACACCTGGATGATAAAGAGCACACATCCCGTGGTATTTAGATGTAAAGCGAAATCATTTCTTTAATGTAAATGCTGACATTCTAGCAGTTCTAGAAAATCATTGAGCCCATCGCTCTAGGCCCAAACCCCAAACACTCCTTTCATGTTTTCCCCCATGTTCTGCATGCAACAAAATAAAACTGAAATGCTATACATACAACCCCACCTCCATGTACTTCTTTATGAATAAAAATGTATAGGATTGGACTGTAAGCAAATTAACTTCAGTATATTTAATTTGAATTATTGTGGCTTTTTCTGAAAGATGTTACTATTCTACTCTGAACTGAGCAAGTAAGATTTTGAGAACCAGAAGTTTGCCTTTATGAGCCATTGGATTCTTCATTGTTTCCCATACACACACACAAAGGTGTCTGCAAAAAGTCTCCTCACAAGCCTACAAAGGTGTCTGGGTGGTCAAAAAGTCAAGACAGTGGCTGAGACCCCCTATTTTTTGTAGGAATTCTGGGATGGTAGTACCAGAACTCCACACAGCTTCTTATTAGTATGTAGCAGAGTAGAAGCATTCCCATAAACTTGCACAAGGCTTAATCAGTTCAAAACACAAAATAAACACACTTCACATGTTAATGTAAAGTTACATAAAAAAGAGTTTACAATTTTATTGTAACTCACAGTTCCTTAGTAGAAACAGTCCATGCATGCAAGCAATTGGTTCTGACATGACCCACATACTTCCTTAATGTGGCCTTGCTGTATGGAAGTATGAGAAATACGTGGCAGCAGCCATAGCTGCCATCCTCCTTGGCAGGAGATCCGAGCAGAAAGAGGGAAGAGAAGGGAACAGGAAACAGGAAACCAGGATTCAGCCCCTCCCACACAAAGCAAGTAATATTAGATTACAGCAGAGGCTGCCTCCTCCTTCAAGCTTGTGTAAGACGTGCTTGGTTGAAACCCAATTTCTAACATTTTTAACATGCATTGACCCACATAAAAAAGAAGTGGGGTTTAAACCATGTGTCCCTGCACATATCCACAGTTTTCTGTCATAGATTATAGTTGTTTAAGAAAAGACTAATGAATTCAATGAATATGTAAGATGAATTATTATGGGCCAGGCAGGGAACAGAAGTCTCCTATGTTGGAAAGTCCAACACAGAGGATGCAGCAAGACAGTTATGGGAAGAAGGAAGTCTGTTACAAAAGGCATTCTTCAGTCTTGGAGGGAAATGTAGAAAGAGACTCAGAGTAACTCTGCCTTAATTACACTAGGTATATGTCTGTAGCTTGAATCATGTCAACTGGATTTCTATTTTCTCAGTGGAAACGTTTCGTTCCTTATCCAAGGAGCTTCTTCAGTCTGAGCAAAGTTAGTAAGGGAATCCTAAATATGTTTCTAGGTAGCTGTGTGACTTTACACCTGGGGCTAGGTCATGGTTATATTGAGATGTTATTTGAAGTCCTTTTATCATCTAAAGGAGGATCGTTAAGATCACCATGCTGCTGTTGAGCTTGTGAAATGGTCTTAATCTTCCTAGGCACAGAAAACAAAGCAGGGAGGAAGATGGGGGAAAGATTGTGCCTGAGGCCCCCACCTCTATTCAAGGAAGGATTTTCCAAGTTGGCAAGGAATCCATTTATGAGGTCCATGAGGTCACGAAGAGTCGGACATGACTAAACGACTGAACAAACTATTCTATACATTCCTGTCTACTATAATAAAGATCAAACTAAAAAGCATATAAATTGTCTACCATTATACTTGATAATACAACAATTTTAATAATCTTAATCTAAACCCTAAAAGCAATCCAAATAGATATTCTTAAACCTTTATCCCACTTCAAAATAGACCAAAGCATTTACATGTCCGCACAATGCGCACAGAGCTTTTTTCTTACAGAAATCAAACAGCCCAAATGCCCCCCTCAGAAACTCGGACTTCTCTTCAGAAAACCTCCCATACATAATAACCCCTTCTTTTCCATGGCATTCTATCAGAAGATCAATTTCACTTATTGCTTGCAACTTGATCTCTCCCTTTTATTTCTTCAACTCAACTGTCTAATCTTCCTCCAGCATTTCAACAGAGATCGAAGAAACATTTCTGTCACTGTTAAATTCTTCAATTCCATCCACGACATCCCCATCCAAGTGAGACATTTTAAAGCTCATATTTTCCACAATGTCCTGAATGCCTTGCATAAAATCTTGGTAAGAATCAGAAAGAGTCTGTTTGAAATCTCGATGGAAGTCAGAGAAAGTTTGCTTAAGATCCTCCATGCCTCAAGCAGTAGATTATGGCGCCCCCTAGGATCTTAAATAGTGAAAGTCGAGGATATGAAAGAGTTACAGAATATGTTTACACAAGTGAAAGTGATAAGCAGACAGTTCCCCAGGGAAAGTAGAAACAGAAAACTGAAAGTTCAAAACAGCCAATTCAACGTGTAGGAAAATGCTAATATCTTCAAATTTAGTGCAAAAATAATAACAGGGAGACAATTATTTACTCTATCCTTCTTAATATTTGGATGGAAAACAAGCCAAAACTTAAAAAGAATTTTAAAAAAAAAATAATCCCAAAAATAATGATAAGCACCAAGTGAACCGCTTCACCTTGCTGTAGAAAGGCTCTCTTAGTGTACATATACTTAAAAATATATAAATTGGGTGATTTAGAAATGGGCTGGCTGGTCTTAATGTCCCTTTAAGGCTACAGTGTGGCTTGGAAAATGGTGACGTCCCAGCCTCCCGGCTACACTTATCAGTTGAGCGCAAACACTGTTTGCGATCTTCTCCTTCTTCTCCTTCTTCTTCTCCTCCTCCTCCTCCTCCTCCTCCTTCTTCTTCTTCTCCTTCTTCTTCTTCTTCTTCTTCTTCTTCTTCTTCTTCTTCTTCTTCTTCTGAAGGGATGAAGTCAGAGGGATGTTTTTAAGTTTGAATGCTTGGCGCCAAAACTGGTATTCAGAGCTTTGTAGGCGTCCCATGTAGCTGTATTCTAATAAATGAATTATTTTAGCATTCTGATGAATTGTCTGGAGAATTTCTTAAGTTAGATACTGGCACTGGGATCATCACAGCATCATGAATATGTACTGTTGTGAAGGTTTTAATCTTTGTACAGTGCCCAGCATCACTACTGTGAGGATGGGCAGCTCTATAAATTGTTTAAATAAAATGAAAATAAATGACTGAGGATAGAGTATTCTTTCTTTGTATACCAGGCAAGCAGATCTCTCTGACAAAAGCTGGGCTAATGAAAGAAGCTGATTACTCTGGCCTTGGAAAGAAGATTTATGCTCAGAACGTGTTTGTATTAATGTTTAATAACAGCCACAAAGAATGAATTTTGGAAATCAACTGAACCCAAGTTAATACTGCACCAAAGAATTAAGCAGATATTTAGGCAAGGGAGCAATCAAATTGAAATGCTGAGGCAGCAGCATTGAAAACAAACTGCAGTGATGTCAAAATGACACATATGCATGATGATGTCATCACACTAATGCTTCAATTGCAAAGTTTTGTCATGAGTTCTGATGCAAGTAAGCAAATCGTGGCATTTTTGATGACATCATCATGCACATATAATCCTCCCCCCCCCTTACAAACAGGGTGATACTATTAATTCCTTGCTCTGTTGGAAGAGTGAAAAACAGGAATGGGAACTTTTTCCTGCCATTTGTCCATTGTGACAAAGGTGAAGTCTTAAAATAGGCAGACATTATCAGGAACTGGCATTTTTCAGGAAGTAGCTCCATTTAATAGAAAAGGGATAATAACAATGACATCTCTAATAAATTAGAATGGTCTTTGTTCATAGCATTTCCCTAAACCTGTCATGTGACTTTTTTTTTGTTTTGTTTTTTTGGAAGAAAAATAGAAATTTTAAACCAAGGAACTTAGGCAATGTCCAATGAATACAAGGCATGTGCCACATGGGAAAAGAGACCCATCAGATTTGAATACCTCCATAATGGTGTCTTAATCCTAAATTACATTACTTACATGTTGGATGGGTGGGATGCCTATACAGATGCTCAGCAATAGGAAAGCACACAATTAAACCAGGTATGCAGGTTTTGGACATGGCTATGGTTTGCTAATATCACTAGAGATCTTATTATTTCTGTGGATTTAGATGAATACATAACTTACTTGCCCATTTTTACAGTTCTGGAAAGGGTTCTAAAAGATTAGACTGCTGCAACATTGTGTTAACATGATATATAAAACAAAGACAGTTTCTTATTCTTAGTGCTGTTGTGCATAATTGCAACCCAGAGATTCAGAAATTCTGCTCTTATTGACAAGAAAGTAAGTTTCGTTTTTATGTATGCAGCAACATATCAGCAGTGATTTAAGTGCACACACTTGTATGGGGAATCAAGCTGTCTCAGCTTTGGAGAAGCTGATTAATTATACTGTTGTTGATTAATTCCATGGCTGAATTTTTGCTTTAGAACACAGTCCCTTGATGTTTCTGGATTGTTTCTGTCTCTAGTTATATAAAGGTTCTTGTATTTCCTTTTGAAATATATGACTCACATGGTCTTAACAACTACCCAAATGAGTTTTTTCTCCTTGTATTAGTAGGAGTCTTTTCAAGTACTCAATAAAGTAGTTTAGCTAGAGGTGTAACTTTGGAAGTATACATGGTTTCTCAGAGGTGCAAATTATAGAGGAAAAGGACATGTAGACTGATCTCCAGCAGTCTCAACATTTGGTTCATCTATTTTACTCAAATTATGGCTCCCAGTGGTCTTTTGATACTTTCACAAATCAAAGGGGCTCAGACCCTTTACTGGAATTCTTTAAATTTTTAATTCTGGTCTTTGTATATTCAGCACAGAAGTATGATTCTAAGCATATCTAAAAGAATACCAGAGAATGGTTCCTAGGAGTATGCAAAAGTAATTCAAATATGAATGTTCTAAGCAAAAATATTCAGTTCAAGTGTTCTATGAGTGCTTCAAGTACAAAACAGGATTATGGTGCTTTGACCAGTACTATTTTGAGCGTTCTATGCTATTTCTCCTGACCTAACCCCGAGTTTAAAGCTAGGTTGAACTGGCCTATTCCACCCTATAAAACCCATTCAAACAAGCTATGCCTAGGAGAAGTAAACCAGTTCAAAGGAGAGAGATAATCAGGAGGGCTAGATCAAGGTGTGATGGTTGAGGGAGGGGAAGGTGACTGCTGTAAGAAGGCTTGATATTATTAAAACACTTGTGGCAGCAGTGGTGTCACCAACTAGCATCATGATGTGAGATCAAGAAACAGCCCAGCAGGAGAGAGTCTTTTTCTGCAAGACTGTCCAAGCCTCTGCCTCATTTCAATAAATATATCAGGCTTATCTCAATATAACAAATCCAGTCCAAATATCATACACATAAAAGCTATCAGGACACTGAGTACAAGGTAAAAACAGTAAGACAAATTTCCAGTAGCAAGTGATTCCAAGACAAGGATTTCATGAAAATACAATTGTTCTAACAGCCCTTCCACTCCCAGACTATGCCTTAACAGTTTGTAACCCTGCCTGAGTTCAGCTGCCCTTAATCAGGTCTCCAGCAAATTTATTTATTTATTTATTTATATTTCCAACTTATATCACCGCCCATCTCCCCCCATTCCGGAGGGGACTCTGGGCGGTTTATTTTATTACCTCTGTGTAGCCTTAGCAGGACTAGTGTGATTGAACATTGCTGTTCCTCTGCCTTTCCTCAAGTGCCAGTGTGCTTAAGGACTAGCTGGAGAAGGTTCCTGGTTCCAGTTGCTGGGTCCAGGTTAAGAACACTTAGGCTGGATGCTGGTCATTTTCCTTCCTGGGTCCTGGCAGCACATGATTCACTTCTTATAATGTCTCCTTCAGGTACTCCAGATCATGAGAAGGTAAGCAAAGAAGATGGTGCTGATGCTTGAGCCACTCAACCCACTTTTTTTCCTTAACAACCCAGGGGCTGAAAATGAAGGCTAGGAAAGAGGGGCTGTTCCCTCCAGAATTTAAGTCCACAATCAGTGATCATAGGGGTCTGGAAGCACCATCACACCACCCTCCAGTAAAGGAGCAGGCTGCAGGCCTGAGGGTTTGAGCCATAAGACCCATGCTGTGCTCTTTCCTTAACATCAGGAAGGATGTTAAGTAACTCTCAATCTTGGGTATACTTAAGCACCTGCTTAAACATCATCCAAGCATCCTTTCCACTTTTGAGAGCATTAGGCCACCCATGCCATCAACTGGCAGCAAGGTACTTACTTTTAAGCAGAGCACAATGCCTGCATAGCAGCTGAAGAAACTCTTTGGAAGCAAATGGCAAGGTGATGCAAACGCATCAGACTGGATGTGAGCATTCGCACAGATAATGGTTTTGGATGAACTCCAGCTATTTACCCAAATACCAAATCCTTTTGTGCACCACCTTCAGCATGTAGATAATGCCATCCTTGAATCACTGCTGAAGGGAAGAAGTGTTGGAACTTATTTTACTTAAGACAGTTGGAATAATAGTGGTGTAGTGAATGTATCTTGTTGTTCTTCAGTCGTTTAGCCATGTCCGACTCTTCGTGACCTCATGGACCATAGCACACCAGGCCTTCCCGTCCTCCACTGTCTCCCGGAGTTTGCTCAAATGTATCTTAACTATCCATGACTACATACAGGGTATATCTGTTACTGTAGGCAACAACACCTTCAGTAAAGCAAGACAGGCACAAGTAGATAGGATGGTATGCAAGGATAGAAAAGTAAGGAGACAGAGAGTGAATGGTGTTGGTGTAAATTAGTTTGAACTACGTTTCTTTCTCTTGTGTCATGCTCTTACTTTCTTTGGCTTACTATTTGTTACTCCCTGTACGGTACTCAATGTAACAATGCTTACCTTGAAAGGGAATAGTATGATATGTAGTTTTGTTTAACAGATTTATTCAATTAAAAATGGCTGACTGAGTCAACAGAATTATCCTAGAACCTAACAGATAGCAGAAGTATCAAAAGCCAAGTAGATTCTGAAAACACACACCACTTAGCTGAAATAATGGTCCTGATGGGAAGCAACACCAAATATTCTCCCTCTCTCTGGTGAATAGCTTCAGTGGGTTGTTTAATGGGAGAGTATAAACATACTATATTGCAGTTAGCAAGAGAATACTAGTTGCCAACTAAACAAGAAAAAATTGGCATACATAGATGACCATTATTGTTTTGGCCTTAATGAGCATATTAATGTTTCCCAAGAAAGAAAAGCTCCTCAGATTTAATTGTATAGTTGTGCTATCAGCCTTCCTAACATCTTTGCTTGTCCAAGATATTTGCTTGGATGTTTAATATCTAAAACTTTGTGGATTGGAGCTTTAATGATTTTGTGTTATTGACATTCAACACCGTGAGGACAGCATAAAAAAAGCTGGATAATTATCTTAAAGAATCTTTAACTGTTCTACAGAGATTGAGCATAACAACCTTATTTTTTATGAGAGCCATCCATTTATCTGATGCTATAAGACAGTAGTATCTAAAGATATACAAAGATTTTTGTTTTTTATTTTTATGGAAATATACTGAATTGTCATAAATCAGAAGGTAAGGCAAGATTAAGCAATGAAAAAACCAAACTTTACCTACTAGCAATTTTTAATCCTCATGGTCTGAAACAATAAATTAAAGGGAATAAAGGGTGACACTAAATTCAATTTTGGAATTGGATGCTCCAATAACTTCTAGCCTTTATTTATTTATTTAGGGACATTTTCAATATAAGAATTAGGCTACATTTCTATACCTTCTTGCCTACATGTATACTAAATGCAAGAAGAGTTATAGAACTTGCTTCATTATTTATTTATTCCATTTGTATCCTATCCTTCATAAAAATATTCCAGAGTTGATAACAAAAATATTAAATAAACAGAGATATTAATAATATCAATAAAATCAGTAAAAAGCAACATATTAAAACAAGCCAACAGATGTAACCACATTTGTAATAATGACCATTAGCTATTCAAGGATGGCTAAAATCATTAGTAGTTTTTTGGGCTTCCTCACAGCTGTCCTTGTCAATATCCTAGCAGCTACATTTTCCACCAGCTATAGTTTCCAAAATGTTGCCAGGGTCAGTCCCATGTAAGGCACATTATGACAGCATGTGATAGAGGCCAAGCTGTCTTTATCCAGGAGTGGACACATTTAGTAGACTAGGTAAAGCTGTGTAAAATAATTCTGGAGACTGCTCATACCGAGGAGATCAACAGAGGATCCTGGAGGGTCAGTGCATCCACGGACATCTCCCTTGAAGCACTAGCTTCCTGTTCCACCTGACTTACTACATGTTTAAAACTCCATACAATCTGGAAGTTGTATCAGAATGATGAAACATTAATCACAATGTCATTTCCGACATTGTGATTCAGGCTGAAAAGGACAGAGTTGTGTCATGAGGCACATTTCATCATTTGCCCCCCTCCCCCACTTGTTCCCCATGGATCCCAGGAGCATCATGCCTGAAGTATTCATTTGCCTAGAAAAAAAGAACAAAGGTAAGGTGATAGTAACTAGATTCAGATAGCATTGTTGTAAATCAGTGCTTTCTAATAGAGTATATCCCCCATGGCAGCCATTATATGAAGCTATTTTGCAATAGCACCCATACCTGAAGATTCAAAAAGCATCCATCTGGCCAAAACAAGGGGGATCCCTGTTTCATTCCGACTGGACAGAATAACCCTTCCTTTCCTTTTAAGATAGCTTCATTTCCATCCATTTTGTTTCCAGCCACAACTGAATGTGCTGGTTTTAACTTTTATAGTGAGATTGGTGGTGTATAAATTTAATAATAAATAAAACTGAGGAAAACCTATAAACATGACACAAAGGTATCTAGAGGATTGTCCATTCCTTGTAAAATAATGATTCACTACTTTGGCTTGTCATACAATGGATTTTATCAAAGAGTTTTTCAAGTAAAGCTATAGACCAGATATTTTCATACCATCTATCCTTTGAAATATTATCTAAATATCCATTATTTAACAATGACTAATTTGACTGGTATAAGTAAAAACCTAATGGGTTTTTTGTTACCTTGCAATTTCATATTCCGGCCATCAAATTTGTGTAGCAAACCTAACTTTGGAGATAATTGAATTTTTTTTTAATTATGTATGACATTTCTTTAAACACATTCTTCCAGAAATCTGATACTTCACCACATTTCCACCAAATGTGGGTGAAAAAATGTTCCCTTCGATTTACAGCTTTGTCAGCATCTCATTGAATATTGAGAAGATATAATTCTAATGAAGTTCTTAACAGCTTGACAGGTTCATATGAGAAAATTCCATCTTTCACTGTTATGTTTTTATGAATCTGCCTTCAGAAACCTGCTGGAAGAAGATTCCTGTACAAAACAATTTCTTTTTTCCCAATTGCTTCCAACCTCCAGAATATGAATCCCTCAATTTAGTTCCTTAACCCATATATCTCTTTGGATTATCCCATAAAATAAGTATAAAAATAAAATATCCACCAGCTGGAAGAAAAATTATTCCCTGCTTGTACTGAACCCCAGCACAAGCATACACAAACACATTTTTCTGCTCTGTCCTCCTCATACTATTGCTGTCATCTCATCCCCCACTCATGAGTGAGACAGCCATCATTTGTCCCTCAACGTACTGGTGTTAAAGTAGTATTTTCTAATACCATCCAAGATATTAGATGTATAAACTGTATAATATTTGTTAAACTTTGTTGCCCATTAAAGGGAAATCAAGTGATTGCAAGAGAGACACTAGACCAGGGCTTTCCAAAGTTTTCCCGTTGGTGTGTCACCGTGAAAAAACCCGGAAGCGCTGCTGCCGCTTTCAGTTTTTGCGCACCGCCGTTGGTGTGTCACCGTGGGAAAACCCGGAAGCGCTGATGATGATCAGCGCTTCTGGGTTGTGTGGCGACACACCAGACTGTGTGTGGTGACACACTTTTGTGTCGCGACACACAGTTTGGAAAGCTCTGCACTAGGCACTAATTGACAGCCAATATAGGGTCTGCAAAACCTGTGTGTGTGTGTGTGTGTGTGTGTGTGTGTGTGTGAGAGAGAGAGAGAGAGAGAGAGAGAGAGAGAGAGAGAGAGAGAGAGATATGTGTGTGTATGTACAGTATATGTATATGTGTGTGTATGTATGTATATGTGTGTGCATATATAATGTGTATGTATGTGTGCGTGTGTGTGTATATACATATACTGTATATACACACATGCACATACACACACACACATACTGTATATATAGGGTTAATTGCAGTTTCTGAATATTCTTAAAGGGCAGCCTCAAGTACAATGCAGCACAATAGTCTAGGTGTGTGGCGATAAGGGCATGAGTTACTATTGCCATGTCCTCCTACCCCAGGAAAGGCCATAACTGGGGCACCAACTACAGCCCCTCTTGCTACAGCTTCCACCTGCTGAGCCAGGAAGCGCCCCAGGTCACGAACCTGCTCCCTGATGGGCAGTGCTAGAGAACAGATAACCCTGATGTATCAACAGCAGCTCCAACTTGCCAGGGTTCAATTTCAATCTGTTCTCTCCCATCCACAGCCTTCAGACACTAGGCAGGGAGGTCAAGAGCATCTCCTCAATGGCCTGGGGTAGTGATGTACAATTGGATATCATTAGCTTATTGAAATACTGCACCCTGAACTGAACCCTCCCAGCAGCTTCATATAGATGGTAAAAAGCAGGGGAGACAAGACCAACCACTGCAGTACTCCACAAAAATCAAGAAAAACCAACCTCTCCTCCCCCACCAACACAGATTGGAAACAACCACTAAGGAAGGAGTGAAACCATTGCATGACAATTCCTCCAACTCCTAATCCTTTCAGGTGGTTGAAAAGGATACCATGGTCAATGGTTTGAAAAGCTGTTGAGAGGTCTAACAAGAGAGGAGTGGCACACTTCCCCCATCCAGGTCCCAACACAGGTCACCAGGACAACAACCAATGCTGTCTCCATCCCAAAACCAGGCCTGAACCCCGACTGAAAAGGGTTCAGATAATCCACTTTTCTTGGGGTGCTGTGAAGTTGGCCTACCAAAAAGGAAAGATTGGAAACCTGTCAGCAGTTGTCTAACACCACTGGATCCAGGGATGGCCTCTTCAGTAGAGGACACACCACAGTGTCTTTCCAGGCTGTGGCAGCTCCCTCTCAAACAACAAGGTGTTGACAATTTCTCAGACCCAAGTGATCACCACTACCACCCCACTTCCTGTACAAGCTGGGAGGGACAAGGATCCAGCCAGTAAGTAGCAGGAGACAACTGAGACAACACCCTATCCACTTACTTAGAGGCCACAGACCAGAAAGAGTCGCAAATATCAGGGCAAGACAATATCAGGGCAAGCCCAGTCACCACTAAAGACTCTGTGCACCTAGAATCAAGACTACAGTGAATCTAAGGAATTTCATTGGCAAAATGCTACTCAAACTAGTCTCAGCAGCCAGGTAGGAAATCCCAGGACTTTTTTCTCCCCAGCAGGGACTTCACCATCCTATACAGGGTTACTGGATAGCAGACATTCAATGCAATAAGGGAGAAGTAAGTACACTTTGCCTCTCTTATTGCCACAATGTCCAAACATGGGCATGTACAGTACCTATGCTTGGTCAGATTTGCCTCTGGACTTTTTCCACTGGCACTGCAGGTATCATCTCTGGAATTTCATCTCCTTTCATCTCAGGAGGCACCATCTGAGATCAGCCCCAAGAAACAGCCACTTCCTGATACTAGTCACTGAGCAAAACTGCCCATCAGAGAGCTGGGAAAAACCCCAAGTGTCCTTTAAAAACCTATTGGATCCATTAGGTGTTTGGGCAGACCATCCAAATCAGTTCTTTTTCTTTAGAGTGTCCACTTAAATAGGACAGCACCTTGAAATCAGTTTGGAAATTGCTTTAACTGATCACTACCTTAAATTGTATTATCGTCTTTTGGGCATTACACGTAAACATTTACCATTTCAGAGAGGAAAAGCTGACCAAACAAATAATTGTCCTTCAGCTATAACATGCAAACCACGGGATGCCCCAGTTCATCTCATCTACTAATGAGTTAAATTCTAAATTTCATGCTATAGCTGCATGAATAAAGTATCTTGGGATGAGTAATGCCTTGTTTGCTGAAAAGTATCTGAAGTATGAAATATTTTTCAACGGATTGCTAAATGGATTAATGCAAGTGATATTTAAGTACTAACAGAATTATTATGTATCTGTGACAAATGTGCCAAAGTCTTCTGAGGTAAAATGGATTGACAGGTCAGCAGAATTGGCCTGAAAGAAAAAGACAAACTGACACAAAGTACAAAATATATTCATATTTGAGGATGCTCCTTCTGTACAACTTGCCATTTTAAAAGAAGAAAATCCACATGGCTGGACAGGCACAAAAGTTATTACTACAAATACAATTTCATGCCACAGGGAACTTCAACAAGTACTTAGTAATATCCTAATGCTCAGCAGTTTCTGGACACCAGTAACCCTGGGGCATATTGTTCTAGGGCAACTTACGTCCATTGTAAGGTCTTAAGCACCTTGGGGACAAAAAAATAACAATTCTCAGGATCTCATGCGCTATTGGCCTGGAAGATTAAACACTGTCATTATTTATGAATTCTACAAACACTTTGTCAGGTAAATGTACCTATTATCCTATTGGTATCCTAATTGATGTGTGGGTAGTCAAAACAACCTGGATAACCCTTGCAAGATTTTAATTGTACAGTGAGGAAAGTTGATTGATGGAAAGATTGGCCATCTAGATGTAACCTTAGTACAGGGCTTTCCAAACTTTTCCCGTTGGTGACACACCAACGGCGGCACGCGAAAACCTGGAAGCGCCGCGGCTGGTTTGTCACGCTAAAACCTGGAAGTGCTGATGGCCCGCATGCGCTTCTGGGTTTTTTCGAGACACATCTGGGCCCCGCGGGCGACACAGTACTGTGTCGCAACACACAGTTTGGAAAGCTATGCCTTAGTATATCGCTATGGTTCTGTCTCTCAATAACAATGGGTTTTAGAACAAAGGTTCCCATTAAATAAATTGTTCAGAAAAAGTTTTAATTTCTTTTCATGTGGCCTTTGTGTCATAAATGGACTTTTCCCAAGTTCCAAAGGTTTAACTGTTCATAAATTCATGTGTTTCCTGGCCATATCTCTTTCCTGAGTTTGTCAACCTTTTCCCCATTGTTTTGCTGAGGCACTTTTCATTCAGAATCCATTAAGAAACTTAGTATTTTTCCCATTTTATTTAGATAGCCTTAAAAATCATTTTGATTGCTTCTACTACAGAAAATTAGTTTAGCTGCATGATTTTAAGCAACTTCATTTTTTTTCTGTTCTGTACAGATAGATAGACAGACAGTCACCTCAAAATAACTGATATTCCAAAACCCTGCTAGATCAGTCTGAAAGTTTATTTATTATCTCAGTATTCCATTTCCACCTGTAAACACTAAGAAGGCCTCAAATTAGGGATAAATGCAGTAATTCCCATACTTTCTTTCCCCAACAATTAGCATTCAGAATCACACTGGTTGTCCTTTTCTGCACTTTTTTCCACCTGTGTAGTATCTTTTAAGATGTCATCAGCAGGAATATATAAAGATAAAATTAAAGACTCCCTTGAGTCAAGCTCAACATCCATGTAGTTTTTTTAGCAACGGTACAGAAGTGATTTGACACTGTCGTCTTCTAGGCTTGTTGGATTTTTTTTTAATTCATTAATATCCAAACTAATCTACAACTCTGGGATCCTAGTGGCCTTCCATCTAATGATAACCACATCCAATCCAGCTTAGGTTTTTCAGGATCAGCCAAGGTTAGCACTAGATGCTCTGTTAAATCTGCTATGACTAAATTATTCTTATTTCTCTTACCAATCAATTTTAATTAAAAGAAGAAAGGAGCCACATGTATTACCTTTAGCATGTACACTGGACAAACCATTTGAAATAAATTCAGAGTTTGAGTTCTTTTGTTTAAAACACTCTAAATACAAAAGTGATGGAAAGCTACCTGCTTCCACTTAATTGCCTTCAGGATTTTATCTCTATTTAAAAAATGACATGATAGAACAAAGTCAGAGAAACCATTATGAGGATATTAAATAATGAAATGAAGACTTGTTGGCAGGAGGAAAATATCTTCAAATTCAGTTTACAAATCAAATGAACTAGGATGCAATGAAATCACTGCAAATCATTCCAAGGTCTGTGACCACTGT
Organism: Charina bottae; assembly: GCA_023362775.1. Lineage (NCBI taxonomy): Eukaryota > Metazoa > Chordata > Lepidosauria > Squamata > Charinaidae > Charina > Charina bottae. The sequence continues at coordinate 12,228,611 of JALMGJ010000005.1, forward strand.
GACAAAATGCAATAAAGATGGGACATAAAACAGCCCTTTTTGTCAGTGAAAACTTCATAACTGACAGGCCTACAAAACTGTCTCCAAATTCTAAAACAAAATAGTATTTAAAGGAAAGAAAAAAATGTGAATTGGTGTTTCTCTCCTTCCCTTTCTCCTTCCTCCCCCACCCCCAAGTTAAGAAATTGACTTAGAAGGGGTAAAAGATTCTTTATTTTGAATGTCTTGATAAAAGCCCGTTTCTTTGACTGATCTGATAGTTCTGCAGACAGCAGGGCTGAACCATCCAGCCTGTCAGTTGTCAAGGCTCGGCAGGCAGAATGAAGTATCTTTTCCTTCAAGGTGACACTGCTAAGCAGCCAGAAAAAAAACTGCTAGTTTATGCAGTTTGAGGCTACAGAAGAAAAGGCTGAGTCACTCATCAGATAACACATATCAGCCAAGGCCTGCTCTTGAATCTTTGCCATTCCTGCTTTATGTTTTTCCCCACTTTTCTGGGCAGTGAGAAATGTTGAGTGCTGCCCAAGTTTTAATTTCATTTCACAGCATCAGAGTTTATGGGATTTTTATCATCCTTTTTTTTTTATACAAATAAACCAAAAGCACTAGGAACAAGTAGGCACTCCAGATCTGTACCCTGCCCTCACCAGTACCTTTTATGTCTTCACAGTGAATTTCATCCTGAATCAGCAAATAGTTTCTGTTTCTTCAAACTGGAAAATTACAGCCTCTTTTTCTATTTGAACCCCTTTCATTTTCTGGTAGCTCATCCTCTCCATGACATCTCCCTCAAAATGGCCAAGAGCGGTCTCAGATTATAGGAGCTCTAAGAGGAGCTTGCCAGTGGAGTTTAACAGAAAGAAGCAACAAGAAAGGGAGGACAATGTGACCAAATAAGATGTGTGCTTAGCTGTAGGCAATGAACCCCCCCCCCAAAGGATGATCTCTCCTTCTAGGTGACTGAGTGACTGCTCCCTTTTGAGTAAGCAGAGACTATAGAAGGAATGTAAGGCAGCCAGGTTTCAAGTACTAAGCTCTTTAAATGAGTGAACAAGGAGAGTGAACAAGAATTTGCCAGTGGAATTTGGGAATGCTTAAGGAGGAATCTCTAACAGATTTTCTCTCTAAATGAAAGGTTTGTACTCAGCTAACCTGACAGCCTGACAAGGGAGAAGTAATATATGCCTTTCTGCTGTAAGAAACAAATGTGAAAATGAATAGACTGTAGATGTGGCATGCAATGTCTGTGGTTAGTTTTCCAACCTAAGAATAACCTGGCCTATATTTGCAGCAAGTGCAAGCTTGTTGCAATCTTTGAAGAAAAAAAAGTCAAAGACTGCAGTAATAAATGGACACACTTCAGTTGACATATGAAACTTTAACTTCTCAAGAAAAGGAAGTATTAGGAGTTGATAATCAAGTAAAGGAACAAGCTTGGAATATAAAAGTAGCAGTCAGAAGCATGGTATTTGTTGTTGTTGTTGTTCAGTCGTTAAGTCGTGTCCAACTCTTCGTGACCCCACAGAGTGTTGAAGCTTTCCCAAAACAAGCAGGCTCTGAGTCTTCAGGGGAAGAAAAAGAAATATTGTGGAACAAGAAGAAGGGTCCCTGAAGAGCACGGTAGACACAACTGTGCCCTGCAAGAAGACAAAAAGAAGACACTTTTCTAAGTTGCCGATTCACTACTATAGTGAAGGAACCCATCAATTAGTGAATTGTGATGGCTGCCAGGATCAAGGAACAACAATGTGACGAAACAATTCAGAGCTTATGAAATTCACTGACCATTATCTCTTCCTGCTAATATACCTTTCATACTGCAAAGAACTGCTACAAACATCAAAGAAGTTCTAGAACAAAAGTTCAAGTACCAGGGGGCTCAGGTGGTGTTTTTATTCATCCTTCCAGTCCAGGGAAAGAAAAATACCGGCTACATATATCTTGTTGATGGGAAAGATTTGGTTTCTGGGGCCATGGTTTAAGTTACCTAGAGCAGTGTTTCTCAGACTTTTTACTTTCAAAACCTCTTCCCACTTTTAAAAATTATGGAGGACCCCAAAAGAGCTTTGGTTTGTATGGGCTCTAATTATCGATATTTGATGTATTAAAATTTTTAATTGATGCATTGGTAGAACATTTATTGAATCATGTGAAAATAACAATATTAAACCCATTAGATATTAACATAAATAAAATACTTTTCTTGAAAAACCCTATATTTGCAACAAATAAAAAATAAGAATGACATTGTTTTACATTTTTGCAAATATTTTCAATATCTGGCAAATAATTTTGATTTTGGGGGGGCCCTTGGGTCTTGAGGGACCCCCAGGGATCTTCAAACCCTTTAAGAAACAGTGACCTAGAGGATTATTGAAGGTGTGGATAAAGCCTTCCAAAAGAAAATTACAGATCTTTGAAGAAGAGATGAAATAGTAGTGATAAAGAATTTTAAAGAATTTTGACTTGTACTGATGATGTTACCTAGTTGGGCAAACAACCAAACTCAGAGAGCACCAAGAACTGCAAAGAATTTTAATTACACTTACATCAAGATTTGTTGTTGTTGTCATTGTTGTTGTTTGTCCTTTGCCAGTTAGTCTGCTTTGTGAGAACCAGTTGTTTAAATTTTTGTATACACTGGAGTAGATAATCCAGCACTCATTCTTCTTGTTTCTCCAGGCATAGTGGGAGGAAAACCCCAGAGTGCATCACAGAGGGATCAAGCTTTGCCTGCACAAAGTGACAGGCCTGACAGGATTGCACTCTCAGCTTTCTGGACAACAAGCATGTTCTGGCAGAGTAAGAAAAATGTCTTTTTTGCATAGCCATAAAAAGGTAAAGGTTCCCCCCGCACATTTGTGCAGTCGTGTCCGAATCTAGGGGCCGGTGCTCATCTCCGTTTGTTAGCCGAAGAGCCAGCGTTGTCCGAAGACGCTTCTGCGGTCATGTGGCCAGCATGACAAGCGCAGAACGCTGTTACCTACCCACCGAAGTGGTACCTATTAATCTACTTGCATTTGCATGCTTTTGAATTGCTAGGTTGGCAAGAGCTGGGGCAAGTGCGGGAGCTCACTCCGTCACGCGGGGCTAGGGATTTGAACCTCTGAACTTGCGATAGACAAGCCTGGCGTCTTACCCGCTGAGCCACCACACCCATATATATATATATATAAAACTATATTGAAAATACTGGGATTTAAGCACCTAATGAAGAATTTAAGTTCTATGGATTCCTTTTCAATAGAAATTGACATGCATAATTAAGGTTTATGGATGAACAATTCTCCCAATTTTTCATGTGTTCATATCTATTTGCTTCAGTTGGACTACAGCTGTGTTACTTCAACCCAGTTCTAAGAATAATTGTGGCTAGCAAGTTCAATACTGCAGTTAATGCCTCTTAACTAGTAAAGCCTTTAAAATGGTTTTAATTATCTGTGTACCATATAAGCAATATTAAAAAGGGAACAGGAGTTATATAAAATTATCTCTAAGCACTCATAATTTTGCCATCCATACTCAAGGGGGTTATCATGCTATTTCTTCTTATGTCTTCAGTTCTCTAAATAAAACAACAGGACCAAATTTTCTGACCTTTTATTATCAAGAAAGGCTGTCCAGTGCAAATGAAATTCTGAATGTTTTAAGTCTTAAATTCCAAAACCACTGTATTTATCACAGATTTTAATTTAACTTTAGTTAAATTATTTAGAACAGCTTCCTGAATTTGTGATATCAAGATAATGAGAAACTTAGTCAGTCTGACAAAAGTTCAGGAGGTCATGGCACTGCAAAGTTTCAGAATCTCTGTCTTTTTGGTGGTATGTCTCACTGTTTTGTTGTTGTTGAAATAATACAGGGTTTTTTTGGTGGGTGGGTGGGTTTTTTTTAGATATATTTATAGAATCATAGATTATAAATGTTGAAAAGGACCTTGTAAATCATCCAGTATACTCCCCTGCCAAGTTCAGGAATCTATTACTATAGCAATATTACTGATACATCCTGATTATTAACTCCTTTGCTAATGCAACTACTTTTGAACTCTAATATAACTAATTATTGTTGGAAACAGTGTTGCCTAATTTATAACATACCAGCCTGATATAATAATATCCCAGCCTATGAGACAAAAAATGATCCTGTTATGGAATTACTCTTTTTCTTGTTGGCAAGTTTCTCCTTCAAACAGTGGAAGGCACAAGAGAATCAGCAATCCTTGTTATGATATTAACCAACAAGGAAGACTTAGTTGATGAAATGGAAGTAGCAAGAATGTTGGAGGAAACTATGTCATGCTGAGATTCTTGATTTTAAAGGAAACTAAAGCAGAGTGTATTCACATATTTATCTTGCACTTCAAAACAGTGGATTTTAATATATTCAAAATAATAATAATAATAATAATAATAATAATAATAATAATAATACAAACTCTATTTACCAAGGAGCATAGGTGGGTGTGGAATGTTGCAAGTACACCAGACAGTTGAAAAAGAAAAAAGGGCATTGGAAAAATATCTGAAGGACAGTGAAGAAGATGCACTGAAATTAGTACATCATGAAGGCTTACTGAATACCAAATAGACCAAACTGGCCTATAAGACCAAATGAAGAATGGAAAAGAGACATGGCAAAGCAAAATATTACATGGCCAGTACATTAAAAAAAACTAGCAGGCAAAGGAGATAACAACAAGACCTGGCAATGGCTAAGAGCAGGAAAGTTGAAGAAAGAGACAGAGGGGCTAATTCTGGCTGTACAAGACCAAGCCTTAAGAACAAATGCATATAAAGCCAGAATTGAGCTAGTTAGCTGCTGCAAGAAGATCACACAGACTGATTACAAACAATGGCACAACAAAGTAGCAACAATGGTGCATTGGAATATCTGCAAGAAATAGCATTTGCCCATAAGCAAGAACTGGTGGGACCACAAAATAGACAAAGTAATAGAAAATGAAGAAGAATTCAAATAGACAAGCATCTGCCACACAACACCCCAGACTTAACAATTGTTGGTAAGAAAGACAAAAAAGCCTGGATAGTGGACGTTGCAATACCTGGAGACAGCAGAATAGAAGAGAAAGAACTGGAGAAAATCACAAAATATAAAGACCTGCAAATAGAAATAGAATGACTGTGGAAAAAGAAAGCAAAGATAGCACCAATAGTAATAGACACCTTGAGTGCAATTCCAAAACATCTGGAGCACCACTTGAACACCATCGGCATTGACAAAATCACCATCAGTCAATTGCAAAAAGCAGCTATACTTGGAACAGCTTACATCCTGCGACAATACCTTTAATATTATTAAACAACAACATCTGCCTATCCCAGGTCTTTGTGAAGGACTCGACAGGGATTTTTTTTCTTTGTTTAAAAAATATGATACTTAAAGCACATTTACAAACAATTTCAAAGAGGGGGAAGGGATAAATATAAGTCAGCCATTTTGGCTACACAAGTAAACCAGTGCAGTTTCATGAAAAGCTTAGGGAATCAGCAACAGCCAGATTACTTGTATCCTAGTGTTCAGTAGGAAATAGATTATGGCCAAAGCATTGTGGGTTTTTGTTTTTGTGTTAGAAATTCTGGAGAACTGTTTAAATGCCATATGGCTGAAGAAAAACAGTTCTGATCTTCAAAAAATTGGGGAAAGGTGGATCGGGGGAACTACAGATCAGTCTGAAATCAATATGGAAAAAAAGTCTAGAGCAGATCATACAGAGATCAATTTGAAGCATTTTGAAAACAATGTGGTAATTACCAGAAATCAAGATGGGTTTGTCTATAATACGTTTTGCCAAACTAATCTTATCTTTGGATCAGGTAAATCCTTCTGTAGATGGTGGGGATGCTATAGACATAATAAATCTTGATCTGAGTAAAGCATTTGACATCACACCCCATAAAATCCCAATTAATAAGCTAGTTAAATGTAGGCTGAATGGCATGGCAAGGGAATAGATATCTGACTTAAAAATCATATTCAATGATTCCTCAACAAAATGAGAAACGTTATACAACTGTATTTTAAATGTCCAATGCATCTGTGCATCTCTCAGTAAAGTTTAATTAAAACAAACAATTGGTATGTAATGCTATTCAATATTTGGCCTCCATGGGTCAGTAACTATTACCATTAGTGGTGGAAAGAAAAATTAGCTTGATGATGTTGCTTCAGGCAGTTGCTTTCACTATTTCCAAGAGACATTTCTGGAAGACATTAATGGCTACTTTTTTCATCTCTGTGTAATCAGGATGCCATGAACAAGAAAGCCTTATTCCTTCCTAAACTAGGGATGGGAGCACCTAGAAGATCGTCATTCATTATCTTAATATATGATACAGATGAACCTATTATTTTGAGAGATGATGGGTTCCCTTCGCTGGATGCATTCAAGTGAAAGCAGGTTTGTCATTTGATAAGATGCTTTAATTTGGATTCCTGCAGTGAGCAAGAGTTGGCCTCAGTGACCTAAGTGGCCTAATTCTGCAGACACCACTGATTGGATGATTCTTTGATTCAATAGTGATTCTTCAAAATATAGTTGAATCCTTGCCCGGTATAACCTTTGTCACCTCCTGCTACTTTTTACAAAAATGAAAGGGACAAATTGTCACATAATGGAAACACAAGAAAAAACCCCTCAAATTTTCCTAGAGGGATTTAGTTGAAGAGCAAAAGATGGGAAAAAATTCACAATTTTTTTTTAGCTCAAACATATCTTATATACTTTAACATGCTCAGAAAGGTTTATCCTGGGAGCCATTTCAGCAATAGTTCATTGTTGGCATTAAATCTTTCTCCTGATTAATTTCTCAGTGCATTCCATTAGGATTTTGAGTGAACTATTAATCATAAAACTAAGAGACTCTTAACCAATTGATAGTTTTATGGTTATAGTTATTATTAATCATCAAGTTTTATTTTCCTTTATTCTTTATAGTAAAGCACCTAATTTTTCTCCACAAATGATTCACACCTAGTTCATTATATTTTCTGTTCAATTGCTTCCACATTTGATGCAAAACTTACAAATTATTTCATGTGCAAATAATTAAGAACTCCTTCAATTTGAGTGCTGGAAAAAAGAAACTGTGCTTGCAGAAATATTATGGAAACTGTGGATTTGGAATGCGAAGTCTTTATTGTGAATCCCGAATAATGCTATTAATTTAGCATCTCTGTGTATATTGTTCATTGTGGTGAATGATCACCTCAAAATTCCATCTGTAACATAGATAGCACAGTTATTTTTAGAGGGAATTTTCAACTTGGGGTGAGCATTTTAAAAAGTCCTACACAAAGAGATACTGTGTTTAACATCCAGCTTAAGAGTTCTGGACCACACAAAAGGCATTCACTTTATATGTCTATGAAGGTTCTCAGTCATCCAGGTGGAATTGTCTGTAGCTTGAATCATGTCAACTGGATTTCTATTTTCTCAGTGGAAACGTTTCGCTCCTTATCCAAGGAGCTTCTTCAGTTTGCTCAGACTGAAGAAGCTCCTTGGATAAGGAGCGAAACGTTTCCACTGAGAAAATAGAAATCCAGTTGACATGATTCAAGCTACAGACATTCACTTTATAATTTTTATGACAAACTACAAGTTGAACTAATAAGGCCTGTGCAGTGAACTTTTACTTTTTTATTTACCTAGTGCCTTGCTGAAAATTAATCAACAGCTTTGTTACTGTTGTCTTTCTCTTTAATTTAACACACCTTTGTTTCACAGTTCAGGAGGCAGATACGGGTAACAATTTGATTTTATATCATCAAAAAAGGGAAATCTGCAATTGTAATGAACTGATATATGTGGATGCAATTTTTTTTGGATGAAGGAGTAGTCTTGTAGTGTCCATTGGAAGGAGCACTCCAGAGCCAGCAAAGGACTAGAGGGAAAAGTTAAATTTAATTTAATTTGAAATGCACTTAAATTAAATTAATGAAATTTGGCTAATGCCTTACTTTTCAGGTATTTAACATTTTTTTTCCTTCTGATATATTAAAAAAATGAAGTGCAGTGGCAACTTTTACAATGATTCTGGAGAGTGCATCCAAAATTATGAGGTAGCACTGATCTGGCATATGTTTATATCTTCTTCCTTTCAAGAGAAAACAGGCCAGGAAGCAGCATTAGTTGCCACAGATTCAAATCTCTCCTTGCTTTGTGGGTGAAATGACATAAGAGCTGGGCAAGGGAAACATCAAATTTCCTTAAAAGCTTCAAATCTGGACTGTAACCAAGACAGATTTTGAGTCTATAGAACACTAGTTTGCTGTCAACCCAAATGTCTTTCACTGTAGAATCAAAGTAAAAGCAATGCTGTACTGATATCTGGCTTGTAGTTTCTGTAAAAGGTAAAGGTAAAGGTTCCCCCCGCAAATTTGTGTAGTCGTGTCTGACTCTAGGGGCCGGTGCTCATCTCCGTTTGTTAGCCAAAGAGCCAGCGTTGTCCAAAGACAGTTCCACGGTCATGTGGCCGCATGATGTACATGGAACGCTGTTACCTACCCACCGAAGTGGTACCTATTAATCTACTTGCATTTGCATGCTTTCGAATTGCTAGGTTGGCAAGAGCTGGGGCGAGTGCAGGAGCTCACTCTGTCATGCGGGGCTAGGGATTCGAACCTCCAAACTTGCAATCTTCTGGTCGACAAGCCTGGCATCTTACCTGCTGAGCCACCATGCCCCTAGTTTCTGTAAACTTCAATCTAAATCTAAAGCTGCTATTTTTCTGTGTTTTAGCTTATTTTTTTTTTCCATAAGTTTTATTAATTTTAAAATACACATTAAAAGCTAATACAAAAGAAAAGAAATAGAAATACAAAGTAAGAAAAGGGAAAAGAAAAAGTGAAGTCAAAAAATAACAAACAAGAAAAAATATAGAAAATAGATGTCCTCCAATTTATCCTTGAACTTTAAGTACAACAATTAACTTTAAATGTTAGTCCTTAATACAATACACAGAAACTTTTCTTTGTCATATACCCTTTGATTTCTATAATCCAATCTTCTGTTCTTCATATAGGTTTCACCTTTCTTGATATCTTCCAACAATCCATCTCTGGTTTCTACTCCTTAGAATAGTAATCAAATGTTCGTTGTTGCATCAATTAAATGTTTTCCATTTGCTCTTTCCATTTTTACATCTATATTTATATCTTCAATAAAGTCCAATTAGTAAAACAAATAAAGGCCTTATCTACATCTAATAAAATACAGTATATTCTGTTCATGTTATGACTATATATTCCATTAATACATAATCTAACATATTACATAACATAATACATAATATAGCAAAAATACAAAACCTAACATAACATATAACCTAATACATACAACATATTCTTGTAATAACCTACATTCTAATTCCATCTCATCATCTCATTGTCTTCTCATAAATGTGTCTCCAGAAAGAGTAATATATAATATCAACCTATTTATTTATAATCTTGTATCTTACACTTAAAATATCATGTTTTTATGCATCTGTAAATTTCTCATATCTGTGCTTACTCTGTGTACAATACCAAATCCGCATTTTCATTCACCTTGCATTCCAAATCAATATCAATAAATCTCCTGTTTAGGTTATGCCAATATCACAATATGCAACTTGTTTATTTCTGTAACTCATATGGGATATCAAAATGTTTATTTTGCCATATCTATCAATTTGCATATTAAAATCTTCCTGTCTCAGCTGCCACAATGTATTTATGCCCAAACATTTAATAGACCACTTCCTGTAAGATATCATAATCTTCTTCTGTACCAATACATTCAAAGTCCTCTTTCCCTGTTTCTCTACTGGTTCGAAAAATCTTTCCTCTGTTTCTAAATCTGTCCCTTGTACCTTCTGTTCCTGAGCCACCAAAACTATTAATATACGTTCTATGGATTTCTTAATTTGCAAAAAATTTTTGCTGGTTTCTTCCTTAAAATCCTGAAGTACTGTGAGAAAGGCCATTATTTATTGTTCAAAGCGTAATCAACTGCCGTAGTCAAAACAAAAAAAATTCTCAGGGAGCAAGGAACAGCTGTTCTATTATTTATCAATAATGTCTATTTCTTTAAGTGAGAAAAGCTTTTAAAGTAAGAGATGAAAAAATTCCACAGAGCAGTATTTCAAACAGTTTGTAAAGGGAGAGATGAAAATATATTCCAAATGAAAAATAGTCCTTTCTAAAAGAAAATAGAAAAAGAAAAGAAAAAAGGCAGAGAGGCACACATTCTCTATACTTTATTCTTTATTCTTCTTTATTCTTCAGGCTGCAAGCTGCTTAACCCAAACAAACAATTTCTCAAAAGTCAGTTAGTTTGTGAGTGAGAAATACCAACAAAGTCTCTTAAGTCCCAATTTCTCTGATACAAAAGAAAGGCAGAAAAATACAAAACTTGTTCACTATGTTGCCAAACTAAAATCTATCAAACTTCCACCAAAATTAATTATAGCAAAGAAAACACAAAATTAGCCAACATTTTGAACGAAGTCCAAAGATAAATTTTAGAATAATAAAAATGTACTAATCTGAAAAAGAAAACTAATATAAGGTGATCTAAAAGCTGGCTGTCACTCTTGTGTCTCCCAAGAGACTTACTGTTCTCTGCAGAGCTAGAATCCTCTTTCGGCCATTTCATTCTGTGTTTTAGCTTATGTGCATACTGAAATGTCCACATGAATCTCCAAAAAAAGGGGGGGCTGGTAGTTCCTTTTTATGGGGAAGATTCTCAGAATAAGTCAATGACCGACAAAGTAAGTTAGAGTTAAAATTAACACTTATTTTCTGAAGGTGAGGGAAAAAACTGTCTTCATGGGAGCAGGAATTGGGGATTAAAGCTAAAGACGATAGACAAGGAGATGTTCTATTGCAATTATGATGTTTGTATTTGAGGGGTTTTTTTTCCAGCAATTACTTATGACCAGAAACCTGAATAGCATCTGGGAGTGGAGAATTCATGGCAACCTCCCCCCACAGGCACTTTGCCAATATTTGAGGAGTGCGGGGCAACTTGCAGAATTCAACTGTGCCAGCTACGGATTCTGGGAATTGCAGTTTCAGCACATCTGGATCAGGAAGCTTGCTGGATTTAACACCAGCTCCTGCCTTTGGTTTACTTCATATCCATCTGGTTCAGATTTTTAGAGAATTACAAATTTTGCTTATTCTGTTCTGCTTTTTTGCTTGGTCTTAATTGTCCTACTGCAGATTTAGAGATTTTATTTAGGGGAGGGGAGGGGAGAGAGAGAGAGAGAAAGAGAGAGATGTGTGTTGTGTGTAATATTAACTTGCAAAAAACACCACTGGTTCAAGATCTGTGGAAAGGGTTTTCTGCTCATATATCAAGTAGTTTTTTTCTGTTATTTGTTCAATAATTTGGCTTATATCAATAAATGCTCTTGTGCCTCACAGCAATGTCCCACCAGGGGAAAAGGCCACTTCTCTATATTCCATAATAAAGCCTAAAGAAGGAAAAACAGGCCTATTTCAGGGCTAATTCAAAAGGCTTCATCTGACAAGAATTAGGGTATATATGCTTTTGTGCAATTGTACAAACATGGTTTAACATTCAGATCAGCAATTTTTGCTTCAGCTGTTTTTTCATATAGCACAAATTACTCCAGGTCTGGTTTTTTATTGTTTTATTTATTTATTTTAAAGAGAGGCTCTTCTTCATTGTTTCAGGTTGTTAACCACAATGTCTTATAAAATGAAGCATGTTTACTGTCATTTGGGAGTGGAGGAGAGAGAGTCATCTCATCCTTTATGAATTTGGCAATGAAGAACTTAAAAGATACCAGTGTGGGATTGTTATCATGCACAAGCCTAAGATGTCAGGCCTCATTACTTCCAAGACAAAAATTACAGAAGAATGTATTAAATGCTTGAACAGAAGCACACACTGCACCAACTTCTTACTGCAGTTATGGGGTGACACTCTCTGCCCATTTACTGAACTACATGGGGTTCCTCCCTCCCCTTGCAGACTGCAGTATGCAAGGATTTGGTAAAAAGTAAATATTCCATTGATATCATCATATTTTAGAGAAGCACAATGTGTGCCACATCGATTGTTAAAACTCCATAAGTATATAAGGTTCCCCCTTTCTGAAAGAAGGAAAGAGATGAAGCAAGAGTTTTGACATCTTATTTTAGCTATGTATGATGCCTTCGTCAGCCAGTATTTCAGAGGTGATAAGCCTATAGATGTTTAGATGTTGCTGAACTGTATGTCCAGTTATCCCTTATCATTGGCTGTATTGACTGGACTAACTGGGAGTTGTAGTTTAGCAGCTTCTGTGAAATCACAAGTTTCCCATCTCTGCAACATTTGTTAGCAAGATAAAGGGCAACGCCTACCTAGCTGAAAGAAGCATAGACATGACATGTTGCTTCTTGGGCAAAAGAACCAGGTCCAGTCTGACATGCCCCTGTTCTCCATAGCCATGAGAGCCACTTCAGCAATAAAATTCACTGACTGGGTTCATACCACAAATCATACCTTAAACTTAGATTAGTGAAACAGAAGTGTTGTGTTCATTCAATATGCTATATTGAAGACTAGCAGAATTCAATATGATATATTGAAGACTAGCAGAACGCATCCACGAACACCAACTAGCAGTCAGAAGACATGATGAAAACTCCTTAATCTCACAACACATGGACAGACTTAACCATACTTTCAACTGGGAAACTGTGAGCATATTAGACCAGGCCAAATCCAAAAATGCTAGAAAATTCCTGGAAGCTTGGCACTCAGACAAAGCAGCCATCAACAGACACATAGAGGTTAACAACATTTACATACCATTCATAAGAGAGAATAGAATAGCCAGAAGACCAGAACACCCCTGGGCCAGCAATCAACAACAAGATATGCATAGATTAACAGCAAGATTAGCAGCAGAGGAGCAATCAAACAACACAATAGACCTTAATCAAGGAACTATTAACTCAGTCAATCACCCAAACAGCACACAACAGCCCAATCAAGGAACTACCAAGGAGAGTACAAGACCCCCACCAACACAGGCAGGACAAGCCAGGGTATATAAACAGACAGCAAGTTCCACTCCCTTTTCGCACTGAAGATGTTGCCTAGCCTGGCAATGAAACGTCTGCATGAAAACAACAAGGCTCAGAGAGCACCAAAGACTCCCCAGTTCAACCCTGAGCTACAAATATTCTCTTCGATTAATATGCTATATCCAACAATCTTAACCCTATTAAACTATATAACAATCTTAACCCTATTAAACTTAAAACCAAACACTTATATCTTATATCTTATACATCTTAAAAGATCAAACAAACTTTAAATCATTAAAGAAAAATGGAATCATACAAGCCTTAATATCAATCCAAATATATATTCTTAATTTCTTATCCTACATCGAAATATACCAGGACATTTACTTTTCTCCATATTACGCATAAGGCATTTTTCATAAAAAAGTTAAAGAGTCCAACTGCCCCCCTTAACAAAGCAAGCTGCTCAGTAGAAACCCTCCCATGCAACATAGCTTCATTCTCACAACAATTCTTCAGAAAAACAGTCTTATCAGTATCTTGCAAGTCAAACTTTAACTCCTTCTTCACCAAAGTATGTTCGTCGCCTGGTTCTTCCAAGGGACCATTCCGCTGTCAGGAAAAAAATTCCCCCTCTTGATAAACTTCTTCCTCCCCCCACAGAACATCTTCAGCCAGTTGACTCATTTTAGCACTGATATTTTCTGCAATATCCCGAATATCTTGCATAATGGCTTGGCGAGTGTCATAAAGAATCTCTTTGAAATCAGAACGGAGCCCAGCACGGAGCTCTGCGAAGGTCGTCCATAATTCAGGCAGTAGATTATGGCTCCCCCTGGATACTTAACTAAAGCAGATAGGAGCTAATGAAAGGCTTGCCAAGTTATTAAGTGAAATTGACAAAGAAAAAATGTAGTAACCAGCAGCTACAAAGAGTGCACAGAAAAATGAAAAGTCAAAGTAGCAAATTCAACGTATAGGAAAAAGTTAAGTCCTTCAAATTAAATACAAAAATAGTATCAGGGAGATGATTAATTATTCTCAGTCCACCTTAAAATTAGACAGGAAGTAAGCCAAAGACTAAAAAAATAGTTTTTTAAAGTTAATCCAGAAATAACGATAGGCACCAAGCGAGTCCGCTTTTTCTTGTTGTAGAAAGCCTCTCTTAGGGTAAGAAAACTTAAAAATATAAATTGAATGATTTAGAAATGTGGGGGCTTGACCTAATGTCCCTTAAGGCTACAAACGCAGGCTGGAAATGATGGCTTCCCCAGCCTCCCATCGTCTCTTACCAGGTCTTCGCTGTTTGCGATTCTCCGGCTGCAAGGCAACATTTTGGAGGACGAAATGGGATAATTCCGAGCTTTTTCTCAACTCATGAGAAAGCTCTGGGCTTCAGGTAAAACCTGAGCCCGAAAAAAAAAACGTGTTGCCAGTTCTGTCCACACGGAGCTTGTGGACAAGACTGTTCAGTCGGCCATATTCCCCACCAGAAGCCGGAGGGGAGCTCTTTCCATGGTCTAGGCAGCTGTTTTTTCAGCAAGCAGTTCTTTGGACAAGCATCTTCTGATGAAGAAGTACCTTGAGTTTCCTAATTTCTTTAATTCCTCCCGGTTCTTTGAGTGTTACTTATTTCCCTTGAAAAACATATATATGAATGTGTGAACTATATTCATTATGATTTTTATTCAAGCATAGTGAAGAACATTGGGGAGTATTTAATGCTTAATGAAGTAATATTTTTTCTGAAAGAAAGTTGCAGCTCTGGTCTCTAATCAGAAGCATTATTGGAAGTAAAGATGGAATTTTTAATTTTTTACTCTGAATGGTTTTGACAGGAAGACTGTGGCTCAGTAGTGAAAAATGTGTTTTGTATACAGACAGTCCTTCAATTCAGTGGCTAGCATTTCCAGGAAAAAGGGATCATGCAATAGGGATGGGAAAGGCACCGCCTGCACAAATCCAGGAGATCCACACCCAGTCAGGGAACAGAAAAAATCCCTGGCCTAGATAAATCCAAAAAATGACTTTGCATAAATAATCTTCTTAAGATATTTGTTGGCTATTTCAAACATTTGGGAAGGTGATACACTTTATTACAGGGCAATAATGAATAATTTTAAAATGTAACTGGATCATGTCCAATGGGCAGTTTAATTGGGATCTCTATGAAAACAATTTATTTTTATTTATTTATTATTCAAATTTGTTATAGCCACCCAACTCCAATGAATGCTTTAACTGTCTTAACTACTTCACTTTGAAATAATGGAGGAATAACTAAATCTATACACTGAGTCATGCCATACGTCACTTGTATGGCAAGGTATGCTATTATTTACTTATGTATTTAATTTTCATGTTGCCTTTCCTAGTAAAAAGTTCAAGGCAATGTATGTGATTCTCCCAACACCCCATTTTGTTTTCATGAGATTTCTTTCAGTTAAATCAAAAGATGAAAAATATAACTTGAAGCCACCTAATTATTTAACCTGTATATCCCTCTTACAGTAATCTTTCTCAACATTGTGTTCTTCATCATGGAGTCTGGAAGGCATCAGCTTGATGAAAGCTATTTTAAACTTGGATTCCAACTACTGGAATAAAGTAGATTTCCTGTATGTGTGGAACCACAGGCTGTGAATCTTCTCAGCATCATGGGACATAAGCCATTATGTAACTTTTTAGATAAATTTAACCCATTTAATTTATAGAGTGAGGCTGAATAGCCTCCATCCTTCATCTGAATTTCAGTCTTTGAGGTCTGAGAAAATCCTTATTTGGCAGGAAATTGTGTTATAAATTAGGATCAGTATTTAAAGTTAAAATTTTAAATGTTGACTTGGAATATCCTCTAAAAATATAGACTTCTAACTAATTACTAACAAATGACTCTGTAAGGTCTTATTCTAAGCACAGTACATATTTTGTGAGTAACAAAAGTATCTGCACAAACAGTTATTGATAAATACATATGACTGAAAATTGGGAAGAGTTGCTGTAAGCAGTATTCTTGAAGTTCATATGGATGCGAAGAGATATGTTTTCCTGCCAATTTGCTTGGTAAGGTTAAGATTTCTTTTGATGCCAGAAAAATGTAGAAATTAAATTCACCTGTTACCATGTACTACTCAACCATCACCTTCTCCTCCTCCTCTTCTTTCACATCAGCATCAGCATCATCCATCCTCATCAATATCATTAACCTTTGGTTGCCTGTAGCACTGTTTTTTGAAGAGCTGACATTTGGTTTGCATAACAACATGCTGTATAACAAGTAGCAAGTGTTAGAAACAGATATGTTTATAAAAGTAAGACTTGTATAGCTGTTCTTATATAGGAATAGGAAATAAACATACACAGAGAGACATTGCCATTCGGTAAATTAACAGTAAAGCACAGAAAATATGTGCTAAAATATAGTTGCAGTGGCAAAGTACTAGTATTTCCCCTGGAGATAAAATTTATAGCTTAAATTTAATTCATTTTGTCATGTTGCTAGAGGTTTAGGGTTCATCTTAGAACCAAAAAGCAGAGGAATTGTGGGTATTGTCAAGCTTCTCCTAGCTCTAACGATATGATTTGTATTAGGGGAAAGAATATACACAAAAGAGCAGAATAAATCTATCAGTAATATAGTTCTCAATCATTTGCGCAATGTATTTTGGCCAGCAAGTGTTGGGTGGCAAATTAAATGATTAATGGGTATCAAATTAAATTATTGTTTTCTGTTGCAACTATGGTTGCTTATCAAACGCAGTGTAGCTGATTCCTGGAATTTGTGCTTCATCCTTCAGACAGAGATCCAACTAAAGGAATACTGTAGAAAGAAAGAATTTTGAATTACATTGTATTTTCTAATATTTTGGACAAATTTGATTTTTTAAAGTTGGCATACTGTTATTTATTCATTTTGTTTCATTTATACTTTGCTTTTTCACTGAGAACTAAAGGAACTTTACATAGAAGTCTCCCCTAATTTTATCCTCACAACAATATCATTCCTGAGAAGTCTCAGAAATTTCAGAATGCCATTTCATCATTAGGAAGTCCAAATTAAGCACTAAAAGTATGTACTGCAAGCAACAAGCAACAACTTTTGCAAGCAGTATGTACTGGAAAACATAGATTAGCTTTTCTGTTCTCATTAAGTATTCAGTGTGGATCTAAGTTTCACCACTGACAGAAATTTGACTTTAAAATCACCTATGTCTGCCCAGATTTTTAAACAATCTCAGTTTGAAATCCATTCCAGCACAGTGCTGTTTGGGAACCATTTGGGAAATTTGTATCACCTACAATGTGTTAAACTTAGCATAGATGAGAAGCTGCTATCCATCAATACCAACCATTCAGTAAAGACCAACAGCAGATTCTTGGAAATCTTGGGGGAAAACAGATTGTAACACTAAATGGATGAAATCCATATAGGCAATGTTATGAGATTTTAAACAGCCACAGTAAATATGAGAACTAAACACTCATAGGAAATAATTTGTTATCCAACAAAAAAAAGGAAGAGATGGAAACTGGGCTCTCTGCCCAAAAGAGAGGGCCATCCATTCAGGGGGGAGAAAGATATGCCAAAATATGAACATTGATTTCAATAGAAATAGGACTTGCTTTTGATACAGAGTCATTGTTGAAATTATTTCATAATGGCTTCTTCACTTTTCCACAATAAATTACTTAATAGAAGTTCCTGGATTCTTCAGAGAAAGATGGTTGGAGACAGGCAGCATCCAAATTGAATTAAATAAATAAATGGGCTTGTTAATTTGTTTCAGCCCAGCTCTGCCAGGGAGAAGCATGGCAGATTCCCAGACTTCAATGCTTAAACTGCAAAATTTACCTTTTTCATTTAAATCATAGTACTTCTATTGGTTTTCTCACATTTATAATGCTCAGCATTTTAGAATTTCCAGTACTATAAATAGGTCAGAGCATGTTATCAGCTAACAGCCAAATCACCTCAGTTAATATAGATAGTCATCTACCAGGTGTTGACATATTAAGATGCAGATATCTCCAATCCATTCATCTATTTGTGATGAATGGAGACTTGATCAATTTCCTGAGTCCCTAGATGAGGTTTGGGGGGGGGGTTGGGGGGGAGATGCAACTTGAACAAATAGGATTTTTCCTTTTGATCAAGTTGAATTTATGGTTTTACTGCCTTTTCAAACAATGCTATCTTATGGCCTAGAACAAGGGTCGGAAATGGCGGCTCGCGAGCCAGATGCGGCTCTTTGCCCCTTGAGTGTGGCTCTTCTACAAAATACCACGTGCGGGTGCGCACGTACAGTCGCCGTCAGCCTCCCGGCTCGTTTCGCTCCTGCCGCCGCTAGCGCCTTCATTCAGCTCCACAGCAGTTCCGGGGCATAGCGCCGGTGAAAGCGGAGGCCGATCCCTGGCCTCCTTCCCCATCTGTGTAGGTCCCTGTGGGCTGAGTTTCCTTTCTGCGCTGCGGGACAGGGGTGCTCCCTGAAAGAGGGGCGCCGTGGAGGCTTTTGTATGTGATGTTGCTCCCAGTGCCACAAACTTTTCTACCCTTTCTTTCCTTTGCCTCTGGCGGGAAGCCACTTTGTCGCGGCAATGGGAGGATCAGGGGATGGGGTGAGTAAGGCATCCCCAGCTGATTGAAGTAAATCTTGGGGGTGGTAGTTGTCCTCCGATTATGGGGGGGCTACTGGAGGGACAGTTTATTTCCCTCTCCTTAATTTCTGAAGGCAGGAACAAAGAGGCTGGCGTTGCAAGCAGCGCGCAGGCATGGGAGAACTAAGAATTGGGGGTGGCTCACAGCGTGTGCGTGTGAATGCGTGAGAGGGCCGGCCAGGTCCGAGCCTTTCCTCCCCGATGGGGTTCAGGGTCTGAACAGGCAGCATGGCTGTGGGGAAGAGGAAGGCTCTCTGTCCGGCTGGTTGCTTTTTCGCTTCACCCCCGGACTCGGCGGTGACGTTTCACACACGTGCGCCGAGGCCGCGTTTGTGACTGGGAGCCGGGCGAAAAAGGGAGAGAGAGGGAAGGAGGGGGCGTCTCGCCTTCTCTCACACACAGAGACACGTGGCCCTTCCCGATTCTCAACTCTTGGAGCTGTCGGGGGGGAGGCATTGTTAGGCTCGGAAATGCCCCTGTAGCAGGTAGGTTAGAGAAGCGTGCGTGGGGGGGGCGTGGGGGGCAGTTAAGGTGCTAGCTGCAACAGCCGCCCCCGAAGTGACCATATTCCACTCTTCCAACAGAAATTCCCCCAAGGAAAGGGTCGCTCTTTTTTCTCCGGGGAGGGGATATGAAGTTGGGGTACTAACTTACCCTCTAAAGTGTCTCCTCCTTTCCCTATGTGGTCCTTTTGCTAAAATTACCGTTATGACACACACACCCACCCATGTTTTCCTCTGGAGTTGAGTTCTGGCGTTTCTGCTGTCACTGGAGATGGCTCTCTCAAAGTTGGATGGTTCAAGTAACTGCTTCAGGCCACCGTTGTCTGCCTGCTTATTGCCACGTGTTTTGATCGCGATTTTAAACGAAAGGAGGGGGGTTGCGTGCGTCCCGTTGGATAGGATCCGAAGGGCCGCTTTGGAAAAGCTGCCCGACTCGGGCGAAAGTTGGAAGGCTCCCGAGGGCGGGAGGAGGAAGAATCAATCGCCCTCCTCCAGCGCCGGCCACCAACGTCTCCACCCGCAGCCTTTGGAGCCTGGTTTTAAACGGGCACTCCTCTCCGCCCCGGCCGCCTCTGCCCGGCTCAGCTTTGTTTCCTCGGCACACACCTCCGGAGAAGCAGCCCCGTGAGTGGAAGTGAAGTGCTAATGTGGGACGAAGAGTCTCGATCCTGACAGGCACCCCGTGCATCTAATTCACAGAGTAGAGAAAGAGCGGCTTCTCCCTCGCTTGCACGCTTGCTTGCTCCCCCTGCCCCCACGCACGTGCGCACGCCTTCGCCCACCGTAGGGGGCATAGCCGCCTCAGGCCGCGCCAGTCTCGAGGGGGGCGGGGAAATACACGAAACAGTGGAGGGAAAGGCATAGGACGTATGAAAAAAGAAAGTGGCTTCTCCCTCACTTGCGCGCGCGCTTGCTTCGAAGGAGACAGGCAGACAGAAGACATAAGAAGGAGACAGAGATGAAATCTCTGTGAGGGGGAGGGAGGAGAAGGGTGGGCGGAGGTGGGGCAGGGGTGGTTGGTGCCGGCGAGGGAGAGAAGAAGGAAGGCAGTAAGGAGCGGCGGCGGGAGCAGTGAGGATGGAGGAGAAGGTCTTCACGAAGGATCCCGGGGGAGGAGGCGGGGCGACGCTTCGCTCGCTGCCCGCCTGTCGCGGCTTACTCGGACCCCGGGGGAGGTGCAGTGGTGGACGTGGCGGGGCAGCGGGCATGGTGTGTGTGGCGGCGGCAGGCAATGCAGTGGGCGTGGCAAGCATGGCGGCAGCAGGCCCTAAGTGTGCGCGATTGGTCCCCGCCCGCAAACCCTGCCCCCTTCCACGTGATTGGTCCCTGCCCACAAACCCCGCCCCCTTCCATGCGATTGGTCCCCGCCTGCAAACCCCACCCCCTGGCTCTCGAGCATGTCAAAATGCCCTCGAGCATGTCAAAATGGCTCCTGGCATAAAAACGTTTGCTGACCCCTGGCCTAGAACCTTAATTAGCCTTACACAATTCAACTCAAAGAAGTTTCTTTCAGTTTTCATCTCTCAGAAACTGTATCTATGTGCTGTTCTCAGGTGGGAAGCACTTGCTACATTACCATCTCACAAAACTGAAAGACAATTAAGATAAATTTAATTGTAGAGAACTATTATCTACATTTCACCATGATATGTGTTGGGCCTTCCAGGAAGGTCTATCATTAATATTTCTATAGAAGTATTGTATTTACTGTACCTGCAAGGAAGAAAACCGGGAAGGGAAGGGAAAGGTTCAATAGCTTCCATTATCTTATTCTTAACAAATCTAAAATAACCTATTTTAAAAATAAATTATTTGATAGGAAAAAAAATAACCTTCCTTTGAGATAAATGTAGAACTCCAGTCTTCCACACAAGAGATTTTACCATTCACATAACTACAGATCCCCAAGGTGGGAATCAATTACCTTTGCCTTTCTATCTGATTGTATACTTTGTCTCATTTATTGAAAATGTCTTTATGCATAGATTATCTGGCGGTCTTTCCCCAAGAGCTTTCCTTTCTGTATTAAACATGTTGTTGCCAAGCCACAGAGGCCTACCCAATTCATTGCAGCTAGCAGGGGCCATTGATTCTCCCAGTATATTCTCTGAATGCAAAACCTGATTCTTGTGCAACTTGTTACAAAAGGCTGGCAAATATCCCAGCAGCACTGTTCCAAGTCAGTGGCAAATAAATACACGTTGCACAGCCCTCTAAGCAGGAGCAATACATTCAAAACACTCCTTGGACTGTTTGGTTAGTAGATGCACCCTTATAATTGTTAAGAGTCAGCAATCACAAAAACAACACATCAGAGGATACAACATTACTCCTCTATCAAAGTAAAGATTAAAATGTAATCTATAAAAATCTATACTGTGGAAATGATAAATCGCAATTTTCACTTTGAGATAGAAATATGTGTAATGGAGATGGAAATCTCCACATAGAGCAACCAATCTTGAATACATGCATAAAGCTACATGTGCCTTGGGGCATATCTGCACTGCCAAATTATCCTGTCACAAGTACGGGCCATCAACCTTTACTGGAGGACAAAAACAGACAATGTTGTTCTCTACTTGCCTCCCAGTCCACTATGAATGCAATCTTCACCCATGTTTTCTTGCTACGTGTTCATATGAAAGTATGTACTGTATATTCAGTGAGTCCAATTGGTAATTGCTTTTCTGGTATGGAAAATTGGGAGTACACACCAGCGGGGGAATTGTTCAATGAGGGGATGCAGTAATTGGCAATCTGGACTGAAAACCTAGCAGTTTGTGCCATAGCATTCCAATCTAGATAGAATTTTCTTAAACTGGCTTAGACTCCATCTGGCATTAGCACAGGATAGGAGCAGTTTAAGGATGCAGTGTGTTGTGCCCTTTGACATCCACTTCGGACTATTCTAGTATATGGATGGTCAGGAATTGTTTAAAGAATGGGACTGTCCCATTCAAAATAGGCCGTATGGTCAGACTAGTTAGGGGACAATTTTAAGGGAACAATGGGAGTGATTTGCCTTCTGCTTCCATTCTCAGCCTTAACCAACACCCACAAGCCAAAACAAAAAAACAGACTAGTTTTGAAGGGAGGGCTAATTATGGGAATTAGAGAGTTTTGCCTTCAGAGGTCTCCTGTTCCCACTCATACCACCCCAAAAGCAATAAATGGTTTCCCTCAAATTCAGCCACATTCCTTCCAATGACATCACATCAAAAGAGGTCACCTATGGCTCTCCAGAAGTCAAGAGGCTGAGTTATAGCCGCAAACCTGTCAATGGTTGCTCATCCTGTACTAGATAAATGTCATACATACTGGTAGCAGACTCCAATTATAACTACTACAATTAATAACAATTAGATTTTTGGCTGTTGTGGGTCTTCCGGGCTGTGTGGCCGTGTTCTGGAAGTTGTGGTTCCTAACGTTTCGCCAGCATCTGTGGCCAGCATCTTCAGACGGCAGGAGCACAGACAGAAGCAAAATCTCTGTGCCCAGGTAGAGTGGCAATGTTTTGTTTGTTTTCTATTTATAGAGCTAAGTCATAGGAGATTAGGTGGAGTTTTTTGTTGTGTTGAAATGTTAACGAGTGGCTGATGAGCGTGATTAGCATGTTCATTGTGAGAAGTATTCCCATGTCCTGGTGGTTGGACTGAGTTCATTGACCTTTTGCAGGCTGTGTTTTTCAGGACTGGTAGCCAGGTTTTGCTAATTTTTAGACTTTCTTCTTTTTTATTGTAACTGTGCTGGTGTTTGTGAATTTCAGTGGCTTCTCTGTATAAGCTGGTGTAGTGGCTTTTGGTGTTGTCCAGTATTTCTGTGTTTTCGAACTCCGGCCGTGAAAGCCTTCGACAATATAATTAGATTTTTAATTACTGTTTGATTCTAATTCCACCAGATCAACAAGCCAAGATACAACTTCTTATAAGTTTTCCATTATTACAACAATATGATAATAATCTATCTCATGACCTTAAATTAATCAATAATCAAGTGTGGTGAACGATGCTATCCCATTGCCAATAGTGAAGGGAAATGTAGCTGCTAATCCCACCAAATTTTGTCCACTGAATGAGAATGGACAATATCTGGATTTTCACCTTAGCAAAATGTACTAGAATGGTTCTGTCTACCATTTAAAAAAATGATTCCATTGTTTTTTTATTGTTCTTATTCCATGTAGTAAATAATCACTCTACCTTTCAAACAGAAAGAAGTCCTAAGAAAAAAAATCAATAAACCACACCATGTAAAAAGGAAAAGCAAGTCTTACTTTTAAAATGTGTTTTCCCCATACCTTTTATCATTATATTTGTCTTCTAGAGGTGTTAGGCAGAACAGGTCTTAGCTCCATGAAAGGGTCATATTTTTAGCATATCTATTTTGTCACACAGTTTCTACCTATTGGGCTCCACAGTAACCTTGACAGTGAGAGGACCTTTCTCTCTGACATTTGAAAACATTCATTGGTAATGTAAAGTTCAAGAATGACTGTGGCAAAGAGAACATATCGTAAAACCAAACTATTCCTCAAGAAAATATTAGCAGCAGATACTTTCATTGAATGGCATAACCCAGCACAACAAGTACCTGCTACAGAAAATGTCACGTAATTGTAATAATATACAAAAGATTTGTTGAACCAAAGAGTACATTTATCACACTTTTTTTCTTTCCCCTATGGCCACAATGTGTTACAGTTGGAGTGAAGAAGTTAAATGCATGCTGTGGGAATGGAAAGAAATGGCTTAGATTACAGAACAGCTGTTCATTTGTGATCTACAATATCATTGGAACTCAATCACATGTAGGCTGTTGAGATCAGTATACATCCAAGTCCACTGTGCTGTCCACATTAGTATGGAAGAATTTTGGTCCATTGGGTTCTTTTGAAGATTTTTTAAAAGTTCTATTAAATATTCATATCCAATAAGCACAACTTCTCACTCTTCATAAATACCCCTTTCTTACACAACTTTCAAAATAATATGTTCTTCCCTCAAATGCATCTTTCACCAAAAAAAATCCATATTTTCTATGGAGAACTTGACTGATGGATTAATTATGTGCCATCAAGTTGGTGTTGACACTTAGCAACCACATACATAGATTTCCTCCATGATGCCTGTCCCTAACCTGATCCTTCAGCTCTTCCAATGGTGCACCCATCACAGCTGTAACTGAGTCCATCCACCTTGCTGCTGGTCATCCTCACCTTCTCTTTCCTTCCACCTTTCCCAGCATTACTGTCAGAGAGCTAGGTCTTTGCATAATATGTCCAAAGTAGGATAATTTAAGCCTGGACATTTGTACCTTGAGTAAGAACTCTCGGTTGATTTATTCAATGATCCATTTGTTTGTTTTCTTGGCTGTTCATAGTATTTCTCAGGAGTCTTCTCCAACGCCAAAGTTCAAAAGTGTCAATACTCTTCCTATCTTGCTTCTTCAAAGTCCAACTTTTGTTTCCATAGTCTCTCATAGGGAATACCTTGGCCTGCACAATTCTGATCTTTGTAGGTACTGTATAATGCAGGAGTGGTTTACCATTGCCTTCTCCCATGCAGTATTAATTGATCCCTTTTCCATTGTCACTAAAGTAATTATCTGCCTCTGCATCTTCCTATATCACTGCTGCCCAATATACTGTGGGTGCCTGCTTGCTTTAGCTGGGCAGCTGGGAGACCTTCACACCTTGGGTGACCCTGCTGGGAATAAATACTGTGGGCATTCACTCCTGACATTCACTCTTCTACCAACCTGGCAGCATGTCAGTTGGTTAAAAAACCCTATTTTACATTTGAGGTTAACTGTTTTATTTCTCAATCTTCCTTCTTCATCTCTTTCCCACACTGACCCAATATCCCTTTCCCAATCCATCTGTGATGGTTCAAAGACATTCATGTGAGGAGAACATTAAGCTGAAATCTCATAAGCAAATTTGAGGCATGATAAATTGCTTATAATTTACCTTTGCCTCTAAATTCATTTTAGATAAACATAATTAAATATTTCCAAAAGTAATATAACCAATTCTATACAATTATAAAGCTGCTCTATGTTAAATCAGAGAACGGATCTGTCTTTCTACCTTTAGAGTATCAACTCACACCAACAGTTATTATAAGGATGGGAAACTTCAAACTTTAATCCAGCCTGGAGGAAGGGGGTCTTCAGTGAGGTCTGTCCCCCAAAGTTGCATTCAGTCCATCAATGGCAAGAAGAGGCATATTCCATTTTTTTCTGAAGGTGTGGCCAAAGGTAGGTGACCTTTGAGTTTGTCCCTTGTGGGCTGTATCATCAAACACTGGGTGATCAGCATTTCACTTACTTGCAAGTGAAGTGTGAGGAAAGCAAAATATGGAAGCCAGCACTTAGAGTCTTTCCCCACTGAGAGTGCCTTAATCCCCCCCTCCTGGAAGCAATGACCTTGCCTCATACATGGCAGCTTCATATGCCTAAATGAGCAGATGTCACTTAAGCAAGCATTTGTTCCTTTGCAAAAGCCCATGAAATTTTTAATATTCTGGGAATGGGAAAGGTAAAACTGCAGAAAATAATGTTTGTTCTTTCCCTGACTCATAATTCCCAAAGTAAATTCTTTTTTTACTAAAACAAAAACAAAAACCTATATGAGAAATAAACAACACACCTATTGGCTGTTGTGGGTCTTCCGGGCTGTGTGGCCGTGTTCTGGAAGTTGTGGTTCCTAACATTTCGCCAGCATCTGTGGCCAGCATCTTCAGAGGGCAGGAGCACAGATAGAAGCAAAATCTCTGTGCCCAGGTAGAGTGGCAATGTTCTATTTATAGAGCTAAATTATAGGAGATTAGGTGGGGTTTTTTTGTTGTGTTGAAATGTTAACGAGTGGCTGATGAGCGTGATTAGCATGTTCATTGTGAGAAGTATTCCCATGACCTGGTGGTTGGACTGAGTTCGTTGACCTTTTCCAGGCTGTGTTTTTCAGGACTGGTAGCCAGGTTTTGCTAATTTTTAAACTTTCTTCTTTTTTATTGTAACTGTGCTGGTGTTTGTGAATTTCAATGGCTTCTCTGTATAATCTGGTGTAGTGGCTTTTGGTGTTGTCCAGTATTTCTGTGTTTTCAAATAGGATTTTGTGTCCCGTTTGCTTGAGAGCATGTTCAGCTACTGAAGACTTTTCTGGTTGCTGTAGTCTGCAGTGTCTTTCATGTTCTTTTATCCTGGTGTGAATGCTTCGTTTTGTGGTTCCGATGTATACTTGTCCACAGCTGCATGGTATGCGGTATACTCCTGCAGCGGTGTGGGGGTCCCTTTTGTCTTTAGCTGATTTTAGCATTTGTTGTATTTTTCTGGTGGGTCTGAAGACTGTTTGAAAGTTGTGTTTTTCCATCAGTTTTCCCATGCGGTCAGTGACTCCTTTGATGTAGGGCAGGAATACTTTGTTTGTGGGGGGCTGTTTTTCTTCAGTTGGATGTTGTTTTCTTGGTTTGATGGCTCTTTTTATTTCATTCTTGGAGTAGCCATTTGCCTGTAGGACCCAATTCAGATGGTTAAGTTTATTGTTGAGAAATTGGGTTTCACAGTTTCGATTAGCACGATCCACCAAGGTTTAGATCATGCCTCTCTTTTGTCGTGGGTGGTGATTGGAATTTTTGTGTAGATATCAGTCCGTATGGGTGGGTTACAGATAGAAGCAAAATGCAGAACACTTTGAAAAACAGGCTTTGGAATCGGCACCCATTACACCAACAGTCTGGTTCCGGTTCGTGGATGACACCTTCGCAATTTGGAGTCATACTGAAGAAGAACTGGAGAAATTTCTGGACCACCTAAACGGCATCCACCCCAATATACAATTCACTATGGAAAAAGAAACTGATGGCAAACTTCCATTTTTAGATACGCTGGTCATACGCAATCCGGACCTCAAACTAGGACACAAAGTATACAGAAAACCCACCCATACAGACCGGTATCTACACAAAAATTCCAATCACCACCCACGACAAAAGAGAGGCATGATCAAAACCTTGGTGGATCGTGCTAATCGAAACTGTGAAACCCAATTTCTCAACAATGAACTTAACCATCTGAATTGGGTCCTACAGGCAAATGGCTATTCCAAGAATGAAATAAAAAGAGCCATCAAACCAAAAACTGCTATGAGAATTTGAATGTATGATTTTAAATTTCTGTTGCTATGATACAGAAATGAAATTCTGTAAAAATTAACTTCAATCAATTTCAAATTAACTTCAATCATTAACTTCAATTAACTTCAAAAATTAACTTCAATCATTTCCTTTAGTTTGACAATCTCCAATATAACATAAAATATTAATTGAAAGGAACTACAGTGTGTTTTCTATAAGAAAACCCTACCATATGCTAATCAAGGCAAATAAGCATCGGGAAGGAAGGAAGGAAGGAAGGAAGGAAGGAAGGAAGGAAGGAAGGAAGGAAGGAAGGAAGGAAGGAAGGAAGGAAGGGTCATGTAAGATGCCTTATCCTCAATTTCAACAAGACTTTTATTCAACAGATTCATGGATGAATAGCCAAAAAGTAAACTGACAAATGAAATTTTGGTTTCATTTTTATTACTTTCATAAATTTCCAATATGCTACTTGATATGTTGGTCAAAGAGTTTACCCACATAGTAATACCAATAGCACAGACCACACTAGAAAATATATAAATTCAGTGTATGATCTTATGTTTTCATATATTTTTTTAAAAAGTTGCATGGGTTGTCCTATGCAATTCTTCCTAATACACAGTTTTGTAAAAAAAAATATTTATTTATTATTTATTTATTATTTATTTTATTTTATCTTATTTATACCCCACCTATCCCCTCCCTTCTTGGGTGGAGAGCAATGGCAAATCTTGATAAAATAGTTAAGAGCAGAGACATCACACTGACAACAAAGGTCCGCATAGTTAAAGCAATGGTATTCCCTGTAGTAACCTATGGCTGTGAGAGCTGGACCATAAGGAAGGCTGAGCGAAGGAAGATAGATGCTTTTGAACTGTGGTGTTGGAGGAAAATTCTGAGAGTGCCTTGGACTGCAAGTAGATCAAACCAGTCCATACTCCAGGAAATAAAGCCAGACTGCTCACTTGAGGGAATGATATTAAAGGCAAAACTGAAGTACTTTGGCCACATAATGAGAAGACAGGATACCCTGGAGAAGAAGCTGATGCTAGGGAAAGTGGAAGGCAAAAGGAAGAGGGGCCGACCAAGGGCTAGATGGATGGATGATATTCTGGAGGTGACGAACTCAACCATGGGGGAGCTGGGGATGGTGACGGCCGACAGGAAGCTCTGGCGTGGGCTGGTCCATGAAGTCATGAAGAGTCGGAAGCGACTGAACGAATAAACAACAAATCCCCTCCCTAATGGAGGGCTCTAGGCGGCTTACATACATGTAAATTCATATAATATACAATCATATATATATTACACAATGTTACCGCGCGATGGGAAGGAGGTGAAGGAACCGACTCTTCACCTGCAGGCATTGGACTACATGCCCCAGAATGCCTCACTCCGCGCCGGCTGCTGACGTCCAGGAAGTTGTTCAGGATCCGTCGTCCTCCGCCGGCATTGTCGGGATTCTCCAGGTCTTTCTTGGTTCGAGGACAACCCTCCGAATGGACGCCAGCAAATTGACCCACGTGAGTGGTACCCAATTTATCTACTTGCATTCCGCTTTCGAACTGTTGGGTGGACAGAAGCCGGGGCTAGTGACGAGAGCTCACCTCGCCATGCGGTTTTGAACTGCCAACCTTATGGTCGGCAGTCTAACGGCTCAGCGGTTTAACCCGCTGAGCCACCGCGCCCCTTTAATTTATTTATTTATTTATTTATTTTATATGACCGCCCATCTCCCCCAACGGGGGACTCTGGGCGGTTCACAATAAAATCAAGTTTAAAATACAAATATAATATTACAATTTAATTAGCATAATATAAATAAATATAAAATCCAAATTTGGCGAATTGATTTCAAATAAAAGGGAGGACATTATGGTATTAACCATCCCCAGGAGCCGCTATTACTTTTCCCCTCCCATGCTAGGCAGCAGAACCAGGTTTTCAGATCTTTCCTAAAGGTCGGGATATTACATGATATCCTGTATAAAAAAATAAAATCTGTGTATTTGGGTGACTTGTTTCTATCCTGCAGGCATGTCAAGAATGAATTTAACAAACTTTTTGCAAAAAAATGTAAGAAATAGAAATAGAAAAAAAAGTTACACAGATGGGAAGTGTTACTGATCTAAAATTTTCAATTGGCTGTTGTCAAGTGAACACCACCAGCAAAATATAGCACTGGATTTTGTACAGCAGTGTTATAGATGTTGACTTTCTTTCTTTCTTTTTATAGCTGCTTTACTCATGCAGCAAAATGACATATTTGGTGCTCATAGTAAAATTGCCTCAAGTTTTATGGCTTTGACGTGTATGTATTTCAGGGAAAACAACTAGAATGACCTTGCCCCCTCCAAAAAAAAGTTAATGACAGCTAGTCTGTTTACCCAATAATAAAACTCAGCTCCTTTTCTAAAAATCAACAAGAAAGCACTGCCCCCAAGCAAAAATAAATCCTTAAGATTGTGAGCATAAGAAAGAAGAACAATGCTTGATTGCACAAAATATCATTTTATTTCAGCATTCTCTTTCCAACTATGGCCAAACAAATGTCTTCACAAATTGACCTTCTACTTTTAGCTACATAAATCTGAATTAGATGGGAGGGTTTTGTCTGAATTAGCCAAACATGTTAACCTTTGTGGTTCTCTGACCATGGATGACCAATCATTTTTCTGCAACACCAACTTTTTCCTTGCCTGAGTATAGCTCCATCCAGCTATCTGCACAGCAAGCCAGCATGATACTAAAGTAATGACACGCACACAGTGATTTCACCTTGCAAATGTTGCCATTACCCGCTTGCATCCCAGAATCTGCATGATGATGTTATGCACATTTTGTCTTTCCCACCCCCAGATGTGTTATCATAAACTGAGCAACTCATTCTCTTTCTAATTAGGACAATTCTTCCCCATTATAGGACATTGTAACATCACTCAAATCACTGAACAGAACTGGCATTGTAACATCACTCAAATCAGAGAACAGGAAATGGGACTGCTTTTGAGGAGCATGGGAATACATTCCTAACCACAGTGTCACTAAAATGATGAAACCTATGTTGTGACATCACAGTGCAAGCCCCATCTTTACGTATGTGCATCATGACATCACATGCATCGAGACACATTTCATCACATAATGCCCATGTGCAGAAGAAGTACTAAATCTTCAGAACAATGTTCTTCACTACTCACAAATTGATCGTGTCATGTTCCGTTGTTCCCTAGCCTTGATCTACTTATTTACATGGAAAATCAGTGCAATCTACAATTTATGATATGTAATGTTCATTTCAATGTTTTAATGTGATTTGAGGGACCTGAGGATGCTCTATTATTTTTCCCCAGGCCCCACACATTTTGTACCATAACCCCATCCACTGCAGCTAAGTGTGACATCACTCTCCAGCTTGTGAAAGGTTGTCTACCACAACCTACACAATGACGACATAGAGCAGGAGTACACAAAGTGGTACCCTTGGCATATGTTAGTTTCTCCACCCAAATGACTTTTTTTTAGATTATTATAATTTTTAAAAATTAACCTGGAAGGTGACATGCTATGAAGCAAAACATCAGCCTCCACTGTTATCTTTATTTGCATAGATAAATTTGACCACAAAAGCCAGAGCGTCATTTTTGAGAAATAAAAAATGGTGGGTAAGGGGTGAGCCCACCTGATTAAAAGTAAGTTAGGGTAATAGGAGGAACTCAGGAACTAGAGAAGGAATGGGAGAAAAAAATTGCCAGTTTGCTTTCTGGCAAATGGGTATTTTCTGATTGGCCACATCTACTGTGGCAACTCTTTTGTGAAAGAACTTATATGTATTATTAAAATTCCAACTGTGTACACTAGTCCCAAAACCCTGCCTCTGGTATAGAGTCTTAAGATGGAGGAGAGATTGAATAATATTATCTGGCAGGGAGGGAGGGAGGGAGATCACATGTGATCTTAAAAAGAAACATCCTTATTCAATTTTTTTTCCTCTGAACGTTTGTAAAAATGAAGGTAGTCTAGTTGAAAACACTTTGTTAATTTAACTAAGAAACAGTAACCAGAACTGAATACGGTTATAATATATAAAACTGTAGAGTTCTTCAAAGCTCTTCAAACTATAATCTTAATTTACATTTTTTTAAAGATGTTTAAAAATCTTTTTATTCACTGAAGAAAATTATTGAGAGTCAATAGGCATTTTAGCATCTTTATTTGGGATGTCTGGCAGGTAATCCGGCTTCTTGTGTGTGTTTTAAGCGCCTGTCCACAGAAGTAACTCCTACTACATTGATGTAACTTACCCCCAGGTTGGTATAGCAATAGAGTCTTGTTTAACTCAATTAAAAACCCCTCTCAGTCATGAAGTTCACCAGATCTTGTGCCTTATCCTAACCTACCTCCCAGACTTGTTGTGAGAATAAAACAGAAACAGGGAAGAAAAACCATGGATGCTGTTGAGTTCTGGAGGAAAAGAAAGGCAGAAATGTAACATATCAATCAAATAAAGAACCATAAGAATATTGCAGCATTCTAAAGATAATTATTAATAATAAGTAACTTAGTTCTGAAGGCTTTTAATAAAATTTCTGGTGGTTGGCTGTTGTGGGTCTTCCGGGCTGTGTGGCCGTGTTCTGGAAGTTGTGGTTCCTAACGTTTCGCCAGCATCTGTGGCCGGCATCTTCAGAGGGCAGGAGCACAGACAGAAGCGTCTGGGCATAGAGAGTTCGCTTCTGTCTGTACTCCTGCCCTCTGAAGATGCCGGCCACAGATGCTGGCGAAACGTTAGGAACCACACCTTCCAGAACACGGCCACACAGCCCGGAAGACCCACAACAGCCATCGAACTCCGGCCGTGAAAGCCTTCGACAATACATTTCTGGTGGTTGTTTTTATTGAGTGGACTTACATAATTACTCTTTGAAAGCTTTTCCAAACATAGAGTTACAGAGTTGGAAGAACCATTTGCTCAGTGAAAGGATCCAAACAAAGCATCCCTGACAGATGGCTGACCAGCTTCTGTTTAATCACACCCACTGAAGAAAAGCCCACTATCTCCCTTGGTAATTAGTTCTACTACTGAACCGTTGTTACCATTAGAAAATCTTTTTCCTAACATTCGGTTGGAATCTGCCTTCCTGAAACGTAAGACCATTATTATGTGTAATAATAGGAAATCAGTCTACGATGAGTGCCTCAAACCTACTTTGTCCAGACTTAAGAATGTTCTTATCATTCTGGTAAGTTAAAGCCAAGTGAAACCAGGGGTTGTCTTATTTCAGATGTGTTGTATTAATGGTTTTAGAACATCAGTTGCAATCAGATAATATGCTAGAATATTTGGACCTCACTATGTAAAGTCTACCCACGCAACTTAAACAGCCTATTTTCACTTCTGTCTGCAGTAATGAGAGAGCAAACAAGAAAAACCCAAGTGTACTTTCTTTATTCAAATTAAGACTGAGTTAAAATGATTTGTCTCATTTGGGTCAATTTTATGAAATTCATTCTGAACATATTTTTCCTCAAGTCTGTACAAAAAGGGACTTTAGAAAGCTGAGAAATACAATTAAAATATCTGAAAAGCAACAGCATCCTATAGCTGATACACAGGACTATGTAAGGCACATAGGTCTGTCTCATCTCAAAATTGGGATTGAATTCTGAGTCTTGGGTTCTGAATAAGTAGTTCCATATCTCTAGTCCTTCCTTGCCTACACATGAACTATACTAAAGGAAATCTCTTTTTGCCTCTTTCTTTCATCTACTTAGTAAGAGTTTGTGTCATGGAGTAGATGAAATGAAGAGACTTCAAATAAGACTTCTATCCCTATTCACCGACTCTGAGCCATTGATCAGCATTTATGAATATGTTCCCCTATATGAGAATGTTACCATTAGACATTACAAGAATTGTAACAAGAGCCTGAGTTTATTTTTTCTTTGCCCTCCATGTAAGCCTGTAGGCAAGGATGTCAGAGTCAGCGGCACTGGGGCGGTCCAATATCCAAGAAGCCTTAGAGCAATACGTTCTTCCAGTCCTGGTGGGAGTAAAACAGACTCACACGAAATGAGGTTTAGGTAAAAAGTCTATTTACAATTATACATACACAGTCTTCATACACAGCAGTCCAAGTAATACAGATACGTTGTCCAATGGCACATCAAATGAAAGAGAGAAAATAGCATCTTTTCACAGTACCATTATACATGTATCTGTCCAATCAGGACTCACATTACAGTAGCATTGCATCAGCCACATAATACATTTGCATACTCTTGCCAGTAGGTGTCATCATCTTTCACCTGATAGAATGATATAGCAGTTTCTATACCCTTTCACCAAGATACACTGAATATATTTCCAGTCTGTTCTATCTGTAAATTCCAGGTTTTATTCTCAAACCTTAACAAAGGATCTTCATACTACCGATCTTTTCAAACTGCTCTGGCAGTGTTTTTAAC
This sequence comes from Charina bottae, assembly GCA_023362775.1. NCBI lineage: Eukaryota > Metazoa > Chordata > Lepidosauria > Squamata > Charinaidae > Charina > Charina bottae. Next base: position 12,262,425 of record JALMGJ010000005.1, read on the forward strand.
CAGACAGCTAAAATACTCTAAATAAATAATAAATCTATCTCTAGAAGACATTTGTTCTCTTTAGTCCTTACCAGCTCCTAGCAAGCTACCTACACCTATTCTTCCTGATTAGTGTGACAAACAAGGGGAGGAGGAAACCATGTAACCCTACATCAGTTTTCTCCAGCTAGGTGCCCTCCAGGTAGACTAGGATTGCAGCTCCCCAAATTCCCAACATGTTTTGATCACATTAATTGGCAGTTTGAAGAATTGGCATCAGATAGGGCTACTGTACCATTAACTAATATGGACCTGAGTAAAGGAAAGTCCTATGTAGCCCCAAGTGAAATTAGCAACTAGAAAAATCCCATAGGGTAGAAAAGGTAAGTTGATATCCACCAACAGTGAAAGGATGGGGAATGAAGTCTGGGCATTTATAGATAGACATAACCCTTCTCCCCAGCCACATGAGCTTCCCAAAGGTGGTATATTTATTATTATTTATTTATTATTTGGATTTATCCCTGCCCATCTCTACCATGGTAGACTATATAACATAAAGACATTACAATTCAGTATCATTATTAAGATGCTTCTGTTCTTTTTTCTCTGGCCCTCATTGGCTTCAGCCTTGTTTGCTTTCACCCACATTTAATTTGACTGGCTGCTGCATAATGTGTATTTATATCAATAATATCACAACACCGGTCTAGAAATTATGATATTATAGGTCACAGGCAACCTGATTGCTAGCAGTGTGAATGAATGAGACTGAAGGCAACAAGTTAAAAGAAATAAAGCAGTACTAAAAACCAGTGTAGGAACAAAAGGAGAATAAATGCTGTTAAACCAACCCACATGATTATCTGCATGTTTCACTTTATTGTGAATTTAGAAATCACAGAATGTTCAATGTGTTCAAAAATAATGTGTAAATATCACTTGCGTGTGTGGGCATTGAACATTTTCTTTGGTTCTAAAAATACTTGCAATTAATAGAATGAATGGGTAAAAAATTTACAGGTAGTCCTCACTTAACAACCATTAGTTTAGCGACCATTCAGAGTTACAACAGCACTGAAAAAACCAATTTATGACCATTCCTCGCACGTATGACCATTGCAGCGTCCCTGTGGTCAAATGATCGTGATTTGGGCACTTGGCAACCATTGCACATTTACGACGGTTTCAGCGTCCTGCGCTCACATGATCGCCATTTTCTACCTTCCCAGCTTCCGGTAAGCAAAATCAATAGGAAAACTTGTGATTCACTTAATGACTGCCACAAAAATGATAATAAAATCAGGTCTGGGTTTGCTTAATTTAGCGACCTAAATTCCAGTCCCAATTGTGGTCATTAAGTGAGGACTACCTGTAATTTATATTTTTATACCAATATAAAAATCATTGGTAGCATTTTCATTAAGCGGATAGAGCTCTTTAGCTGTAACTAAAGAAGGTAATCACTTTCCTTCCCTTAACAGAACAATTTTGCCTTATTTCATGCTGGGAAACTTTTTTCCCATACACTGTAAGGTACCCTTCTGAACTCAAATTTATCATCCACCTCTCTTGATAGCAGCTTTTTGCCTAAGGGCTATAATAAACCAGCTTACCATTTCAGGCTATGTTATCTTCTCGACTGAATAAAACCAACTCATTGCTCCACACTCATCCATTTGCACAGTTTATTATTCACAGTGTGCAGTTGTTGAATAGAAGTTAATTCCCTTTATCTTATTTTGTTTCTGTAGAGTACAACATTTTAACATTCCTTCAGTTGCGCCTTATTTGATTCTGTGAAATAATTCTGTGATTGTTCCAGATTGATAAATCTGTAATTAGAACTGAGTATCAGAATGTGACTGTTAGTAAAAAATACTTACTAGATGATCACATATAGGTTTCAAGCTTCCCCAGCTTATTGACTATTGTATGTTGGAAACAGCATCCCCATCCACTGAATTGTTTCCTTCTAGGTGCAGAATAGAGGAGGGATCAACTAGTAAGCTACTTTCCATCTTTATTCTGCTGCTATTATGTAACAAAAGCTGGAATAACCAAATGGCACTCCTTTTGGGATTGTTTCCAGTGGCTCTGGAAGGTTCTGTGTCTTTTGATAGATACAGATAGATATACAGATCATAAATTCAGTCCTATTGTTCATCTCTCTCTGTCACTGCCTTTGCTTGCCTTTTGCCTCAGTTTGCCAGTTAATTGTTTTAGATGTTTGCTGATGTTCAATAAATAAACCTCAAGTTTTGTTTTGTTTTGCTAGATGAACTGAATGGCCCGTGTGCTTGCTCTGATCTGTATAGCGATTGACTGGGAGTGTGCTGGGTGCAAACTACACTGGAAATTCACTGCAGTGATTTTCCAACATATTATGTGCTGCTGTTCAAGTTCCATAATTTCTAATCAATATTGGGAGAGGACTGTTTTGCTTCATTCTCTACAGCAGAGGACAAAGATAATCAGCAAAATGACAGTGAGGGCAAATGTTCCAAGAGACGCCTCTACTGGTGCCTCCCTGAATCATGCTCCATGTATTTTGTTTCAGATTTTCATTAAAGTTAAATATTCATTTAAAATACTGAAAAGAATGTACCAGCTTCTAGCATTATATTTATTTACAAGGAGGCCTCAGGGCCTTACACAGGTCTCAGAGGCATTATTAGAAAATAAAGCTATAGTGGGTGACTATAGCCTCATGCTTTCTTCAACAATATATTATCAGAAATAAGGGTGATGGGGATAGAATTTCATGAGTCGGGGCCACAGGCGATAAGGCTTAGTTGACAACCAATTTGTTCTCCCTGGCAGGCTTTTAAGTATGATCTCAAAATATCGACATATTTCTAGGAGTAGAAACAGTTTGTCAGATAATCTGAAGTGACACTGTTTAGGCCTGCATTTTGTATTAGACCCAATCACACACTAGGTTTCAGGGTGAGTTAGTGGCTGGAAGATCCCAAATTAATTTGATGGATTTACATTAATGGGAAAGCAAGAGTGTTGAGTATGTAAATAAGCATCTGTCATCATTGGATGCATGAGGGCTAGAAATAAGAAGAAATCCAGGTTTTAAGTAGCAATCACCTTTCCTATTTCAGTCAGAAGCTTTCAGCTAACTTATATTGCTACCTTTTCTTGGAATACAATAAAGATATTGTCCCTATCTATATCTAGCATTGTCTGTAGGAGCCCAACAGCAGCAGTATATGATGATAGGCCAAAATTGATGTCCAATAATCCAGTTGACCTGCTCTCGCCAAGATCTTGGCAGCTGCTTTTTGAAACAGTTGAAGTTTCTGAACTGTGCTCAAAGGCATATCCACATAAAACCTACGGTTTTATTTGTTGCTGTTGTTGTTTTCTTTTATTAGAAGTAAGATCCATCATCTAGAGCAGTGCTTTCCAAACTGCCGCCGTTGGCGACACACCAATGGCAGCAGCGGCAGCAGTGCGGGGGGGGCACGCAGCGGCGGGGGCATGCACGGTAGCAGCGCGGGGGGCACGCACGGGGGCAGCGTGCATGGCAGCGGCCTCCGCTAAAACGCAGAAGTGCTGATGGCGCGCCGCTGTCATCGTCACTGCCGCCACCATGCACACCACCACCGCCACGCACCCCCCCATGCCACCGCCATGCACGCCACCGCCGCCGCTTCCAGGTTGTGTTGCGGCACAACAAACTGTGTGTTGCGACACACTGAATTGTTGCGACACACAGTTTGGAAATATATGATCTAGAGCAAGTCACAAAAGACTTAGGTTTGGAATTTTAATAATTCTTAGTCCAGGAACTGAGTATCAGAACTGAATGGAGTTTGCAATCCTTTTGTACTAAAACACACTTTTGCCACACGTTGTCAGGCCTAGCCCAAGAATGAGATAGAATCAATCCAGCCAAGTTCAGTTCTTTATTTGCGTACATCATATAGACCGAATCTTGCCAGACTAAACCTGTACTACTCTAACCTAATGGATATACCTTGGGAGACTCTAGGGCATGGCTAATCTGAATCTTTTCTTCTTCCCATGGTCCAACTCTGGGCTGTGCTGTCTCTTGTCTCTCCCCCCTCCTTGGAATGTTCTCCCTCCTTCCTGAGGGCCAGCTGCATTACTGTAGTAATGTACATCACTGTAGTAATTACATCACCTCCCCCTTCATAGACACATTCCATCACACACATCTATGTGTGTAATCAAAAAATAATATTCAGACTTGCAGATTCTGTTACTGTAACATTACAATAAAGACCTTCAGCAACAGAAGATCAGCCTGGTCTTCAGAAATGGCCTTATCATTAGGGAAAGTAAGACAGCTACCTCAGGAGGCCACATAAGGGAGGAGGAGGAGAAGGTGGACAGCAAAATTTCTGAATGTAGAATTTTCCAGAAGCTGGCTAAAAGGATAGAAACATTAGAGCAGAGGACATGGTTCTTCCGTTTAGGAACACAGGTTTCAACTGCGATATTTTTGCCAATGGGGAGGGGACCAGAAAAACCCCAGAGGGTCCAGAATCCAGCAGTGCTTTTGTAGGTAGCAGGATATTAATAGATGTGGTCTAGCTGTGGTTCGGTAGACAGTGGAATATGAACAGACATGGTTGATTAACTTCATATGGGAGAAGAATGTTCTTTAGCTATCCTGGTCCGAAATGCTAGATGAATAGACTTCTTAGAGTCTAGTGTTAGAGCCTGCAACATCATCAAACATTGATTTCCAATTTATTAGAAAACTCTTTGGCTTGTTCCTGTCCTGTTAGTAGCAGTTTGAGATACAGAACTCAGCAGGTAAATGTCTTCTACATGGTGATATGTGTGAACACCTGCTGATACTACCATATTGTGAAGCTGATGTTCATGTCAAAGAGTAAACAATGAGAAGTTGGCCCCAATAAAAAAAGGAATGAAAGCTAAACCAAGATTCAAAACATATATGAGAAAAGTTTATGTGCTTTTGTAGCTTGAATCATGTCAACTGGATTTCTATTTTCTCAGTGGAAACGTTTCGCTCCCCATCCAAGGAGCTTCTTCAGTCTGAGCAATCTGAGTCTCGTTTCCACTGAGAAAATAGAAATCCAGTTGACATGATTCAAGCTACAGACAATTCCACCTGGATGACTGAGAACCTTCATAGATTTATGTGCTTTTAACATGGTAAGACATTTGCTTGTAGTGTTAGCACCTGCTGTCAGTTGTAGAAAGAGTTTTTGTTTGCTACATAAAGAATTATAATACACAGTTGTTTCTTATCCCTTCATTTGTCCAGTCCAGGCATAAAACTATGGACTTGGAACATTAAATGGGCCTGTTTCTTATATGCAAACACCTGATCTAGCAAGAGAGATCTGCAGAGCAGAGGCAGATGCTCACAATTACTCACACTGATCATAATCTAAGCCTCACTGAAGTCCAGAAGCCTATTTGCATCCAGACTTACCAGATATTATAATATGACTGTCTAATGATAGTTTCCTTTCACCTCTGTTTGGCAAAGTGGCTTAAAATCAATGACAGATGGCCAAGTATATAATGAATAGATGATAGCTAGCTAGCTAGCTAGCTAGCTAGCTAGCTAGCTAGCTAGATTATTTATTTATTTATTTATTTATTTATTTATTTATTTATTTATTTATTTATTTCGTATGGCTTTTTTTTTCTTGCTGGGAAATCCCTTGTGAGGTCCAGCAGCTGGCTGTGTAGACTATTTAGCCATGACAAGTCACGTTGCCCGGGGTGCACCACGGGGGGCTAGTCTACATTGCACCTGCTGTTTCCTTCCCATTGGAGCAGTACCTATTTATCTACTTGCATTTGCGTGTTTTCGAATTGCTAGGTAGGCAAGAGCTGGGGCGAGTGTGGGAGCTCACTCCGTTGTGCAGCGCTCAGGTTTCGAACTGCTGAACTTGCAACCCTCCGGCCGACAAGCCTGGTGTCTTAACCGCTGAGCCACCATACCCCCAGGTAGAAAAATAAATAAATAAACAAGAATAAACTGAAGGCTAACATGGCAGACATCCTGTCTCTCAATCGGGTACGGATGCAAACACATTTGTATAGTACTATATAATATATAATGCATTTTCATTTGAAAAGCTTTTACCTTTCTTAGATGCCTTTTCCTCAAAATGCATGAAATGGAACCCTTTAAATGATACAAAGAAAAGAAAGCTAAAAACACTTTATTTATCCCATTACATTTATATCTTGCCTTTTTTCATTAACTTAACAATGAAAGCTTTAACCTTTTCTCACCACTGCAGTTCCAATCTGGATTGAAGACCTTTCACCTGCAACTGGAACCAATTTTTGAGGGAAGAGGTGAACTCCACAAACCAGGAGTCTGTGAGTTCTAGTCCTGCCTTAGGCATGAAAGCCAGCTGGGTGACCTTGGGCCAGTCACTCTCTCTCAGCCCAACTCACCTCACAGGGTGGTTGTTGTGGGGAAAATAGGAGGAGGAAGGAGTATTTGGTATGTTTGCCGCCTTGAGTTATTTATAAAAATAATAAAGGCGGGATAGAAAATAAATAAATAATAAATAAAATAATGCTCCAACTTGGATTCCCCTTACTGAGGAGTGGTTTGGACTCAGGAGCCTAGATGGCCTTTTCCAGTTCAAGCTTTCGATGATCATATGAATACATGATCCATTCAAAGATACAAGACATCTCTGGCAATCTAAATTGGAAGCACAGGGGATCAGATCCCAATTAGGATTGCAAAGGGAACAAAGATAAAAGATCCCCATCTCCTAATACAGAGCATGTTTCTTTAGAGTAGGAAAAAAGATGTAACAGCAAACCATGTCCCTAAAGTTGCATATACTTGGCCCTGAGATTCTTGAAGGAATTATACTATTATACCCACAAACACCAGCTGTTAAAAATCAAACCAGTTTCTATCCACACAGCTTTGTCCCTTCATCCACATACCGTCTTAGTTTGGGAAATGTTACAAAACTGGTAAAAAATGCTGTTAGGCACATAGACTAGTATAAAAGCCATTCCTATGGCAGGGAAGGCCTCCGTAGAGAGGCAAAGAGAAGAGCAAATGGTATTTCTGCGCACTGCATCATGTGGTATTTACTGGAAAAGATGACCTTGTGTTGGTGGTCCTTTCTAGAGCTGGACACAAATGGTGTTTTGAAGTTCTCTGCCAACTCTTTCAGCAAAAGTATTGAGTGGACAATTGTTTCAAAAATACCAAGCACCATCCATGATCATTTATTTTCTCCTTTAGAACAATCCCTAAAGTAAATTCTCTGGCATCAGACTAGTAAGTCTTATTGGGGGGAAATGCAGGAAATTTCTCTGTCTCTGAATTTCTCCCTCATTCCTGCTCCTCTGAAGTGACAAACAGATTTTGCCTTCTGTCAGGTGTGTCACAGTGAGCAACCTGACCTGCAGAGAACCAAGCTAGCAGCATTTGCACAGTGGTGCCTTTTGTTCTGTGTTTTAGTCACACTGGAATATGAGGGAGTATTGACAAAATGGGATAGAATGACTGATGAAAACTGCAGTCTTTATCTACATTAATAATAGACTTATTATTGGAGTGTCCATCTTTACGTAATGAAAATGGCACTGTCTGCACATAAAAGAGAAGTATCCCCAAATGTACAAACCTCTTTTTAATTACTAATTTGGGGGGGGGGAATCCAAAAATGAGAAAAGCATTGAGAATTGGGCATAGTCACTGGACATGGTATTCCGACAACCAGCTGAAATGGGTACATTGGAAGAGGACATGGATGCTTGGTTGGAATCTGAAAAGAAACCTTCCATTCAGCTGTTCCCATTTTGTTGCAGTTCTTGCGGATATACAGTAGGTATTGCAAACAGAGGAACTGAGGCTGAGAAAAGCCACCAAATGACCTCATCATGGCAGAGGTGAATTTGGAACTGGTGGCTTTCAAGCTCATTCTCTTAGCAGCAAATGCACTATGATTGGAAATCAAAATTCTTACCGTGACTATCGTTGTTTCTGCCAGATCCAGCATCAGAGTCACTCCAAGTTCTTGTCAGCCTGCAATGAAGCTGTCGCTACAGTCTCCCGGGATTTTCAGGAGAACATCTGCCTCTTTCAAAAGACACGTTGACAGATTACCACAGGAGTGATGGGAGCTTCTCCACATCCAGTAATTAACCTGAAAGGATCATTTGCCCATGGCAGTATGCCACGACAAGCAAAAGATGTTGTGCCAAATAGCATCAAAGCTTCTTTTAAAAAATTTAAATCAGAAGCATTTTGCTTTGTACCTAATTCAGCAATAGTTCCTTTACATCTGTGGGGTTTTTAGGAGCTGGTGTTTGCAGAATCTAGAATGGTCAGATTAATGCTGAATGAAAAGAAGAAATAGTCTTTCTCTTGTCTTCTAACAACACAATCACACCACAAGTCTAGAGTACAGATGATGCTATTTATATATTTACCTCAGTAACACATACATAAATATGGTAATTGGATATCATAGCATAGTGCATGCCAAACAGGCCTCGGTCGTTGCAGGAAAGGATAGGCAGTTGCATTATGCTGTACATCCACAAGTCTTTGAAACTTTGAAAGAGAACTATGAAATATGAGTTGTAAAGCAATTGGCATACTGAAAAATGCCTACAAACATGAAAATGATGATTCTTAGCATATTGTCAAATTAGGCATACATCTGATCGCAATTAGGAATTAAAAGGAATTCTGCTATGTGCAAATTTGGGAAATTTTCTCTAAGAAATCCATGGCAGATTCATGATGAGGCAAAAGCTACCTATGACAGAGACCAGCTAATACTCAAGTTTCTCCAGAGAAGAAATAGAAGAAAATGACCTTGTAGATTTGAAAAAGTGGCTAAATCTAATCTGCCTTTTTCCTGATTTTTTTCTGTTTTGAATAGCGGAAGCTTCTTTCTCTATACTTGTGATTGACCACGTCACTCACAATACATATTGTGTATGTATACACATACATATACATACATATATGTATACAATACATATACATGCCCATAGTATACAATATGGCTTACATTACACAATATGGTCCATTCCAGGAAGTACCTGAAAAGAAGTCTCCACTCTTTAAAGAGCTGTGTTCTGCTCCAACAACAACAACAAAAACAGAACAGAAATTTATCAGATCAAAAATGGATAATTAAATGGAATGGACTTATGCAGGTTTCTTTATCCATTAGACAATGGCAGCTTCTATCTAAGGGCAAATAACAGATACAGGAGTATGTGCTAGATGATGACCAAGAAGGGTGCTTAGAGATGTCCTCCCCACAGGTCACCATCTAAGTCTGTGTTGTACACTTCATTGCTGTTATTTAATAAAGAAACATCAACCATGCAAGTTCCACTGAACTTGATTAATGCTGAAAAAACCTAAAGACTCCTGATGACTATATCAAATGACCATGCACTTGTTTTAGCAACAGTATGGAACTGATTTGCTATTGCCTGCTACAAGAGTGACTTTTTACTTCCGAGCCTCACTCACATCCTTGTATTACCTGGTGAAAGATTCCCAATCCAGGATTATCTTCTTGTCTGAATGTATAACACACTCTACAGTTTTACTTTTGCCCTGAAATTCCAAGCAACAATTTTCTGCCTGATAATTCCTGTAGTCACTTATATTTGAGTGCCAAGCAATCAAGAATACCTGTTATTACCTTATACTTTATCATAGCGATAAATCTCTAAAAAGAGGTAATTTTGATAGATTCAAGTATCAAATTCAAATGTGTCAAAAATTGCCTTTGGGTGGGAGGTGCTATTTAGTAAGACCAAAAAAATGCAATAAGCTGAAAAATGGCTTAGTACGGGATAATGTTGCTGCAATTTTAAAAGTTTTTAAAAATCTTTCAAGATTGTCAGCATGTCATGACTGATTCACTGTTGCTTTTAATGACTATTATAATCCATTACATTAATAACCTTCAGTTAATGAAAAAATAAAATTTGATGAGATACAATATTATTCACCTTGGGAGAAAGCCAAGGTCTATATCCTAGCCAAGTTGTCCTCCTTTCTCACTCAGGATCTCCTCCAGATCACCTCTTTTTCTATAAACTCCAAAAACCACTTGGGCTGAAATGCAGATTTCAGAAAATAAATGATGTCATCAGATGAATAAATAGCCTTGGAACTAAAGGCGTTGTTTCAGTCAGGTCTTTATTGAAACCTCGGTTACCCAACATTACTTTCACAAACACACAGAAAAAGCAGGGATGTACATGTGATTTAAAAAGAACAAAGACCAGCTTGCCTTCTGGTTAGATAGAGAGAACTGGCAACTTCTAAGAAATAGCCAGAAAAAGAGACATAGAACTAAAGTAAGTGGCATCTCCGGGGGGAGGGGGTATGAAAAGAATCAAGATGGTAGTTGTAATAGTGCACTTAAAGCCCCACCCCTTTGCACACATGTGTAACATTAAAACATGTACAAAAGGGGCAGGCTTTTGATTGTGCTGCCACAACTGCCATCTTGATTTTTTTTTACTTCCCATGCAGATTCCACTCTATGCCCCTGCATAAAAGTTACTAACATAGAGAGTTGGGAAGGTCCTCAAATTCCCAGGAGCCAGCAACTAATATTGCTCATGATGCAACACAAATTTTATGTGCCTTCCCCTTGTGGTTTCCTTTCATGCCCACCCCCCAGAAACAGGATCAAGTTTATATTGAGATAGTTCAGGGACACCAAATATATTGCTGATACTTCTTCATGAGAAACTTATGCTGAACCTTGCAGATTTTTAATCCTCAAAAATAAACACACCTCTCTTTTGCAATTCAATATATGTTCAGTTTGTCCCGAAATTATTTATTTTTATATGAATTTTGCTGTGTTATATTGGCATCATAAGCTTCAATAACTTAAAACTGCACTAAGACTTTTGGGACACCCTGTATATACATGGGATTCATGTTTTTCTTCCTTGCTAGTCATAGAGTAAACAGGCATTACTTTTGTACCCACTGACTCTGCTTCTTCACACAGCATTATTCCAGACTCATTGAGAGTTAGACGGCATACAATTATATTATTACTATTATTCCCAACTATCCTTCTGCTACCCGACCAAATTCTGCATACGCAGGAAGGATGATTTATTTATTTATTTATTTATTTATTTATTTATTTATTTATTTATTTGTCATATTTGTCTACCGCCCATCTCGCATGCAACGACTCTGGGCGGCTTACAGATAATAAAATAATTTGTGATAAATAAGAATTTTAATCAAACATCAAACCAATTTTTAAATCTACATTAAAAATAATTTTCTAACATTATAAGATGTCTATGCCATAAAATAACATAATGAGTCATATTTTGATTACTACATAACATTTTCAAAAATGGATAAATTATACACCTCTTGAATGCAACCCTTAGTATTAGGAATATTACTACTTTTCCAGTTTCTCAAAATAAATATTTTAGCAACATGGGGCTCAATACAGCAACAACTCCTCAATAATAGATTCCACCGTTTTGAGATATAATTTAACATAACACTAATTTCTTTAATGTTAAAAAAAATCTTCATAAATCTATTTTTGTACATTAAAACATTATTTCAAAAAATGTCAGCAACTCACAGGACTAAATCATATGACTCAGTGATCCCTCAATTTTTTTACATCACCAACAGTGGAAATCTGTCATCCATCCTTTTGAATACATTCTTTAGGGTATCCAGTAAACAAAAAATAGATTTTTTGATGAATCAATTTTAATTTCAAATCCACTGAAGCAAATTTAACATTTTTTAAGACCTGCAACCATTGATGTTTCATTATAGGGTGTTCCATTTTTTAATCCATGAGCCATAAATGTAATATCAACTTTAAAAATATTCATTCCTACCTGACAGGATTGCTGTTTTGGGAGAAAATAGGTCTTACACAGTGCTCATATGTAAGCTCAACTTGTGTTGACTCCTCATTTAATGACACAAACTAAATGAAAATATGTAATGCAAATATAATGGCTCTTATCCCCAGATAACTCTGCATAGGGCTATAGTTATGCTGTTTCTAATGAGTAGTGCACAACACTATGTACTGTAGCTACTTGAAAACACTTGTATGGATGCTCATTGTCCCAATGAGCTGCTACATTTCAAAACAATATAAATACAACAGCTTGTCAGGATGAACAATTAATATCCTTTCTGTTCAGATTGCATACCTTGGAACTTTTTCTCTTTTTAGAGTATCCTGTGATCTTAGGCCTTTATCACCCATTGTTGAAGGTCTCCTGAGTTTGAGATGATCATCTGCATAATTACTTTTTACCTTTGAGTCCAGCTGAGATTTGAAAAATGTTGAGGGAGCAGTTAGGGTAGCCTTAGACTCTGGCTATTATCCATGGCAAAAGTAATCTCTGTTATTCACATGCACTCTAAAAAAAAGCTATAGTAAACATCTTCTCTCCTTTATGATGAAAGAGCAAAGCAAAAGGAAGGAAAATGAGACTCTAAATTTAAAGCTGCATTCTATTGCTATAGCAACTCAAGTATCAGCAGATATTATACAGCATATACTGTCTTTCTGCAATCCGAAAAAACATTTTTTGGAAAACATCTAATTGTAGGATGTGATTAGGCTGAAATTGAGATTTAAGATGTGTGCTTTACATTGCATTTTCTGCTGGCTGAACTGGAATTGTGTGGATGCTTTGACTTTTTTATTGTGAATTGCAACAGAAACTTTGTGATCCATGCTGCATCATAAAGAACAAAAACCGGAGTGACTTATTCCTTCACAACAGTGGCCACTTACGATAAATTGGCATAGTGACAAAAATAATATGATTTTTTAAAATGGACAGCTATTTCTTTTGTGGAAGGAAAACCAATTCAAGCCCTGAGGCTACTTTAACATTTATAGCATAGCCACATATGAATACAGTCATGTGCTGGCTTTTCCCATGAGTAACAAAATATAGGTGGCTGTCAATAGTATTTCATTTGTATAAAACAATCTATGGCTTATGTTAAAGACAAAAACAAGGATAGTTATGCTGATCAAAGAAAACTGAAAAAAACATTCAGGCAGTACTTTTATTAGAACTACCCAAAATATGACCAAAGACGATGCAAACTTTTGAATTTTCCAGAAAAACAGGAATAAAGTTACAAAAACAGAGTATGTGGAAAATGCAAGAAAATCTAAAATTAGATTACTTACAGTATCTTAAACATAAGTCCAAACACATTATGAAGGGGGAAATGGTAGAATGCAACAGTTGGCAAAAGCAGAAAAACTGATAGACCAGAGCTTTCCAAACTGTGTGTCGGGACACGTTAGTGTGTCGGTTGCAGTGTCTGGGTGTGTCGCGGCTGCTGCTGCCTCTGAGCCCTGCCAGGATTCGGCGCAGGTCCTAGTGCCTGCCTTGTGCCTTGCTGCCTCCAAACCTGCTGTGATTCCGCACAGGTCCTAGTGCCTGCCTCGTGCCCTGCTGTAAGAGTGTGTTGCGAAATGATGCATGTCTAAAAAGTGTGTCACCAACATGAAAAGTTTGGAAAGCTCTGTGATAGACTCTAATTTGTTTTCCACCATAGGTGAACCTCATAAGCTCTCAGCATGGCAGAGGATATAATTTTTTTTTAAAGTTTCAATATCAGCAGACCTGATGACATTGCATACTTAGACTTTCAAAAGCTTTTGACAACATTCCTCATCAAAGGCTCATGGGTAAGTAGGCATAAGTGGCGGTCATCCTAAGCGTTGCAGTGAAGGTCCTCCTATCTTTGGGTGCTTGGTTGAACAAGGGAAAACAAAGGATAGGAATATATGGGCAATTTTTAAAGTGGAGGGAGGTAAGAGGTAGGGTACTGCAAGGGCATGTTTTGGGCCCAGTACTATTCAACTTGCTCATAAATGATTTAGAGTCAGGTATATACAGTTACATGGGGAAATTTGCAGATGACACAAAATAATTTAAGGTGATGAAGACTCAAATGGACTTTGAAGTATTCCAAAGGGACCTCTGGTGATGGGGCCACTAAATAAATGCAATTCGATGTCAATGATGCACATTATTCCTAGGAATCCATATTTCACTTAAACAATGATGGGCACTGAACTGTCATTGGCCAACTGTTGTGGTCAGTATAGATAATTCAATGAAATCATCTGCACAGTGTGCAGTGGCTATAAAAAAAGTATATTTCATGCTGGGGATCATTAGAAAAAGAATAGACAATGAATCAGTTAGGATACTTTGTATACTTTTGGTCAACTCATCTCAAAATGCAACTGTTAGGGCTGTTTAGCTTAGAGAAAAAGTGCTGTCAAGGAGATATGATTGAGTTTTATAAATTATGTGTGGTAAATAAATAGTAACAATGGAAAAGATATTTCCATTTCTCACAACATTAGGCTGTCAAATGAAACTGTCTAGTAGAATGCTTAAAACTGATAGGAGGAAATACTTCTTCACACAGCATGTATGTGAAGAACAGCCAGTTTAGTCTAGTGGTTAAGGCACCAGGCTAGAAACCAGGAGGCTGTGAGTTCTAGTCCCGCCTTAGGCATGAAAGCCGGCTGGGTGACCTTGGACCAGTCCCTGTCTCTCAGCCCAACTCACCTCACAGGGTTTTTGTTGTGGGGAAAATCGGAAGAGGAAGGAGTATTTGGTATGTTCGCTGCCTTGAGTTATTTATAAAAATAATAAAGGTGGGATAGAAAATAAATAAATAAATACATTTATGCTGTCACAAGATGTGGTGTTAGCTTCTGGTTTAGATGGCTTTGAAAGGTGACTAGATAAATTCCTAGAGGACAGGTCTGGATTTGATAAATAGGTGCCCCTTCCAGACATGGGGGCAGCCCAGCACTACTTTTAAGGTTCAAGGGAGGCAACAATGGACTGTCTTGATCTCCTATTTGTGAGCTTACTGGATGCATCTGTGAGAAAGAATGGGCTCAATCCAACAGAGCTATTCTTACGTTCTCAAGATGGTTCAGAAGTTAAAAAGTTAATCAAGCCAAACTGTGATGTATTATTTAGTGATCAAAGGATATTGTAGAAAATAATTTTTATCTGGAAGTAGAATCCACCATTGCTTTTATCAGTGTATTATAAGAACTAAGTAGGGGTTCTACTCCAGCAAAGGAGATCGTTACCTTGTCGTGGTGCTGGAGCTTGAGCACCTCAATGAGCACCATGAGCTAAACCGTGAAGGGACACCCAAGACGGGAAGGTCATGGAAGAGAGGTCAGACTAAATACGATCCCTGGGGTAGGTAATGGCAACCCACCCCAGTATTCTTGCCGTGAAAACTAAATGGATCAGTACAACCAGAGATATGTCAGTATACCATCAGAAGATGGGACTCCCGGTCAGAAGATGGTCAAAATGCTACTGGGGAGGAACAGAGGATAAGTTCAACTAGCCCCAGATGTGATGACGCAGCTAGCTCAAAGCCGAAAGGATGGCTAGCGGCCAACGGTGCTGGTGGTGAACGACGAATCCGATGTTCTAAAGATCAACACACCATAGGAACCTGGAATGTAAGATCTATGAGCCAGGACAAATTGGATGTGGTTATTGGTGAGATGTCAAGATTAAATATAGACATTTTGGGTGTCAGTGAACTGAAATGGACTGGAATGGGTCACTTCACATCAGATGACCACCAGATCTACTACTTTGGACAAGAGGACCAAAGAAGAAATGGAGTAGCCTTCATAATTAATAATAAAGTGGCTAAAGCAGAGCTTGGATACAATCCAAAAAACGATAGAATGATCTCAATTCGAATTCAGGGTAAGCCATTTAACATCACAGTGATCCAAATATACGCCCCAACCACAGATGCTGAAGAAGCAGAAGTATATCAGTTCTATGAGGATCTGCAGCACCTACTGGATAATACGCCAAAAAGATATGTTATTTTCATTACAGGAGACTAGAATGCTAAGGTGGGTAGTCAAACGACACCTGGAATTACAGGCAAGCATGGTCTAGGACAAGGGTCGGAAATGGCGGCTCGCGAGCCAGATGCGGCTCTTTGGCCCCTTGACTGTGGCTCTTCCGCAGCTGAACTCACCCCGCCCCTTCCACGCGATTGGATCCCGCCCCCAAACTCTTACGCTCTTACGTGCTCTCGCTCTCCAAGGCCGGGGCCACCCGCAGCCGCCCGCCCACACCTCGCGCACAGCCCGCGGGGCTCTCTGCCGCTCCCTTCGACAGAGGAGGGACCAGCATGCCTTGGGAGCTGCTGCTGCTGCTGCTGGCGGCATGTCTGGGCGAGGTGCGCGGGCGGAGCTGCCTGTCTGGCACTCGGGCGCTCCAGCTCCCGAGCCTCTTCCCTTCTCCCTCGCCATGTTCGGGCATTGAGGCCAGGCAAAGCCGGGCGGTCGCGCAGGGGCGAGGCGGGGAGTCCCCCTCCTGCGCCTACCGCCACATCTGTCCGTTTCTGGCCTCTCTCCCCACCTCCGGCGGGTGCCCATGCCGGAATCCCTGCGACCCGGAGGCAGCGACTGCTCAGAGGGCCCCAGCGAGAAGAGGCGCGTGATCCGCGGTGGATCCCTTCGAGGGGCCGCGGGGCTTCCCCGCTTTCCTCCCAAGGAGGCCTCAATGGCGCACCCTCCCGCCCGAGCGCAGACACCAGCCAGGACCCCGCACGGAAGATGCCGCGTGCCGCCAGCACCTGACGTCAAGGCGGCTGCGCTTCCGCGCCCAGCGGGCGGGCGAGGCAGGGAGAGAAGGGGAGACAGGGCTCCCTCTCCGGCCTCTGCGCCCCTTCAGGCCCGTCTCTCCGAGGGGGGCGGCGGGAGGGAAGTCCCCGTCCAAGGGGAAGCGCTGGGAACGAGCGGCGGAGGTTGGCCGGAGCTGGACGCGTCGCTCCGGTTGGAAGGTGCTCCAGCCAGCATCTCGGCAGCCGCCGGTGGCTGCGCAGAGGCCGCCTGCTTAGAGCCGGGTGCGGTCCAGCTGGGGAGCCTCCGCCTCAGGGCAGGGGCTCGAGAAGCACCCCCTCACGGAAGCTGGCGAGGGCGCCTAGAATCAGCCCGAAGCCACCGAGGGCAGCGGCCGCTTCCTTCCTCGGGCACTGATAATACAAATGGGAAAGAAGAGGATCCATTTGAGAGGGAGGGAAGGAGGGTGGGGAGGGGGCTAACGAGGGGGCGTCGTATTCCATCCAGCTGCTCCCAAGCCACCTTCCCTCGTAGCTCTGGCTCGCGCGCATTATAGACAGACACACACACACAGCGCAGGCTCTCTCTCCCGGCCCCGTGGCTAAGCAGCAAATGGGAACAAATGGGAAAGAAGAGGATCCATTTGAGAGGGAGGGAAGGAGGGTGGGGAGGGGGCTAACGAGGGGGCATCGTATTCCAGCCAGCTGCTCCCAAGCCACCTTCCCTCGTAGCTCTTTGCCTGGATTGGGGGCTTGAGCGGCTCCGGAAGACAAGCATCGAGCCTCTCTTTCCCTTCTCCTTCTTCCAAACCTCCCCCGCCAGAACGCCCCGTGCTGCACGAGCAGGTCGAACATGCCGTCGCCTGGGACTTTCGCGATGGCAAGGGTAGGGCGCCGAAGCTGCGGGCCGGGCTGGGCTGGGGACGGATCCTGTGCTCCTGATGACCCCTCCGGGCAGGTTTCCCTTTGCCCCACAATATTCTGGGGAGCGGAGGGTGGCAGCTGTTTCCCCGCCACTCCCGGTGGGGCGGCCGGGCTGGGTTCGCGGAGCCGCTGGCTGCACCCCCTCCCTCCGTGAGCCCCCCGCCCCCTTCCACGCGATTGGCTCCCGCCCGCAAACCCCGCCCCCTTCCACGTGATTGGCT
The DNA here is from genome assembly GCA_023362775.1 of Charina bottae. Classification (NCBI taxonomy): domain Eukaryota; kingdom Metazoa; phylum Chordata; class Lepidosauria; order Squamata; family Charinaidae; genus Charina; species Charina bottae. Next base: position 12,280,212 of record JALMGJ010000005.1, read on the forward strand.
CCCGCCCGCAAAACCCGCCCCCTTCCACGTGATTGGCTCCCGCCCGCAAAACCCGCCCCCTTCCACGCGATTGGCCCCCGCCCGCAAACCCCGCCCCCTGGCTCTCGAGCACTTAAAAATGTGCACGAGCATACCAAAATGGCTCTCGGCTCAAAAAGTTTGCCGACCCTTGGTCTAGGAGAACAAAATGAAGTGGGACATAGGCTGATAGAATTTTGCCAAGACAATTCACTGTGCATAACAAACACTCTCTTCCAACAACCTAAAAGACGACTTTATACATGGACTTCACCAGATGGTCGACACCGAAATCAGATTGACTACATCCTTTGCAGCCAAAGGTGGCGGACATCAATACAGTCGGTAAAAACAAGACCTGGAGCTGACTGTAGTTCAGATCACGAACTTCTTATTGCACAATTTAGAATCAGACTAAAGAGAATAGGGAAGACCCACAGATCAGTTAGATATGAGCTCACTAACATTCCTAATGAATATGCACTGGAAGTGAAGAATAGATTTAAGGGACTAGATTTAGTAGATAAGGTCCCGGAAGAACTATGGACAGAAGTTCGCAACATTGTTCAGGAGGCGGCAACAAAAAACGTCCCAAAGAAAAAGAAAACCAGGAAGGCAAGATGGCAAGATGGCTGTCTGCTGAGACACTGGAAGTAGCCCAAGAAAGAAGGAAAGCAAAAGGCAACAGTGATAGGGGGAGATATGCCCAATTAAATGCAAAATTCCAGAGGAAGAGTTAAGGAATTATTTTTAAACAAGCAATGTGCGGAAGTGGAAGAAGATAATAGAATAGGAAGGACAAGAGACCTCTTCCAGAAAATTAGAAACATCGGAGGTAAATTACAGGCAAAAATGGGTATCATCAAAAACAAAGATGGCAAGGATCTAACAGAAGCAAAAGAGATCAAGAAAAGGTGGCAAGAATATACGGAAGATCTGTACAGGAAGGATAATGATATCGGGGATAGCTTTGACGGTGTGGTCAGTGAGTTAGAGCCAGACATCCTGAAGAGTGAGGTTGAATGGGCCTTAAGAAGCATTGCTAATAACAAGGCAGCAGGAGACGACGGTATCCCAGCTGAACTGTTTAAAATCTTGCAAGATGATGCTGTCAAGGTGATGCATGCCATATGCCAGCAAATTTGGAAAACACAAGAATAGCCATCAGATTGGAAAAAATCAACTTATATCCCCATACCAAAAAAGGGAAGCACTAAAGAATGTTCAAACTATCGAACAGTGGCACTTATTTCACATGCCAGTAAGGTAATGCTCAAGATCTTGCAAGGTAGACTGCAGCAATTCATGGAGCGAGAATTGCCAGAAGTACAAGCTGGGTTTAGAAAAGGCAGAGGAACTAGAGACCAAATTGCCAATATCCGCTGGATAATGGAGAAAGCCAGGGAGTTTCAGAAAAACATCTATTTTTGTTTTTTTGACTATTTTAAAGCCTTTGACTGTGTGGATCATAACAAACTGTGGCAAGTTCTTGGAGGTAAGGGGATACCAAGTCATCTTGTCTGCCTCCTGAGGAATCTGTATAACCATCCAGTAGCAATGGTGAGAACAGACCATGGAACAACAGACTGGTTTAAGATTGGGAAAGGAGTACGGCAGGGCTGCATACTCTCACCCTACCTATTCAACCTGTACGCAGAACACATCATGCAATGTGCTGGATTTGACGAATCCAAGGCTGGAGTTGCAGTTAAACCTCAAAAAAACCAAGATTATGGCAATGAGCTTGATTGATGACTGGAAAATAGAGAGTGAAAAGTGGAGGCAGTGACAGACTTTGTATTTCTAGGCACAAAGATTACTGCAGACACTGACTGCAGCCAGGAAATCAGAAGACGTCTACTTCTTGGGAGGAGAGCAATGACAAATCTTGATAAAATAGTTAAGAGCAGAGACATCACACTGACAACAAAGATCCGCATAGTCAAAGCAATGGTATTCCCCGTAGTAACCTATGGCTGCGAGAGCTGGACCATAAGGAAGGCTGAGCGAAGGAAGATAGATGCTTTTGAACTGTGGTGTTGGAGGAAAATTCTGAGAGTGCTTTGGACTGCAAGAAGATCAAACCAGTCCATACTCCAGGGAATAAAGCCAGACTGCTCACTTGGAATGATATTAAAAGCAAAACTACTTTGGCCACATAATGAGAAGACAGGATACCCTGGAGAAGATGCTGATGCTAGGAAAGGTGGAAGGCAAAAGGAAGAGGGGCCGACCAAGGGCAAGATGGATGGATGATATTCTGGAGGTGATGGACTCGACCTTGGGGGAGCTGGGGGTGGCGACGGCTGACAGGAAGCTCTGGCGTGGGCTGGTCCATGAAGTCACAAAGAGTCAGAAGCGACTGAACGAATAAACAACAACAAGGGGTTCTAACAGAAGCAAACTAGTTCAAGGAAACTACTCATATCCTTCTATTTGTACACATATACTTCTAAATCTCTTTTTCACCATCATTCCATATCTGATGGAATAGCAAATGAAAATGCTTCTGAGCAATAGACATGCATGAGCTTGAAGCTTAAAATAAGAGAAAGGGGCACAATCACATCAAAATCGACAAGAATGAAGACATGCATCATGAAGCTACATTTCCACACTTCTTGTAAGTCACTTCAGAGAGCAACTAAACCACCGTTGTGTCTAAAACCACCAAATTTGTTATTATTTATTTCCTCATCTAATAATAAATCAGATGCATGGCAGGTACAATTCATTTCTGCTGCTTGTTATAATAGTCATCTTTAAGAAATGACATCACAAGGCAGAAGGCACTTATAAGTATGCTCCAAGCACTCATAATTACAAAGACCGCTCATTTGCAACATAAGGAAAGATGGATGATAGAAGAGCAGCTTAACAGAAGATTAATGAGAGGACATATTGAAACAGAAACCTGCCAAAGGCATTTGTGAAAACTGAACATTCCCTTCACACAGTATATTTCACTGCCAGAAATATCAAAGGCTTTTCTCAATTTGACCTTCTGAAATTTCAGAAATTCAAATGGGGTACAGCATTTCCTGTCACCCCTCCGTACTAGAGTTCAAGAATCATCTGGAAATCAAGATGGATGGTGGGATAGGAAATCAGTGGCTCATCTGGGAGACTTAGATTTTACTCCTTAAAAATGTGTTGAAGCTACTTTTGGTAACTAGGTTCTTCTTTCTTATCATGCAATGCCCTATAATGATAATATAAGAAAACTATAATATTTTACCAAATTCTTTCTATTTAAATCATAAATCTTACTGGCTCCTTTATTTAAAAAATAGAGTTGGTGGAATTTGTTTTGCCTTGTTGTTATTGTTTTTGGCTGAATACATAGCTGAATAAAACAGATATTAAAATAACTAATGTGGGCCAAGCCATATGGAACAGATTTCTAACTACCTTTGTGTTATTTCAATTTAAATTCTTGTGATTTCAACCCCTTGCCAGTGTATAAGATCTCAGATGAAAATCAGCTCATTTGATTCCATGTAAATGCAGGATCAAAAAATAGAATTTCTATTTTAAATTAAGAGTGGGCAATCTGCAGCCCGATACCTATGTTTCTGCACTTTGCATAAGGCTGCGTACCGCAAAAAGGAATAGTGTAATAGGTACATATGCATGTGCTTCTGTATGCATGTATGTGTGTATTTAAAAAGATTCCCTGTTGCTTTGCTAATCAACTGTGCACAGAGATATCAATTCAGTAGAAACTGTGAAAAGATTCCATATATATTATTCAGCTTCCCAGCAGAACAAACTGACTTTTTCCTGCTACCTATCTTCTGAAAGTTTCTACCTTTGAAGAGCTAAATCAATGTACTCATGTGGATCATATTTGTATAGGAATAGACCCAGAAAAACCTCAGTGATCTCTTGACCCAAGGCTCTACGCAACTTTTTCTACTGATGCTAAAACTGCCACAAAACATCATTTTTCCATCCATCCATCCATCCATCCATCCATCCATCCATCCATCCATCCATCCATTAGTATTGGAACAGCAAGCCAATTGAAGAGATGGGTATAAGGTACTGGGGTGAGGAAAGGTTAAGTGGATGAGCAAGTATAAGCCTGCTAATATGAGGCCAGGACAGAAGGAAGACTCAACAGCTTTTTCTGATGGATTGAAGATCCTGGTTGGTTGGAGATTGAGCCTTCTGGGAATGGATAAGAGGGCATAGATTGCCTGTCTTATCCAAACAACAGTTCCTGTCATTTCAAGTTATTGGTTGTACTGTGATGGGAACTGTATTCTAACACAATTCAAGGGCATAAGTTTAATGGAGACTGATGTGGGAACTCTTATACACAATAAGCAGGCAAATTTTAGCCTTTTAGAAATATGAGCCTTGAACTCATTATTTGTTCTTTTTTATGGATTTTAAGGATTCTCATTTTATTCAACCACAGGCATATCCTCCATTAATTATAAGACAAATTATACATTTGAGTAGGTTATAAATGTAGTAATCTTCAGAAAACCCTTTTTTATTAGTGCTGAAATGTTGAATATCTCAGCATAATATAATCACAAAATACTCCCCAAAATGTAAACAAAGCTAATTTCTTTCTAATCAATTCAGCGTATGTTTGGCATGATCTACTTCACTGAAAATGCATATTCATCTTGGCAATAGCACTGAAAACTAATTATAGCTGGCATAGTCATCCAAAATAACACTGCACTAATAGTCCTAGGAACATTATTTCCATGTCTATGTAACTTATTTCAAGATCTATAATTTTGATTTCTACCTTGCTGCCTGTTCCCCATAATTCAATGTACCAAGGTCACATAAATACAGTTTTAGCAGCATCTTCTGATGAAACTCACTTTTAGATTAGCTTCAGGCTTGCATTATTTCTCTTCAATTTTTGTTAATCCATGAAAATAATTTGAAAAATAGTTGCAACAGATAAATTCACAAATTCATTGGGAAGGGTGGATATAACAATATTAATAAAGCTGCATACTCGTGGCTATAATTCTGGGACTTTCTAGCATCTTTCCCCTTCCTTGTTTTTTGTGGGGGAAGGGATGGGTGTTGGTAGCAAGTTGTGTGATTAAGAGATCTAGAGAACTTGAAAACACTCTTTTATATCATTTTGGTTAGTCCTAATGAAAATATTACCCAGTCATGGAATGTGTGTTTTTCATTCTTTCCCTGGCCCCACTTCTTTCCAACCTTAGTTATCTTTTCCTGTTTGCTTTCATCTTTCTGTGGCTACTGTTTCTCCTACATTTCCTTCTGATCATTCCTACCTGCCCTATCATATTTATTTTGTATATTCTGAACAGCTCGGCCTGTGATAACCAAGGACACTTCTATATGGCCTGCCCATTCATTCATTCAGATATTATACGCCAGCTGCTTCCGTTTTGTAGCTGTAGGCAACTTACAAAATCCATTAAGCTTATTTCTATTCAACCCATTATTTTCATGGAGTTCAGAGTTCATTAACACCAAAGCAAAAAAAGAATCCTTTACCAAAAGAAATGCAACTGTTTTCAGAATGTAACATTTACTTTTCTGGGGAAGAGATCACATGGTTAGACATTCTCTCTTATAAAAGTCCCTGCAAAATTAAAAACAAAATATCTAAAAAGAAAAGACACCAGGTTATTTGAATGAAAATCTCTAGTTTCTTCCTAATGAGCTAGTTTTAGAGTGCAAAATATTTCTTATGGAGAGTTTTCAATCACAGAAAACCTCACCTGCAACCTAAGTGACATATTCTGGGAACAAATCTGCCATCTTGGCTGCTGTTCATGCAAACTAGTCCAAAACTGACATCTCACGTTTGGAATGGTCTATCTGATATGGGCAGTGACTTCAAATGAGAAAGTTCCAAGATTCAGGGTATCTACTTGCATTCTTACCATTGCTTAGAATTTTTAAGTTATTGTTGTAACTTACAAAAGTTCTCATTAAGTCCAAAGAAAGTACTGATGATATTGAGTTATGCAAATTAACTATTAAACGCTGGGGAAGTCAATGTTATGTGGCCCACTTGATGGATAGAAATGTGTTTAGGGTTGACAGGCAATCTGAACAGTCCTATTAAATCTCATTTCCTCCCTGAAGAGTTTTTGCTTTTGCAGAATGAAGCAATCTTTAATATCCTGATCAAACAGCAGAAATTGGCTACCATCTTCTGACACTCCAGTGATAATGTACTGTAATTTTGCTAAAGTAATTGTCCTGATTCCATTGTAGAGAAACCCTTTTGCCATTTGTACTGCAAAAGAGAGAGAGATTATTTAAGAGATGGAATATGACTAGTAATTGCCTCAGAAAATTATAGTACAGAATCATTTACCACCTTCTAAACTATCAAAAGTTTTCATATTGGAAAGTCCCATCAAAAGTTGGGCTCTGCCATGCAGGATGGGCTGTGACATTGAAATTTCAAGACAGCAAAGATAAATGGATTCATTCTGTGCCACATTTTCATTTCATTATGTTTTTACAGTGAACATGCCCCAAATATTCCATAATACGTGGGCATGTTATGCTAGTTAGTTTTTGTTAGAAAGCTGGAAAAAGTATGTTTATTCTTCCACACTCCTTCCCCTGCAAAGAATAGATGTTCTAACATAAAGCACAGGTGGCTGGTTTTGAAATAATTTTAGTTGATTTTGAATTAATTGTAGAAGAAGACATCCAAATGAATGCACATCAGTGTTTTTCCATGATGGAGAACCTGTGCAATTGTAGGTTTCAGCTACATGGAAGAGCTTGTGAGCATTCAGTCAAACATGGATGGGCTATCTCTCCTGGCTTTATATTCAGTTGCTGGGATTGGAGTCATCAGGATAAGGCAGGCCCAGGAGGCATGCCTTTTCTGCTGTAGACCCATCCTATGGAATATTCTCTCTCTTCAGATTAGGATGACCCTGACCCTGCTGGCCTTTTGTAAGGCCCCAAAGACCTGGTTCTGTACCCAGTCCTGGGGCCCTGAATGTGTGAAGGGTCCTGTCTCCTGCTGTGCTAATGACTGTTGATTGTGATATCTTTCTTGGCTGCTCTGTATTTTAATTTTTATATATGTGATGAGATTTGTTTTTAATTTATTTTAAGATTTTTCGTTGCCCAAAGTCACTTGTCGAGATGGGTGGCCATACAAATTGAATGAATGAATGAATGAATGAATGAATGAATGAATGAATGAGGATGGATGGATGGATGGATGGATGGAAGGAAGGAAGGAAGGAAGGAAGGAAGGAAGGAAGGAAGGAAGGAAGGAAGGAAGGAGAATCAGTTACTGCTTCATTCTCTTCTTCATATGTTTTATATAACTCCTAACGGCAGTTAGAGATGCTACTGAAAAAAATGATAACTCTTTGTTAAGAATTGCTGTTTTCCTTGCAACCTGTACTAAAACTCACCCCATACTGTATTGCAACCACATAGTCCTTTCTCCTATTCCAGTGGTACTCAGGAACATGGAAAGGTATTAGGAAAATCCAATAGGCAGATGTTTTCCTGGCATTTTGGAAAGTGGGAATAAAAAATGCTAAGTTTTGGTGGATTCATAGTGTACTTTTGCCCTTAAAGAATAAGAGAAGAGTTGTCAGGTCAATCTAAAAAAAATACAGATTTGGAGGAGGGGGATTAGATTTTTCCCAAGTTTTTAAAAAATCAATACTTTAAAAAAAATACAGCTATTGCAGTTAAAACCTTATGTAACATATTATCCTAAACATCTTTAAATCTCACTTGCTTTGTTGCCTTTGGATATTTTTAAAGAATTTTACAAAATTTAATGTAGTTTGATATTGTGAATAGGTTTTGGACATAACATCAGTTCTATAATCAATGTCCTGGATTCACTGGCACAAGCAATGATCAGTATCACTGGAATAGATGTGGAATTCTTTCAGATAAATCAGGGCATTAAACAAGGATTTATACTATCTCCTAATTTCTTTAATATAATTATAGGAATATTAACATGAAATATGATGAGAAATAAAAATATTCACTAGCATAGTATTTGAAGATGGTATGTTTATTTTTCTTCAAAATACTAATAGAGAGATAACTCAGTTACACTTTGAATTGAATAGATTCATACCATAATATCTGCTGTGTTGATCATCACTGATAAAGAATTACAAAAATGGCTTTAGGAATTTACTGGACTTCTTATTAGTCCAGACAGACTTAGATATTGACAACGGTTAACAAAACATAATTATGATCCTCCTTTCAAAACATAATTCATATTAACAATTTTATCAATTCTTTGTAGAACATCCCTATTTAAAGCAACTCTTCTTCCTAAATATCTATTCTTATTCATACATTTCCAATTCCCTTGCCTGTTATTTGGTTTCATACATGGCAAAGAATTCTCCATGTATTTATAATTTTAAAAGATAAAATCAAGCAAACTATATAATATAAGCAAAAATATAATGGAGGCCCAGCTCTACTAACCTGAAATACTATTTTGATATGATTAAGTTAAAACAATGAATTATATCATTCATAATTTAAAATACATTCAGTAGTTAATGGTAACATTGGCACCAGACTCCTAGTCTGTTACGGCAATGCCAGAAACTAAGATAATCACAAATTTAAAACTTACCCCTTCGAGCTTTGAAAAATGTAGAAACAGATTCTGACCTCTGAACGTTTGTTTTAAATACATGAATAAAAACAGACAATTCAAGGAATGAGAACACAGATGACCTTATAGGATTAGAGACTTCATTTGTTATGAGAAACTTATTTATACTGAAGATACCTTGTAAAAAAATTGCTCACCGATGTCAACTTAGTTTGAAATAAAACAAGTACAATTATTTCTGTCATGAGGCTTTGGTTCTCAGGAAATTATCAGACATCCAGCACAGAAAAGACCTTCTTATGAATAAAATGGAGGGGGGGGGAATCACAACCAACTTTTTAGTATCATTTTCAACTATGCAAGGCTAATTATATAGTATTCTGTTAAGGCATTTAAACAGGTATTTTTCCCTACACTCTCCTCCATTATCTGCATTGGCCATAAAGAGATAGGAATGTGGCAATTATTTATTGCTATTCACATCAACAGTGACCACAGGATTGGAAAAGGTCAGTTTATGTTCCAATTCCAAAGAAGGGCAATGCCAAAGAATGTTCAAACTACCGTACAATTGCGCTCATTTCACATGCTAGCAAGGTTATGCTCAAAATCCTACAAGCTAGGCTTCAGCAGTATGTGAACCGAGAACTACCAGAAGTGCAATCTGGGTTTCGAAGAGGCAGAGGAACTAGAGATCAGATTGCCAACATTCGCTGGATCATGGAAAAAGCAAGAGAGTTCCAGAAAAACATCTACTTCTGCTTCATTGACTACGCTAAAGCCTTTGATTCTGTGGATCACAACAAACTGTGGCAAATTCTTAAAGAGATGGGAGTACCAGACCACCTTACCTGTCTCCTGAGAAACCTATATGCGGGTCAAGAAGCAACAGTTAGAACCGGACATGGAACAACTGATTGGTTCAAAATTGGGAAAGGAGTACGACAAGGCTGTATATGATCACCCGGCTTATTTAACTTTTATGCAGAGTACATCATGAGAAATGCCGGGCTGGATGAATCACAAGCCGGATTTAAGATTGCCGGGAGAAATATCAACAACCTCAGATATGCAGACGATACCACCCTAATGGCAGAAAGTGAAGAGGAACTAAAGAGCCTCTTGATGAGGGTGAAAGAGGAGAGTGCAAAAGCTGGCTTGAAACTCAACATTAAAAAAAAACTCAGATCATGGCATCTGGTCCCATCACTTCCTGGCAAATAGAAGGGGAAGAAATGGAAGCAGTGACAGATTTTATTTTCTTGGGCTCCAAGATCACCACAGATGGTGACTGCAGCCATGAAATTAAAAGACGCTTGCTCCTATGGAGGAAAGCTATGGCAAACCTAGACAGCATATTAAAAAGCAGAGACATCACCTTGCCGACAAAGGTCCGTATAGTTAAAGCTATGGTTTTTCCAGTAGTAATGTATGGCTGTGAAAGTTGGACCATAAGGAAGGCTGAGCGCCGAAGAATTGATGCTTTCGAGCTGTGGTGCTGGAGAAGACTCTTAAGAGTCCCTTGGACTGCAAGGAGGTCAAATCAGTCAATCCTAAAGGAAATCAACCCTGACTGCTCATTGGAAGGACAGATACTGAAGCTGAAGCTCAAATACTTTGGCCACCTAATGCAAAGAGAGGACTCACTGGAAAAGACCCTGATGCTGGGAAAGACTGAAGGCAAAAGGAGAAGGGGACGGCAGAGGATGAGATGGTTAGATAGCATCACCGATGTAACGAACATGAATTTGAGTAAACTCTGGGAGACAGTGGAGGATAGGAAGGCCTGGCGTGCTATGGTCCATGAGGTCACAAAGAGTCGGACACGACTAAACGACTGAACAACAACAAATTCACATCATTGTTTGTAGGTTAAATATTCTGCTTGTAAGGTGATTAGTTTAAGTATGCAGATACAGGGCCATATAGCTGCTAGCTATTTCTACCTCCTCCTTCCCATCTTAGAGTTAAGCAAGGAGCATTAATTACACTTGTTTAGCAATCAGATGAGCAGGATGTTGTCTTTCTTGATCTTCCCCCTAGACCATAATCCCATGATCAATTATTTCTTCCCCTCTAGATTGGTTCCCACAACATACTGATGTTCCATTCCTTTTCTTTAGAGATCTTCAGGCCACCCCAGAATGCTTCGGCAGTCTTCTCCCAAAGGAACTTCTTCAGTAGGATTGAAAACTCTTAGAAACAACAAACTATTTTAAAAGTATTTTTAAAAGTTTGGGAACAGGATTTGTTATTTGGATTAAATGTGTCAGTTTGGAAGTCTGCAAAATTCTCTTCAATTATATTTTACAGGTAATCAAGAATTACTTGTGAAATGGTACTACACCAATTTAAAATTGCATTTTATTAAGTGAGATTTTTTTAGATTGTGTGAGAGAGATGGTAATGAAATTTGTAATTAATCACTATCTCTGCTGGATATGTTCATTTAAGGGTTCATTTCAGCTGAAAGTTTTTGAGGAAATCAGGAAGCTTGTACAACCTAGTATTTGATCATTATCATTAATAATTAATACTAATGTAGTTTTATTGTCCATTTTACAAGACTTATCAAATGATGCAACATAAAGAGCTCATTCAGTTTTTATCTGCTAATTTACTATCACAGAACTTTAGGAAATTAAAGAGCATCTTTCTTTAAATCAACAGTAATAGAATTAGCTGGAAAATGAACAGCCATACAGTACTTTGGATTCAGTTCCAGAAAAAAATGCTTCAAAGCACATGGGTATGAAAACATAGAACCAGCCTGCAACCTTCTAAAGCAGCCGCATCTTTTCCCAAGGTGCAACAGCAGCTGCCAATGGCAGCTTCAAAAAAGTGATCTTCAATGTGATTTTCAAAAAAGAAACAGCTGCTTGAAAGAGTTGTAGACATAGTGCATTCATTTGTGCTTTTACCTGCTCCACCACAGAAAAAAGTCTTGAAAAATTATTTAGCCAAGACTTGTTTTATTCGTGTTTACTCTCTATTTGTTATTTATATTAACGAGGTCATTCCTAATATATGACCATCATTTTGGGGGGGGGGAAATATATGGAGACTTACAACTTAGAACTTCATATCCCTCTGTAAACTACAAATATTTACACTCCCAAGTTTTGCATATTTCAAGTATTTGCTTCTATGTTATCTTTGTTTACTCTTTGTTTTTTTTGGTTCTGTATTATTTATATTTTTCAAATGTATTATACTTTTAAAAAATCAGTGTTTTAATGATGTACTGTTTCTTTAAATAAAAGTTTTAAATCTACCTATAATTTTGAGTTATATCCTGGAGAAGATGCTGATGCTAGGGAAAGTGGAAGGCAAAAGGAAGAGGGGCCAACCAAGGGCAAGATGGATGGATGATATTCTGGAGGTGATGGACTCCACCGTGGGGGAGCTGGGGATGGCGACGGCCGAGAGGAAGCTCTGGCGTGGGCTGGTCCATGAAGTCACAAAGAGTCAGAAGCGACTGAACGAATAAACAACAACAAAAATAATTTTGAGAATTTAAGATTTCTACTCTAACTGAGGGGTGTGATAGCTCAGTGGTTAAGATGCCAGGCTTGTCGATCGGAAGGTCGGCAGTTTGAGACCCAAGTGCTGTGTGATGGAGTGAGCTCCCGCACTTGCCCCAGCTCTTGCCAACCTAGCAATTTGAAAGCATGCGAATGCAAGTAGATTAATAGGTACCACTTCCATGGGATGGTAACAGCCGGCCACAGAAGCGTCTTCGGACAGTGCTGGGTCTTCGGCTAAGAAACAGAGATGAGCACCGCCCCCTAGAGTCGGACAAGACTGTGCAGGGGAAAACCTTTAACCTTTACTCTAACTGTATCCAGGTATTCTAACAGGTATCAAAATCATATAGCCACACCTGGAGACCTCAGTCAGAGCACTGTATTTACCTTTGTGTTTAGCTTTAAGCCACATTTCAGGAAAGATTTCAGCTTTACTGTATAGAGTATTCAGTTCTCAGATGCAACAAGAATCATGTAATGGAGTGCTGTCTCCTACAGAGGGGAAATATCTAAAAAAGTAGAATACTGTGTATATAAAGATTTCTTGTGCAATTTAGAATTTTATGGAAAGAATCCTTATGATTCAGATCTTCATTCTGTAAAACATAAAGGCCCAATAAACCAGAAACAAGAGCAGAAAGCAAAAAGCAAAGACGGTATGTAAATCCCTACTACTAATAGGGTTACCGTGCCGAGAGTTCTCTGCTCTTGTCCCAGTTGCACTCTGTCAGACCAAGAAAAAATTATCCTAGAAGATCTGAAATTGGAGATTTAAGTCTCAAAGACCTGTTCTTTCATACAACACTACTAGGTGAACTGGCAGAATATGGTGAGGATACAACGAGCATTGGCTTAATGGCAGATACTGTGATTTCATACTGCAAACACTAATTTAGAAACACTAATTTAAAATAGAACCAGTTTGGTCTAGTGGTTAAGGCAACGGGCTAGAAACCAGGAGTCTGAGAGTTCTAGTCCCGCCTTAGGCATGAAAGCCGGCTGGGTGACCTTGGGCCAGTCCCTCTCTCTCAGCCCAACTCACCCCACAGGGTTGCTGTTGTGGGGAAAATAGGAGGAGGAAGGAGTATTAGGTATGTTTGCCGCCTTGAGTTATTTATAAAAATAATAAAGGTGGGATAAAAATTAAATAAATAAATAAATTTCTCATTGGCTGTTGTGGGTCTTCCAGGCTGATTGGGATGATTCAGCAGTGGCTAGCCTGGTATTCAGTCTGGACTGCCAAATATTGAAGCCCCATCTCTGGGTAATTCTTTTGCTGCCAATGCCCTCCCAATTTTCCAAGCCAGGAAAGCATTTATCAGTTGCTTTCCCTTCTGTCAGTGGATCTTACTGAATATTTTAACTTTTGAAAGAATGTGAAACTGTTTGCAAAGTTAAACCGTTAAAATGTATATACTTGCAGGCACTGTAATTCATTTTAAAATCAACTATCCCTTCTTGCATTTTCCCAAGTTTGACTCTCTACTCTCTGCTCCAACTATTCATCCAGTAAACTCTCACTAGTATAGTGATTATAGCATTTGCCTGGCATATAGAAGGTCACTGGTTCAAATCTCAGCAGAAAGGTTTTTAGTACTATTTTTCTTTCTCTGAACTACACACTTTACTGCTTTTTTGAATTAGTTACCAGTGCACCATTTCATCATTTTTGCTGTTGCTTGAGGTATAAAGCTTTCACCCAGCTCTCATACAGCCTAAATCAATCAGTACTGCAAAGGCCCAAATGAATAAGTACTGCAATGAAAGAGAAGGGAAGGGAAGGGAACGGAGCTCTCACATTTCAGTAGTGCATTAATGAACTGATTAAGAAACAAAAATGGTGGCTCAGGGAAATAAAAACATATTTTTTAAAAAAAGCTTGAGTTTCAAACTAGCCACCCTGTGCATTTCAGTCAAATGTTATAACCACTATGCTATACTCCTATAACAGCAGAGCCAGGGAACAGCATAGATTAGGGAGCCATATGTTCAAAAATGCAGGAAAAGTGTGTGCAGCAGCCAATCAGTGCAGGGATCTGCCTGGAAGAAAGTAAAGCACAATAGACAAACTGGATAGCAACACTAGTATTCAGGAAACTACTACAGAAAAACATGGAAGGAGATCGCATTTACAGTGGACTGGGGTGAGCACAAAAAACATTATCCATTTCAGCCTTCCAGAATTGTTTGGGGGCCTCTACTTGCAATGGGTCTACCCGACAATGCAGATACTGTATGCTCCAAATGAGCCATAAGTGATTTAATGAGACCTTTGCAATTTCACATAGTGTATAACCATATGGATGCCAAGCAAATCTCCTTGAGGAGGATATTCTAAAAGCTGGGACCACACTCTGCTTTGTAGTAGTATATCTAAGCTGGAAAAGATGCATCCAAGAATTATAAAGTTATAAAGCTAAGGGAAATAGTACTAAAAGTGATCACCTCCAGGAAGACACTGTAGATACAAGAAGATCTAAAGATATAAGTTGAAGGTTTTCAGATAATTAAAGAGATCACAGAAATAAGTCAAGAAATAGCCTTTTACCATGAGGAGAGGGCAAGAAGCAATTACATAGAAGTACAAGGAAATCTTTTGCTAAAATGTATTTTAGCAAGAGAACAAACTTTCAGCGGTGGCCAAGGAAGTCTCTTGGAGGTTCATAGAAACTTGGACTGAGAGGTTTTTAGACAAATGTTTAAAACTTCTCTAGAAACTGTATGTAAACTCACAGGTCACTTGTATGTTGAAATCTGAAAGCATATTGAAAGAGTTCAGCAAAGCACATGCAGCAGAATTGTCAGCAGCTGTTCCTCGTTAGCCTACTTTTTTGTTCGAACAACCGGAAACACCATATAAGAAGTCCCAAAGAAATGCAAATCCCCATGATTTCTTACACTGAAGTGATAAAGTAGTTATATCTTTGGTTTCACAAGCAAGGGACTTCAAAACTCTTGTCATAGCTCAGTATATTTTGGGTAGCTTGGATTACCTGACAGTGATTCCTGAGGATGTCTTCTATTCCATCCCTTTAAAGTCTTCATTCCAAGTACATCATTTTTCACTCAGCTATATGATCAGCAAATGCTCCTTCTTAAGTAGAGAATTTAAGTCAGTGAAGTTTCTCCTTCCCTTTCTCCCTCTTGTGTTTTCCTAATGTGATTTATTTCCTTACCGAATTATGAATCACACTGCTTTCAAACCAGCTCATTAGTCAATCCAAAAGGTGACCCTGGCCTACTTCTATATATCAAGGGAAATTAATGGGAAGCCCTCAGCTCTCAGCAAAGAGAAGAGATACAAAAATATTCATAATGATGATGATGATGATGATTTAAAAATATGGAGAAGACAGAGAGTACAGTTTCAAGGAGGTATGGAAAGGGGATACAGATGGTAAAAAAAACTATCTGTATTTTGTCTTCTGTTTTTGCCTCAAAAGTAAAATAAAATAATTGCTGTCCATCTCCTCTCTGAGGTCTTTCAAAACTTTCAGTACAATACCTCTATCAATAGGTTATTGTTATTATCACATGATTATTATTGAGGGCTTTTTGTTTGTTTGTTTGTTTGTTTGTTTATTCGTTCAGTCGCTTCTGACTCTTCGTGACTTCATGAACCAGCCCACGCCAGAGTTTCCTGTCGGCCGTCGCCATCCCCAGCTCCCCCACGGTTGAATCCGTCACCTCCAGAATATCATCCATCCATCTTGCCCTTGGTCGGCCCCTCTTCCTTTTACCTTCCACTTTCCCTAGCATCAGCATCTTCTCCAGGGTATCCTGTCTTCTCATTATGTGGCCAAAGTACTTGCAGTCCAAGGAACTCTCAGAATTTTCCTCCAACACCACAGTTCAAAAGCATCTATCTTCCTTCGCTCAGCCTTCCTTACGGTCCAGCTCTCACAGCCATAGGTTACTATGGGGAATACCATTGCTTTAACTATGCGGACCTTTGTTGTCAGTGTGCTGTCTCTGCTCTTAACTATTTTATCAAGATTTGCCATTGCTCTCCTCCCAAGAAATAGACATCTTCTGTGTCTATGAAGGTTCTCAGTCATCCAGGTGGAATTGTCTGTAGCTTGAATCATGTCAACTGGATTTCTATTTTCTCAATGGAAAAGTTTCGCTCCTTATCCAAGGAGCTTCTTCAGTCTGAGCAAAGTTGGTAAGGGAATCCTAAATATGTTTCTAGGTAGCTGTGTGACCTTACACCTGGGGCTAGGTCATGGTTATATTGAGATGTTATTTTAAGTCCTTTTATTATCTAAAGGAGGATCGTTAAGATCACCATGCTGCTGTTGAGCTTGTGAAATGGTCTTAATCTTCCTAGGCACAGAAGACAAAGCAGGGAGGAATATGGGGGAAAGGTTGTGCCTGAGGCCCCCACCTCTATTCAAGGAAGGATTTTCCAAGTTGGCATAAATGGATTCCTTGACCCCTCTCTCAAACCACCTATCTTCTCTGTCTAAAATGTGAACATTAATGTCCTCAAATGAGTGTCCTTTTTCCTTTAGATGAAGATAAACTGCTGACTCTGGTCCTGTGGTGTTACTTCTCCTGTGTTGGGCCATCCTCCTGTACAAACAAACTTTTGTACAGGATAATAAAATAATAAAAAATAATAATAAATAACCATAATAATAATAAATATTATTATTTATAATAAATAATTAATAATAAATAATAAAAAACCAAACAACTTTTGTACAGGAGGATGGCCCAACACAGGAGAAGTAACACCACAGGACCACCTAACCTAAGGGGAAATAACCTGGGAAAGCTCTAGTGCGGGGCTATTCTGAACCTCTTAGTCTTCCCACGTTCCATCTCTGGACTGTGTTTTCTCTTATCTTCCTCCCCTCCTTGGAATGTGCTCCCTCCTTCCTGAGAACCAGCAGCCTTACTGAAGTCCATCACATCACCTCCCCCTTCAGAGACACATTCCATCACAATATCTGGCCTGCAAAATTCCACATGGTCATTAGATGGTAACAATCTGCTGGAGTTTTCTATATCTGCTGTTACCTAATGGTCATTCAGCCCCAAAATGGTAGCCCTAGTTTTAATAATGATGTAAAAATAGTATTGATGCAGCAAAAGAAAATATTCTGCAGGTATCCAAATGTAGGGACCTACTTTATAGAGAGGCAAATCATTAGTCTTTCTAGAATACTAGTATTGTCAACATTGACAAGGAGCAAGTCTATAGGCTTTCAGAGCAGAGCTTCTCCAGTGCTATGTGGGGATGCTGGGACTGAATCCGAGACTCTCTACATGCAAAGTATGTTTCTGCAACTTAGCCACAGTTCCTTCTTATAGTTTATATACCTGGAACAGCAATTCTTCATACATACTGCCAATGGCCAGCTTAATCATTGTGCTGCAGCTACTCACACCTTAGTCAATATTACTCTGAAGTGTTCCTAACTTTCAGCAATCTATGGCTGTTGTGGGTCTTCCGGGCTGTGTGGCCATGTTCTGGAAGTTGTGGTTCCTAACGTTTCGCCAGCATCTGTGGCCAGCATCTTCAGAGGGCAGGAGCACAGATAGAAGCAAAATCTCTGTGCCCAGGTAGAGTGGCAATGTTCTATTTATAGAGCTAAATTATAGGAGATTAGGTGGGGTTTTTTGTTGTGTTGAAATGTTAACGAGTGGCTGATGAGCGTGATTAGCATGTTCATTGTGAGAAGTATTCCCATGTCCTGATGGTTGGACTGAGTTCGTTGACCTTTTGCAGGCTGTGTTTTTCAGGACTGGTAGCCAGGTTTTGCTAATTTTTAAACTTTCTTCTTTTTTATTGTAACTGTGCTGGTGTTTGTGAATTTCAATGGCTTCTCTGTATAATCTGGTGTAGTGGCTTTTGGTGTTGTCCAGTATTTCTGTGTTTTCAAATAGGATTTTGTGTCCCGTTTGCTTGAGAGCATGTTCAGCTACTGAAGATTTTTCCGGTTGCTGTAGTCTGCAGTGTCTTTCATGTTCTTTTATCCTGGTGTGAATGCTTCGTTTTGTGGTTCCGATCTATACTTGTCCGCAGCTGCATGGTATGCGGTATACTCCTGCAGCGGTGCGGGGGTCCCTTTTGTCTTTTGCTGATTTTAGCATTTGTTGTATTTTTCTGGTGGGTCTGAAGACTGTTTGAAAGTTGTGTTTTTCCATCAGTTTTCCCATGCGGTCAGTGACTCCTTTGATGTAGGGCAGGAATACTTTGTTTGTGGGGGGCTGTTTTTCTTCAGTTGGATGTTGTTTTCTTGGTTTGATGGATCTTTTTATTTCATTCTTAGAATAGCCATTTGCCTGTAGGACCCAATTCAGATGGTTAAGTTCATTGTTGAGAAATTGGGTTTCACAGTTTCAATTAGCACGATCCACCAAGGTTTTGATCATGCCTCTCTTTTGTCGTGGGTGGTGATTGGAATTTTTGTGTAGATATCGGTCCGTATGGGTGGGTTTTCTGTATACTTTGTGTCCTAGTTCGAGGTCCGGATTGCGTATGACCAGCGTATCTAAAAATGGAAGTTTGCCATCAGTTTCTTTTTCCATGGTGAATTGTATATTGGGGTGGATGCCATTAACTACTTTCAATGGGAGAATGAGTTCTACGAACAGATGGATGGCGTTGCCATGGGAAGGCCCCTGAGCCCACTCATAGCTAACTTTTACATGGAACACTTTGAAAAACAGGCTTTGGAATCGGCACCCATTACACCAACAGTCTGGTTCCGGTTCGTGGATGACACCTTCGCAATTTTGAGTCATACTGAAGAAGAACTGGAGAAATTTCTGGACCACCTAAATGGTCCAAAGACCCACAACAGCCACAGGAATACTTTGTTTGTGTGGGGCTGTTTTTCTTCAGTTGGATGTTGTCTATGAAGGTTCTCAGTCATCCAGGTGGAACAGTCTGTGGCTTGAATCATGTCAACTGGATTTCTATTTTCTTAGTGGAAACGTTTCACTCCTTATCCAAGGAGCTTCTTCAGTCTGAGTAAAGTTAGTAAGGGAATCCTTAAATATGTTTCTAGGCTGGCTGTGTGACCTTGCACCTGGGGCTAGGTCATGGTTATTATTGAGATGTTTGTTTCTAAGTCCCTTTATCATCTAAAGGAGGATCGTTAAGATTACCCTGCTGCTGTTGAGCTTGTGAAATGGTCTTAATCTTCCTAGGCACAGAAGACAAAGCAGGAAGGAAGATAGGGGAAAGGTTATGCCTGAGGCCCCCAACTCTATTCAAGGAAGGGTTTTCCAAGTTGGCATGAATGGATTCCTTGACCCCTCTCTCAAACCACCTATCTTCTCTGTCTAAAATGTGAACATTAATGTCCTCAAATGAGTGTCCTTTTTCCTTTAGATGAAGATAAACTGCTGACTCTGGTCCTGTGGTGTTACTTCTCCTGTGTTGGGCCATCCTCCTGTACAAAGGTTGTTTGGTTTCTCCAATGTAGAGTTCAGAGCACTCCTCACTGCACTGGATTGCATACACTACATTGCTTTCCTTGTGTTTTGGAGTTTGATCTTTGGGGTGTACAAGCCTCTGTCTCAGTGTGTTGGTGGGTTTGAAATATACAGGTATGTGGTGTTTGCCAAATATCCGTTTTATCTTTTCAGACACGCCAGCCATGTAAGGAATGACCAGGTTCTTCCGTTTACTCTGAGTCTCAGCCCTATCTGTTGCTGTTTTAGGTCTGGTAGACTTAGATTTGGTGAAGGCCCAATTTGGATATCCACAGGCCTGCAGAGCTGTTCTCAGATGCTGCTTTTCATTCTTTTTGGAATCCATGGAGGTGGGGATGGTTTCTGCTCTGTGTGACAATGTCCTGATGACTCCTAGTTTGTGCTGCAGTGGATGGTGGGAGTCAAACATCAGGTATTGATCTGTGTGTGTGGGTTTCCTGTAGATCCCTATTTCTAGCTTGCCACCGGTCCCAATGAGGACTTCACAGTCTAGGAATGCCAGTCTGTTGTCCTTGGTGTCTTCTCTGGTGAAGCTAATGTTGGCATCTATAGTGTTTATATGGTCCGTGAAGGCCTGTACTTCCTGGGCCTTGATTTTGACCCAGGTGTCATCCACATACCTAAACCAGTGGGTGGGCACCGTTCCCTGGAATGTGTTGAGTGCTTTCTTCTCCACTTCTTCCATGTATAAATTGGCCACAATGGGTGACACAGGAGAACCCATGGCACAGCCGTGTTTTTGTCTGTAAAAGTCACCTCTGTATGTGAAATAAGTGGTGTTAAGACACAGGTCCAGAAGATGGCAGATCTGGTTTGGGTTGAGATGGCTTCTCCTTTCCAGGGTGCTGTCCTCTTCTAGTCTCTTCCTGACAGCGGATAGAGCATGAGTGGTGGGGATGCTGGTGAAAAGGGAGGACACATCAAAGGAGACCATAGTTTCATCTGTATCCAGTTTCAGGATCTTTGCTTTGGAAACAAATTCTTCCGAATTATGGATGTGGTGTTCAGAGTGTCCAACTAGAGGTGCTAGTATGGTAGAGAGGTGTTTGGCAATGTTGTATGTTACCGAATTGATGCTGCTGACTATGGGTTGGAGGGGTGTTCCTTCCTTGTGGATCTTAGGAAGTCCGTAGATGCAGGGGATGGCTTCTCCAGGATACAGACGGTGGTAGGTAATCCTATCGATGGAGCCATCATGTTCCAATTGTTTCAAACTGTCTATTGCCTTTTTCTTGTAATTGTTGGTGGGGTCTCTTTTCAGTTTTTCATATGTATGGTGATCCTCCAAAAGTGAGGTAATTTTATTGTGGTAGTCTGCAGTGTTTAGAACCACTGTACATCTTCCTTTGTCAGCAGGTAAAATGGTGATGGTTTCATCTTTGCTGAGGGCTGTCAGGGCTCTCCTCTCTTGGACGGTAAGGTTGGGGGGAGGAGGTTGAGCACTGGACAGAGCTGCAGATATTTTAAGCCGGAGTTGTTCTGCTTCTTCAAAAGGTAGGTGGTTGTTGTGGATGGCAGATTCTGTGGCTGTAATGAGCTCCACAACCGGAACTTGCTTGGGAGTGATGGCAAAATTAAGACCTTTGGCTAGGACATCTCTCTCTGGTTGGGTAAGTTCTCTGTCTGAGAGATTTTTCACCCACATGTTCTTTTTGTCCTCTGTGGTCCTGTTGTTGTTGTTCCTCCCAGCGGTTTCTCCAGTTCCTTGTTTCTGCTTGCTGTGAGAAAGAAGAATGTCAAATTTCTTAGTTTGCCTCTCCTTTGTCTTGTGATGCTGGGCCAGCTGTACTTTATTGCCAAGCTGAATAACTCTATCCAGGATTGGGTCAGGAAGGGTGGCTGTGAGTTCCTGGTGAAGGTTTTCAAAATTGTATTGCAGGGCATCAATGGTGAAGTGGACTTGCCTTATTCTTTCATTTAGAAGATTTAAGACCATTTCACAAGCTCAACAGCAGCAGGGTAATCTTAATGATCCTCCTTTAGATGATAAAGGGACTTAGAAACAAACATCTCAATAATAACCATGACCTAGCCCCAGGTGCAAGGTCACACAGCCAGCCTAGAAACATATTTAAGGATTCCCTTACTAACTTTACTCAGACTGAAGAAGCTCCTTGGATAAGGAGTGAAACGTTTCCACTAAGAAAATAGAAATCCAGTTGACATGATTCAAGCCACAGACTGTTCCACCTGGATGACTGAGAACCTTCATAGACATATTGCCATACATTTTGGGGATGAAACCCTGAAGTTGGTAAGGAAATTCGAGAAGACAGCAAGAAAGGTGGCAGACTATAGAAACCACCTACGTTTTAACCTCAGATGCAGACAACAGAGACTCATCCCGACAAGCCTACGCCTGCAATCTACAGTTAAGGGTCACAGAGCAGATCAGATCCTGCAGCAGGCACAAAGACATCTTCTAAATGAAAGAATAAGGCAAGTCCACTTCACCATTGATGCCCTGCAATACAATTTTGAAAACCTTCACCAGGAACTCACAGCCACCCTTCCTGACCCAATCCTGGATAGAGTTATTCAGCTTGGCAATAAAGTACAGCTGGCCCAGCATCACAAGACAAAGGAGAGGCAAACTAAGAAATTTGACATTCTTCTTTCTCGCAGCAAGCAGAAACAAGGAACTGGAGAAACCGCTGGGAGGAACAACAACAACAGGACCACAGAGGACAAAAAGAACATGTGGGTGAAAAATCTCTCAGACAGAGAACTTACCCAACCAGAGAGAGATGTCCTAGCCAAAGGTCTTAATTTTGCCATCACTCCCAAGCAAGTTCCGGTTGTGGAGCTCATTACAGCCACAGAATCTGCCATCCACAACAACCACCTACCTTTTGAAGAAGCAGAACAACTCCGGCTTAAAATATCTGCAGCTCTGTCCAGTGCTCAACCTCCTCCCCCCAACCTTACCGTCCAAGAGAGGAGAGCCCTGACAGCCCTCAGCAAAGATGAAACCATCACCATTTTACCTGCTGACAAAGGAAGATGTACAGTGGTTCTAAACACTGCAGACTACCACAATAAAATTACCTCACTTTTGGAGGATCACCATACATATGAAAAACTGAAAAGAGACCCCACCAACAATTACAAGAAAAAGGCAATAGACAGTTTGAAACAATTGGAACATGATGGCTCCATCGATAGGATTACCTACCACCGTCTGTATCCTGGAGAAGCCATCCCCTGCATCTACGGACTTCCTAAGATCCACAAGGAAGGAACACCCCTCCAACCCATAGTCAGCAGCATCAATTCGGTAACATACAACATTGCCAAACACCTCTCTACCATACTAGCACCTCTAGTTGGACACTCTGAACACCACATCCATAATTCGGAAGAATTTGTTTCCAAAGCAAAGATCCTGAAACTGGATACAGATGAAACTATGGTCTCCTTTGATGTGTCCTCCCTTTTCACCAGCATCCCCACCACTCATGCTCTATCCGCTGTCAGGAAGAGACTAGAAGAGGACAGCACCCTGGAAAGGAGAAGCCATCTCAACCCAAACCAGATCTGCCATCTTCTGGACCTGTGTCTTAACACCACTTATTTCACATACAGAGGTGACTTTTACAGACAAAAACACGGCTGTGCCATGGGTTCTCCTGTGTCACCCATTGTGGCCAATTTATACATGGAAGAAGTGGAGAAGAAAGCACTCAACACATTCCAGGGAACGGTGCCCACCCACTGGTTTAGGTATGTGGATGACACCTGGGTCAAAATCAAGGCCCAGGAAGTACAGGCCTTCACGGACCATATAAACACTATAGATGCCAACATTAGCTTCACCAGAGAAGACACCAAGGACAACAGACTGGCATTCCTAGACTGTGAAGTCCTCATTGGGACCGGTGGCAAGCTAGAAATAGGGATCTACAGGAAACCCACACACACAGATCAATACCTGATGTTTGACTCCCACCATCCACTGCAGCACAAACTAGGAGTCATCAGGACATTGTCACACAGAGCAGAAACCATCCCCACCTCCATGGATTCCAAAAAGAATGAAAAGCAGCATCTGAGAACAGCTCTGCAGGCCTGTGGATATCCAAATTGGGCCTTCACCAAATCTAAGTCTACCAGACCTAAAACAGCAACAGATAGGGCTGAGACTCAGAGTAAACGGAAGAACCTGGTCATTCCTTACATGGCTGGCGTGTCTGAAAAGATAAAACGGATATTTGGCAAACACCACATACCTGTATATTTCAAACCCACCAACACACTGAGACAGAGGCTTGTACACCCCAAAGATCAAACTCCAAAACACAAGGAAAGCAATGTAGTGTATGCAATCCAGTGCAGTGAGGAGTGCTCTGAACTCTACATTGGAGAAACCAAACAACCTTTGTACAGGAGGATGGCCCAACACAGGAGAAGTAACACCACAGGACCAGAGTCAGCAGTTTATCTTCATCTAAAGGAAAAAAAGGACACTCATTTGAGGACATTAATGTTCACATTTTAGACAGAGAAGATAGGTGGTTTGAGAGAGGGGTCAAGGAATCCATTCATGCCAACTTGGAAAACCCTTCCTTGAATAGAGGTGGGGGCCTCAGGCATAACCTTTCCCCTATCTTCCTTCCTGCTTTGTCTTCTGTGCCTAGGAAGATTAAGACCATTTCACAAGCTCAACAGCAGCAGGGTAATCTTAACGATCCTCCTTTAGATGATAAAGGGACTTAGAAACAAACATCTCAATAATAACCATGACCTAGCCCCAGGTGCAAGGTCACACAGCCAGCCTAGAAACATATTTAAGGATTCCCTTACTAACTTTACTCAGACTGAAGAAGCTCCTTGGATAAGGAGTGAAACGTTTCCACTAAGAAAATAGAAATCCAGTTGACATGATTCAAGCCACAGTCAGTTGGATGTTGTTTTCTTCCTGAAGCTGCTGTTCGCAGCTGCGGACAAGTATAGATCGGAACCACAAAACGAAGCATTCACACCAGGATAAAAGAACATGAAAGACACTGCAGACTACAGCAACCGGAAAAATCTTCAGTAGCTGAACATGCTCTCAAGCAAACAGGACACAAAATCCTATTTGAAAACACAGAAATACTGGACAACACCAAAAGCCACTACACCAGATTATACAGAGAAGCCATTGAAATTCACAAACACCAGCACAGTTACAATAAAAAAGAAGAAAGTTTAAAAATTAGCAAAACCTGGCTACCAGTCCTGAAAAACACAGCCTGCAAAAGGTCAACGAACTCAGTCCAACCACCAGGTCATGGGAATACTTCTCACAATGAACATGCTAATCACGCTCATCAGCCACTCATTAACATTTCAACACAACAAAAAAACCCACCTAATCTCCTATAATTTAGCTCTATAAATAGAACATTGCCACTCTACCTGGGCACAGAGATTTTGCTTCTATCTGTGCTCCTGCCCTCTGAAGATGCTGGCCACAGATGCTGGCGAAACGTTAGGAACCACAACTTCCAGAACATGGCCACACAGCCCGGAAGACCCACAACAGCCATCGAACTCCGGCCGTGAAAGCCTTCGACAATACATTTCAGCAATCTCCTGGACAAGAGACAATTCTGAAAGACCAGAGACTGAAACATTGGTTCTGAAGCTTTTAGACCCCCAATTTTTTGTTGTTCAGTCGTTTAGTCGTGTCTGACTCTTCGTGACCTCATGGACCATAGCACGCCAGGCCTTCCTGTCCTCCACTGTCTCTCGGAGTTTACTCAAATTCATGTTCATTACATCGGTGATGCTATCTAACCATCTCATCCTCTGCCGTCCCCTTCTCCTTTTGCCTTCAGTCTTTCCCAGCATCAGGGTCTTTTCCAGTGAGTCCTCTCTTCGCATTAGGTGGCCAAAGTATTTGAGCTTCAGCTTCAGTATCTGTCCTTCCAATGAGCAGTCAGGGTTGATTTTCTTTAGGATTGACTGGTTTGACCTCCTTGCAGTCCAAGGGACTCTCAAGAGTCTTCTCCAGCACCACAGTTCGAAAGCATCAATTCTTCGGCGCTCAGCCTTCCTTATGGTCCAACTTTCACAGCCATACATTACTACTGGAAAAACCATAGCTTTAACTATACGGACCTTTGTCGGCAAGGTGATGTCTCTGCTTTTTAATATGCTGTCTAGGTTTGCCATAGCTTTCCTCCCAAGGAGCAAGCGTCTTTTAATTTCATGGCTGCAGTCACCGTCTGCGGTGATCTTGGAGCCCAAGAAAATAAAATCTGTCACTGCTTCCATTTCTTCCCCTTCTATTTGCCAGGAAGTGATGGGACCAGATGCCATGATCTGGGTTTTTTTAATGTTGAGTTTCAAGCCAGCTTTTGCACTCTCCTCTTTCACCCTCATCAAGAGGCTCTTTAGTTCCTCTTCACTTTCTGCCATTAGGGTGGTATCGTCTGCATATCTGAGGTTGTTGATATTTCTCCCGGCAATCTTAACTCCGGCTTGTGATTCATCCAGCCCGGCATTTCTCATGATGTACTCTGCATATAAGTTAAATAAGCAGGGTGATAATATACAGCCTTGTCGTACTCCTTTCCCAATTTTGAACCAGTCGGTTGTTCCATGTCCGGTTCTAACTGTTGCTTCTTGACCCGCATACAGGTTTCTCAGGAGACAGGTAAGGTGGTCTGGTACTCCCATCTCTTTAAGACTTTGCCACAGTTTGTTGTGGTCCACACAATCAAAGGCTTTAGCGTAACCCCCAATTAATTAATTATTAGTAAAAATAGGACCATGATCCAATGTTTACAGAAACATTGTTAGGTGACTGCAGAGGGTTTTTTTAAAAAAAAAAAAAACCATGTACAGGCTTTTAAGGGGTGTTATTCACCTCTTTAGCCCTGAAGTGCTTGTTTAAAAAGGAAAAGAAGAAACAAAATCTAACAGGACAGAGAGTGGGATGTAACTCTGGTCTGATCAAGACCTGAGTTACCCACTCCAATCACCACTCCGAAGTGCTGTTGTCACCATGCCTTTTATTTACTACAGAGAAAAGAAAATGAACAATCCTGATCACGATAACACTGATTCCCCCAACCTGTCCACAGTTCTGAACTGACACAGTCCCCTGCTGGCACACACACAAGGTGTCTATTTGTATTTTAACAGGCAAAATGTTGGTGCTTGAAAAGTGAATAATGCCATTTGGCCCTCAGCTATGAGATAATTCCTACCATCTTCTCCCGTTTTCCGAGTGGGGATTGAGAACCAAGAAAGGTTTCCTTTAGTTTGTAACTTTGATTCTTTGTTTGTCTTTACTTGACCTCTTCCTCTTCCAGGGTTAATCATATAAGTCTCTTCATTTCACTTCACTGGAGTCTTTTCATTTCACACATTCTTGATGCTGGGTTAATATCCCATAAAAGTGTCTGTCATCATTTTGTGTATTTTGACCTCATACCTTAACTTCATGCTTTGTCAAAGTCCCTAGGTTTAATTTAATTTATTTCATAAATGTTGGATTTCTTTCCAGGGTGTATCACTACAAAGGTGCATGTAATGTATATATATATTTATTTCAGTCATGAACAGTAATAAATATACTGAATAATAGTATCAATCCAGTTGGATATTTGAATGGGTGCAATGTTTTGTGACCATGCATTCCTGTGCCTCCTTTTCCTCATATGTCATTTGTCAGTTTAGTTTCATAGCTATTTATTCTTGAATCCTGGAAAACTACCTGAATTACAGAATAATTTATTGTGATGGCTACAATAAAGGATCAAGTGCACAGGCTCTGGTGTGGAGTTTACAGATGCTTTTGGATCTGGTGGTCTCAGTTTCTCAGAATCAGTTGCAACTCTATCTGAATAGAGTAACCCACATTAATCTTTACTGAAGGTAAAGATTAGGCTTTAAAGAAGGCTACCTTAAAAGCCACCATGGATCTCACAACAGACAAAAATGAACTCTTAAGATCTTGTGGATGATTTTATATGTACTTTAAACAACATTTACTGTTTTTGTTCTTTTGGTTTTTGATGTTCTTGTTTGTTTGTTTGTCTGTTTAATTGATTTATATGACTGCCCAATTTGCAGATTATGACTCTGGGCATCTAATTTAGCATAAGCCAACAAGATAAAAACAACATAAAGTAAAACATAACATACCTGAGAGCAGCCCACAATTATGGAATCTCCAACTGTTACACAGGTTCTCATCCTCTTTCCAAAAATTCTTCTGATTCCTCCCACCATTGGATGGTGATATTGCTTCTTCTTCTTTCTTTCTTTTTTTGGTTAGAGAAGTTTTTGTTCTCTCTTTCACATGGTAGAAATTCAGAGCAGCCTGATTTTGAAACAAAACAAAATGGAATAAGTGAAGGAAAAAAAACTGCATTCCAACATCTTTTTTTTTTAATCTTTCAGCAACAGTTCTTTAAATTTGGGGGCATTGCTGAAATTCAAATTACTTTCAAAACCTAAAAACTGACCATTGCCTTCTAAAACAATTAAAACCATAAAATCTATTCAACCATAAAAATATACTGGATGCCATAATAACTTTGTCTGAATGGCATTCAAATTTAAAATGAAGACTTTTTAACCCCTTTTGCATTTTATAAAGGTTTATAAAATTAGAGTAGAGGTCAGCAACCTTTTTTTGACTTTCCATGCCTTTACCTTATATTGCAGAATGGTCCATATGCCAAAAAAAGTTGAGTTCTTATACAACACATACAAAGCTTTGGCAAAAACCTTCAAAATTTGGTGAAATTTTAGTGAGATTTTTTCATATATTATGTACAGAACATCAGGGCATACAGTATATTGGAGATATGGCAAGCACCCTGGCATCCACTGGCACCATATTGTCAACCTCTAAGATTGACATCCCCTAATGTACAGAAAGTCAAAACACCCTGTATTTTTCACCATTTTTGTAGCAAGCACAAAAAAATTGGAGTGCTCCAGAACAAGTATAGATCTTGGTTATATTATCACCTTACATGAGATTTCTCTATGGACTATGAGATGGGACTAGAGCCAAGAAGAGTCAGTGGGGGGTTGGGGACAAGTTTGATGTAATAGATATAGATGTTTGAGAAGCCACATGTCATCAAAGGCAGAAGTTCCAGCCATATCCTTTGTAAAAAAAAAAAAAAAAAGGTAAAGGTTCCCCCCACACATTTGTGCAGTCGGGTCCGACTCTAGGGGCCGGTGCTCATCTCCGTTTGTTAGCCGAAGAGCCAGTGTTGTCCGAAGACACTTCCACGGTCATGTGGCCGCATGACGCACGAGGAACACTGTTACCTACCCGCCGAAGTGGTACCTATTAATCTACTTGCATTTGCATGCTTTCGAATTGCTAGGTTAGCAAGAGCTGGAGCTAGTGCGGGAGCTCACTCCGCACGCAGGGCTAGGGATTCGAACCTCCGAACGTGATCTTCCGATCGACAAGCCTGGCGTCTTACCCGCTGAGCCACCACGCCCCTCTATCCTTTGTACTAATAACAAATTATTTATCTATCCTACATCCTAATAGCAAAGTAATTCTGCTGTTATGGACCTGCATGCAGAACATATAGTATCATCCATGGCCTAGAAAGTGTGATTTGCAGGCTTGAGTAACCCTGAGTTTTGCAGAAGATGTAGAAAGGAATCTTAAGAGTAGAATAGGGAAAAAAATAATAATATTCTATCTAATGAAGATTAAGCAAGGGCAGTGAGTACACATGGGGACTGAAATGGAAAACTGGTATAGAAGTTGGTATAATAGAGTAGATGAAACTGGAAAAGGACATGACCAGCTAAAAAACACAGAAGAGCACTTCACAGTTCAGCATTTTGTTTTAGGTCCTGTTTGATTCCTACCCCAGGAACCAAATCTGTTCAATATTACTCCATGTTTTCAAACTTCTTCTATTACATATTCCTAGAGTGCATTACCCTTCATTCTATCCCAACTTCGATTGGTATCCCAACTTAGTTCTCTTTCTTCAAACCTGCCTTCTGGGTAAGATTATTTGCTTGTTGGAATTTTATGTGGCTTGAGGATTCACCCCTACAGAAATATCCCCATGGAGACCGAGTGCACAAACTTGAGGTGGTACATCTGACATTAATTTATTTCACTGTGTATTTTAATTGCCTGGCTCATTGTTCTTTCACCCTCTGCCTTTTCCACCACTTTGTCTAAAATTGATCACCTGCACTTCAGGGCAAGGCTTCATCTCTCTTATGTTTGGAGAGCTCCATGGCCAGAGCCACAAAGAAGAGCAATCTCTTCAAACACCTCGGGATTTGTGTCACATTTTCTGGAAGATAGAGACATGGAAACAAATGCAAATTCGAAAATCCATGAATGGGATGGTCCTGAGAGCTGGGATATTGATGGAAAAGTTATTTGGGAATCAGCTCACGAGTTGCCAGTGTTTACAGATGGGCAGAGATGGCATTACTGCCATAATTGCAGCCAGCTTATTGCTCCTCTTTTTAATATGGCACATAAATGCCATGTGAAAATACTTGTGACATTAAAAGTAAAGCTCTGAGCCAACTAGAGTCGTCGTTTGAATTCATGTTGACATATAACTGAGCATGTTCCATTTGTTCCATTTTTTAATACTTTCCATTGTTTCAGTGGTACTATTAAAGAACAAAGAGAATGTGTTTGTATGGATAACATCAATGTTCTGGCAGTACCGTACATAGCTACAGTTACAATGCAGAACAATTTAGGTACACATGAATGGTTTGCAGTTAGTGAGGGACCATAGCTTAGTAGAAGGAAATATGTTTTGGTCCCTGGATTCCTACATCTCCAGGTGGGGTTTAAAAAATTGTTTGAAATCCTAGAGAACAGTAATAATGACTGGCTATATGAACCTATAAAAGGCAAGTTTCAATGTCTCAAAGTCTCTTGACGGATTTAACAGTTTTTAAATAGAATGAGAAGTGGTTATTCTCTCACTTCTTTCATGCTTTCATGGGGTTTGTAGTACACCCTGGAACAAATCAAGATTTGGGGGGCTGCAAGGGGAAGAAGAAGAAAGTCCCAAGTGGTGGTTGAAGTTCCAAGTGGTGATGATATAAAATCAATGAATTCTAGTAAATAAACTAGGCTTCTTAAATTATTATTATTATTATTATTATTATTATTATTATTATTATTATTTGTATAACATTGATTTTAATGAGAGTCAAGCACACCCAACTCTCTCAGGATGAAGATTAGGTATATTCCAAAACTTCCCCTTGCTTGTTAGCATTTTACTTTCATCCTGTGAAAGATAAAAGTTAATTACAATGAGACATTGATATGAACAATAGAAAGAAGAGAAAGACTCATTCTTCAGTATTTATGCAAATATGAAGAATTTGAAAGTTGTGTGATGATTTAGAAAGGCTTTTTGATTTAATTCCCCCAAGTCTGTCCATGTCTTTTTTCTTTGTACATATAAGGAAGGGGGGGTGCATTCTTATCTCTGCTCTTCTGATAATTTCTTCCTGAAAATAACTGATCTGATACACAAACTAGACTCAGTCCTTATATAAAGTTTTGTATTGCACTCAGTAAACAGTTGATGTTTCTCTTTATATATGTACACTATGGAACCTTCATATAAAATGACAATGAAGAAAACAGGAATGTGAATATCTAGCCACCCTGGACAATTTGTCAAAACTGATAAATGTAATGCCTGTGTCTCAACTAAGTGGCTCACAGTTTTGTGCCCCTGAATCAATTAACATTTAATTTGACTTTTTACAACCTCACTTATCACCGTTTTTCATTCCTGCAAAGCTAACGAATGGTAGCTTTTCAGAGCTGACACTCTATGATTACTTATAAGCATCCACAATTTCAGACAAATGTAATGAGAGATTAATCTACCCAGTATAGAAGCCACGAAAGGATTCAGGAACCTGAAACAAAACAACAAGGAATCTAATCAAGATGTATTGTAATACTGCAGAAAATCCTTTTAGCAAATTTATTCACTAGTGACTGGACTGCAGACTAAACTAGAAGAATGTGTTGGAAATAGGTTTTCATTAGACTTGCAACCTGAATAATAATTTTAAAAAACGCAGATAGCAATAATGGTCTACAGCAGGATATGCTGGGCAATCTAATGGTCTCCAGCTATTTTGGACTATGGCTCCCATAATTTCTGATCATTTATCAATCTATCAAGGGACTACAAGAGCTTTAGTCCAAAGCATTTAGACCACACCAGGTTACTTACTCCGATTATACTAAGCCAGTAGTTTGTCTGAAAGGAATAGTGCTTCATGAATGAAAGTCTTTTCCTTCCAGAATTCTGGAGTGGCATATTCAGAATTTACATTGAATAGCTGGATTAGCATCAGCATCATGACTCAGAAATACATTTTTAATTTCCAGGGTTTGCCTTCCCCTTGGTTAACTGCATTCCTCTGGATTAATTCAATTAGGATACATGTCAGAAAGTGCAGTGCAGTTGCCATGTTCCTAAATCTGTGTCTAGTCTGACATCCCAAAGCAAAATGGACATTTTAGGATCCAGGTGTGTAAGTCATATCACATAAAATAGCACTGACATTAGACTCCATGATATTAATATGAACTCCTTAATATTAACAGGAACAAATTTTAATCCTTAATATTGATTGCTCAAAGGTTTTTTGAGGACCACTTTAGGGACAAGATGAAGAGTAAAGTTCATGATCATCCATCTTTCAAAATAAATAAATAAATACCACAACCATTTTCAGCATTCCTTCTATCACCCCTTTTGCATTTAGGAATAAGCTAATATAATGGCAATCACGTGACCACGGGACACTGCAACCATCATAAATGTGTGATGGTTGCCAAGAGCCCAAATTGTGATTACGTAACCACAGGGACGCTGAGACAGTCATAAGTGAAAGGAATGGTCGCTAAACAAACGGTTGTTAAGTGAGGACTACATATATTAGTGTTATCTGATATCTGGATTGCTCCAATATCCTTCTCCACTGAACTTCAGAGCAGACATGATCACCCTATGTTATTTTGGGAATAAAATCAATTAAATAACATGATGTACCTCTCCTCCAGGTCCAACAACATTGACTTGCTTTCATCAGAATACATTTTTCTGAAATTGTGGAAACAGGCAAAAGAAGTATGCTTCCTGATTAGGCAGAAAAATGAATATTTATTTTATTTGTTATTTACCATTTGATATACTGTATTCCAGATACAACTCCCAGCAGTTTACAGAGAAACAGTGAAACATAAAATCAATAGAACAACTAAAATTAAATTAAATAACTACCCACTGGTGCCTCATCACAATGGTGACAATTACAATTATGTGTTGAAGGCTCTGTGGAATAAACTGCATTATTTCTTTCATCCCAATGGGGAAAACAGTCCCTCAAAAACACTCTGAATTTTAGTGGCATAAACACAGCAGAGATCCACATTTATTGAACTTGAAATTCATTTATGTATATTTTCAGACACAGTTAATGTAATTTCATATCCTCAGGTAAAAATATATGACCTTAAAATAGTTCATAGTTATTAAATTAAGTGGCTGCTCTTTGAACTTTTAAAGGTCTGGAGGAACTTTCTTTTTAAAATTAACAGTTTCTTTTTACACCACTGGCTACCATTTCTAACTAGGCATCCGGTATCTGTGAATCATAACCCAGTTGATGCATCCTTTTTTTATCACAGAAATGTCTTCAAATAAATATTCCAAGGGAAGGATTTTAAACCATAAATGTCAAAACAGAAACTGAAAATGGGAAGAATTAAAAAGTAGAATAGAAAATAAGACAAATAAGAACATCCTCAAACTGTAGTAATGCCCCATCGAGGGATCACGTACAGCTTAAAAGGGCAGTCACCATATTTTTAAAAACCTGATCAGGACTTGCAGCAAAGCAAGAACACTATCAAAACTCGCTCCAGAAATTTGCAGTGGGCAGTTGTGGTACCATAAAGTTTGAGAACCTCTATGATATATAGATCAAAATGGAATTCTTAAAAGGATGTGGTATTTTTTATTTCTTGCCCACTCCTCACCCCCATGAAATCATTAGGTTTTTTTTTTCTTCAGAGGGGTTCACACCCATTCATTTGTCATTTTAGAGGGTCATGGTACCAACAAATTTGATCATTCCTGGATTACTGAGGAGGGGGGCTTATTACAAACATGTTATGCAAAATAGTCCTTTCATACAAAAGCAAGTGTCCTATAAATTTTGTTCCAGGTAGTTGTTCTTCCTTTACACTATCATGAAGTCTTGTCAGAGTCCAGCCTGACTCTGACTCTGAGCTAGGGGAAAACTAAACTTATCAGAGAAACAAAACTGATCTTGTGCAGCAACCGGCGAGTGGAACTCGTGATGAGCAGGTGCAGGGTCAAAAGCGCGATACTCGTGACCAGTCTAGTGATGAGCAGGTGCAGGGAAATGGACCCGGGGATGACCTAGCAGAGCAGGAGAATCCTGAGGAGCCAATTGGTCCAGAATAAGGAACAAAGTCCAGAGCACCAATCAATGCATGAGAAAGGAGGGCTGAGAAGCACGCCAAGCAGAAGGAAGCCTGATTGGCTCCTGAGGATAGAAGGCATTCGGAGAACAGAATAAAAGGACGCCAGCGCAAGCACCTGATCACTGGGGACAAATGTTCCACTGAGCTAACAGCTTCTTTGGGAGAAGTCCAACTGGAACAGTCTTCAGAGTCCTGCCCTGTAGCTGCCAAGGAACCAGAGCCAGAGCCTTGCATCATTTCGGAATTGACCCCAGCTGCATCGGAATCTCAAGCCGCTCCTTCGCCAAGTCAAAAGGGGTCTTGTCTCGCAGTCTCTCATCGGACTCCAGCCAGTAGCATTCTCAACGCTTCAGTCCTGTCTTGACCAGCCGCTTCAGCCAAGTTTCATCCTGCAGCCTTAGTCAAGCAACCCTTTACTAATTCAGCTAAGTTTTATCAGTTTGCTCCCAGGCAGTCCTATCGTGCTAATCTAGTGCAGTCGCGTTTCATTGTTCCAGAAGTACCTTGCTTAGTTTTGCCAGTCCAGCCTTAGTATGTTGATCCAGAAGACCCTTGTCCAGTGAATCCAGTCCAGCCTTGCCTTGTAAATCCAGCCCAGCATTGTCTTGTTGCTCCAGAAGAACCTTATCCAGGGAATCCAGTACAGTCTTGTCTTGCAGTCCCAGCCCAGTATTGTCATGTTATTCCAGAAGAACCTTGTCCTGTGGATCCTGTTCAGCCTTGCCTTGCAGTTCCAGTCCAGAGTTGCCTTGTCACTCCAGAGGAAACTTGTCCAGTGTATCCAGTCCAGCCTTGCCTTGCAGTTCCAGTCCAGAGTTGCCCTGTCACTCCAGAATAACCTTGTCCAGTGGATCCAGTCCAGCCTTGCCTTGCAGTTCCAGTCCAGAGTTGCCCTGTCACTCCAGAAGAACTTTGTCCAGTGGATCCAGTCCAGCCTTGCCTTGCAGTTCCAGTCCAGAGTTGCCTTGTCACTCCAGAAGAACCTTGTCCAGTGGATCCAGTCCAGCTTGTCCTGTAATCCAGTCCAGCCCTGCCTCAGTGCTTCAGAAGATCCTGCCTCAAAGTGAAACCAGTTTAGTCCTGCAGTTCCAGTCAGCCTTGTATCATTGCTTCAGAGGACTTTGGTCTGTTCAACTTGTTGTGATCGCTAGCCAGTGTTACTGCAGAGCTGCCAAGCCTTTCAAGTGCATCCTGCTGTGTAGTCCAGTTGATCCAAGTCGAATTA
The DNA here is from genome assembly GCA_023362775.1 of Charina bottae. Classification (NCBI taxonomy): domain Eukaryota; kingdom Metazoa; phylum Chordata; class Lepidosauria; order Squamata; family Charinaidae; genus Charina; species Charina bottae. The sequence continues at coordinate 12,315,536 of JALMGJ010000005.1, forward strand.
CAGTTATGTTCTTAAAGGACTTTGCCATTTGTAAATAGTTTTAATTGTAAATAAAACTATTTCCTTAAAGAGTTCTGGTGGTCTCATACTCCAAACAGAACAAGTCTAGGCTGTAAGTCCTATTCTGTCTTATCTCCTATTGTTTAAGCTGCGAGGTCCTCAAACTTGCAGCCTCTAGATCCATCTGGTATGGCCTGTGCCCCACACTAGTGCTGTCACAACTCAGGTCAGGACCCATCAGGTCTCCACAGGTGTGACTGGAAGAGGACACAACATCAGCACATCCTTGTTATGGACATTTGGGCAGGGACAGTGTTCTACCCCCCTTCACACTGAGAGGTATACTTCCTTGCAGCCAAGTTTGTGAAGCTTGGCTAAGAGACACTGACATTTCCTACTACTATTTTTCTTTCCTACTATTCTGTCATGTCTAAACATATAATTTATGTAGAATGCAAGAAGGACTTGACTTTGACTCACCTTCTTCCTAGGGAGTGAACAGATGTCAAGTGCTATGTGATTTTGTCACACCTGCTGCCATGCCAAACCTTCAACTATCATCCAGTCAGTCTGTTGTATCCTCCTCCCCCTAAAGGGGCCTCAGGATATGTTGTCTTGGATTTAATCACTGACCTACCATCCCTGAAGGCCATAGATGCTATACTGGTTGTCCCTGACCTTTCTTGAAGATGGCTCAGTTCTTCCTCTGTAAGTGCCTCCCTTGCACTCCAGAGGCTGCTCATTTAGTCATCTTTTCCAGGATCAAGGAATGTCCAAATATCTCTTCCTGATGGAGGTGACTGATTCACAGCTTGTTTTTCTAAGGTTCTTTTTAAACATTTAAATGTTGAACTGTTTCTTCTCAGCATATCACCCAGAATCTGAGGGTGAAACAGAGGCAATAAATGCTACCTTGGGGCAATACCTTTGTTGTTATGTGAACTGCCAGCCAAACAACTGTCTAACCAAGTGTTTCTCAACCTCAGAAACGTTAAGATGCGTGGACTTCAACTCCCAGAATTCCCCAGCCAGCATGGCTAGCTGGGGAATTCTGGGAGTTGAAGTCCACACATCATAAAGTTGCAGAGGTTGAGAAATACTGGTCTAACCTATTGTCTATGTCTGGGTTCATATATAATAATTCAGTTCATGTTTCTACCCAATATGTAGTCATTTCAGGCATTGTATGGATATCATCATGACTTGTGGGATATGCTGGCTTATGGGGTTTCAGGCGCAGAGTAAACAAACAGAGTGCAGCGTTTAGGGCTAAAAGTGTTTACTTGTAGCATAAGGCAATAAATGCATATATAGTTACATTATTGCAAAAAGGAAAAAACAAACCATAAGCAGAGTTTCATTCCTTGGTTCCTTGGTTCCATTGGTAGATATGAAGGATTGTAGGCCATGGCCTACAAACACAGCCAGGTGTGTATAGGCTATACACAGGAACAAATCATATACAGAAACATGGCAACATGGCCAGAAAGAAGTCAAGAAGCATAGACCCATAGTTCACAGCTGAGATATACACTTGTTTCAGCATTCTGATTGGATGTATGTTACAGTCAGAGGGTCACAAGACATTTTCAGATTAACAAAGCTTAAAGAGTTGCACATACTAGAAATCGCCATGAGATGGCAGTGTTGCACATTGTCTTTCCCCCAGGAAAGGTTCTCATGAGAGAGTTATTTTGAACAGACATAACAATCTCACGTGATGGGACACCTGCAGTTTATCAGTCATTTTGTTATGAGAACAGAGTGTAGAGAAAGCAATTTGACTTTTTTACACAGAAACCCCAACACCCCTTCCAAATGGCTTTCGGAACACTATGGGAATTGGAAACTGTCAATTTGCAGGAACACAGAGACACAAGAGATTTTATTCCAAACATATTTGCTCAAGTCCCAATTTCGTGACCATGGCTGCATGTTTTTCAATGGTTAAAGCTTTTGTGAACACATCTGCCACATTTAGTTCAGAAGGACAATATTCTAATTGTATGAACCCCTCTTGTATAGCATGTCTAACATTCTTATACTTTACATCAATGTATTTTGTGCGACCTTTGACACTTTCAGTTAGAGCAAGTCCAATACATGCTTGTGAGTCCTCATATACAGTATAAGGTAAGTTTATGTTTACAGTTAGATCATGAAATAATTGATTACACCAATGTGGTTCATTTACTGCTTCACTGAGGGCCCCGAATTCCGCCTCCGCGGTAGAAATTGCCACAGAGCTTTGTTTTCTAGCACGCCAGGCAACGGACGAGTCAGCAAACTGACACAGAAAACCACTCACAGATTTTCTATCTCCCTATTCTGCAAAGGAGCTGTCAACATAGATTACAGGCATTTCAGACTTAGTAGCTGACACTTTAAGGCAGAGATTTGCTGTGCCTTTGAGATAACGCAGGATTCTTTTCAATCCTTGCCAGTCTCACATAGACGGCTTGGCTACTTTACGACTTAGCACTCCAACTGAGTAAGCTAAGTCAGGACGTGTCCACTGTGTTAGGTGTAGCAAGCTGCCTACAGCAGAGTGATATACCTCAGGGTGAGGACAAGGTTCCTCACACCTGTCAGTCTTTAGGAAATCAAGAACCATCAGGGTTTTGGTAGGTTTTGCATCTGACATATCAAGCTGACTCAACAACTGATCAATTTTTCTCTTCTGACTCAGATAAAACTCACCACTCTGAGATCTAGTGACTTCAACACCCAAATAATATTTAAGTTTGCCTAAATCTTTCAGCTGAAAATACTGTCTTAGCTGATTGGCAAATTCTTGCACAAGGTGCACAGAACCAGTTGCTAAGCAAAAATCATCCACATAAGTAAGCAGTACTGTATAGTTACTTCCAGAACCTCTTATGTACACACAGGGATCAGCAACTGACTTTTTAAATCCCAGTTCTGTTAGAGCTGTATCCAAGCACTGATGCCAACAACGACCGGCCTGCTTTAACCCATAAAGCACCTTGCGTAGTCTGTAGACTTTTTGGGAATTGTCACAAGCATAGCCAGGAGCCTGCTTCATGTATACTGTTTCAGGGAGATCTGCATTCAAATATGCTGTGTCAACATCAAAATGATGGACAACTATTTCACGCTGTGCAGCCAGAGAAAGTACCATACGTAAAGACTCTGGTCTGGCTGTGGGTGCATATGTGAGATCATAGTTCAAAAACCTTTCTTGTGAAAATCCCTGAGCAAAAAGCCTGGCTTTGTACTGCACTGTATTATCAAGAAGAAGCTTCTTTCTGAATACCCATCTGGAACCTACAGCTTTCTGGGATGGGGGCAAGTCAGTGACTTCAAACACCTTTTGACTCACTAAAGCCTCAAACTCCTTATCCATAGCTGTGTTCCATTTCTCCTGCTCCTCAACAGGCAGGAGCAACACCTCTTGAAAAGACTGAGGTTCACAGGTAATTTGACACACTCTCACCTGCTGAATCACAAATCTGTCAGGCTTCACACCCTTTGTGGAACGAGAGGACCTACGAGGAATGACCACTGCACCTTCCTCATCACTGTCCCCTGTCTTTTCACTATCTGATTTCCCCTCCAGGTCCTGAATCTGCTCAGGTGAAATTTCCTCTTTCTTCACCTGAGGGGACCTTCTCACCACATTAGGAGACTGGGAAACAGAAGGTAGCTGGACTGGTTGTTGTCTGTTCACAGGAGCATGAACAGTAGGCTGTACACTAGATTGCAACAACACTTCTGAACTAGCATTCAACCTGTCCCAACCAGTAGGATGCTCAAAATTAGCACTTCTGGAGACTACCACTTGACCATAGCCTGCAGAAAAACGGTAACCCTTAGATCTTGATGAATAGCCAACAAACCTTAAGCGCTGTGCTTTTGGTTGGTTCTTCCTTCGCTGAGACCTGGGGATGTGAACATATGCAAATGTTCCAAAGACACGCAGGTGCTTCAGCGAAGGGCGCTTGCCAAACAAAAGGAAGTAGGGAACTTCATTTACAGATGAATTCCACACCCTGTTGGTTAGATACACTGCAGTCATGGTAGCCTCACCCCAGAAATGGGATGGCACCTGAGCATCTAACATCAGGCTATTTTTAATGGTATTAACAACACCAATCTTCCTTTCTGCTATTCCATTCTCAGCTGGAATACCAACATTGTCAAGTCTATGGGAGATTCCTTTCCTACAAAGCCAATTCTGGAACTCATGGCTTAGGAACTCTCCACCACGATCAGACTGAAACTGACCCACTTGATAACCATAGTTTCTTTCCACCATTGCAACAAACTCCTTAAAGCGAGCAAAGGCTTCCCTTTAGACTTGAGCAAATAACAAAACGTAAAGCGAATATGGTCATCCACCAGAAGAAACATGAAACGTGCCCCTCCTTCACTAGGAGCATTGGGGCCAGCTAGGTCTCCATGAACCAACTGAAATGGTCTAGTTAACACTCTGTCACTTCTCCTAGCAACAGGCGCAGCCTTGATCTTAGATTGTTTACACACGGTACAAGTCATCACATTTTCTGGACCCTAGCTCAGGATACACCTTGGCCATCTGGGACAAACTTCCCCACCCGGGATGTCCCAGTACTCTGTGAAAATAATGGATGCATTTATTATGTGGGGGAACATTGGAAACACAATTTCCAGCCACAATCCCCTGTTTAGGAAGCATTTCATACAACTGATTCACTAATCTCCCCCTAGCACATTCAATTCCATCTTTTTCAATAGAACATCCAGTACCCTTAAATACAACAGTATATCCAGACTTGACCAGGGCTGGAACGCTGAGGAGGGAAAAAGCAAGTGTAGGAACACACAACACATTTTGCACACTTATCCCCAAACAAGGAATATATGCTTCACCCTGAAAAGACACATCAGCCATGGATCCATCAGCTAGAGCAACCTGTTGGATTTTAGGCTTGCATTTTGTTAACAACAACTGTTCATCGTTCACAATGATTTGGCTGCAAGCCGAGTCCAATAGCCAAGTCTCTGGAGATCGCTTACTCACAGCAGTTAGCAGAGCAGACACTTGGGTACGTTGTCTAGGCAGCTTCCCCTTCTTTCGCACAAACCTCTTTCCACTGGCACTACCCACTGGGCGAGGTGGCTGAGGACAGTCTTTCAAGAAATGCTGGGTAGAATTACACTGATAACATCTTCTTACAGCACATGCAGACTCTGTTCCAGCAGGAAAACGCTGTTTAGAAGTTTCAGGAACAGCAACAGATGGCTTACCCTGCATCCTCTCTAGGTCACGAGCTTGCTGGATTTCTGGCAGCCGGTTTGTGAGGTAATCCACAGTAAGGTCTTGGGGTCTTAACGTCTGCGTTGCCTCGATGAGCATATCAAAGCTGCTGTCCAAACTTGACAGTATAATGCATGCTCTCTGCGTATCTGGGACCACAACATCCCGCTCCGCAAGTTCAAGAAACAAAGTCTTGAGTTTATGGAGGTGGGTCATCACGTTTCCACCTGGTTGCAGCTTCAAATTGTAAAGCTGACGTGATAGCCCAACAATGGCAGCAGAGGTTTGCTTTGAATAAATGGCTTTGAGAGCTTCCCAACATGCAAGTGCAGTGTCTAGATTGCTGATATGCAGTAACTGAGATGATTCCAGTCCCAGAATCAAATTGCCATAAGCACAGTCCATACGCAATTGCTCTTCTTCAGAAACGGGACCAACTGGAGGTGGGTCTTTCACATATTTCCACAAGCCTTCTTTTAAGAAGAATGACTTAATCTTCACACACCAGGTCCGATAGTTTGTGCCATCCAAGCGCTCAAAAGGCAGACTAGTCAGTCCTGTAGCAGCCATGCTGACCACTCAAAGAAAAACACTTTTACTCTAAAATGCAGCCTCAAAAAACAAACCCCCTTTTACAGCCAGAGTCAACGCAGCAAACAGCGTGACTTCCACACTGGGCAACCATAACCTGTGGGATATGCTGGCTTATGGGGTTTCAGGCTCATAGTAAACAAACAGAGTGCAACGTTTAGGGCTAAAAGTGTTTACTTGTAGCATAAGGCAATAAATGCATATATAGTTACATTATTGCAAAAAGGAAAAAACAAACCATAAGCAGAGTTTCGTTCCTTGGTTCCTTGGTTCCATTGGTAGATATGAAGGATTGTAGGCCATGGCCTACAAACACAGCCAGGCGTGTATAGGCTATACACAGGAACAAATCATATACAGAAACATGGCAACATGGCCAGAAAGAAGTCAAGAAGCATAGACCCATAGTTCACAGCTGAGATATACACTTGTTTCAGCATTCTGATTGGATGTATGTTACAGTCAGAGGGTCACAAGACATTTTCAGATTAACAAAGCTTAAAGAGTTGCACATACTAGAAATCGCCATGAGATGGCAGTGTTGCACATTGTCTTTCCCCCAGGAAAGGTTCTCATGAGAGAGTTATTTTGAACAGACATAACAATCTCACGTGATGGGACACCTGCAGTTTATCAGTCATTTTGTTATGAGAACAGAGTGTAGAGAAAGCAATTTGATTTTTTTACATAGAAACCCCGACATGACTATGGCCAGACTCAGCCCCACCCTTCAAATCCCTGAAGTATCATACTTTCTACAAAAACCTCTGGAATCATACCAGCTTCTCAAAGAACTGCTAAATTCCTACAGACAAGCTTCCTATAAATGTACTGCTTTTGTCATAGCTAGGAAGGTTCTCCCATTTCTAACAGATTGCTCTCTACCAAGCTCCTCCTCTCCAGAAACCCTATCAAAAACCTGGATGTCTAATTTATTGGACTGTTCCCTGTATCAGCACAGATCAACACCAGGCTCAAACCAGGATGAATTGCCAAAATTTTATTAAATATATATTAAGAATGTTATAGGGAAAGAAAAATATACAGTACCAATTGACATTCTTTCTTTCACCCAGAACCCCCAAAATGGCAGTGGGATTGCCTCATTTGGCAACTGTCTCAGTCAAAAACCCAATTATAAATCCTACCCAGGAGTGATCTGTGGGAAATTCTCTCAGTCTCGGGGAGCTGTATAATTCATATTAAGTGATGACGGTTTTAAATGTCTCCGTACTTTCATTGAATCAGGGGATCATGGCAACAAAACAGCATAAGAGGCTCTGTCATGGCTATTGATTGCTGAATCTGGCCCATTCATTGTGCTAGTTGGGTCATTGCTTGATTCAAATGGTCAGTCTGTGTCACCATATGGTTCTTATGCTGGTCCACCTCTTGGTTCTGATACTAAAACAATCTATTACCAACCCAATCAGTGATCATCAGTGTGGCAAGGGGGTCAGTCAATATGGTCTGAGTCTAGAAACTTGATGTGAATGTTTCCTTCTGTAACCATGTGGAGTAATGAGCCACTGGAATTACTGCTAGGCTTCTTTCAACAAGCTGGACAGGAAATAGGCACAACAGGCATGCTATGCACTGACATCCCCTGCGGAATTCAGCTCTCTCATCCTTCAGCATCCTCCAGCCTTCAGCATCACTTCATACTTTCTAACAACAGTCCTCTGGCTCTTCCCTCGATGACCCAGGCCTCTGCATCATAGCCAGCTCCTTCTAAAAGCCCAGCTCACCAAAGTTTGTGGCTGTTTTTCCAATCACACAGCCTTCCTTCTGTCCCTTTTTTTCATGTGAAGAACAATATTTTGCCGTTCTATAGTCTGAGGAAGTCAGGCACATGTCACAAATAGCACTGGATTGTTCTGAGAGCATAACAATGAGACAACAGAGAGCTTACAAAAAAAGTATTTCATTCAGGGCCATATTTCAAACCAAGGCAATACATTTATCCCTAGAGGGGCTTCTCGTTTCCTTTTTTAAAAAAACCTCACACACACACCCATGTGCTATACTTCCAAAAGTATCACATTCAGAAGCATTATTTCTACTTCGCTAAAGGTATTTTGTAGGCAGATTTCATTTCTTTTTTACATGAGCAAAAGCCAAGGGGCAACATCGTTTTAAAGGTGCAATATTCTGTTCTATCCCAGTAATCTTTTTTTGTAAGTAATATATTATCTCTCAGGCATGACACAGATTCTTCATAGCACCTCTATTTATCTCGTAAAATCAAAACATTAAGCATATTTGTTTCTATTTAATTATCCTGAGTGAGTGAGTGAGTGAGTGAGTGAGTGAGTGAGTGAGTGAATGAATGAATGAATGAATGAATGAATGAATGAGGAAGCTTCACATATTGGCCGAACAGAAAATTGAATTAAAAAGGAAAAATGCCTCATTAGGGAGTTTTTCTCTCACATTCACACAGAGGAAAAAGTTGTCTTATGTCCATAGCTGGCTGTCATATAAATAATGAGTATACAATTCTTCAGAGTTTCCTGTCTACTGTAAAATATTAACTTAGCTAGCAGTCTGTTTGGAATAACTGTTGCTGACATCCAGCTCTATTATGTATGAATTCATCACATTTACCAAAGGCTAACAGAGATTATGGGAAACTGTGTATGTACGTTGAGGCTCCTGAAATCTCTCATAAGGAAAGAGGCTTATCCAAAATGAGTGTCATTTTAGTATCTCCTTGTTTCTAGAAAAACAGGGCAGCCAAAGCCCTGAACAAGGAAGGAAAGAGCACAGGGTATATTTTGATTTTGAGTCATTGAAATATAGAAAGCAGTTTGGCCCTACTGTCTTAAGGAGCTTTCCCACTGAAATCCATGTGTCTGGAGGGAAGTCAGAGCATGGATAGTAATTGTGGAGACTTGCTAAGGAAAATGACCTTCAGACAGTGATATTGGATCAATTATGCTTTTGAACATTGGTGTTGGAGAAGATGAGAATACAGTGGACAGCCAAGAAAACAAATGGGTCCTAGAACAAATCAACCCAGAGTTCCCAGTAGAGGCACAAATGACAGTGCTCAAATTATCCTACTTTGGACAAATTATGTGAAGACCTAGCCCTCTGGAAAAGACTCTAATGCAGGGAAAGGTGGAAGGAAAGAGAACAGGATAACCAGCAGCAAGGTGAATGGACTCAGTTACAGTGGCAATGAGTGCACCATTGTAAGATCTGAAGGACCAGGTTAGGGATAAATCATCATAGAGGAAATCTACTGTATGTATGTGGTATGTATATACATACATACTGAATGTATGTGGTATGTATGAAGTGGAAGGAAAGTCCGATGCTGTAAAGAACAATATTGCATAGGAACCTGGAATGTAAGATCTATGAATCAAGGTAAGCTGGATGTGGTCAAACATGAGATGACAAGATTGAACATCGACATCTTGGGAATCAGCGAACTAAAATGGACAGGAATGGGCGAATTTAATTCAGGAGACCATTATATATACTACTGTGGGCAAGAATCCCTTAGAAGAAATGGATTAGCTCTCATAGTCAATAAAAGAGTGGGAAAGGCAGTACTGGGGTACAACCTCAAAAACGACAGAATGCTTTCAGTTCGAATCCAAGGCAAACCATTCAACATCACAGTGATCCAAGTCTATGCCCCAACCACTGATGCCGAAGAAGCTGAAGTTGACCGGTTCTATGAAGACCTACAACACCTTCTAGAACTAACACCAAAAAAAGATGTCCTTTTCATCATAGGGGACTGGAATGCTAAAGTAGGAAGTCAAAAAATAACCGGAATAACAGGCAAGTTCGGCCTCGGAGTACAAAATGAAGCAGGGCAAAGGCTAATAGAGTTTTGTCAAGAGAACACGCTGGTCATAGCAAACACTCTTTTCCAACAACACAAGAGACGACTCTATACATGGACATCACCAGATGGTCAATACCGAAATCAGATTGATTATATACTTTGCAGCCAAAGATGGAGAAGCTCTATACAATCAGCAAAAACAAGACCTGGAGCTGACTGTGGCTCAGATCATGAGCTTCTTATTGCAAAATTTAGGCTTAAATTGAAGAACGTAGAGAAAACCACTAGACCACTCAGGTATGACCTAAATCATATCCCTTATGAATATACAGTGGAGGTGAGGAATAGATTTAAAGGATTAGACCTGGTAGACAGAGTGCCTGAAGAACTATGGATGGAGGTTCGTAACATTGTACAGGAGGCAGCAACTAAAACCATCCCAAAGAAAAAGAAATGCAAGAAAGCAAAGTGGCTGACTGATGAAGCTTTACAAATAGCTGAGGAAAGAAGGGAAGCAAAAGGCAAGGGAGAAAGGGAAAGATATAAACAATTGAATGCAGAATTCCAGAGAATAGCAAGGAGAGATAAGAAGGCCTTCTTAAATGAACAATGCAAAGAAATCGAGGAAAACAATAGAATGGGGAAGACTAGAGATCTCTTCAAGAAAATCGGAGATATCAAGGGAACGTTTTGTGCAAAGATGGGCATGATAAAGGACAAAAAAGGCAGGGACCTAACAGAAGCAGAAGAGATTAAGAAGAGGTGGCAAGAATACACAGAAGAACTATACAAGAAAGATCTTAATATCCCTGATCAATACGATGGTGTGGTCACTGACCTTGAGCCGGACATCCTAAAGAGTGAAGTCAAGTGGGCCTTAGGAAGCATTACTAACAACAAAGCTAGCGGAGAAGACAGTATCCCAGCTGAGCTATTTAAAATCCTAAAAGATGATGCTGTTAAAGTGCTGCACTCAATATGCCAACAAATTTGGAAAACTCAACAGTGGCCACAGGATTGGAAAAGGTCAGTTTACGTTCCAATTCCAAAGAAGGGCAATGCCAAAGAATGTTCAAACTACCGTACAATTGCTCTCATTTCACATGCTAGCAAGGTTATGCTCAAAATCCTACAAGCTAGGCTTCAGCAGTATGTGAACCGAGAACTACCAGAAGTGCAAGCTGGGTTTCGAAGAGGCAGAGGAACTAGAGATCAGATTGCCAACATTCGCTGGATCATGGAAAAAGCAAGAGAGTTCCAGAAAAACATCTACTTCTGCTTAATTGACTACGCTAAAGCCTTTGATTGTGTGGACCACAACAAACTGTGGCAAATTCTTAAAGAGATGGGAGTACCAGACCACCTTACCTGTCTCCTGAGAAACCTGTATGCGGGTCAAGAAGCAACAGTTAGAACCGGACATGGAACAACCGACTGGTTCAAAATTGGGAAAGGAGTACGACAAGGCTGTATATTATCACCCTGCTTATTTAACTTATATGCAGAGTACATCATGAGAAATGCCGGGCTGGATGAATCACAAGGCGGAGTTAAGATTGCCGGGAGAAATATCAACAACCTCAGATATGCAGACGATACCACCCTAATGGCAGAAAGTGAAGAGGAACTAAAGAGCCTCTTGATGAGGGTGAAAGAGGAGAGTGCAAAAGCTGGCTTGAAACTCAACATTAAAAAAACCCAGATCATGGCAACTGGTCCCATCACTTCCTGGCAAATAGAAGGGGAAGAAATGGAAGCAGTGACAGATTTTATTTTCTTGGGCTCCAAGATCACCGCAGACGGTGACTGCAGCCATGAAATTAAAAGACGCTTGCTCCTTGGGAGGAAAGCTATGGCAAACCTAGACAGCATGTTAAAAAGCAGAGACATCACCTTGCCGACAAAGGTCCGTATAGTTAAAGCTATGGTTTTTCCAGTAGTAATGTATGGCTGTGAAAGTTGGACCATAAGGAAGGCTGAGCACCGAAGAATTGATGCTTTCGAACTGTGGTGCTGGAGAAGACTCTTGAGAGTCCCTTGGACTGCAAGGAGGTCAAACCAGTCAATCCTAAAGGAAATCAACCCTGACTGCTCATTGGAAGGACAGATACTGAAGATGAAGCTCAAATACTTTGGCCACCTAATGCGAAGAGAGGACTCACTGGAAAAGACCCTGATGCTGGGAAAGACTGAAGGCAAAAGGAGAAGGGGACGGCAGAGGATGAGATGGTTAGATAGCATCACCGATGTAATGAACATGAATTTGAGTAAACTCCGAGAGACAGTGGAGGACAGGAAGGCCTGGCGTGCTATGGTCCATGAGGTCACGAAGAGTCGGACATGACTAAACGACTGAACAACAACAAAAATGTGGTCACTAAGTGTCAACACTGACTTGATGGCACATAATCAATCCATCAGTAAAGTTCTCCATAGAAAAGACAGGTGTGCCTAGAACTTTTGATTTGGGTGCAAAATCTCCACTCTGGCTGTGAAAGCTGGCTCTGCCTTTCTTTTTCATATGACTGAGAAGGCGGCTGTCCCTTTTGGGTTCAAATGCACACACTGATTCAGAGGGTTTTAAAGATTAATATACAACTGAAACCAGAACTTTTCCTCTTGGGACTGCTGGATAAACAGTTGGAAAAAATTCATGGAACTTTTATATATTATAACCACAGCGAGATTATTGTACACACAAAGATGGAAAGATTTGGCAATACCTACAATGGAGGAATGGTTGGTGAAGCTGATAGAACTTGCTGAGATGGCCAAATTGACCTGTCTGATTAGAGAAAAGACAATATCTACGTTTATTGCTGTCTGGAAACCCCTTATGGACTTTTTGCATAAAACAGGGAAAAAATGAACGTATGATCTATGGTTTTGACAATTAGATAGAATAGATTATAGAAAGAAGAGAGTCACAAGGTAACTTTAGAGAAAGAGCTAAATCTACAATTATACCTATAACTGCTATAAAGAAGATTGGAAGCCACTTCTTTATATCTTTATATCTTTTTTTCTTTCTTTCCTATTTTTCTTCTACATTTTTTCTTTTCTTTTCTCTTTTTTCTTTTTGCACTTTAACTTTCTCTTTTATTTCTTACTTTTTACTTTTTACTTCTTACTCTATTTTAGTTTGTATTAATTTTTACTCTTGTTTTTAAAACTTTAAATAAAATTATATTTTAAAAAAGTATCATTGGAATGTCTTTAACAGAAAAAGAGAAACAGAAAAGAGAAAATATACCAATCAAAGAGAATATCTGTAGCTCAGGGTTGAACTGTGGAGTCCTTGCTGTTCTCTGAGTCTTGTTGTTTTCTTGCAGCAACCCAGAACACCAGAAAAAGGAAACAGATAATCTATACAGCTTGTTGTTGTTGTTCAGTCATTTAGTCATGTCTGACTCTTCGTGACCTCATGGACCATAGCACGCCAGGCCTTCCTGTCCTCCACTGTCACCCGGAGTTTACTCAAATTCATGTTCATTACATCGGTGATGCTATCTAACCATCTCATCTTCTGCTGTCCCCTTCTCCTTTTGCCTTCAGTCTTTCCCAGCATCAGGGTCTTTTCCAGTGAGTCCTCTCTTCTCATTAGGTGGCCAAAGTATTTGAGCTTCATCTTCAGCATCTGTCCTTCCAATGAGGAGTCAGGGTTGATTTCCTTTAGGATTGACTGATTTGACCTCCTTGCAGTCCAAGGGACTCTTAAGAGTCTTCTCCAGCACCACAGTTCGAAAGCATCAATTCTTCGGCGCTCAACCTTCCTTATGGTCCAACTCTCACAGCCATACATTACTACTGGGAAAACCATAGCTATAACTATACGGACCTTTGTCAGCAAGGTGATGTCTCTGCTTTTTAATATGCTGTCTAGGTTTGCCATAGCTTTCCTCCCAAGGAGCAAGCGTCTTTTAATTTCATGGCTGCAGTCACCGTCTGCGGTGATCTTGGAGCCCAAGAAAATAAAATCTGTCACTGCTTCCATTTCTTCCCCTTCTATTTGCCAGGAGGTGATGGGACCAGATGCCATGATCTGAGATTTTTTAATGTTGAGTTTCAAGCCAGCTTTTGCACTCTCCTCTTTCACCCTCATCAAGAGGCTCTTTAGTTCCTCTTCACTTTCTGCCATTAGGGTGGTATCGTCTGTATATCTGAGGTTGTTGATATTTCTCCCAGCAATCTTAAATCCGGCTTGTGATTCATCCAGCCCTGCATTTCTCATGATGTACTCTGCATATAAGTTAAATAAGCCGGGTGATCATATACAGCCTTGTCGTACTCCTTTCCCAATTTTGAACCAGTCGGTTGTTCCATGTCCGGTTCTAACTGTTGCTTCTTGACCCGCATATAGGTTTCTCAGGAGACAGGTAAGGTGGTCTGGTACTCCCATCTCTTTAAGAATTTGCCACAGTTTGTTGTGATCCACACAATCAAAGGCTTTAGCATAGTCAATGAAGCAGAAGTAGATGTTTTTTCTGGAACTCTCTTGCTTTTTCCATGATCCAGCGAATGTTGGCAATCTGATCTCTAGTTCCTCTGCCTCTTCGAAACCCAGCTTGCACTTCTGGTAGTTCTCAGTTCACATACTGCTGAAGCCTAGCTTGTAGGATTTTGAGCATAACCTTGCTAGCATGTGAAATGAGCGCAATTGTACGGTAGTTTGAACATTCTTTGGCATTGCCCTTCTTTGGAATTGGAACGTAAACTGACCTTTTCCAATCCTGTGGCCACTGTTGAGTTTTCCAAATTTGTTGGCATATTGAGTGCAGCACTTTAACAGCATCATCTTTTAGGATTTTAAATAGGTCAGCTGGGATACTGTCTTCTCCACTAGCTTTGTTGTTAGTAATGCTTCCTAAGGCCCACTTGACTTCACTCTCTAGGATGTCCAGCTCAAGGTCAGTGACCACACCATCGTATTTATCAGGGATATTAAGATCTTTCTTGTATAGTTCTTCTGTATATTCTTGCCACCTCTTCTTAATCTCTTCTGCTTCTTTTAGGTCCCTGCCTTTTTTGTCCTTTATCATGCCCATCTTTGCACAAAACGTTCCCTTGATATCTCCGATTTTCTTGAAGAGATCTCTAGTCTTCCCCATTCTATTGTTTTCCTCGATTTCTTTGCATTGTTCATTTAAGAAGGCCTTCTTATCTCTCCTTGCTGTTCTCTGGAATTCTGCATTCAGTTGCTTATATCTTTCCCTTTCTCCCTTGCCTTTTGCTTCCCTTCTTTCCTCAGCTATTTGTAAAGCTTCATCAGTCAGCCACTTTGCTTTCTTGCATTTCTTTTTCTTTGGGATGGTTTTAGTTGCTGCCTCCTGTACAATGTTACGAACCTCCATCCATAATTCTTCAGGCACTCTGTCTACCAGGTCTAATCCTTTAAATCTATTCCTCACCTCCACTGTATATTCATAAGGGATATGATTTAGGTCATACCTGAGTGGTCTAGTGGTTTTCCCTATGTTCTTCAATTTAAGCCTAAATTTTGCGATAAGAATATGTCTATGAAGGTTCTCAGTCATCCAGGTGGAATTGTCTGTAGCTTGAATCATGTCAACTGGATTTCTATTTTCTCAGTGGAAATGTTTCGCTCCTTATCCAAGGAGCTTCTTCAGTCTGAGCAAAGTTGGTAAGGGAATCCTAAATATGTTTCTAGGTAGCTGTGTGACCTTACCCTGGGGCTAGGTCATGGTTATATTGAGATGTTATTTTTAAGTCCTTTTAACATCTAAAGGAGGATCGTTAAGATCACCATGGTGCTGTTGAGCTTGTGAAATGGTCTTAATCTTCCTAGGCACAGAAGACAACGCGGGGAGGAAGATGGGGGAGAGGTTGTGCCTGAGGCCCCCACCTCTATTCAAGGAAGGATTTTCCAAGCCAAATAAATGGATTCCTTGACCCCTCTCTCAAACCACCTATCTTCTCTGTCTAAAATGTGAACTTTAATGTCCTCAAATGAGTGTCCTTTTTCCTTTAGATGAAGATAAACTGCTGACTCTGGTCCTGTGGTGTTACTTCTCCTGTGTTGGGCCATCCTCCTGTACAAAAGTTGTTTGGTTTCTCCAATGTAGAGTTCAGAGCACTCCTCACTGCACTGGATTGCATAAACTACATTGCTTTTCTTGTGTTTTGGAGTTTGATCTTTGGGGTGTACAAGCCTCTGTCTCAGTGTGTTGGTGGGTTTGAAATACACAGGTATGTGGTGTTTGCCAAATATCCGTTTTATCTTTTCAGACACGCCAGCCATGTAGGGAATGACCAGGTTCTTTCGTTTACTCTGAGTCTCAGCCCTATCTGTCGCTGTTTTAGGTCTGGTAGATTTAGACTTGGTGAAGGCCCAATTTGGATATCCACAGGCCTTCAGGGCTGTTCTCAGGTGCTGATTTTCATTCTTTTTGGAATCCATGGAGGTGGGGATGGTTTCTGCTCTGTGTGACAATGTCCTGATGACTCCTAGTTTGTGCTGCAGTGGATGGTGGGAGTCAAACATCAGATATTGATCTATGTGTGTGGGTTTCCTGTAGATCCCTATTTCTAGCTTGCCACCAGTCCCAATGAGGACTTCACAGTCTAGGAATGCCAGTCTGTTGTCCTTGGTGTCTTCTCTGGTGAAGCTCATGTTGGCATCTATAGTGTTTATATGGTCCGTGAAGGCCTGTACTTCCTGGGCCTTGATTTTGACCCAGGTGTCATCCACATACCTAAACCAGTGGGTGGGCACCGTTCCCTGGAATGTATTGAGTGCTTTCTTCTCCACTTCTTCCATGTATAAATTGGCCACAATGGGTGACACAGGAGAACCCATGGCACAGCCGTGTTTTTGTCTGTAAAAGTCACCTCTGTATGTGAAATAAGTGGTGTTAAGACACAGGTCCAGAAGATGGCAGATCTGGTTTGGGTTGAGATGGCTTCTCCTTTCCAGGTTGCTGTCCTCTTCTAGTCTCTTCCTGACAGCGGATAGAGCATGAGTGGTGGGGATGCTGGTGAAAAGGGAGGACACATCAAAGGAGACCATAGTTTCATCTGTATCCAGTTTCAGGATCTTTGCTTTGGAAACAAATTCTTCTGAATTATGAATGTGGTGTTCAGAGTGTCCAACTAGAGGTGCTAGTATGGTAGCGAGGTGTTTGGCAATGTTGTATGTTACCGAATTGATGCTGCTGACTATGGGTCGGAGGGGTGTTCCTTCCTTATGTATCTTAGGAAGTCCGTAGATGCAGGGGATGGCTTCTCCAGGATACAGACAGTGGTAGGTAATCCTATCGATGGAGCCATCATGTTCCAATTGTTTCAAACTGTCTATTACCTTTTTCTTGTAATTGTTGGTGGGGTCTCTTTTCAGTTTTTCATATGTATGGTGATCCTCCAAAAGTGAGGTAATTTTATTGTGGTAGTCTGCAGTGTTTAGAACCACTGTACATCTTCCTTTGTCAGCAGGTAAAATGGTGATGGTTTCATCTCTGCTGAGGGCAGTCAGGGCTCTCCTCTCTTGGACGGTAAGGTTGGGGGGAGGAGGTTGCGATAAGAAGCTCATGATCTGAGCCACAGTCAGCTCCAGGTCTTGTTTTTGCTGATTGTATAGAGCTTCTCCATCTTTGGCTACAAAGTATATAATCAATCTGATTTCGGTATTGACCATCTGGTGATGTCCATGTGTAGAGTCGTCTCTTGTGTTGTTGGAAAAGAGTGTTTGCTATGACCAGCTTGTTCTCTTGACAAAACTCTATTAGCCTTTGCCCTGCTTCATTTTGTACTCCGAGGCCGAACTTGCCTGTTATTCCGGTTATTTTTTGACTTCCTACTTTAGCATTCCAGTCCCCTATGATGAAAAGGACATCTTTTTTTGGTGTTAGTTCTAGAAGCTGTTGTAGGTCTTCATAGAACCGGTCAACTTCAGCTTCTTCGGCATCAGTGGTTGGGGCATAGACTTGGATTACTGTGATGTTGAATGGTTTGCCTTGGATTCGAACTGAAAGCATTCTGTCGTTTTTGAGGTTGTACCCCAGTACTGCCTTTCCCACTCTTTTATTGACTATGAGAGCTACTCCATTTCTTCTAAGGGATTCTTGCCCACAGTAGTATACATAATGGTCTCCTGAATTAAATTCTCCCATTCCTGTCCATTTTAGTTTGCTGATTCCCAGGATGTCGATGTTCAATCTTGTCATCTCATGTTTGACCACATCCAGCTTACCTTGATTCATTGATCTTACATTCCAGGTTCCTATGCAATATTGTTCTTTACAGCATCGGACTTTCCTTCCACTTCCAGACACAACCACAACTGAGCGTCCTTTCGGGTTTGGCCCAGCCGCTTCACTCTTTCTGGAGCTACTCGGAATTGCCCTCCGCTCTTCCCCAGTAGCATATTGGACACCTTCCGACCTGAGGGGCTCATCTTCCGGCGTCATATCTTTTAGCCTTTTGATACTGTCCATGGGTTTTCTTGGCAAGGATACTGGAGTGGTTTGCCATTCCCTCCTCCAGTGGACCACGTTTTGTCAGAACTCTCCGTCATGACCTGTCTGTCTTGACCTGACTTCATTTAATTACGCAAGCCCCTTCACCACGACAAGGCAGTGATCCATGAAGGGGAAATCTATACAGCATCTTCCAGCAAAATGGATACCCACGCAACTTTATCAAAAAGTGCCTGACCACCCAACCCACTACAACACAACCAACAGAAGCTATGAAAAGGATAACACTGCCATACATCAGAAACATCTCAGAAACTACCAACAGACTGTTACAACCAGACGGCATCACCATAGCACATAAACCAGCCAAAATCCTTCAAAACATCTTAAGTAAATCAAAAGACCCAGTAACACAAGAAGAAGAAACAGGAGTTATCTACAACATACAGTGTAAGGACTGTAGCAGCCCCTATGTAGGACAGATGGGCAGAAGACTGGCAAAGTGCATCCATTGGACCCAAATTTTGTTTATCTTGCCACATTGTCATCAGCATATTCAAAATAAAGTGATGGAGCTGAGTTCCTGTATAAATAAAGCTACAGATAACAGACTCACACTCCAAAGCAAATATCAATCATTTCTTTTAAATAATTCACAAAATGGCAGTTATCATTCTTTTCCAGAGACTACAGTTTGAGCCAAAACATTTCACATGAAATAAGGCAAAGATAGCATAGAAATCAATGCACGAATGTCAAGCTTGCAAGTGACTAATGCACAAGTAGACTGGGTGATTTGCATTTTTGCAAATAATAGCTATTCAATACTTCATTTCTGTCAAGTTTGCATCTTGGAAAAGACAGAAGCACAAGACTCAGAAATTATTATTATTATTATTATTATTATTATTATTATTATTATTATTATTATTTCTTCTAGGGTACCCTAAGTGCTACAAAGAAGAAAAACTTTCGCAAAACAATCTGATAACAAACAAAAAGATAAAATACAATAGAAGTCTAGTATTAAGCTGTAAAACAATAATACACATTATCAAAACTAGAATATATTAAAATTAACCCAACAAGGCAGCTTAGTCCTAGAAGTATCCTGCATATTTAGAGTGTTATCTGGAACCAGGCAGTGCAGGGGAAGGGATCCAGCTGCAGTAAGAAGGCTCTACACTATCACACTGGGCTCCAGATTCACATGTGGGACCATAACAAGGTTTTCCCAGCTCATATTAGTGCACAAGTCAGAGGATTTGTAGGAGGTGGGCTTTTAATTATTGGAAGGGTGTAAAAAGTGCCAAGCTTTGAACTGACCTCAGCAGTTCACAGACAGCCAGTTCATACCCAGAAAAGTTATTTCAGGATTGTGGTCACTTGATCCCAGATGTTTCTGAGGAGTACATATGATTTGGAGGGGGGGGGGGTTACAAAGAATTTTCAAAACATTTTATGTGATTAGAATTGGCAGCAAGATTGGCATTGAGATCCACACTGTCCTCTGAATTGGATTCACTTCCAAGAACTGAAGGCGCAATTCAGTTGATGGAAAGACAACCCAGGGCCCAAGCTGAATGTGTGCAATTTAGCAATATATCTAGAAGGAAGTAATGGAGACGAGTTTGGGGTGTTTGTGTTAAGGGGTCCAAATGACAAAAGCAGTGTCATACCATCACAACACAAGCTCTGTATCTTTTGTACATGCACTATGACATCATGTGCACATATGAGAGAGACTTAGCTTATGTCACAACACCACAACGCTGCTTTCATCATTTTGATGGAAGGATTGAATCTTGTGGATGCCCCTGTATCAGGTTCTTGCGCTTAAACCAGGTTGACTATTACTTATTCATTGAAAATTACAGGAATAAGCTTACTGTTCAGAAATATTTCCTATTTCAGGAATTATTGCTAGGATATGTTTATTGCCTTCATTAAGATTTAATTGATTTTTCTTTTAAATCTCACTAAACCTTATATCCCTACAAAGTATACAGAGTTGGTTTTGTATATGATAACAGCTGTCAGGATATTTTATATCTCTTACTGGAGGCATAAAATACCCTTTTTAATCCCTTTTATAGAAGAATGGCAAACTAAGTTGTGGGAGCATGCATCACTGTCAAAAAAATAACTCCTTATTTGAAAAACAAGTCTGATGTGGATTTTAATTTAATTTGGAAACCATTTATGGATTATAATTCTGCACATGGACTTGTACTGCATCCGAAGTTTGGGTTTCTCCTAACATAAGGCTTTAAAACATTAGATATTGTCTGATTTGTTACCATAAGGATAGACCTCCTTAGATAGAAACTCTTATTAATTATTCATCCTGGTTGATAATTCTTATTACATTAGCTATCTTTGTTAATTAAGAATATTCATTCAGTTTTTAATAATGGCCTTGAATTGATATAAGACCACTTTCATATACAATATTAATCTAATGTTACTTCAAAAAAAATATTCAATTTTATATGGCTGATAAATTTTATATATTCTTTTATTTTTCTCCTTGGTCTTTCTCTTGCTTGTGCTTTCAAATAATTATTACATTAAAAAAAAGATTTGATCAGTGGCCTTTCTAAACATTGCCAACTATTTAAAAAAATAAACCATCAAAGCTCTTTCCTTCTAAAGCACTTTTATGTCTCAGAACATGTCATTCCTCCATAAATCCCAGTGCACTTAGGAAGAAATATACCTGCTTTGCCTGATACAAATTTCTTGAATAAATGTCTTTCATTTTGTTTTCAGTTCAGCTCATGTCAGCTGTAGGCTTAGGAGGAGGAGCCGCACTTGAGAATTAGCATAAAGTGTTCTTGAAGCTTTGCAAAAACTGAAGGGGGAGAGTCATAATCTTCCAAAGACACAGTTTTTGCCCAGGCCTGCCAAACTTTTTCAATGTTTTCAGTAGTAGTTGATTTATTTGGATTGCTTTGTGAGACAGTGCACCAAGCATCTTCCCCATAAAATCACAGCTGACAGAATAATTTTTACATCCTTCAAACTGTCCATTCACCCAATGAAGATGTTCAGAGATGTTCAGTATTATACCAAGTAATATTTCCCTCGTGATTCTACGCCTTCCTTCACAGAAAGCCACATATCTGTAGAAAAGATAATTTACTAATTCATCAGCACAAATTATTGTTAAGCAGCAATTGTAATTATCACCAAACATTTCAAGATCTTAAAGGTATAGCCAACTCAGAACAGGGTTCCTCTGAATTGCTCTCAGAACCTAAAGTAAATTTGTAACCCCTAAATGTGCTAGGTATGCACACCAAGTTTCTGATTATTTTTTGGATTCCATAAACAAGGATATAGCAATCTCTCTGTATTGTATGTGAGGAATTGTTTGAAAAAAATGGCATACAGCACAGATCTAACCTACAATACAAAAATACACTAAACCTACATTATGTAACAAAATATTGTATTCTGAAAATTTATTTCTTCTAAAAGGGGAATTTTTAAATTTGGAACACTTTTTCTCTTCTGCTACCTTCCCCCTGTGTGTATGCACACGTGTACATGTATATGAGATGGAGAGAGGAAAGAACATATCTAAGTGTGGCACGGGCAATTTGTATGAAAGTGGAAGAAGTCATCAACACATCCCTAGACATTCCCCCCAAAAATTCACAAGGGTAAAAATAAAATAAAACCCAGTTTAAGTCTCATTAATTTTTCTGCTTGGTTGGCAACAAAGATACAGAGAACACACCAGGCAGGGCTGCATTATGAATAAACTTGATTTAGAGGTGGTCCACAAAGATTAAAGCCATATTAGGCTTACAGTATGAAAGACGAACAAAGGGAGGGAGGGAGGCGGCATGCCTTCAGGTCAGTCATGACTCCTGGCAACAGCCTGGACAAGTCCATGCAGTTTTCTTGGCAACATTTTTCAGAAGTGGTTTGTCATTCCCTTCTTCCTAAGACTGACAGAGTGACTTGGCCCAAGGTCACCCAGCTGCCTTTGTGCCCAAGGCAGGACTGGAACTCACGGTCTCTCAGATTCTAGTCTGGTGCCTTTAATCAAGAGACCAATTTGAGTAAGGAAGAATTCACTAGTGGGAACATTATTCAATTTGATATCACTTAGGAAATTGATACATATAAGAAGAGTTTTCATGATACATAAGAAAATGCTACTCAGACTAGTAAAACCAAAGGGCTAAAAAATATTGGGTATGAATTGGCCAAATTTAGGTTGGAAACCGCAACAAACTTCAACATGTGACAGCGTATCATTCTGGAATCATCTACTTGAATTTTGGAGGGAAAACAAAGAACTTGACTGATTTCAAAATGGAAATCAATCTACTTATAAACAGTTTTGTTTTTGTTACTTCTGTAATAATCTACCAACACTATGAGAGGCCAGTTTTCCCCAGCCATAAAGTATCTACTTCCCTCCCCCATTTTTGGCACTTAAGAAATTGTCACAGCAACAGACTAACATTTGGTGGCCAGGAGTTCTAGAATTATGATAGAACTACACCCATTTTACACTTTTTAAAAAGGATTTACACATTGTTTACCAGCATATTGAGGACATATTTCTGCATTTTTCAGACCTTTTCCTCATATAAAAATGACACATTAATGGGATAATTTTTTATCTTAGCCAGATGCTTTTCATCTGACTCAAAAATATATCTGACTGAAAATATTTTAAAATTAATTCAGATTTGCAGCCACAGCCTTCCTTCCTTGTAAGCTTATATCCATGGGAGAGCTGAGCTATCAGAATGTAATAAAGAAATAATGGCAAGTTGATCATCATCCACAACATCATGTTCATCTTCAAAGCAGATTAAAGACAAGTTTTTATTTCAGTGCTCTTCTCCTGTTAAAAAGAAATACAAATACTAGTTGTCATATGAAACTGAATGAAGAATCTGTGCTAGTGTCCTGTGAATTTAATGTGAGCCAGTACATGTATTTTCCCAAATACCAGCAAGCACCAAACCAGAACTAACCACATTTCTTTCCAAATAAATATCACATTTTGAAGAGAATTTTCTCACCCAATCAATTCCCTGAACTTAAGGCTGTTGTCCTATTTTAAGTTACCCATTCAACAGAAATAAGTGTCTGAAAGTAAAAGATTACATTTTTATCCAGAAACCTGAGTTGATTTTAATAGAGAAAGCCTAAACATCGTGGACCGTAAAGGACAGCAATTGTCCTATGTCCCTGTTCACATATGAAAGTGGTGCCTAATACTGCAATCCTGATTATTCCCAATTTTTTTCAGAAATGAGCCTCACTGAACTCAATACAGGTAGTCCTCACTTAACGACCACAATTGGGACCAGAATTTCAGTTGCTAAGTGAAGCAGTCATTAAGCGAATCTGACCCGATTGCATGACCTTTTTTGCAGTGGCTGTTAAGCAAATCACCACAGGCGTTAAGTGAACCACGTGGTTGTTAAGCGAATCACATGGTTCCCCATTGATTTTGCTTGCCAGAAGCCGGCTGGGAAGGTCGAAAATGGGGATCATGTGACCACGTGACGCTGCAGTGGTCATAAATGTGAACCAGTTGCCAAGTGCCCAAATCGTGATCATGTGACTGCGGGGACGCTGCAAAGGTCATAAGTGTGAGAACCAGTCATAAGTAGATTTTTCCAGCACTGTTGTTAAGTCCGAACTTTCACTAAACGAATGGTTGTTAAGTGAGGGCTACCTGTAGGACATTTCTGAGTAAGCATGCAAAGGCTAGCACTTTCCAAAACATATCCTTTATGGAAACACTGCTACAAACTGTTGTAGCAACCAAAATTACCCCCACTCCAGTTTGTGGGAGGTTGCAATTATAGAGATTGTGAGGAAAGTGTAATGGTATGTGGGAATAACCTTGGGAGACAGGTGGAAGAGATGCTGCCTAGGGAATAAGCAGAGAAGAGAGGGCATAGCCTGCAGCTGCATAACGGGGAGAGAAAGGAACTCAGAAAAGAACCTTCCTAACTTATCAAGCCATAGAAGAGATGACAGAAGGTTTGTACTTTCAGACTTGCAAGATTCTGTTAATGTAGTCTTACAATAAAGTAGAATTAGCTCACCTGGTCATGTTTCCTGTCTGATCTACCTGGGAAAGCTGACAGGAAGGGACCAAGGAAACTAAATGGGCTAACCCACCACAACGCTCTGCAGGTGTGTGTAAGTATACACTCCATTATGGCTTTATTCTACATACAGTATGCACCGCCCATTCTTTAATATATTTCCCTTTGCACAAAAAATAAAAGTAATCTACAATTTTACTTTAATAGGCTTGGTTTTACCCAAATCGCTTGAGAGAAGAATACCAGGGCTAATTTATTCTAACCCTTTCAAAATTTTCTTTAACAGACTCTGCTTTGGTTACTCGCCTGTCCCATAACTCTGCTAATTTTTTTCCCTGTCAAGGCTTTCTTGTTTCTTTTCTCCTTCAACTATTTCAGTTCCTTACTTCTTTTGTCCCAGACATTGTATCTCATTAGTAAGTATGACACTTAGTCCAATTCATCCAAGACTACCATCCTAACAAGAGACTCTGTTTTAGTACAAATGCATTTTTTTTCAAGGACATCTTTATTAGGAGGATATTTTATACTGCAAGGGTTTTCTTCTGTGGTCTGAGAAGCAAGAGAGACATTTTTCTCTTATGATAATTTCCCTCTTTCTAGCATGCTTCATGAATGGATCAGGCATCAACATACCTTTACGCACGCATGTGCTATTACTATATAGTCAGTTACATTGCAATGAAATTTGCAAAGGTTTAAATTCATAAGCCACAGCCTTTAAATAATTTAAATAATTTTGCACTATGGGGCTAAGGACACAAGTGAACTAAATTAATCCAAACAGTAAAACTAAAAGTCTTTCTGTATTTAAAGAAAATTATGCTTTCAACTTGATGGTCAGCTTGTCCAAATGCTCCTCTGGTTCTGTGAGATACTAAACATTTCAGTTACAGCCCACCAGGCAACTCAACTAGAAACATCAAACTTACAAGCAATTGGTAAATTAGAATTTGCAGTTTAGAGGTTGAAAGTACAGCACCACAAATGTAGAAATTGACTCTTCAGGTGATAGGAAATGGTGGTGGTGGTGGTGGTGGTGGTTTTATAGCTGAAAGAACCTGAGATATCTGCTTGCTTGCTTGCTTGCTTGCTTGCTTGCTTGCTTATTTATTTATTTATTTCTATCCCGCCTTTATTATTTTTATAAATAACTCAAGGCGGTGAACATACCTAATACTCCTTCCTCCTCCTATTTTCCCCACAACAAATACCCTGTGAGGTGAGTTGGGCTGAGAGAGTGGGACTGGCCCAAGGTCACCCAGCCGGCTTTCATGCCTAAGGCAGGACTAGAACTCACAGGCTCCTGGTTTCTAGCCCACTGCCTTAACCACTAGACCAAACTGATCCTATGAGAAAAGTCTAGTTCTTAGCCTTGCAGCTTGTGCATTTTTTTCAGATGGGTTATGTGCCAGCATTGTGCCTTGCCTATTCTTTCCTCCATCAGAGTTCTGAAATTTTGCCAGGCCTTCACTTGGCCAGGCTGGATGTATTACACATTTCCCTTCTGCTGGGGCACTACAACATATCCCCTTATACCAGCATATATGTCTCTTTGGGAATGGTGTAATAGATTCCTTGAGAAATATGCTCCTTTTTTGCTCTCTCTATAGGGAATCCATTACCTCCTGAAGAAATTCCCTGACAAAGGGTAGGACTTCTATTTGTCACTTCTCCTGTCTGACCAGTACCCAGATATATCTTCCCAGGTGGCTCAATTCTGTGCTTATATACATAGTATCTACTGTATGTGCGTGTGTGTGTATTCATGGAAGAAATTAATAGACTGGCCTTATAACATAATAAAAGTTTGAGATGATGATGATGATGATGAGATGATGATGATGATGATGATGATGATGATGGTGATTTTATAGCTTGCCTTTTATCTCACATCTCAAAGAACACGGAGTCTGATGAATTTTTTTCATCAGAACAACAATTTTATAAGAAAAGTTTGGCTGAGAAAGAATGACCAGCCCAAAGTCTGCCAGTGAGCTATGTAACCAGAGTGGGAGCTTTATTTGGATCTAAATCCAAATATGACACTCTAAACATTATACCACCAAATATTATTTGTCTCTCTAAAAATCAGCTTCCCAGCAGAAGTGCAACATCTTCTTTCCCTCCAAGTTTCTTTTCAAACTATAGAATTAAACTATATACTGTACTTCAGACTTGTTTACAGGTAGTCCTCACTTAATGACTGCCCTGTTTAGTGACTGTTTGAAGTTATGACAATGCTGAAAAAGTAACTTTATGATGATCACAGTGTCCCCACTATCATGTGATCAAACTTCTGGTGTTTCACAACCAGTGGGAGTTTTTGACCCTCACAGCGACCCGCAGTCATGTGATCACCATTTGCACACTTCACAGCCAGCTTCCGACAAGCAGAGTCAATGGAGAAGTCAGCAGTAAAATCACAAGTCATGGTCATGTGACGTCTAACTTAATGACCACATCACTTAGCGATGGAGTTGCCACTCCCAATTGTGGTTGTTAAGCAAGGACTACCTGTACATTGCAAATCCTGCAATGATCAGTGAGTCTACATTGGACCAATTGCTCACACAAAGATTCTATGTCAATGCAGAAATAAATAAATATTCAGAGGAAAATAAGTAGATGGTGAGCTCCCCATCACTGGATTTGTTCTAATAAAGACTAACCAGCCATTTATATCGGGGTGTTTTTGTTTGGATTTCAGCACAGAAGTGGGAGTTAGACTCACTTGCCTAGGTGATCTCTTCCAGATCTATATTAATATTTATGAAAGGGGACTATATTATGAGACTAATAATTCTTGCTTTGAAAAGTCAGTTTAATCCTTTCAAATAAGGTTTCTTTTAAAGTAGGGGTTTTTTTTCTTCAAAGATGCAGGTGCCAGAACAGGCGTTAACCGTGCTATTCCAAAATAATGGGAAAAAAAGTATGTAAGAAGAAATCCCGTTCAAGATGAATCTCCTGTTGGAGATTTGGATTCAGCAGCAGCCCTTATGAGAAGATATGTTCCTGGACATAAGCAGAACCTGAAAGAATACTGAGTAATTAAATGTCAATTTAATTAAAGTAAAAAATGTCAATAATACATTGTCTTGGATGCAGAGTATGAGCAATTAGTGAATGCTGACAGACATTCATTATATTTGAAGTAAAAGTTAGATTTATAAGAAGTTTATTTATTGTTTTTATTTTACTGGTCTTATAAATTGCTCCAAACAGCGCTGAGCAGCATATATTCCAACCTTCATAAACCGGATTAAAAATAATATAAGAAAAAGAAAACAAAGAATTACACAATCTGCTTATAGCACTGGGAACATTCATCAATATAACCAAAAGACAAAAGACATTCCACTATCAGACCTATCAAGATCACAGCAATCCATCCCCAAACCTGAAGGAATAATTAAATGTTAATGGACTTCCTAAAGAACAGGAAGAAAGGAGCCATCTGGCTATCTGAGGAGATGCTGTTTCCCAGAAAGGGAACAGCAACTGAGAAGGCTCACTTCTGTGGTCCCTGAGGATGACATTCCCTGACTTAAGAAACCTGGAGGGAACCTAATGGAACAGATCTTGTTGGATGGGCAATCGGCAGCATGGCAGATATCCAGGTCCTGAAGATACATAAAGTTCCATTTGTTTCTTAAATACAGAGACTAATTTAACTAACTATAGGCCAGGTGAGAGACAGACAGAGAGACAGTATGGGAAGACCCTTCCCCTGATCAATCTCTTGCCATTTGCCCTAGTGTCAAATTGGCTCACAGGGGCAAAGAGATGATGCAATCCCTATCTTATCTATTTCTTGCTGAGTATTAGGGCAGTAAGTCAGGCAAGAAGCATTGCTAATATTTTTATTCAAGATTATCAATATTTTTACCTTGAGGGAACCTTCCATACTGGCTCCTCTGCTGAGAAATCATTGTAGATCTGACATAGAGCCCCAGAGGGAGAAAAAACAGCTTAGAATATAATTTTGAATGGGTAGAGAAAGGTTAAGCATTCATCTTTTTTTCTCTCACTATAATTCCTCCACCTGAAATTGCAACCTCCAAAGGCTGCTTTGCATTAACAGATGCCCAAACTTTAGAGCTCTGTTACATAGATTTGTATTGGGTGTTTTAGCCCTTATCACGCTGGTGTTGAAAATGAATCCAATTCATCCCAGCTTTTCCCAGTACATTCCATACATTACAGGATATGACAGAAGTGCCCAAATGTCACAGCTTATCATACAGAAGATTTAGGGATCTTGCATTATGTTGGATAGTACCTGGAGATATTGGCTCAGAGTTTCTGTGGTATTTTTTTCTGGAGATAGGCAATTCAGCTGGGAGAAAGCTAGAGGAAGCTACAGGAACAAGCTTTAATTGTCTTCTGGCACCATATCCATCTGGAGGTTACCAGGTCATAGAAGGCTGCCTTAGAAAATGAACAAAGTTTCAACTTTCAAGCATTTTAATTTCATGTTCACTTCATCTCTGTTAACTCTCTTTTTTAAGTTGGCTGACATTTGAAATTCAGTGATTAAGTATGGTAAAATCACAACCCTAGAGATGGATATAATTCTCAGCCCAGAAAAGTGGTCTTCAGCTAAAGGTCAGGTTAAACTTGGCCATAGATATTTTAAATTACTGCTGAGTGAAAGTGTCCATGGGATCAGATTTTACTTTAACCCCATTCATACAATCAGGAAATGAATGGAATGATACCTGCATTGCCAAACTCAGCACCCAGTGGAGATTTTCATCTAAATCCCAAAGAGAGATTTTCTGCACCATACATGCTTTTAGGCTTTCTTCATATTGGCAAAGTTCATACATTATGCTATGTTGCATGATCCCAGCCCTTGTCATTTGCAAACCGTAGTTTATGGCCTGACATTATATTTAAACACAGGCACTTGTAGCTTATTCAGCAAACTGTGGTGAAAACTAATCTGGCTCAGTGTAGCCCCTAAACCTATTCACTGGGACAAAATGCATCCAAAGGAAGGTTTCAGA
Source organism: Charina bottae (assembly GCA_023362775.1). Lineage (NCBI taxonomy): Eukaryota > Metazoa > Chordata > Lepidosauria > Squamata > Charinaidae > Charina > Charina bottae. The sequence continues at coordinate 12,344,728 of JALMGJ010000005.1, forward strand.
ACCACCACCCGCCCCCGCCCCCTTCAAATGGAAACACACGGGAGAAAAAGATGTTGTGTTTTCTTAGTCTGACATTATGGATGCACATTGTACTGATGTTAACCCCTTTTGTAACTGTAATGTTGAAATATTCTGTCACAGAATCCTAAGTCTCCTGAGAGGAGCAGGGCTCCATTTGCAGTAAAGAGCAACTTTGAAAGAAGACAGAAAACAATCCTAAAATAACAGGGGTCCTAGACTATAGTTCAAAGCTGAGCTGTTCACAGCCCTTCACCCTGTCCCTGAGGAAGGGAAGCTAATTAAAAGTGGGATGAACAGAAGTGGGAGGAGTGAGGATTCTTTCCAAAATTCCCGGTGGGGACGGTGGGAAGAAGGCCCTATGCTTGAACATTCACAATAGCATCTTCGCTCTCCACACGGCATGGAACCACCTGGTTCATTCCCAGAACTGCATCTGTAATTGACTGACAGAAGATAATCCTCTGCACAGGGCTTTTAAAACAATGAGGGAAGGGAAGGGGACAAACTGATCTTCTTGGCCATCTTCTGCATATTAAACTAATCTTTGTTCTTCCCCAAGAAATTTTAAAGAGATTCTTTTACTTGCTGTGAAAGAGAGGGAAGAAGCCATGCCTTTTTCAGGAGAGTAAAAAGAAATCCCAAATACTGGGATAAGGATTTCACCTGGCCACAAGCATAACTGAGGAGCACATGTAGCACTACCGCAAAACTATAGCCAAGGTACTTGATATAAAGCCATCAAATCCCTATATTCTGTCATGCTATGGACTATACTTCATTACACAAACAGCTGACCACTGAATAATGTTTCCACAAACAGAAAATAGAATCTCAACAATATAAACAAAAAAATGGGTACAGAGATTGCTTCAAACAAGCAAAACCTAAAGCTGTGTTTCTCAACCTCAGCCGCTTTAAGATATGTGGACTTCAACTCCCAGAATTGAATGCTGGCTGGGGAATTCTGGGAGTTGAAATCCACACATCTTAAAGTGGCTGAGGTTGAGAAATACTGACCTAAAGACATAAGCTGCCCTGAAGGTGTAGCCAAATTTTAAGAAGCATTCTTAAATATATGGGGAGTAGTAATCATATTTACTATGCTTGAGCAAGTTAGGTATAAGTTCAAAGTAGTTTTGTTCCGGCCCCATGGAGGTTACAGCTATTTCCTATGATGGAGAGAAATAGTTCTGTTCATGGTGCAGTTCTAAAGAACCCATCAGAAGTAACCTGTCCTTTGGAAGCACTGCATGATCATCTATAGACCAGATGAGGAAGTTCCAGCCAAAAGAAGCCAAAATCTTTGCCTCGTGTGAAATCACCATGTTAATCATGCCTTGGATTTTCCTTTATTGGTTGCTAGTTGGACTAACTGAACAGAGATGACTTCTGTGAGTAAAACAACTATCAGGGTTACCCCATTGGAAAAGATGGAGGAGGTGTGTTATTGCTTTCAGGTTCCTTGTACTTTAGCAAAAACTGGATGTAGAGGATTTTTTAAAATTAATTGATTATGTGCCATCAAGTCAGTGTCGACTCTTTAGAGACCACATAGATTTTTAAAATGATAATATGTACCTAACCTGGTTCTTCAAGTCTTCCAATGGTGCACCAACCACCACAGTAATTGAGTCCATCCACCCTGCTGCTAATCGTCCTTTTCTTCTCTTTCCTTCCACCTTTCCCAGCATTAGAGCCTTCTCTAGAGAGCTCAGTCTTCACATAATGTGTCCAAAGTAGGATAATTTGAGCCTGGTAATTTGTGCCTTGAGTGAGAACTCTGGGTTGATTTGTCCGATGATCCATTTGTCTGTTTTCTTGGCTGTCCATAGCATTTTCAGGAGTCTTCTCCAATACTCTTTCTATCCTCTTCTTCAAAGTCCAACTTTTGCTTCCATAGAGTGTCACAGAGAATACCATGGCTTGCACTATTTTTATTTTTGTAGGTATAGACACATCACAGCATCTAAATATCTCACCCAGACCTTCATGGCTACTCTATCAAATGCTGGTCTGCAGCAAATTTCTGGATTGCATGTACCTTTACTCTTAATAGTTGATCCAAAAATGCAGAAGCTATCTACTACTTCAATATCTTCATTGTCAGTTCTAAGGCAGATTGTTGTACCTGTTGCCATTAGTTTGGTCTTCTTTATATTTAACTTTAGTCCCATTTTTTCACTGTGTTCCTTGACTTTTATTACTGGACCTTGCAGATCCTTTGCATTCCTGGCTATCAGTATAGCACAGTTATTGATATTTCTTTCTCCAGTTTTAAAACTATGCTCATCTTCCACACTAGCTTCCCTTAATAAATATTCAGCATATAAGTTGAATAAATAAGGGGAGAGTATACAGCCTTTCAACCTGTACGCAGAACACATCATGCGACATGCTGGGCTTGAGGAATCCAAGGCTGGAGTTAAAATCGCTGGAAGAAACATTAACAATCTCAGATATGCAGATGATACCACTTTGATGGCTGAAAGCGAGGAGGAGTTGAGGAACCTTATGACGAAGGTGAAAGAAGAAAGTGCAAAAGCTGGGTTGCAGTTAAACCTCAAAAAAACCAAGATTATGGCAACGAGCTTGATTGATGACTGGCAAATAGAGGGAGAAAAAGTGGAGGCAGTGACAGACTTTGTATTTCTAGGCGCAAAGATTACTGCAGACGCTGACTGCAGCCAGGAAATCAGAAGACGTCTACTTCTTGGGAGGAGAGCAATGGCAAATCTTGATAAAATAGTTAAGAGCAGAGACATCACACTGACAACAAAGGTCCGCATTGTTAAAGCAATGGTATTCCCTGTAGTAACCTATGGCTGCGAGAGCTGGACCATAAGGAAGGCTGAGCAAAGGAAGATAGATGCTTTTGAACTGTGGTGTTGGAGGAAAATTCTGAGAGTGCCTTGGACTGCAAGAAGATCAAACCAGTCCATACTCCAGGAAATCAAGCCAGACTGCTCACTTGAGGGAATTATATTAAAGGCAAAACTGAAGTACTTTGGCCACATAATGAGAAGACAGGATACCCTGGAGAAGAAGCTGATGCTAGGGAAAGTGGAAGGCAAAAGGAAGAGGGGCCGACCAAGGGCAAGATGGATGGATGGTATTCTGGAGGTGACGGACTCAACCATTGGGGAGCTGGGGATGGTGACGGCCGACAGAAAGCTCTGGCGTGGACTGGTCCATGAAGTCACGAAGAGTCGGAAACGACTGAACGAATAAACAACAATACAGCCTTAATGTCTCATTTCTTTGCCAACCTGGAGCCAGTCTGTTTCACCATATGGTGTCCGTAGTGTAGCTTCTTGACCTGCATATAGCTTTCATGTGAAGACAATGGGATATTCTGGAATTCCTATTTTTCTAAGCACTTTCCACAGCTTGACATGACTTGACACAATCAAAGGTCTGTCTATAATTAATGAAGTACATACTGACTTCTTTTTTGTACTCTTTGGCTTCAGCTATCAGCAATAATGTATTGTGTTCCTCTGCCCTTTCTAAAGGCAGCTTGAAGATCTGGCATCTCTTTTTCCATGTAAGGCTCTAATTTACATTGGATGATCCTAAGTATTATTTTGCTAGTCTGTGAATTTAAGGATATTGTATGATAGTTTGCACACTCTATTAAGTCTCCTTTGTTTTGTATTGGAATGTAGATTGACCTCTTCCAGTCAGTTGGCTACTGTGTCGTTCTCCAGATTTGCTGTCATACCTTAATTAGAACCTTTACTGATTCTTCTTCTGATGAGCTAGGTTTGAATTATGTTGCTGGTTCACACAACACACTAACTTCTAAACTCTGGTTAATGAATCCTAATTGTTACATATAACATGCTATGCACAAAGGTCCCTACTGATTTGAGGTCTCCTGGGTTTGGGAGCTGGTCTCTCTTAAGGAACCCTGCTGGGCCCTCCTTAGATAAAAGTGGCACCATCCAATTTTAGGCCTTTGCTAAATGGGAGGTAGAACCTTGCATCACTCCCTGGGAAGCTCAGTTTAGCAAAAGAAAAACACCTCATGGTTGTGAACAGAAACTGATTTCCTACTAATCTTTCTCTAGTTAATTTACAGAAATTGAAATAACTGAGGCTTGTATCAACCTCCACCAAATTCTTTTTACAACTGAGTTGGAATTAACATCATACAATCAAGCTGAACGTCTACCACATATCCATCAGTTCAAATTAGTTAAGTGGGCCCTTGAATAATGCTTCACCTCACCTACTACAGTATGTTCACATGCTTCAATCGAATTGTCCCCTGGGCTCCTCCACCATCCCACTCTTTCAACTGAGCTGCTTATTTGATTTTGTCCTATTTACTTTTTCTACAACAGCTCTCATTGCTTGCTGTCTCTCTTTCTCTTCTCTGACTCCTGCTGCCTTATCTTCTTGTTTTCTTTGTCTGATTTCTTTTCCAGTTCATTTCTTCTGACTTTCATTTCCCTTCTTCTCAAACCACTCCCTCTGATTCTTCTCTTTATTTTTTCATACTTTCTCTCTTGCGTCTACTTTTCTTATCAATTCTCTCTCCCCCTTCTTTTCTCCTCCCTCTTGTCTCATTGCACCTTCTTTTCTCTTCTCATATTATCTCATTTCTTTTCATCCCCCATTGAATAAAATACCTAAGGCCAGCCAAATTATTTTGGCATGTAAAAAAAAGACAGTTTTGCCACTATTATTCCCCTTAGTAAAGGTAAAGGTTCCCCCCACACATTTGTGCAGCCGTGTCCGACTCTAGGGGCCGGTGCTCATCTCCGTTTGTTAGCCGAAGAGCCAGCGTTGTCCGAAGACGCTTCCATGGTCATGTGGCCACATGATGTGCATGGAACGCTGTTACCTACCCACCGATGTGGTACCTATTCATCTACTTGCATTTGCATGCTTTCGAATTGCTAGGTTGGCAAGAGCTGGGGCTAGTACGGGAGCTCACTCCATCACGCGGGGCTAGGGATTCGAACCTCTGAACTTGAGATCTTCCGATCGAAAAGCCTGGCGTCTTACCCGGTGAGCCACCACACCCCTTACTGGCATTAAAATACCAACCATTTTCCTTTTCATGGCATCCAAAATCTTCTGCCTGAAGCACCTGGTTTACTTCAATGACTGCTGAATGGTAGACCAGTCCTCAATTCTCTTCGATCGAATTTGAATCGAATTCTCTTCGATTGAGACCAGTCCTTGCAAGACTTTCAGTATTGACTGCCTGTCAAGGATGGATGTGGAGCCTGAATAAAACCCATTTCTTTCCTTCTCCATCCAATGAAGGCCAGGAAGAAGGACCACACAAAACACTTTACAAGACTTCTGTAACTGAAGAATATGAGTTACATTGAGGGATCTCTAGTCATTTTTGTATCTAGATTTTGCTTTTCACTCCCTATGTTTTATATATAATAAGCTCCAAGTCAAGGCAAAGGACATCCAGTGTTAGGAATGGAATCCCCATTTTTCGAGTTACCTTCAGAGATGCCTAAGCATTCAATTTTCCCATCTATTTCATTACCTTTCAGTATGCTGTAGACCAACATTGCCCTCTCCTGGCAATTTCTTACTCTTTCATATCACATTAGAAAAATGAAAAGCAACTAAAATATCCTTCTTAATTCCTGCTTGCGTTCCTCCAAAAATATACACATTTTGGGAAAGAATCAGAACGTATCAGGTACCAGCTGGTGCTTACAGCATGCCAACATCCCCTTTATTTATTTTCAATAGAAGATAGGTTATAGATTGATAGATAGATGACGATAGGTAGATAGATAGATGATAGATGATAGATGATAGATGATAGATGATAGATGATAGATGATAGATGATAGATGATAGATGATTGATGGATGGATGGATGGATGGATGGATGGATGGATGGATAGATAGATGGATAGATGATAGATAGATAGATAGATAGATAGATAGATAGATAGATGATAGACAAATAATCTTTGTTTTTAAAAGATCAGGTACAGCAGGGAAGCTGTCAGATGCCAAGGAAGTCCATGGGCCTACAATTGTCACTTCTGTTGGAAAGTTTTTGTTGTTGTTCAGTCGTTTAGTCATGTCCGACTCTTCGTGACCTCATGGACCATAGCACGCCAGGCGTTCCTGTCCTCCACTATCTCCCGGAGTTTACTCAAATTCATGTTCGTTACATCGGTGATGCTATCTAACCATCTCATCCTCTGCCGTCCCCTTCTCCTTTTGCTTTCAGTCGTTCCCATCATCAGGGTCTTTTCCAGTGAGTCCTCTCTTCGCATTAGGTGGCCAAAGTATTTGAGCTTCAGCTTCAGCATCTGTCCTTCCAATGAGCAGTCAGGGTTGATTTCCTCTAGGACTGACTGATTTGACCTCCTTGCAGTCCAAGGGACTCTCAAGAGTCTTCTCCAGCACCACAGTTCGAAAGCATCAATTCTTCGGCGCTCAGCCTTCCTTATGGTCCAACTCTCACAGCCATACATTACTACTGGAAAAACCATAGCTATAACTATACGGACCTTTGTCGGCAAGGTGATGTCTCTGCTTTTTAATATGCTGTCTGGGTTTGCCATAGCTTTCCTCCCAAGAAGCAAGCATCTTTTAATTTCATGACTGCAGTCACCGTCTGCGGTGATCTTGGAGCCCAAGAAAATAAAATCTGTCACTGTGTCAGGGAGACACAGGAGAGCGGTGGGGGGAGCTTACTCACGGGAGAGAAGCGAGCACAAAGCTCGGAGGGCCTGGCCTTATTTCCCAAACGCCTCCGGAAAGCTCTGCCCTAGATTGGACTCATGTCTCGGGGATTCTTCGGGCACTATCAGTTTAGCAGGATTCTGTATGTAGGAAGCAATAAACACTAGAGACTAGATTCCAAGCCTCAGTGTGTTATTTCTGCACCTACACACGACATCAATCCTGCTAAACTGCAACTCCCATCGGAAGAGGGAGGAAAGACAAGCCAGGAGAATGGCTTCTCAGACACAAGAACTTCAGCAGGCAATAATACAGCTCGCTGCAGCATTAACACAACACCAACAGCAAGTCGACAACCAGATTAACAATTTGCAAGCAGCTATGCTACAACAAATGCAACAACCAGCTCCAGCGCAGCTCAGGACCTTCGTCGCCCAGTGCACCATGTTTTTCGACAGCCGACCAGCTGAGTTCCCGATGGAAAGGTCCAGAGTCACCTTCATTTTAAGTTTGCTGAAAGGCTCAGCTGCCAGATGGTCCATCCCTATGGTGGAAGCCAATGACCCAATTCTAGACAACTACCAGAATTTTATGGCCCGTTTCAGAGCCCATTTTGATGACCCAATCAGAGAAGTCACTGCTAGCCGAGAGATCCGACAGCTCCGAGAGGGGAACAGGAGGGCAGGAGCATACATCGCAGATTTCAAACTGCTAGCAGGAGACTTGGGTTGGAATGAGGTGGCATTGAAGGATCAGTTTAAACAAGGACTTGAAAAAGAGATTAAAACGGAATTAGTGCGTCAGGGCATGCCAGCTACATTGGAAGACTTATATCAGTTGGCAGTGGTCATAGATGCTCGGCTGGAGGAGTTAAGGCAGCTCCGGCCAGGGAGAGGCAGGGCAGGAACCCGGCCGGCGTTTCCAGGTTTTGCAACCTTGCCTAACACGGCTGTTCCTCTGGGCGCAGAGGAACCTATGCAAATTGGGGCCTCACGAAGGTTGGTTTCTGAAGCCGAGAGGCAAAGAAGAAGGGAGAATACACTTTGTTTCTATTGCGGGGGGCCAGGACATATAGCAAGGGCTTGCCCGGCCAGATCTGATCCAATCTGAATTGGGGCCTACAGGCAAATGGCTATTCCAAGAATGAAATAAAAAGAGCCATCAAACCAAGAAAACAACATCCAACTGAAGAAAAACAGCCCCCCACAAACAAAGTATTCCTGCCCTACATCAAAGGAGTCACTGACCGCATGGGAAAACTGATGGAAAAACACAACTTTCAAACAGTCTTCAGACCCACCAGAAAAATACAACAAATGCTAAAATCAGCAAAAGACAAAAGGGACCCCCGCACCGCTGCAGGAGTATACCGCATACCATGCAGCTGTGGACAAGTATACATCGGAACCACAAAATGAAGCATTCACACCAGGATAAAAGAACATGAAAGACACTGCAGACTACAGCAACCGGAAAAATCTTCAGTAGCTGAACATGCTCTCAAGCAAACGGGACACAAAATCCTATTTGAAAACACAGAAATACTGGACAACACCAAAAGCCACTACACCAGATTATACAGAGAAGCCATTGAAATTCACAAACACCAGCACAGTTACAATAAAAAAGAAGAAAGTTTAAAAATTAGCAAAACCTGGCTACCAGTCCTGAAAAACACAGCCTGCAAAAGGTCAACAAACTCAGTCCAACCACCAGGACATGGGAATACTTCTCACAATGAACATGCTAATCACGCTCATCAGCCACTCGTTAACATTTCAACACAACAAAAAAACCCACCTAATCTCCTATAATTTAGCTCTATAAATAGAACATTGCCACTCTACCTGGGCACAGAGATTTTGCTTCTATCTGTGCTCCTGCCCTCTGAAGATGCTGGCCACAGATGCTGGCGAAACGTTAGGAACCACAACTTCCAGAACACGGCCACACAGCCCGGAAGACCCACAACAGCCATTGAACTCCGGCCGTGAAAGCCTTCGACAATACATTAACAAGTAGTTTGGATCCCAGTACTTTCCAATTCCTTCTAATTCTACTGTCATGACTTTGAGTTATTTAATCCCAATAACAGAGAATGCTATTACAGGATTCTTTTTGGCATCTTTTTGGCATCTTTCCTTAAATACAAATCCAAAGAAAGCTCACAAAAGTAGTATGAGAGCAATACAATAGTTGTTAGATAAGAAAAACTCCCACAAGAAACTATTATAGGCAGGTAATTGTCTTAGTCATAGGAGGATTGATTTTTAATAGCTAATGAAAAGCAGACATTTTTCCATAAGTTTCAGTGGTCCTCAATTATGGCAATGATGTAATTATTTCACCGGAGGGGATGGAGTTAGAGATATTGGCCCTTCCTTCTTTTTTTAAAGGCTTTGAAGATAGTTAAATAAAGGAATGCAACAAGCCTATTGGATTGTATATTTTACTTCTAATTTTTCAAGAAAAACAAACAATGCATCATTTTGTCAGCACAATCTCCGGAAGTGCTCTGGAGGGTCTACAAATACAGGTCTCTGCTTGCATGCCATTGAAGATGCAACAGCAGAGAGTTGGGGGTATCAAGTGGTAAGAACTAGCTTCAAACCTTCAACCCTCAATCTAGATTTCAGGAGTAGAGACAACAGTGGATCCAGTTCCAGAATGTATAGCATATGACCTGCAGCTTGACTTGGAACCTATCTAGAAGGAGGAATTGAGATATTCCTGGCTCTGTTGAAGCATATTCTGGCTCTGTTGGAGCTCACAGGAAAGGGTGGTACAACAGAAGCAGCAACAAAACTTATGTCTGCCAAAATCATGGGCTGGACTTTCTCAGAAGTCTTTTTTTTCTTCTCAGCTTCCACTTTTCTGTTTTATTTTCAGGCAGCTTGAGAATTTATTTCAAAATTTTTATGATGGTATTTTGAGCTTAGTTTATTGATGAAGAGAGGAAAGATGCTTCTGCCTGTGTTGTTGTTTCCTGCAACACATCTTTCCATTATTCTAAAGCCTCCTTTACTTACCCATACTTTCAGTCTGAAAATGCTTAATGGATAACATTCCCCGTGATTTGTTCTTTCTGAAGCATGGGAAGCAGGGGGCAGAGGGAGAGGGAGAGATAATATTTTCTTCCCTCAAACTGGTTGTTCTTGTTATGTCATGGCATTACACAAACTTCTTGCAACAGTTATGTATAATGAGTTTTGTTTCAGAGTCCGTATTTGACCAGTTCATTTTCTGTTTCATTACAGGTTGACTGTATCTGCTAAATAATGCAAAAACAGCTGAGTGAAAAGTTAGCAGCCTCAAGAAGTAAAGTAGATGTCCTCAAAGCCACATATCTTGCTCAGAAAATCTAGCGATGAATGTTTTTTGTGACTCCCCTCCCTTAAATAACCAACCATATGTGTGAACAATGGTCTACCATTAATTTAACTGAAGCATTTGCCAGAAGGAGGAGCAATCAAGGCAGGAGTGTGGTGCTCATTTAAATCAATCTTGACAAAGGCAACCCACTGGTGGCCAGCGTCAGCTGGGCTTGACTGCTGATCTGGGCTGGTGGGAGTCTGGGTAGACCGGGCCCGACAAAGGCAGCCCACTGGTGGCTGGCGTCGGCTGGCTCCGGAGCGGGGAGCAACGGAGAGTCAGTGGTTCAGGCAGTCAGTAGAGAAGCAGGCAAGGTGGCAGTGCTTACCCCTATGCTGGTTTCTTCCGTAGGGAGCAAGAACGGAGGCGTGGCAACCGGAAGAGACTCGGGCGCGACGCCTGGCACGGCAGCAAGGTAAGGCCTGGATTCTAGGCTTGGTGAGGTGGCGGGGAAGCGTGTGGAGTCAGGGTCCGGCGTGGCGGTAAGGCAGGGCTCTAGAGCATGGTCCAGGGTGGTAGCAAGGCAGGGCTCGGTAGCGAGGTCTGGGGCTGTAACAAGGCGAGGCTCGGGAGCAGGATCCGGCGCGGAGTCCAGAGGCTTCTTCACATAACGGGTAGAACGGTTGTCTCCGGCAGCTGAGGTAAGTTGCACTGGCCTTTTATTTCTTTTTTTGCGCCTTGGGAGAGCAGGGACCAATCGGGCTTCACGTTGCTCAGCCCGCCTTTCTGCTCTCCATTGGCGTGCACTGATTGGCGGAGGCATATTTCTTTCAGAGCCTTGGCCAATCAGTGTTTCCGGGTCCCCAGTCAATTTCGCGCCAAGGCTGCTGCCTCCTGTGATTGGCTCCTCTTCCGGTTCGGAGTCCGGCATGTCGGCCGGCTGCCAGGTAAGTGGACGAAACCTCACAATAGCACACAGCCAAATAAGGAGAGATTCTTCATTCTTCTCTAGTGCCCCATTGCATAAATCAGTTGCAAGTAAATAAGAGGGGAACAAAGAGGACCCCGCTAATTGGAAGGAAGGTTAATTTCAGGTAAGACTTAGAGTAGCCTTTTTGAACCGACTAACCCTCAGATGGGGTGGACTGCAAATCCATAATTCCCAGGCAACATGCATTCCAGATTTGGAAATGTTGGATTCTAGGCCTCATCATCATTGGGATTAATTATGTATTACTTAATTAGTTAAACCGCTGAGCCGTTAGACTGCCGACCATAAGGTTGGCAGTTCGAAACCGCGGGATGAAGTGAGCTCTCGTCACTAGCCCTAGCTCTCTGCCAACCCAGCGATTCGAAAGCTAATATAGCAAGTAGATAAATGGGTACCACTCACCTGGGACAATTTGCGGGCGTCCAGCGGAGGGTCGTCCTCAATCCAAGAAAGACCTGGAGGAGCGGTGATGACGGTGGAGGACGACGGAGGACGACGGATCCGGAAATACCAGCTCCTGGATGTCAGCAGCCGGCGCGGAGCGAGGCATTCTGGGTCTTGCAGTCCAATGCCTGCAGCGGAAGAGCCGGTTCCCTTCCTCTTTCCTTGTCGCGCGGTAACAAATTGTAAAAATGTAATAAATGATGATGTATAACTGTATAATTGGATTTGAGATATATAACATTGTAAGCCGCCTAGAGTCCTCCAGTAGGGAGGGGATAGGCGGGGTATAAATAAGACAAATAAATAAAATAAATAAATTACTTCTCCCATTTCTGGGTGCTTTTTTAAAACTTCTGTTCCTCAAGGGCCTCCTCTCAGTCCTCAAAGCAACCACCGGATTCCTAAAGTGAATGCAATCAAGCTTTAATGGCCTCCTTTTTCAAGTGTTGAGGGTTTGAAGAGATGAAATGGGTGCCTTTTCAATATTTTCCTATTTGGGATGTCAAAGGACAAAATTGGTACAAAATTGGTAAGGCTTAAGGCATTCACTTTTGCCCTTATGACAACCCCCAACCTGACCCTTCAAAAAACTGAAAACCTGGGCTAAACATTCAACCACATCTGCTCATTAATGGCCATGGCCCCTGAAGCTCTCAGAAACCAATTCAAAATCCGGCAGAAAGAATTGCCTATTCCTGACCAGGAGCAGAGGAAAAACTCTGCTTAAAGGCCTCTACTATCTGCACTTTTTCCAACTGGTATAGCATAGAACTGCCTTCACGCTCGTGTTAAACTAGCTGGTGCCAATCATTTCTTCCACTTTAGTAGATCCAGCCTTAGTTGCCCTGCAGAAAACAAATGGAATCACACAGAGGTTTTACAAAAATTGTTAAAAGGTACTTATTAAATCCACTCTGAATATAACCAAATCAGATCTATCCTGCTGGTTATTCTAGATATTAATTCAGTAATCTTCCTCTTCTAGAAAGTAGGAACTTTCCAAATCTGGTTTTGCATTCTTCTGCTATGGCCTCTCTTCCTCCCTCATATTTAGCAAAAAGATTTTCTTGATTTCTTCAGGATGGGTTCCTTTTCACTGGGACTACCAGCTTGGAAATATTTAATTGGTATATTAATCAACTTATATTTTAATAAATTTTAATTTTCATCTTAAATGAAGGTGACGCAATTGAATTAGTCAGGCATGGCCTATTTATTTTAATCTCGGGGGTCTTTGATGGAAGTACATTATTGTAATTTTGATTAGAAAAGCAAACATTACAAATAGGTTTCCATCCAATAATATGTAGTAGCTCTTGCTTTTTATCAGCAGGGATAGAAAATGGCTTCTAAAAGAGTTGGAAGTGCTTTTAGAGAGACTTCAGTTTCATGATGTGTCCTCATTTCATTTCTCTTTTTTTCACATTCTTCTTTCTCTTTCAGCAGATGGTGAGCTAAACCAGTTTCCTATCTTTAAACTATCTTTAAATTTCTTCATAGATAGAGGAAGTGAGGAACCACTGAGTGAGGTTTGGAGGCAGAGGGATGTTAAATATTACCTTCCTTCTTCCCTTAAAGGAGAAGGGGTCATGGTGATGGATTTTAGAGGGATATTTGTGACTGAAACTGAAGTCTGTTGCTGCTGTGATTGGTAGGATTGTAGTCAATATCCTAGCAAGCTACTGTGACTGTCCACAGTTCCTCTGTTTGAATTGATATTATGTCATAATGCAGCATTCCAGAGGCATCCTTTGGAGATAAAAAGTGAGATAATAGTCCTCCTTAACCTGTCATTCAAATAGAGTCATTGTTGGGAAATAGCAATCTGCTGAGCCACTAGTTGAAGCTCCAATGCAGGGCTTTCCAAAGTGCCGCCGCTGGCGACACGCCAGTGGCGGCGGCGGTGGCGACGGCGGGGCGTGCGGCGGCGCGCTCACATGGTGGCACAGGGGGGCGTGCGACGGCGGGGCGTGCGGCGGCACGCACGCGCACGGTGGCGGCGCGGGGGTGTGCGGCAGCGGGGGCATGCGGCGGCGCGCGCGTGCATGGCGGCCGCCGTGCACACGCGCGCCGCCGCTTCCGGGTGGTGTGGCGACACACCACACTGTGTGTGGCGACACACTTTTGTGTCGCCACACACAGTTTGGAAAGCTCTGCTCCAATGACACAGAGGATGGCCACATCCTGTTCAAGAATAGGAAAGAACCCCCCACTTAACAAAAACAAAAACCATGAAGGACCCTTATCTTGCACTTAGAATGTTTCTCTTCTTTCAAAAATATTGTTTTCTACCTCCTTCCCTTCCCCTTGCACACTCACATTTATTTATTTGTGTGTTTATTTGTGTGACTTTATACCACCTCAGTTGCAAAAGTACAGTATACCATATATCAGCAGCTAGAATGATACAATAATAGACTCACATGAAATCATCATATACAATCCAAAACAATTTGTCCACCAACATTCATTCCTGGTGTCATATTCTCTACCCAGCATTCTCCAAAAAAGAGCTGTTTTCTGAAGGAAAGGGCTGTTTCTTAATGTTTCAACACAACAGAACAGAAGCAACTATGCTTGTTTATGAGAGTCAGAAATAGGATAAATCTATATTCTAAAGATTCCTCTATCAAAACACTCCAAAATATTTTAAATAAAATGTGGCTTGCAGCTTTACTTCAATGTATCAAAAAGGTACTTATTTTTACGTGTAGTAAAATAATTTTTTATTTACATTCATTAATTAACCAATTAAACAGTAGAATATCAATTCACTAAAAAAATCATTAATGGTGCATTTATCCATGATTGCATTTACATTTTTCCTTGTTGTAAGGTTTACAAAAAAGGATTTGGAGACACCTTTCCATGATCTAAAGGCAAAATCAACATAAAAGGTAAAGGTTCCCCCCGCACATTTGTGCAGTCGTGTCCGACTCTAGGGGCCGGTGCTCATCTCCGTTTGTTAGCCAAAGAGCCAGCATTGTCCGAAGACGCTTCCACGGTCATGTGGCCGCATGACACGCACGGAACGCTGTTACCTACCCACCAAAGTGGTACCTATTCATCTACTTGCATTTGCATGTTTTCGAATTGCTAGGTTGGCAAGAGCTGGAGCTAGTGCGGGAGCTCACTCCGCACGCAGGGCTAGGGATTCGAACCTCCGAACTTGCGATCTTCCGATCGACAAGCCTGGCGTCTTACCCGCAATCAACATACTCTTTCTAAAAATATGCATTTAGTCTTTTCCACCAATGTTCCAGAACAAAATCCTAAAATCACATCATTGAAGTTGGAATATTAAGTCTTCACAATATCCAGGGAATATGTATCCCTTTGTTTTGTTTTTCTCCAGAAGTTTAAGTGATTTAAACAAAGTACAGTATTCTTGCATTTATTTTGTTCTGTTCTTTATTCGTTCAGTCGCTTCCGACTCTTTGTGACTTCATGGACCAGCCCAAGCCAGAGCTTCCTGTCGGCCATTGCCACCCCCAGCTCCCCCAAGGTCGAGTCCGTCACCTCCAGAATATCATCCATCCATCTTGCCCTTGGTCGGCCCCTCTTCCTTTTGCCTTCTACTTTCCCTAGCATCAGCATCTTCTCCAGGGTATCCTGTCTTCTCATTAAGTACTTCAGTTTTGCCTTTAATATCATTCCCTCAAGTGAGCAGTCTGGCTTTATTTCCTGGAGTATGGGATTTATTTTACATACCCTGAAATTAATTATTTAATAAATTATTTCAAAGGAGAAAGAAGCATAGTTTAATCTGTAATTTATGTTTCCCTTCACTGAAATTGATAAGACAGTTTTCAATCAAACTGGATTTCTTAAAAGTAAGTTGCACTGCAATCAATAAGAAATAGGGATAAAGACTTAAGCATGGTTAGAATCAGTACACAAAGCTTTTATCTGTGTGCTGAAGGATAAATTAAGACCTATTAAAAGTGTGGAAGGGTCTGTCTATTGATGCCAAGGACTATATACCAAAGGCACAATTCAATACAAAGTTAAATATCTTTAAACTCATTCAAATAGAAATCAATGAATTCTTGGAATCAGACTTTTTAGGCGCAACTATGTTTAGATTATATCCAGAAAAATCAATGTAGCAAATAAATTGGAGCTAACTTTTTTTCCTGCTTTAACCATCTATTTTTTATTTGGGGAGGATCGTATTTATATATCACTTCTCTGTTCACTGGATGGATGAAATATGTACAAAATTCAGGGAAACAAGCAAGAAACAGAAATAATACCAGTGATATTAGTAACTGAATCATTAATAACAAACATTTAAAAAGAAACTTTAAAATTATAAAAAGTTTAGCAGAGCAATAAAAAACACCTAAAAGATTATAAAGAAGGGGTTATAAAGAAATTCCTAAGGTAACACTGGACTTGGTATTGTAAATTACCAGGAGCCACAGAGTCACAACATTTATACTACTTAATAAATCCACGAACTATGTTCAATGCCATATTTTATGGGACAGCAGGGGAAATTGTTCAGTTACATATATTAGTAGGGTGAAAAAAAACTCTACATTTTAAACACAGAAGAATCTTCTTATGATGATGGCTGAATCACTGACTAGTTTGTCGGGGCGCGTGGATGGAGCAGCCTGCTTCTCTCTCCTAGGCACCAGTGATCCAAGTACTATGCAGTAAATAGACTCCAAACAGAAGTTATATCAAATATCCTATTTACTTTATATACATACGTATTTACAGATCACTTCCACAGGTAACAAAATGATACACCATCAACGAGACAGCATTCACGAGGTAAAATGGGAATAATGGGAAATGAGAATGTCTCTGCATATATAGTGAACCTGACCAATCACATTATAAGTCACTCTTGTTATTCACCACACCCAACCTAACTCTAAGCACCTGTTGTATGAGTCACACACTGACACATCATTCCTACAACAATGGCTGCTAATTGGGTGACTGTGCAGAATATTTCACCTCTCACCTAGAAATCAAGCCTCTCTGTATAATTCATATCTAACAGTAAATTCCTGGGTTTATCAAACCCCAACATAGTTTGATAGACAAAGAGACCAACAGATAGATACACAGAAGTTCTCTGAAAGGCAAATTTCCCAATAGATTTAGGTTGGGAAACTATTTAGGTTCCTCTACACTTTCCTTGGAGGAGCAGTGCTAAAGGAATTCCATCCTTGAAACAAGCATACATTCAGTAATTCTGGACTGGCAACACAGCACTTGGAAGCACCATATCACCCATTGATCACTAGACCCCCAAATACATATTTTTTTAAAAAAAAATAGCTGAAATCTCATGAAATCACCAAATCTTGGCTGATTTCAATGCTCTTTTAAGATGTAGGAACAAGATTTGGTGATATCATTTGCTCATTCGACACACGTGCCATAAAAGAAAATGATGGTGGCCAGAACCTTTAAAAGTTGCCAAACAAACATTTATTAAAGTTGTTAGGGAAAACAGAGAAGGAGCGGAAAATGAAACTGTAGCTCTTCTAGTAGGTCCTTTGAGTAGATAACAAAATCATAATGTAGATTCATTAGGTTTTTTACATATATTAGGGGTAAGCAATCTCTTGAGGTAAGTGTGTATATTTGGAATTTTGAGAGGATTGATTGATTGATTGATTGATTGATTGATTTAATTGATTAATATAGCTGCCCACTCAGCACAGGACCCAGGGTGGGGTACATCATTAAAAAACAATAATAAATTCAATAGGACTACATGAAAAGAACACATAAAAAACATAAGGCAAAACAGTGTCAGGGAAAAAAATTCATCCAATGGGCCATACCACTCCTAGATCCAATGCCTGTGTTTAAAAACCAGTCTTTAATGCCTTTTGAAAGGCAGGCAGGGTCGGGATCAGTTGGCTCTCAAGAGAAATGCCGTTCTAAAGGGTGGGAACAGTAACAGAGAAGGCACACATATGTGTTGTGGCTGCCATGAAATGTCTATTAGGGTGAATGTAGCCACTTACAAAACACTAATTTACCAAAAGGCTAACTAGGGAGATTATTCCCTGCCACTCCAAGATGCTGTCTATCATCTCAGTTTACCTTTGTCTTCCTATAAGAAAGCAAGCACTTACTTACTTACTTACTTACTTACTTACTTACTTACTTATTTATATTTCAAATTTTGTCACTGCCCATCTTGCACGAAGCGACTCTGGGTGGTTTACAATAAAACTAAAAGTAAATACAGATTAAAATACACTAAAAAAACCATACTTCTTAAATACAAATATAGATATAAATATAAATATAAAATCGAAGATGGTGGTATTAAAAGTTCTTAATTTAAATTTGTAAATTCATAAATTCATGGAGCCTCTTTAGGGCGCTAACCACCCCCAGGATTGTCTACCCCCCTTCCCACCCCAAGCGAGATGGCAGAGCCAGGTTTTTACCCCTTTCTGGAAGGCCAGAAGAGTGGGGGCCTGTCTCACCTCTGGGGGAAGAGTATTCCATAGGACAGTCGCCACGGCAGAGAAGTCTCTCTTCCTGGGCCCTGCCAATCGACAATCTCTCATGGACAGGGTCCGTAACATGCCTTCTCTGCCTGACCGGGTGGGACGGGTCGATGTAGTCTGGAAGAGACAGTCCTTCATTTCCAAACAACACACAGGACTGCAGGATAAGGAGCGAAACGTTTCCACTGAGAAAATAGAAATCCAGTTGACATGATTCAAGCTACAGACAATTCCACCTGGATGCCTGAGAACCTTCATAGACACAGGACTGCAGCAATCTTTTTTATTTTATTTATTTTATTTTATAAAAATTACTATGGATAGGTCTAAATAGAGCTGTAACACATATAAAAAACAGGTGGAGTTTCAATCACACATCACTGCCACCATCTTGACTTATTGTATCATACCCTGTGGATACCCCTGATATGGAGCCAAGAATCACTCTTGTAAAAAATAGTGGAGTTAGATGATGGCTTTCCATGAATTAATTAACAGTTGATGGTGAAAGTGTTCAGATGGTAGATAGTTTTGTTTTCTTGGGCTCAAGAACAGGTAATAATAATGCACTGGAAAAATAAGGAGGGGGTTAAATTTAAGGGGGAAAGCACATTTAGATAAGATGATGAAGGATAAAGATATTTCTATTTACAATAAAGATCAGAATTCTAAAAACAATGCTTTCCCCAGTGGAAATGTATGGCTGTGAAAGCTGGATATTGAGAAAGATTGAAAGAACATCTTTGAATTACGTATCTGGAGACAGTTACTGATAATGTTGTACCATGGACTGCAAGAAGAACCAATAAATAGGCCTTGGGGGGGGAAATAAAGACAGTTGAGACAATGATCAGCAAGCAGGAATTCATAAACTTTGGACATGTGATACAATCAGATGATGGACTAGGGGGGGGGGGAAGTCTGCTTGGCAAGACCGAGAGCAGTAAAAGAAAGAGAAGCAATGGATAAGATGGATGGACGTATCAGGAATGTCCCTTGAATGTCCTTGAAAGAACTGCAGATTGTCACCAGGTATAGATCAAGTTAGAGGACATTTGCCCATACAATTACCAAGAGTAAGGCCTCAGAAGATGGTATCTAACTAATGTTGCTTTGCAGCATAGCCAGCTTCTTTCTTTCTTATTACTTACTTACAGGTACTTATCTAAATATTTATTTTTAAAAAAAAAAAAGCTGAAAGGTCAGGGAGTGGAGCCTTTTTTGGTTGCAGGGGGGCACAAACATTGCTTGGCTATGGCTGCATCTAAGTTAGCTGTTTTATGATGGGTCACTTCCATTCAAAGTTTAGCTCTATTGGGTGTTTTTTTTTTTCAAGTATAGTTTGTACAGCCAGGATGAAGACTTGATGAGAAATTGGTAAATGCTGTTACAGAACAGGGATAAATTTATAAAACTAGCTATGAGAGGCTCAGCCAGTTTGGGCTGTGCCATAATGTTGTTTGTTTCGATTTACGTAGGATGGTATGTGAAGCCAGCCATTTTGTAGAGCCAATGCTCTCAGGCACAGTGTAGCAGCTGTTTCAGGTGCAGACCATGATAAGTAGTGAACTAGAGAGAGAAACCTTCCCAAACCATTGCTCAGCGCAACAGTTTCATTAGTTATGTAGCTTCTTCTCCAAGCTGGCTACTCTATCTTCATAGTCCAGAGAGAGTCCTTAGAAGGCCATCTCACATTATTCTTAGAATCTTCTTAGAGTCATGGCTGTAGAATGATTGACCAATCAGCAAACTGGGCAGTGCTAAGTAAGGTAAGCTAAGGTATGCACAGAAATGATCACATGGGAGTATAATCCTCCTCCCACTTCAAGTGACAGTTCTTTCTCTCACCTTATTTAGCAGGTCTTCTGTGGCTGCCCTTGCCATTTATAAACCATGGTCAACGCCAA
Source organism: Charina bottae (assembly GCA_023362775.1). NCBI lineage: Eukaryota > Metazoa > Chordata > Lepidosauria > Squamata > Charinaidae > Charina > Charina bottae. The sequence goes on from JALMGJ010000005.1 coordinate 12,364,575, forward strand.
TCGTGTTGTAGTGTAACTTGTGAATTTACCAATCCTAAAAGTGACCTTCTGTGCATCACAGCAAGAATATTAGTGGTAGCTTGCTTGCCCAGGTTGGTCTGGAATATTTCAGTGGAGAAGAGAGCCCCTTGAAGCAGTTTCACATAGATATATCAGAAGTAAAAAAAAAAAAGCCATCAGGAGATGATCACTTTCAAGGCAGAAGGCTACTTGAAAGCCTACACATTGTGCTAAAAGATTGCTAGAAATTAGCATATCATCTAAGGTGGAAGTTTCTGTGGGGCGCCAAAAGGCATATAGCCAGTGATTATTCTCAAGTTAAATTTCTGAGAAAATAAAAACAGTCTCCAGCCTCCCAGATTGACACCCTTGTCCTTGGAATGCCATTGAGGGATCCTAGAAAGTAGAGAGTGGGAAACATTATAACACAGGAGGAGAGCCTCATGGCATCCTGTAATTCAATGTTTTATTAATCCATTTAAGTAAAATTACATAGAATATGAGCTGCCTTTTTATTGGCTACATTGGGGCTTTATCAATACCAAAATGATGAGCCAATGATAGCCAAATGATAGCCAATGATCCTACTGAAGCTATTTTGCATATTTATGGAGACCCTGTAACTTAATAAACTATTATAGGGCCATGAAAATTTATGTAGACCTCCCAAAATGTCATACCAATACTCCAAGGATTCCATAAAATAGAGTATTGTTTGCTTACATCACATCCTAACTAAAATAAAAACCTGCCCTTCTTTTATCAGTTTACACTCACTGAAACAAAATCCTGTTTTCCCATCTGCCAGATTCGGTGCCAGAATAGAGACCTATTAAGGATAACCAAATAGCCATTATTCATGATTTACATATCACTTAGTAGAAATGATTTCTCAGTGGAAAGAGGTTTGATGAAAGGAGGGGAGATCCTTAAAGCGAGTGAGTTGAAACCACCCAGGGGTGAGGGGGATCACAATTTCTTTTTTGTATGGATCAGACTTGTACAGGCAAAGTGGGCTTATCAAAATTTGATCCAGGTTTTTCTCCACCCCCCTTGGCTTGTGGAAGCCTGTAGTGCACAGTTGGGGTACCACAAACTGAGAATTCCTGTAAAGTACCAATTAAATAATAATTCTTAGTTATTGTTTAAATTTATAATAATTAAAATAATTAAAATAATTAAAAGTTGGCCTATATGTAATTAATAATTAATATTTGAATTCTAATCTATATTCCATTTTAATTATAATTAAAACTTTTGTTTTTAATTATTAAAATGAAAACTATAGGCCAATCTTAAACCCAATTAAATCATTAATTTTGTTCATGGGGGGTGCACAAATCCATTTGTCATTTCAGTGGGGGATGTCACAGTATTGAAGAACCCCTGCCTTAAATAATAAGAAACAAGATGTCAGATGAGAATTTGATGGGGGTTTTTTTTTAATAATTTTTATTAAGAGTTTTTACATAGATAAAAGACAAATACAGAAATATATTTATTTATTTATTTATTTATTCAATTTATTTATTCAATTTATTCCCCGCCCATCTCCCTTGCAAGGGACTCTGGGCGGGTAAAAGGGAGAGAAAAAAGAAAAAGAAAAAATACAGAAAATAATACAGTTAAAGAAAGGAAAAAATAATTAAAGAAGTGACGTCTGCCCTTCTTTACAGCAAACAAACTCATTATCCCTTCTTCCTCCTTAACATTACAATAATCCCTTCAGCCCCTTATTCAATCCCTTTTCAATCATCAAAACTAGAAATCGCTGTTTCACTTTTTTTCCATTTTCAGCAAAAAGTCCATAAAAGGTTTCCAGTCTTTTATAAAAGTACTTGGTTTATCCCTGACCAAAGAAGTCAGTTTTGCCATCTCTGCTTACTCTGCCATCTTCACAATCCATTTCTCCATTGTGGGTATTTCAATATTTCTCCATTTTTGTGCATATAATAATCTTGCTGCACTTATCATATATAAAATCAGTCTTCCATAAGACTTTTCTAATTGACTATCCATAAGTCTCAATAAGAAAAGTTCTGGTTTTATCTCAATTAGTCTTCAAAATTCTTTGTAACATCATATATATTTGTTTCCAAGTGATGAGAATTTGATGGTTGACGGTTGCTCAAAGCAATACATTGTCCTAATACTTCTGAGTCCTGTATCTCTGCTAGATTTATTTATCTATCTATCTATCTATCTATCTATCTATATCTATCTATCTATCTATCTATCTATCTATCTATCTATCAATCATATTTCTTCACTGCCCATCTCGGCAAGCGACTCTGGGCGATCGCCTTCTCTCCCTTCTCTGCTAGTTGCCTTCAGTATCGTGTAGTAGCAGAAAATATTAATTAAAAATTTAAATAAGTAAATGATCTCATTCCTTGCTTCACTTCCCCCAAAAAGTTGGGAAATAGAAAATGACAGCAGGGGATTAGACTATCTTAATAACAATAATAACAGATTATAACACCCCACCCTAAAATAAATAAATTAGCAAGGAACATGAGCCATTCCTCAGCATTCTCTCTTGTCAGCAAAAGATCCTTTACCAAGGAAAGGGAACCTCATGCCCACCAAATGTTTTGGATTACAGTTGTTTTAGGGCCTAGCCAGCTTTATCAATGGTAGGGATTAAGGGAGCGTTGGACAAGAAATCCACAAATTCTATCACTGCCTTAGACCAAGTGCTAAAACAATTAGCTACAAATCCTGTAACTCTATAGCAGAAGTATAGTGCTGTGAATTTATTTAGTTATTTATTCATTCATTAGAATTCTATTCCACCCTTCTTCCAGGAGCTCAAGGCAGCCTGCATAATACTCCTGCCTCCAGTCCTATTGCCACAAATAAGCCAATGAGTTACAATAGGCTGGGAAATAATGATTGACCTAAAGTCACACAGTCAGTTTTCCATGGCTAAAGGTCTCTTCTATCCTGGCACAACTTCTTAACTGCTACCCAACACTGAAGGGGACAGTTTGACAAAGGGAGTTCTAACATGATGTCTTTCAGGTTGGGATTTTATCTCTCTCTCTCTGCCTCTCTCCATATCTGTCCCAGAAGATCCATAGTGGGACAACTGTTAGCAGGCAGTCTGGTTAGCATTTCCCTTAAGGGAAAAGGGGGGAAAGAAATGTCTTTCCAAAAACTTCTGTCTCTCATCTCTCATCTCTCATCTCTCATCTCTCATCTCTCATCTCTCATCTCTCATCTATCATCTATCATCTATCATCTATCATCTATCATCTATCATCTATCATCTATCATCTATCATCTATCTATCACCACCCAGAGTCACTCTTTGAGTGAGATGGGCAGTGACTAAATTTGAAATATAAATAAATAATAAATAAATAAATAAATCTATCTATCAATCTATCATCAATCATCTGGCTTGTACCTTCCTGTGAACACATTAGTTATTTTACTGTTAATAACAGAACATGAAAAACCTTCATGTTATATGTATGAAATAGTAAGTCCCACTCTTCTGCCAAAAATGTCCAGCTCCACTGACCACCAAGAACATTTTGCTCTTATCAGGGATTTCAATAGAGCAGACTTTCTTTGTCCATTTATTGTTGATGTAAACTCAGTTCAGATAAGGATCCAGGAGACAGTTTTATAAACAGCCACCTGCAAGCTTCATCATTATCAGTGAAGAGACCCACCAGAACTCTGCTGGTTCACACAAAGACAATAAAAAAGAAAATAAGGACAACTCTGTCCTAATTTATGTTGGTGATATATTGGCTGTACATTGGGAAATAGCTCAGTTGCTAGATTTCTTGGAATTCCATCCTTTTCATGTTAATACTGTACCTCTTGCTAAAGAAACTCAGTGAGAATTATGCTTGGAAAAGGAACAATTTCAGTTTTGGGGAGAGGCTAAGAGCCTGACTTCTGCTTTCTGAGAATGATGGGATTTATAGTCACGCATATGTAGATGACACCAGGGGGCGTGGTGGCTCAGCGGGTAAGACGCCAGGCTTGTCGATCGGAAGATTGCAAGTTCGGAGGTTCGAATCCCTAGCCCCGCGTGACGGAGTGAGCTCTCGCCCCAGCTCTTGCCAACCTAGCAATTTGAAAGCATGCAAATGCAAGTAGATTAATAGGTACCACTTCGGTGGGTAGGTAACAGCGTTCCACATGCGTCATGTGGCCACATGACCATGGAAGTGTCTTCAGACAACGCTGGCTCTTCGGCTAACAAACGGATATGAGCACCAGTCCCTAGAGTCGGACACGACTGCACAAATGTGCGGGGGGAACCTTTACCTTTACCTTATATGTAGATGACATAGGGTTGGAGAAGGCTGTTAGAATGGTAACCAATCATATGCAAGGAGTAAAGCTTAAGGCTATCATGTGTGGGCAGCAAAAATCCACATGACCACTAGATGATAGCTAAGATCTAGATTCTTCCATATCTTTGCTGCCCTCATCCAGATTTTTGCAGTTTAGATGGGTTAGTTTTAGCTAAGCAGTCAGCTAAGGTGGGAATTAAAGCCAAGCACCTTTCCTGTTATCAGCTGGCCTTTCCTAAACTTACATAATGCTAAACTTACACACAATTCTGCTATCTGGCTATCTATTCAATGGTAAAACATATAATTTGCCCATAGATGCTTGGGACAAAAGAATGTCAATGGCCTTGGATCACATTGCACTTGTGTGGCCTCTCCCTGTCATGAATCCCAGAAAGCCCTTGGGGAAGATGAAGTGGCAGAAGAGACACTTAAAGTGTCACTGGAGGAAAATGAGGAGCAAGTCCAACTGAACACAGGTAACAGACTTTATTAAGGATTATCTCATGGCACTAATAGTGGCAAAAAAATTTTTTTTGCTCTTCCAGCATCTGCAGATTGCTGGTCAGTGGTCTTTTTTAAGGTCACTCGGTCCCTCTTGGCAAAAAGGGAGGGCAGAGGAACAGCTTCAAGGTGATATGAAGCGTATTGTAGGCATACATTTATTCCTCTTATTTATTGTTTTTTAGTAATTTTTGTATAGATTTTAAATTTTGATATTTTGTAAACTGCCCAGAGTCCCCTATGCAGGGAGATAGGCGGGGATAAATTAAATTAAATTAAATTAAATTAAATTAAATTAAATTAAATTAAATTAAATTAAATTAAATTAAATTAAATTAAATTAAATTAAATACATACATACATACATACATACATACATACATACATACATACATACATAAAGTCGCTGGGCTCCCACTGAGTTCGATTCCAACTGTGCAAGTCTGGTGGAGTTGACCGAAGCATGGTCTTGCCTGCTTATTTTGAACCTGTTGGTACCAAAAAAGTATACAGGATCCTCAGGGTTTGGTCACCTGTGTTTTAGAACAATGTCCCTCCTGGCTGGTTAAAGCCTCCCATGAGAAAGCACATAGTTGGATCCAAACAGTGAGTGTGGGGGTGGTCCTGATTGTATTTAAGGAGGTGGTGGTCCACCCCCTTCACAACAAGCCATCCCTGGACCCAATAGTACTGTACAATTTTGTTCTGTCTCCAGTCTCCTTTTGGGGCAGGGTTGTTGAGAAGGTGTTGGGTTGTAATTTCAGAGGGCTCTGGAGAAAGCAGATTATATAGACCCCTTTCAGTCAGAATTCAGACCAATTCCTCCGGACAGGTTCCAGTCAGTGTTGGTAGGTGAGAGAGGTCTAGTCCCTAAGCCCCTGCTCTGCAGGGTTCCACAGGGATCAACTCTTTATCCACTCCTATTTAACATCTACATGGGGCCACTAAATTTGGGGTTGTTACATCTCTACCCCAGACTGACCATGTAATGCCACTAAGGTGTTTTTGCAGTGTCTAGAGGCTGTAGGTTCCTAGATGGGGAAGAACAGGCTCAACTCTAGCCAGACCAAATAGCTGTGGGTTTGGGGAGTTCCCAGATCTGGGCAAACACATCCCCAGACACAATTGGTACACAATCTGGGGGTCCTCGACTCTCAGCTTCTGCTCAAGGAGCACGTGGCTGCTGTAGCTAGGAAGGCCTATACACACCTCCATCATGATGAGCCTATTGTGCCCATTCCTAGATATGGGACCCTACTCACTATCTTTCATGCTTTGGACTGGATTACCACAATTTGCTGTATATGGGGCTATCCTTGAAAACCATTTGGAAGCTATACCTGTTCCAGAATGCAGCAGCATGGGTAGTTATGTGCATGTCACAGTACATTTATGTAACACTTCTACTTTGAGAACTGCTCTGGCTCCCAATGAGCTTCCAAATCCAATTCAAGCTGCTGGTTACCACATAAAAAGCCATGCATGGCATAGGGCTGGGTTATTTGTGGGACTGCCTATCTCCACTCATGCTTGTCCCATGAGGTCTGACTGGGTGAGTATGCTCCATGTCCCATCTTTTACATTACCCTTTGGGACAAGATACAGAGCTACATAGGGTAGTAATATTTATTAAAAACATTGAGGTTTCACAAGAAGTTATAAAATTAAGAAAAATCAGAATACTAAAAAATAGTTTTTAGTTCAACTCAAAGTTTCTAAGCATGGAACAAAAATATTTGACACAAATCAGGAAGTAAAATAATTTGACAAAATTATACATAACAGGTGTACATAAAGCATTGCCAACATTTATTATAATGTATTTTATATTAAGAAAAATGTAATTCATGCCTCCCAAATTTATACAGAAGACTGGTCCAGACATTTGTATTTCAAATCACTCTGTTTCCCAATTGGTTCAATTCACATCTATGCCTACACAAGAAAAAGCACAAGCAATCATTTTACTTTATTGTATAACACCCCACAGGGATACAATTTACTTAAATGCAAAAAGAGTTTGATAAGTAGATATATTCTTTCTTTTAATAAACTGTTTCAATTTCTATAGCAAACTTTCATTCCATTATGCTAACATTTGATCTTGGATTGACAGACAACCTTCCTTAATTTTACTGATGTGACTGATAGAAATAAATGTTTTGATAACATTTTAGCTATTAAATGCAGGTGATTCTGGGTAAAATGGTATTATTATTATTATTATTATTATTATTATTATTATTATTATTATTATTATTATATCAGTGCCAGCTCCATAGTGGTCAAGATTACAAAAAGAACAATAAGACTTGATCATATTGCATTAATCAAAACTATATTCATATCACGGTGTAATTTTAATTAACTAATGACCATAGAAATGAAGCATGAAATCTTTCTGGAGATGTTATCCTGTCCATTGCCAAAGTGCATTTCTATAACAGTTTCCCACAAGGCAATGCAAATTATTTCAGATTAAATGCCACATGCTTTAAGTCACTTCCATTAGTGAATGTCTTGATTTGAAATATACATCTATAGACTATGAGTTGGATAGTAATATATGGTTCTTTACAATAAACAAGAGAGAAGGGAGATCTTTCTTGGCACTTTGTTCATATCTATATGCTATTCTTATAGCAGGGTGTCAAATATTTCATCTGGATATAAAAGGAAGCCAGAAAATATGCTGTCATCTTCAGCACTAACATAAACCCCATTCCAATCTCTTGTGACTTCTAGCCACACTTGATCCCCTGCATTTAATTTCAGAATGGTAAGGAAGGAAGCCTGATCTATCTCTTGGCCATAAAGCGTCTCCCGACTTCTGATCATTTTCTTGTTCTGGCAGACAATACTGATGCGGGCAGGACGCCCTCGTATTGTCATATGATAGGAGAAGATATAAGCCCCAGCAATGCTGCAATTAAATTTCCCTGTCAGTGGATTATAATCTTCCTGGTCGTTGTACAGTATCTTGTCAAACTTAATAGGCAGGTTTGGGGGTGGGAAAGGCTTGGATAGGCCAACACTAAATGCTGATCTGGGGTTGGTTGAAATCTCACCCTTTGGACCTTTTGGGCCTCTTGAACCTTTCTTTCCAGGAGCCCCCCTTATTCCTTTGAAACCAGGAATTCCTTTCATCCCTGGAGGCCCCATCATCCCAACTGGACCTTGGTCTCCTTTGTCACCCCTAATACCAGGTTCCCCCTTTTCCCCCCTTTGCCCATCCTCCCCATGCCCACCATCCACTCCTATGTCTCCTTTAATGCCCTTTTCTCCTTTGGGCCCAACTTCACCCTTCTCTCCTCTTTCTCCTTTTTCCCCTTGATCCCCAAAATAACCTTTTTCACCAATGTCCCCCTTTTCTCCTTTTTCTCCATTTTCCCCATCAACACCGGGTAACCCCAGATCCCCACTGTCCCCCTTCTCTCCTTTGGTGCCATTCTCACAATTTTCCCCCTTGGAGCCCTTTTGTCCTTTGACTCCAGGCAGACCATGGTTTCCTTTGTCTCCTTTAAATCCAATTTCACCTAAAAATATTAAAGACAAAAGTGAAGGGTTAAAAAGAAAAAGTAAAGATCAAGCAACTCCAGTTCATGCATTAGCTCTAAGTTGCCAGCTCCCTTATTCTTATAGAAAGAGCCTTCCCCCCCTTCCCTTTCCATAATGACCTGGTTTCTAGAGTCCTGTTATTATAATAATAATAATAATATTATAGAAGAATAATATTATGTAAAATTATGTAGATAAGGGCATGAGGCATGCAAGCATACAAGTATATCTGTGAATTATGGGTTGCAAGAGGTGTGTGTTGGAGCCAGGAGGTCTTCCACTATCAGAAGGAGCCCAGTGTCTTAATAATTGCATGAACTATACTTAAATATGGCATAACTCTGTGCAATTTTAAAATGCATATGGAAGAGAAGCACCAGAATACAGAAAAGGGCTTTTTAAAGCATTTCATACATACCCAATCCCCATGAGAAAAACATCATCCACCCATCTTGTTGATAATAATAACAGTGATGATAACTGATAATCTAACGATAATGGTACTTCATTAAAATACCCCAAAGGTATTTAGAGTTGAAGGTAATAAAAGTAGGGTCCCCACCAGTGGCTCTCATCTAACCATCATTATGCTGCAATAACTCTAATGAGGGTATGCTGTCTCAACAATGTCTGAGTGACACTAGAAGATGTTATAAGTTCGTTTATGAGGAAATGTCTGTTCTCGAGGAATACTGTTGACTGAAGTGTAATGTTTAGTTCTCCAGCACAAATATCTAATCCAACCTTCCCCAACTTAATACAGATGAACTGAACCGGAGCTTCCATGGTTCCCAGCCATCTTAGCTTTTGCTGGCTGAGAATTCTGGGGATTTCATTCAGCATATCTGAAGTGCACAGGTCCACTCCATTTCTTTTCTACATGTGCCATATACCTTAGTTCTTTTGGGGACCTGTTTCCCCTGTCATCAAGCCTCCTGTATTCATACACCTCTCAATTCCCAATCCTATAGTATAGATTATAAGCATTCATCTTTCCTTTTGTGATGGCATCCACCTAGGGCCATGGAGAAAGAGGAAGAGGAGTTCATACTTCATAGACAGTCCACTTCCCTGCTTCTTCTCAGATTTTATGCAACATACCTGGTTCTCCTGGTTGGCCTGGATATCCTGCGATTCCATTTGCTCCTTGATCACCATGTTCTCCTTTATCTCCTATGACATTGTTCCAATATATGAAATAAATTCTGTTAAATATTAATGCACATTCACCATCTCATTGTTGGGAACTTTTCTACTAATTTCTCAAAGTGGAACCTGAAGCAAAAGTTGAGTTGTTTTGAATGGGTCCTCTCCATGCTGCCGCCTCCTCCTCCTCCTCCTCCTCCTCCTCCTCCAGTATTTTTGTAATTCTCCCCACCTAGGGGGTCCTTCGAGCAGGCTGATACATCCTTCTTTTGCAGGGATAGGACATTTTGGAAATATATGTAAGTTTATTTTATCTTCCCACTCTTTAAGGATGATCAAGAAATGGGAGAAGGTGACAGAGGTCAGAAATCAAAAATTGTTTTAATCTTTACCTAGGAATGTTTTCACCCTAATCTTTTTTTAATCCATTCAATAGTGTTCAATTCCCAGAGACTGCCTGGACAAATCCCAGCAGTTTTCTTGGCAAGGTTTTTCAGAAGTGGTTTGCCATTGCCTGCTTCGTAGGGCTGAGAGAGAGTGACTGGCCCAAGGTCACCCAGCTGGTTTTGTGCCTAAGGTGGGACTAGAACTCACGGTCTCCCAGTTTCTAGCCTGATGCCTTAACCACTACACCAAACTGGCTCTTCACCCTAATCTATTGGGAGACTAATTCTAACTAGGGCTCATCATCCCATGTTCCTGCTCTGTTTTCCTTATCCCTTCCATATGTCCGCTAAATATGTGGAAACATCCCTTTTTACATTCAGAATGTATTGCTGCATCAATTAAGTCCATGGTTATTGTTTTTTAAAATTGTAATATTGTTCTTACCTTTGATTCCTTTGAATCCTTTTGGGCCTGGTTGTCCAGGAGTTCCTGGTAGACCCTGAAGACCTTTTTCTCCTGTTTCTCCTTTAAGTCCTTTTTGTTTTAAAAAAAATGGAAAATACATTATTTCAAAGGATTCACATGTCACAGGTTTAAAGACAATGTCTGTAATACTTTTTTTGTGGTTTTATTATCCCAAGTCTTTGGATTTTTTTATTTTTATATTATTATTATTACTATTATTATTATTATTATTATTACTACTACTACTACTACTACTTCTACTTGCTACAATAGAAGAGGAAGGCTACCTCTGGAAGTAATTAGTTGTTACTGTTGAAAATTAGCAACAAACTTTCAAAGCTATTGATAGGCTTTTCACCATGAAAAGTAGATAAAACTGCTCAAATTAAAGAGGAGCAAAGGTAGTCTTCTTTTGTTTTTTGATAGCCACCTTCCTTATTTGCTGTTATACTGCTTCTTCCCCCCACCCCAACCTACACAGATTCATACCTCCACCTGTTGCTGAAGAGGAGAAAATAAAAGACAGTTGTTTTATACCTTGCTAATAGATGCTTGGTACACACCATTAGAGTATTTCATATTCTATTGGTTTAGATGTCCCTTGAGAAGAATCTAAGAACATAAGAAAAGTCTTGATGGTGTGCACTTTTCCAATCCAATGCAAATAAAGATGCTTCTGATAGACACCCTGGCTGTATCTTTGGCCGCTTCCTGAAAGAGCAAAGTCTTCTTCTTGGGCATGCATGATAACTCTGTGGACTCATGAAAATAGATGTTTGAGTTAAGGAGGCATTAAGGAGGTGGTAACAGGGCAGGGGACTGCATCTTGCCCCTGCTTCTATAACCCATCCTTGACTCAAACTAGTATTTTCCTGAGCCTGCACAACTTCTGTCTGACAAGAGGTGAGGCTGCTATGCTGGATCTAAAACACCTTTGCCTGATCTGAATACAGCACATTTCTATATCAGGCCAATGGCCCATCAAATCCAGCATTCTAACTCACACTGTAATCAACCAGGATGCATTCAGAAAGTTCATAAATGAACAGGAAGTTGAGCATCCACTTCTACCATTGCTCCCTATCAGCTGATATTTAAGGCAACATGCTTTTAGTACAGCCATTAAGGTTAGCAGCTGCTGACAGTCTGTTTCTCCAGTCCCATTTAGAATATCTAAATTAGGAAGCACCAATCCATTTGGCAGTGAGAAATTCCACAGATTAACAGTTGCTTTTTATGCTGGTCTATGACCATAATAAAGATTTGATTGGATTGGATTGGATTGGATTGGATTGGATTTCAGTTGCTTTTCTCTACCTGGCAATCCTGTTGCTCCAGGTTCCCCTTTCTCCCCCGGAGTTACAGCACAACAATCACAGCAGTTAAAAAAGAAGTCGGAAGAGTCCAGAGTAAAGTTTTCAAATGGGAAGAGTGTGGTGGCTGTTCTGAAGGCATAGTGTGGTGTAGACAACTCTGTGGTGACATCATTCTTTTCAGGTATCTCAGTGAAGAGGCTATCTTCTGTGGGGGGTGCATCAGAATCATCTGAACTCTTGGTGGTTTCCATCTCAATAGCTTTTATTTTAGTAAACTTGGGAAATGGGGTGCTTTTTCCCTCAACGGTCAGGTCAGCAATTGTCATTAATATGAAGGTGCAGGACCAACGGAGATGCCACATTTTTGCAGCTGTAGGAACAGTTAATGCAACAGTATATCATAACTTGAATATTTATATACAGAACATCATATAATTTTTTCTTCTTAAGTTGTTTTTTTTTTATTATTAATCCATTCAATCATGTCCGATTCTCGAAGACTGCCTGGAAAAGTCCCTGCAGTTTTCTTGGCAAGGTTTTCGGAAGTGGTTTGCCATTGCCTGCTTCCTAGGGCTGAGAGAGAGGGACTCACCCAGCCGGCTTCGTGCCCAGGGCAGGACTAGAACTCACAGTCTCCCGGTTTCTAGCCCGGTGCCTTAACCACTACCCCAAACTGGCTCTCGTTATCTCATTATCTCATAGTTGTGCTAGCAAGCTATTAAAGGAAAGGACAAGAAGAGTGGTTCTTTTTGTTGCAATACAAGGCTCGGCATATTGTTTCAGCCATTGAGCAAAATTGAGCTAATCTATGGTAAAATCTCCCATCTGATTTCCCTCCCTTTTTTTCCTCTCTCTCTCTGTCTCTTTCTCTTGCTTTGGAATTTCATTAGAATTTCATTTGGTGGAGCTTCCTTTACCGATATAAGAGAGAGGATATTGTCTGAGGTTTCACATTGCTCCATCACATCAGCCTCATGGAATGAGTTTCCTGCAGATACCTTCTCCTCAGATTTAATTGTAACATGGGATGCCAAAGAGGCTGTGTGACACTGTAATCTGGGTTTCATATATAGGGATCTATGACTAATCTGATGGAATTAATAGATATTCTTAACAGCTGTCTCTGCATGATTGTGACATAGGAAATGGGGGGTATTGTGGGCATTTTAGGGGCTTTTTTGAGCAACCGTTTAAAACCTAATATTCCACCATTTGGAAAAGAAACTGGATGCTTCCTGATTAGTCAGATGTTGCTTCATATTATTACTATCTTCTTCCCATCATATGTGTAAAACTAAAAGTTACACCATTAAAAAAAAACAAAATAGCTGCTGCTGCTACACTTCTTTTTTTGCAAACAGTTTGTCACAATTAAAATACATATTTCATTGAACCAGTGGTATTTGAAAAATGGGGGGAATTTCTTTGGCTAAAAAATTAACTGAATAGCTAAATCCTGTAAGGAAAGATAAATTTTCTGAAATGTGGTTAGTTTATTAGCTATGTTTATGGACTTTTCCTTATAGAGTACCTACATCTGAACAAAAATCATTTCCAGGCAGTCTCCAAGAATTGGACACAATTGAACAAATAATAATAATAATAATAATAATAATAATAATAATGTATTAAACTTGTATGCTGCCCAACTCTCAATGATTGATTCTGGGCAGCTCACAACGATCAAACAAAGAAATTACAATAAAATCAATAAAAGATAAAAGATAAAGATAAAAGATGGCAAGCACAACAGATCAGATTGAATGAAGTGAGGGGTCTCATTCTCTCTCGCAGAAGACCAAGGTGAAGAGCCAGGTCTTCATGGCTCTTGTAAACAATAGCAGAGTGGAGGTCATCCAGATCTTGGAGGGAACATCATTCCAGAGGGCAGGCACTGCTACAGAGAAGGCGCACTTCCAGATCCTAATAGATGACATTGTTTAATCGAAGGAATCCAGAGCATGCCAACCCTGCAGGTTCGAATCAGCCAGGCAGATGATTACTTGGGAGTCCCTCAAGTAACCAGGTTCTATGCAATGTAGGCCTTTAGAGGTAACAATCTACTGTATAAATTAATAATTAAAGTGTATGCATTGCCCTTAAAGTTTGAAAAGAAATTTGGAGGTGTCATCCTGTCAGAATCCTCCACTTCCTCCATTGAGGTCTATACTTAGCCAAACATATTGATGCGTAGAATCAAGACCATTAAGAGCTAAATGCTTAAGGCTCAAAAGGACAAGTTAAAAAAAAAGGAAGTTACATGCTCCAATAGAAAGCCTTCACCTCTGAGCTTTCTACTCTCATGGTGGAGGAAGGTAGAAGGAGAAAATACTTGGTTCTTCTTGCAGGAAAAGGCTGCAATATCAGTCCTCCATGTGGGACAAAACAGCCAATGTATTGAGAGCTACATTGAGGGATTGCTAGCTATCTCTGCTCTTAATGTCTATCATAGTCAATAAGTTTATTCATTCATTCATTCATTCATTCATTCATTCATTCATTCAGATGTGTTATAGATGTCCAATCCCAATGGACTCCAATGGAGATTAAACACACAGAGAGTTAATGCTTCTGAAACTGTATTTCCAATAAAAATCATGTTTTTGCATGGGTGTGATTCCTATACTTTCTTTTATTTCATTTGTTTTTGTTGTTAGTTTATGTTCTTTTCAGTTCTTTATTTTTTACTTCTTTTTGATGAAATAACCAGCTAGCATAGAGATGCCCTGTATCCAGTTTCCTATTTGGACTAAAATTCAGTAGGGACTTAAATTACACTGATGATTCATGCCAAACCACTTCCAGCTAATTAAAACTTTACCTATCCTCTTCCTTATGTACGTGCTTCACTTGTCTCTAATAAACCTGGCCCATACCTAAGCAGGTGGTTGGGAACAGTTAAAACAATATGCTCAGACCTCACTTGGTTACCCATCTCTGTCTTTTTCATGCTCTTATGAAATTACATAAGGTAATTAATAGCATGATTACTAACTACCAAATATGTTGACTTCATTTTCAGCATTATTTTTAACCTGTCCCATAAGAATTTTGTCAAAGGAGTCAAGTCTATGTGCCACTCTCATTTCATCTGTTACTTCGGCATTTGATCAACTGACCATGTTTTCCTCAAAGCAAAGAATCAAAAACTTAACAGCTGTTTCATACATGCAGAACAACAAATCCAGGACTGGCTTTGACAGCCGTTTTACATGTTATTCAAAGACAAGCTTATCTTCACTACTGAACAGATAGCAATGGGAAAGTGTTAATTATATGGAAAGAAAATATGGAACCAGCACAGCAAATAATGAAATTAATAAAACTGAGATTACTCTTGAAGTTTTGTAGTCCTGTATTCCTGTCATCAGTCAGGAGTCACCAACTTTGCCCTCTGGTCTTTACCTGTTCAATGGAGTGGCGATGCTCATACACTGGGATATGCTTGGACTCTCCATGTAATCAGAACCCTCATTTCACAAGCTTCCTAACTGCATAGAAAACCACTATTGTGAGGAAGCATAATCAGACTGAGAATAAGTGCAAAATGACCATAAGAGAAACTTGATTTGCCAGTAGACATTAATAGACTTGTCTTTATTTGTATCACACTAGTACAGTACAAGCCCAAGGTTCATAATGCAAGATCCTGTCCTACCTTTCAGTGAGGTGCCCATTCCACAAGGAGACTAGTTGTGATTTTGTGTAACAAGACCCATATATATCTTGCACTAAAGGATAGCACAGAGCCAAGAGGCAAAAGGAAGGAAGGAGAGGGTTAAAACATTCACAAGAGACAAGCAGTGATATGGAATGAACTGCTAATCTTTCTGGTGATTCCCAGGATATTGCTAAAGCAGCCTTCTTTGACCTGATGCCATCTAGATACAGTATATTGGACTACAATTATCATAATTCACAATCAGTTTAAGAAGGCCATTCTAAAATTGTAAAGACTATTTTGGGGTATTGCACCTCAGGAAGCCACAAAAGTTAGAGTATTATTTTTCAAGCTCTTATAGAAGGGCTCCAACACTGGAAGAATGTAGTATGTCTATTTGTTGTGACATTTCAATTGCTTACCAACAGATATGCCTTTCCTGCCATGTGATTCCTCTGATCATTAATCTGTGTCCAGTGCTAATATTATATGAAACCCTGAAGTCATTTGCACCCATAATCCCAAGATGGAGGATGACAGCGGAGAGGGTAAGGGCACATATAGCCAGAATTTGTATTAATAAATAACTGTTATTGTTATGCCTTGCAACATATTTAGTGCAGAATAAGGGATGGATTGAGGTCGTGGTGGCTCAGCGGGTAAGACGCCAGGCTTGTCGATTGGAAGATCACAGGTTTGGAGGTTCGAATCCCTAATCCCACGTGATGGAGTGAGCTCCCGCACTAGCCCCAGCTCTTGCCAATCTAGCAACTCGAAAGCATGCAAATGCAAGTAGATGAATAGGTACCACTTCGGTGGGTAGGTAACAGTGTTCCGCGTGCATCATGCTGGCCACATGACCGTGGAAGCATCTTCAGACAGTGCTGGCTCTTCAGCTAACAAACGGAGATGAGCACCGGCCCCTAGATTCGGACACGACTGCACAAATATGCAGGGGGAACCTTTACCTTTAAGGGATGGATCATAATATTAGGAAGCCCTTCCTCTGGGTGATATCCCAACCAGCTCACATGCTGTGATCAACCCAAGGAGAATTAGGACTTCAGAATTATTGTCTGAAATATATGACAAGCTAGCCAGCTTTTGAGGGGACTGGGGGTCTTCAAATCCCATTGTAATGATCTTCTATTTGGGGGGTTGATGCAATAATATTCACTACCCACCAATATGGATCCTCTCAGGTGATTTGGTGACAAGAATTCCTACAACAATATAGTCATAGAAATAGCTAGATGTAGGTGGACTCCCTTTATCAAAATAATATTCTCCTGTGTCGTAGATCTCAAATGGAATTTCCACATCTTTGCTTTGGATTAAAAATGGATGGAGAAATCCACAGGTTTTGCAAGGAAACCAGTTCATATCCGTCCTGGAAAAGGTGCAAGTCTGCTGATATAATAATCTGTCTGATGGTTCTTTCTCACAAGTATAGTAGAAATATTTCTCCTTTGCAAAGAGAAAGATCCAACCAGTATCTACTGTGATGAAAATGTTGTATTACTGCTGTAATATTACTAATAACAACTTTAAAAACTTTGTGGATGAGTGGGAGCTTGTTCTTCTGCTATATAAGCTTGAGTGAACAAGAACATTCTGAGAGGCAAAGAAAATTCAAAGTAACTCATTCAGAGCACTACAAAGCTGAATAACTATCAGATGATTCTGTAATGACTATCAAGTCAAGCTCAGTTACACGCATTAAAAGGTTTTAATAGGAAGCAAATTTAGGCACTTGTTACTCAATGCAATAGGAAGACATTTCTTTGGGCTATAACTTATTCTCTATGTTCATAAGATGTCATATATATTTGCTTATTACAAGAGGGGTATTGTGAGACCAAAACAACTAGCATATCGTTTCATGGGCTTTTCCAGAGGCTGTCTCCATGGTCAACTAAACCAAAGTATCAAAAAGTGGTTTCACACAACCAATAGACAGCCCATTTATATGGTAACATATCATTGGGGAATGTTCCTTTCAAGATCTCCTACAGCTTAAATTTTTAGGAAGACACATTTGGATAATCTGGAAAACTTGGCAAATGACTTAGCTGCACCTGTGCCTGGGGGCTCCTCATCCAAATGAAATGCAATATATTCTTCCAGCTGGAACAATCTAGAGAAGAAATTTATGCTTTGTTTTAAATTTCCCTCTCTGAGTGTTCCAAATGCATTCACAACTTGCCACGAGCCGCCTAGCTATATGTTCCAAATGTGGTCAAAATGTCCATTCAAAGCCACTCACATTATCATTGAAAATATAAGGTTGAGCTGTATGGGACTGGATGCTGTCACACACCTGAGCCATGCTCCTTGCCAGGAAGAAAGGGCCTTTATAACTATACTGTCATATGTGCATGTGATGTCTTCACACTAATTGAACAGGGTCATTAAAAGCATGGAAGATACAGTACCACCATGCATACAGCAGAGTAAATATAGGGCTCCTATGGGAACTACAGATAGAGTATATTTTCTATGCAAATGATATTGCATACAAAAAAAGGAGGGGTAAGGAATGGTCCTGGTTTATGGAACTAAATTTTGAGTCAGAAAGAATGTAAACTATGACTACATTTGCATACTCTTAACTTGGTTGGAATATTAATACATTTTCTTAGGACAGACTACATAGTGATCCATAAACTAGCACAATGGGTTGAGTTCCAACAACTCACTACAGCCTAGAGGCCTTTACTTGAGTTAAGTGTGTTGTGTGAATACAACCAATCATAATAAATTCTTCACTGGAACAGAATTAATAAAATATAGTCTGGCCAAATTCCATTTTTATCTATTTATTAGTCAAGCTTACCCAATTTATGGCTCACAAGCCAAACATACTCCAACAGCCATATATGTTTACATACCAGTTTTTTTAAAGAATCAAGTAGGTAATAGAATTTACATGTTTTACAAATGTCTGCTTGTGTGACTTGTATTGCTGGCAAGGTATTTTATTTATTTTTGACCTGATAGTTTGCATTTTAGTGTTTTTAAAACAAACAAACAAGTTAGAGCACAAATTGGTTGGGTGTCATGTACATTCACTCATTTTATGTATCACTTGTTCCACTACATGAAATAATTAATGTGTTGGATCTAGGCCTTAAATCACAGGAGGAGGAGAGGGAGGAGCTGGCTGAAGTTGTTAAGACAATCTTCCCAAAAACGAGAATTAGAAAATAAATTACAAGCATGTACAAAAGTCCTATATAATACTCAGCTTCCCCCATACACAAATCAGTCTTTCTCACATAACCGCAAAAAGAACAGAAATTAAAAGAACTGAAAAGAAGGAGAAATGGAGAGAACAAAACCAGACTGAGATTAGGCAAGGGGAAAAGGGAGAAAAAAAGGAAAGGAAAGGAAAGGAAAGGAAAGGAAAGGAAAGGAAAGGAAAGGAAAGGAAAGGAAAGGAAAGGAAAGGAAAGGAAAGGAAAGGAAAGGAAAGGAAAGGAAAGGAAAGGAAAGGAAAGGGAGAAAAGGTCTGTTTGGGTGATTTGTTTATACACTATGTAAAACTCAGTGTCCTAGTAACAGTGACCATCTCCTCACATTTGTAAAGCTGCACAATAACGTTAGTGAATCACCAGTTGACTATGGGCATATAATTATTTGAATGCAACGGAGAGCCTTGGCTGCAGGACAATTGTAGCATGACTTCTTTGGAGAAGTGTCTTTGTGTATATGTATGTTTAATGTATTTAAGTTCAGAAGCAGAGCAGTAATGTGTTTTTTTTAATCAACAAGTAAATAAGACTAAAGGCCATGTGTGAAAATGAGAGTGGGAAGAAAGAGATGACTGAATGGCAGTTGGCGAGCTGAATGGGGTTTGGAATCACAGGAAATATATTTGTGTGCACACATACAAATCTATGAATATATTGGTGGTTACTCAGGGATCCAACCTACATCTATGCCAAGATAGCCATCTTATGCTGAACAAAAAAGCAAAGCCAGCCCTACCATTAGCAAAAGCGTGAAGTCTGTTTTAGATGATAAAAGAATATTTTGATGGGAGAGGTGGGACAATGTTGCAATGCCTCAGGAAACAAAATATCTTGGACCAACTAGCCACATAGATTAGCATAACAGGATAGAGCTGCCAAGGAGATGTACATTCAACACCAGACCTCACATTTGGAATGCATTCAATTCTCAGATAGCTTTATGAAATAATCTCAGTTGTGCGGGATTGATGTCAAATGAACGTCAAAAAAAAAATCTCTAACCTATTTGTGGTTAGACCTTCCTGACACCATGAATGACTGCAACCACATGTAAATATGAAGTCACAGGAAATAGTGCATTTTGGTTAGCTTGGACGTAAAAAAAAATGAAAAGAAAATCCTGATAATTTCTTTACAGGGTTGACCATAGCACTGGTTACTCTTGTCAGTGTGACACAGAAAGATAAGAGCTGAACTGTACATTTTATTTTCCAAAATATTATTTTAACCATTGCCAAACTGGAATTCTTTATCATCATGGATGGACAGAGGTATGGCTAGTTCACTTCACAAAGTACTTTGTCTCCAGTACGGTGAGAGATCTCTGTGCCAATAAACTGATAATAAGACACCAACCTCAGGAGCCCCAGCTTTCAGGTCAGCCAAGAAACAAACAAGAGAGAGGTTGTTTCTAAGATGCTGACAACGGGTTCAGACAAGATGTGAAAGGTTATGTGGTCAGTCTCCTTTTCAGGGCTGCTCTGGTATGTTCTACTCCAAACAACTGTAGACAATCTGTTGCATTGTAAGAGTTCCATAACTCAAACAATTAGCAAGGTAATGGCCTGTGAGCTTTACTGAAGCAGAACGCCAACTTAAACACTCAGGAAGGAACCTTTGGAAAGACTTGTCTCTATCAAAGTCTACCCTCTGGTAATCAGAACAGAGCAGCAAGACTGGCAATGTAGGATTAGCAGTGGGAAGG
Organism: Charina bottae; assembly: GCA_023362775.1. NCBI lineage: Eukaryota > Metazoa > Chordata > Lepidosauria > Squamata > Charinaidae > Charina > Charina bottae. The sequence continues at coordinate 12,384,890 of JALMGJ010000005.1, forward strand.
AAGAAGCTTAGAGCACCAGAACAGTTGCTTCATTCATGGAGACATCACAGAAACACAGTTGAGAAACCTATCAAGTATCTGCAGAGTCAGAAATAATCCAGAAGTGCCAATGCACATTTTTATTCCTAGGCATAGGAACATAAATGTACAGTATCTGCACTTAAGTTAATTTTAACATTTTCTTTAAAAAAATATATGATTAAACACTTTAAGTGATAGTGTTAAACATGAACAATTCTGCAGGAATCATTTTTGGAGAAGATTATGGGAAGTAAGACCCCAGAGATCTTTGTTTCTTTTAGTGCCCACCTCCAAAGTCTGTAATCTGAAATAGTTACCTAACTTTGCTCATATTCCATTGCACCCCAAGTTGATTATTGTCTAATTGACTACAGCAAAACATAGGTATTTAACATAGTTGGGAAATATAGAAATCTCAGTGTATGTTGACTCAAGGGCTAATTGTGCTTCACTTCCTTAATGTAGTATATACTGATAACATAGTATTCACTCATCTGAACAAGTACTGTATATTCTGTTCCTTTGAGACACCTGTTTTTGATTCCTGTTATTTGCTTTCTTGCTTAGATATGTTTTGCCCTATTCTATTAGCTTTTAAATTGGACTACCGTGAGTGTGAACCAAGTTCTTAGAAAGATGCCCCAACAAAAGCCATCTTTTGCTATGGCAGTGAGAGGAAGAGATGATACAGAAAGAGAACACAACCAATACCTTTTCCAGATAATTCAGGTAACATTCACAATTTAAAATATCTGCACGTCTGCAAACCTATTCTCAGGTACCCTTCACATTCACAATGCAATGGAGTTTACATCTGAAAGAGCCCGTCAGGGACTAATCCGTCTGCTGGCTTAGCTCTAGATTGGGGTTCCTAAACTTTTTGCCATCACAGCTCCCTTTTGTGTAAACTTAATATACACCTCCCCTAAAAATCCAATAAATAAAGACATAAAAAATAAGGTTCTTCACACCTCCCCTGGCCTCTGTCTGCACTTCCCCAAGGCACCTCACAGTTTGGAAACCCTGCTCTAGATGAAATGACATATTTGGGAAAGCGCATCTCTGCATCCTTATTTGGCTGTATTTTGTTGTTGTTGTTTTACTGTATCAGTACTTGATTTTACAACTTGTTACATGATGGTTATGCATCATGTAAGATCCACATGTGTGCATGATTAAGAACACAAATTGTTCTTAATCATGCACACATCTATACTATTAGCTGAATGAGAGTATTGATGTAATTCCCACAGCTCCCACACATCCATAGCCTTTCAGTAGTAATGCTCCTTCTAGCATTGCCAAACAGGAACTTGCTTGGAAAGCCACTGCCGGTCAAAGCTGAAACTTTTACTTAGATAATCAGCATCCTGATTAGGTATAGGATACCTTCCTCTGTTCGTAATGAACAGTTTTTCCAGTGAAGATCAACTATCTATGCCATCTGTTTCCTTTGTGAAATAGATTATTTTATATACTGGTCTAATCCTGAATGCAATGGTACCAATCCCAGAGAAGACACCTTCCTGATGGCAACAAATTCCACAATCTCTGTCAAAAACTGGCCATTTAGAATTCTGAGAATTGAAGTGTCAACACTGGAACAATTTCTCTATTACTCTCAAGCCACCATTCTCTTACTTAAAAACTCCACTCCTGAATTACAGACTTTACTTGGACTTCCAGCACTTTGTGGTCTGTAATAAACAGAAGCCGCTAATGCTCCCATCCAAACTCTTGTAAAGATGAAGCTACCTTATTCTGGGTCAAAATACTGGCCTATGTATCCCAGTATGTGAGCTCTTTTCAGGCAGAGATACTGGAATGTCCTTTACCGAAGGTGGTCTGTCATCCATACTTTCTGATATGAATGAGACCACATCATAGCCTTAGATATGAATATTTATGGCAACATATCTATACAGCTGAGCATCTACATCTAGTCAGCATGCACATCTCTTACCAAACATAGGAACTCCATGAAATGATTGATTTATCATCTAAACATTTTGCACATTTCAAAATCATATGGGACTCTGACCAAATTTTTATTTATTTATTTATTTATTCATTCATTCATTCATTCATTCATTCATTCATTCATTCAACTTATATCACCGCCCATCTCCCCCCACAGAGGGGACTTTAAATTTTCATTTAAAACCAAATAGGCAGACTATTAAAGAAAAGTGTGACTGAATCTATATATCTGGAAGGGATTTCTGGACTTCAGTCTTAGCTTTCATATTGAAGAGACATTCAAATTAATGGTATATAATTGTAAAGAACATGTCCTATTCAGATTGAACAAAGCTATTATTGCTTTCTGCTTATTCCCTTTGCCTTCTTTCCTTAGTGCCATCACCTTGTCTCCTCTGCATCTCCAAATAGGGCTAGGAAGATCTCTTACTTGATATCTAGCGACTGCAAATTAATGTAAGGAACAGTGAGCTAGATATCTGGAGTTGATATAAGCAGCTTCCTATCTTCCTAGCTCATTGATATCTGGAGTGATCCTTTTTCTCTTTTTTTATCTCGTATTTATTTTCCTCAGTGCCTTTATACATTCTGTATAAAACACCATATTACCTTTATTATATTGCACTTGAAGTGTTTAGTGAACAAAATAGCCCAAAATATTCTAAGTAAAATATTAAGTATCTATACTTCATAAACACATTTTGCCAAAATGCCCAATTGTATTATATTACCCAATATATAATTGTTTAGCTTCAGTATCTTCTTTTTAGCTCTGGTTTAATATGGATATTAAAATGGATTGGATAACTCTGCTGTTGAATTGGTCTTCAACAGAAAATTAGCAGGATTGCTATGTTTGTTTGCTTGTTTTTTAACTTCATTCTGACAACCTCCATCTTGAGTTTTTCCAGAAAAAGTAGACCATCTTATTGCAGTCATCCAGAAGTTTTTATCATACAGTAATTGCTTTCGTGAATCGGGTTCTACTGACAGCAACATCAGAAGCCCAAATATTTCTTGAAATAAAGACATTATTCAAAGAAAAGAAATGCTTATTGTCTCCTACCTTAAGAATGTTCTTCTTCTCAGGAGTCCTCACCCTGCAGTGGACATTGCAGAAGCCAATCTTAATCTCCAGTAGGTAGTGGTCTATTTTATTTCTTTTATTACTTTAATCGTAGCCAATGAGAGAATGTGGTGGGCAGAGAAGAACTGGGATTGGTGACTTTTTCGGAAAGTCAACAGTGTGACACTGAAATTGGAGTAAATGTAAATTCAGTGCCCTCCACAGGTCAGAAAGTTATTTGATAGGTTTCCTTTAGCCAGTTACTTGGAAGGTAAGTGGATTTCAATTAAGCAACTGTTATTAAAAATAGTGATGTATTTCTTTAAAAAAAAAACTTGTTAGATTTATATGCTACTTTTCCTCAAAAAGCATGATGTGATCTACAGCACCTTTCTTCCATCAAGTTTATCCCCATGATAACACTATGACATAAGTTGGATGAGAAAGAGATGACTAAGTGAGCTTCCAAGAATTAGTGACAACATGAATATGGGTTTCTGTAATCCTAATTTTTACAAAGTAAAATCTCCTTCAAATTGAACTCAGTTCCTGGTGACTTCATGAGCACATCCTCACAGTTTTCCTGGTAAGTACAGTAGTGATTTTTCATCGTCTTATTCTGGGATATTTTTACTTACACCTTGGATTCCCTGGTGGCTTGTCATCCAAGTACTAACTAGGCTTCGCTCCGCTTAACTTCAAAACCCAAACAAGGTCAGCTGGATGCTACCATCTGTTGAGACCTAATCTGAATTACAACACTTTAACCAGGCCATCATACTAGCCTCATAAAGTGTTTTATATGGAATGAACGGCCTCCCTTCACAACCATCCTTCGGAGGAACTTATCAGTTTCAAGGTGAACAAGTGAAGTTTTCAGATGGCAACCTCACATTGACATACAGCAGGGCTTTCCAAAGTGCCGCCACTGGCGACACACCCGGCGGTGCCGGCGGCGGCGACACGCGCGCGCACGGCGGGGGCGCGGGGGGGCATGCGGCAGCGCGTGCGCACGGTGGCGGCGCGGGGCGGCGGCGCAGGGGGCGTGCGGCGGCACGGGGGGCGTGCGGCGGCGCACGCGTGCATGGCGGCATGACACGCACGCTGCCGCTTCCGGGTGGTGTGGCGACACACCACGCTGTGTGTGGCGACACACTTTTGTGTCGCGACACACAGTTTGGAAAGCTCTGACATACAGTATAAAATGAATGCAAGACTTATTGCTTAGATCTTTTGAAATCTTAATAAATGATTTGTCCACCACTGCATGTCTCACAAGATAAACCAGACCAGTTGTCCAGCTTCCATTTAGTATAGTAGCATTTGTTTATACCTTCCCTTTAAATACTACAGTTGGTGAATCCAGGCATTTCCTATTTATCTTAGAGGAGACGTGTGCACATTTCTGCATGCACAGCATAAGAAGGGCATAATGCAAGTAGGTAATTCATAGGAATTGGGTACATCTCAACTTTATGTATTTACTCATGCATGCATTCATTGCATGTAATCTTTTGCCAAATAAAATACATAATGCATTTTTAAACCTGAAAAATATAACAAAAACAGTCATGAAAATACATCAGGTAGAATTTATTGCCACCAGATGTGTTGATGGCCACTAACTTAGACAATTTTTAGGAGGACTGGACAAATTCATGGGGGATCAATCTGCCAGAGTGACTACTATTCCCAATGGCGGTACTTTCTCCCAAATCACAGGCAAGATACCTTAAATACCCATTGCTAGGAAGTAGAGAGCCAGTTTGGTGTAGCTGTTAAGGTACTAGGCTAAAAACTGGGAGACTGTGAGTTCTGGTCCTGCCTTAGGCACAAAGCCAGCTGGGTGACCTTGGGCCAGTCACTCTCCCTCAGCCCTAGGAAGCAGGCAATGGCAAGCCACTTCTGAAATCTTGCCAAGAAAATTGTAGGGACTAGTTCAGGCAATTGTCAGGAGTCAACACTGACTTGAAGGCGCACACACAAACACACACACACACACAAAGAAAGCAGTAGTGAAATAGGATTCTCACACAACCCTGTTCAGTTTTGTGAGCTCGCTAAATCCTCCTGGCTAGACACATTATGATACAAAATGCTGGACTAGATTGGATTGATCCAATGGGGCTGTTCTTGTGACCCTGAATTTAAGACAGTGGATCCCCAAAGGAAAACTTAGACAGAAAAAAAAATCATCTACCTCCATTATTATTCAGCCAGGAAATCTAAAATAGCCCTCCCATTTTAAATGCTTTTTGTTGTTCAGTCGTTTAGTCATGTCCGACTCTTCGTGACCTCATGGACCATAGCACGCCAGGCCTTCCTGTCCTCCACTGTCTCTCGGAGTTTACTCAAATTCATGTTCATTACATTGGTGATGCTATCTAACCATCTCATCCTCAGCCGTCCCCTTCTCTTTTTGCCTTCAGTCTTTCCCAGCATCAGGGTCTTTTCCAGGGAGTCCTCTCTTCGCATTAGGTGGCCAAAGTATTTGAGCTTCAGCGTCAGCATCTGTCCTTCCAATGAGCAGTCAGGGTTGATTTCCTTTAGGATTGACTGGTTTGACCTCCTTGCAGTCCAAGGGACTCTCAAGAGTCTTCTCCAGCACCACAGTTCGAAAGCATCAATTCTTCAGCGCTCAGCCTTCCTTATGGTCCAACTCTCACAGCCATACATTACTACTGGAAAAACCATAGCTTTAACTATACGGACCTTTGTCGGCAAGGTGATGTCTCTGCTTTTTAATATGCTGTCTAGGTTTGCCATAGCTTTCCTCCCAAGGAGCAAGCGTCTTTTAATTTCATGGCTGCAGTCACCGTCTGCGGTGATCTTGGAGCCCAAGAAAATAAAATCTGTCACTGCTTCCATTTCTTCCCCTTCTATTTGCCAGGAGGTGATGGGACCAGATGCCATGATCTGAGTTTTTTTAATGTTGAGTTTCAAACCAGCTTTTGCACTCTCCTCTTTCACCCTCATCAAGAGGCTCTTTAGTTCCTCTTCACTTTCTGCCATTAGGGTGGTATCGTCTGCATATCTCAAGTTGTTGATATTTCTCCTGGCAATCTTAACTCCGGCTTGTGATTCATCCAGCCCGGCATTTCTCATGATGTACTCTGCATATAAGTTAAATAAGCCGGGTGATCATATACAGCCTTGTCGTACTCCTTTCCCAATTTTGATTTTAAATGCTAATTACTGTTTAAAAAATCTTCCTTCAAATACAAAATATAAATGCAAAAATGTAGGTATAGAATTATTGCTATTTTATGTTTGTAATTATTATATTTGATGAATTGTATTTTAATTAACATTGTTCTCTGCATACTCTTCGAATGCCACTATTTTACATGAAGTACAGGATATAAATTTGCATCTATAGCTATAAATTAGCTGTGCAATTGTTATGCAGATATACATTGTCTTTTGTCTATATTTGGGATTTTTTATTTATTTAATTGATTTATTTATTATTAAATTTATACACTGCCCATCTCACTATAAAAGTGACTTTGGACAGCTTACAAATAAGTTATAAAACCATTACAAAAATAGAAAAAGTACAAAAAATAGAAGAAAATAAAAGAGGGTTAGGGAATGATGCTTACAGTAAGAAATCTACAGAGAAAAGGTGAAGTGGGACTATTATTTAAAGAGTTTTGTTTTACTGAGTGGACAGCATTCAAATATGTAACCCCATATACTCACCCAGAGCCTGAAGTAGCATAATTTTGGGAAAATTCTTAAAGTTTAACATACATTGGCATAGGCTGCTACAATTCATTTTAATATATTTTTATCCCATATTTCTTCAGCAGAGCTTAGGGAGAGGTGTGTGGTCTTTTTTTCTGATTTTATAATAGCAACAACCTTTTTACAAATATATTACTTCCAATTAAACTGGGAGGCAGGGATTGGTTAGTCTTCAAACCCAGGCCTTTGCTGTCATAATCCACTTCTCCAATCTATACCATACTGTTGCTCACAGCTTTGTGGCAATCTGTTTCCACACTACTGGATGAAAAACAATCAAAAAGTTCAACCCTGCACACTGCTTAATCCAGATATGAGCCAACTGTTTTGGTGTCATCTTTATCTTATTCTAATTTTTGCTGCCCTAGTTCTCTGGATTTGTGTTTTCGGCTGTATGCAACTTTAAAGGTCACCTACTTCAGCAGCTTTGCTAGAACCATTATTCAAGCTAAGGAATTTTCATTATTTTTCTTCAATTACACTTGGAAAGCTTCCAAAGAAGAATAGAATTAGAAATACACTTTACTGATTTTCTTTCATCGGGAGACACATATTTACTCATACAGAGTTCTTCAATACACACTCTTTGCTCTGCTCCTGAATCAGCTCCAGATTTGCCCATCGCCATGCATTGATGTGTTCTGAGGGCTGAATTGGCATTTTTGCAATTTATTTGAAGGCAAAGCAGTAATGGAGCTGTTTCTGCCATTCTGAGACTTTGCTTTTCCTTCACCGTGCCTCCCAGCTCCTGGGCACAAGCAAACCCTCACTCAGCATCTGCTGTAGCCTTACTATACTAGAGAAGGTGTATAGTTAACCTGATCAGGAAACCAAGTTTAAACCTTTTAGTCAGTTTCAAGTCATTTCTGCCATCCTTGCCTAAAACCTGCCCTGCTTGATTTTCCCAGTTTATATAAGTAATGGACACACGACTCTTGCCCCACCCGACCACCCACTCTCGACCAAGGGTACAGTCAGATGGCTGCATTAGTGCCCACTCCTCCATGCTCGGGGTGACAGAAAAGTATGCCAGTATAAATTGTGCCACCTAATAACTGAGCTCCAATCTGTCTTCGTGGGAGGCGGTGCCGTCCTTGCAGCTTTAATGCAGGATCATTTAAGGGCAGTGACTGGTGAACTTCTTCACTTCATTTCCCTGCCCACCAAGCAAGAAAATCAGACCCCAATCACCCTCTTGAGCATGTGGTGAGGGCAGAGCCTTTAGCCAGCTTTCAAGTTGCCCAAGTGATAGGTCACTAGTGCAGTGCTGCTCCATACAGGCATATTTCTTGAGCGCTTGCTATACTCTTCTGGCAAATAACCTGGTTGGGGGGAGAGAGGAGGCACATTGGGAGAGCTCCTTCTGAGTCACCTCACACCCTTCCTCTGCTCCATTAACATATGAGCTCGGCTTTTAAAGTGCAGCCCTACATACTGGCCTGGGCAAGATAGCCAAAATTCCATGAGATATGACAGCATCACAAGATTTGAACCATTTGGGGAAGGGCTATAAGCACCATTTTAGCAGGCAACTAACTTCCCAATATCGATGGGCAAAATGCTGCTTGCATTTGATGGCAGCCCCCTCCCATTAAGGAACACCCCTTTGTGGCCATGGAAGCTCCCACAAAGCCATTAAAAACTATACTATTCCAACATGCATTTGGGACAGTCAGTGGATGTGGATTGTCTTTGTAGTTGTTTGTATTTGACCATACGTTTGGCTTTTGTAAACTGCCTTGAATCATGAGAAATACTGTAATACATAAATAATTGCGATAATTCATGGCAACAAATTAGGGAAGAAGGATAAGGGAAAGTCTCAAAAGGCAAATTTTGGTCTTGGGCATTTAGTCATAGTCAACTATGCAGACACTTCCTGGAGAGCATGCTTCAACCATATAAGGATCCCAGCATAGTTTTCAAGGCTGAAGAATGGAAGGGGTCCTAGCTATTTACAGAGTCAGACCAACAGGTTATAAAAATGGGCTTGATATTTATTTATCAGCATTTTATTTGTTTGTTTGCTGTAGTTTTATACTGCTGCAATTCCAGGTGATTTCCAGGAGTCATAAAATCAAACATGTGCAGCAGATAAATGCAGAGGAGGAGGAGGAAGAGGAGGAGGATTGTGAATATTAATACATGATCAAGAACTGACAAAGGATAAGATGATAGAATAAACTGAGATTCAAAGGCTACAATATTCAAAGCTCATTTCTATAGTTTATTTTTATAGTTTAGTTTACTTTTCACCAGTTTAACCTGTCCACAACTTAAACTTTTCACCAGTTTAACCTCTCCACATATATACAGTATACTAAGCCATTAATATATATACAGACAATATGATAAAAGTTGGGCACAGAAGTATGATAGACACAGTTTCACTAAAAAAATTAATTGGTTGTGATACTTGATTAAACGAAAATAATTTTAATAGGAGTGGGAAGTTATGCTTGAAATCCTTTGAGTCACCTTTATCATTCAGAGAAAAATCACAAAGAATCAAAGCACAATACATTTAGGAGGGGCTCCCTCAAAATCTATAATCTTATTTATTTTTCCACAGAAAGCTTTTGTTTTGAATACAGAAACAAATAAGACCATAGGGCTGTTTTTTGAGTGGCCTTTTTTCACAGAATCAGAGGGTTTGAAGGGACTTCTAGTCCAATCCCCTGCCCAGGGTATGAATCTTCAGACCATCCCAGACAAATTGCTGTCCAACGTTTATTTGAATACCACCACCACCCCAATGTGTCAGATATCTCATATGAGATTGGCAAATCGGTTTCTCTACAAAGCAAAAGTTTCTCATGGTGACGTGAAGTGCAGGTACAAGATAACAACTGTCACGTGTGTATTGTTATGGCTACTTCGCATGGGAACAATGTCTCCTGATTCCTTCTGTGGGAATCCTTACTCTGTTTAGAGCAAGGGGGGGGGGAATCACATGCTTGCTTAGATGCAGCACTGCCACCCAATAGCAGGTCACTATGCTATGGCCTACTGCTTTAGGCCTAGTGTGTGTCACACCTAACGTCCAGCCAATCAGAAAGCTGGAAGAACTGAATATCTAACCATGCAAAATGGTGTTCTATGCTTCTTGACTTTTTGTGTCTTTAGCCATGTAGTTCTTCACATGTATTCTACTTCTGCAGACTGGGCAGTGCGTAGTTATGCCTGGCTTTGGGTATAGGCCGTGGCGTGAGCTCTGGCCCTGGGATCAATACACGAAACTCTGCTTATAAGTTTGTTTTTCCTTTTACAATGCTGTACCATATATATTTTGTTTTCCTTTTTGCGATAATGTGATTGTATATGCATTATTGCCTTATGCTACAAGTAAACACTTTTAGCCCTAAAAGCTGCACTTTTGTCTGTTTATTCTCAAGCCTCGATTTTTTTCCCTATAAGCCAGCTCACACCCCATCACAATGATGGAGCATCCACAACTCCAGGAAATAGGCAGTTCCACTACTTAATACCTCACAGTCCTTAAATTCCTCCTTCTTTCAAGTTTGATCTCTTTCTATGAAACTTCTACTCATTGGTTCTTGTCCTACCCTCAGGAACTATGGAGAATAAATCCACACCCTCTTCCCTGTGACAGCCCTTCAACTATTGGAAGACTGCTATCATCCCTCCCCTTTGCCTTCTCTTCTTTAGGCTAAATATGCCTAGTCCTCTTAACTGATTTTAGGATTTAGCCCCTTCAACCCCCTCACCATCTTTGTTGTTTTCTTCTGCGCTCTTCCCAGTTCCTCCCCATTCTTCATGTATTGTGGCAACCAAATGTGGACTCAGTATTCCAAGTGCAACCTGATTAATGCAGCATAGAGTGGTACTATCATTTCCTGTGATCTTGACACTATACCTCTGTTGATGCAGCCCAGGACTGCATTGGCTTCTTCAGCAACTACAGCACACCACTGGTTCATGCTTAATTTGGTCTATCAGAATTCTTTAACAAGAATGTTCAAATAAAAAGGAAGAAATGATAGCACAATGTCTTAAGTTGGGAAAATTTAAATGATTTGAACAAAATTATTTGTTTATGATAAGTTTTCATGCATTTGTTATTATCATCTCCATTATATATTTGTTAATAGATGGAAATGAGCCTAAGGATACTTGGTGAGCCATATAGAGAAATTTGAGCCTTGGTCTCTTGCTCTGGTCTAATACACTGACCACTACACTAATTCTTTTCTTGATAGGATACTGATTTGCGAAGCACAGTGATGGCAGGCTAATCAGAACACTGTGAGGCTATAAAACTATTGTCAGTTAAAAATGAAAGGCTTTAGCATCAAGATCAGCCTTTAGGATACACTACAGTCAGTGCAGTTTGAAGAACTAGAAATCTAGTACAATATCAAGAACTTTATTTTGGAGTTTCTAGTGACCACTGACCAATCCTGTCTGGACTTGAAAGCTAAGCAGCATTAGAGGCCTGGTTAGCACTTATATGGGAGACAACTGGGGGATACCAGGTCTGTAAGCTAAACTAAGAAATCAAAAAAATTATCCCAGAAGAAGGTAATGATGAACCACTTTTGTACTGTTGGGAAACAAGTATATGGGAAATTACTCCTGGTGTCCACAAACTGATGCGTGATTTAAAAAATTTATTAGGTGAATTATAAGAACTTGCCTCTAACACAATACAATTTAACACTTTAGCAATGCATTTGAAAATTTGCAATAGAGAAAAATGAGAAAATATCATCAGTGTCATAAATAAGAATAAATGCAATTGGAGACACAAAGTCTACTGATTTAAATAAAATAACATTGTGTCAGACCTTAAGTGATGGGTATTGTATTCCCATTAAGATTAATGTTTGCTTTGTTTCATTAATCAGGGTATAGCAAAAACCCTGAGAATACCGAATCAGTACTTTCATCAGCCACTAGGCCGTTTTGAGAGGCATTCAAAATTTGAAGCCAAATTTCATCATCTTCAGAAAGTTGAACCAACATTGATCCAGACACCTGACTAATGTTATGTGGGGACTGTCTTACACCAGACACTTGCTGAATTCTTTGGCCATTATGAAAAAGTGCAGCCCTCAGTGATTTGCTAGAAATGCTGAGGTGGTAACTGAAATAATAGGTACCTCCAGTGGTGGCTGTAAATATGCCAGATTCTGCATGATACCCTTCATTTTCATTCAGAAAAACCTTATCAAATCTCACTGGAGATCCTGGCAGTGGGAAACTTCTCCTTTTCTGAAGACCAGCTGAAAATGCAGTGGGTTCAACTGCTTTGCAATTCCCCTTTTGCCCTTTTTCTCCTTTTTGGCCTGGAAGTCCAGGCATCCCCTGGATTCCAGAAGAACCCATTTTTCCTTGTCTCCCTGGATCTCCTTTCATACCAGGAGGCCCTTGAGATCCTGGTGACCCTGCTAAACCTTTTGCTCCTTTTCTACCCACAAGACCTCTTTCTCCTTTTGCTCCAGGATCCCCTTTCAGCCCAGGGTCACCTTTTGGACCCAATTCTCCATTTCCTCCTTTGTCTCCTTTCAACCCCTGAAGGCCTCTGGAGCCAGGATTCCCAACCTCACCTTTCTCACCTCTTGGACAAAGAGAATGACTAGATCCATCATGTTCTTCTGTCTGACCACTATGTGATGCTGGTTCACCTATAACTATTTTGGGTCTGGAGTCCCCCCTTTCTGCCATTAACTCTTGTCCAACGTCTGTCAAATGTCGTAGTTGTCCTTTTCTTCTAGCTGGCCTTGGTATATCTACAAACAAAGACAAGAACATGTTCATCCATTACCAAAGAAACTGAATGAAATACCTCAATCAAGGGGGAAAAACATCAAATATAAAAAGTACAGTCTTTACATACTCACATACGTACAGGCCCAAAGTGATCATAATCAAAGTGACCACTGAGATGGTTAATTTCAAATAATATAAATAGCAGCAGTAGGATCAACCCTATCATAAAGCATAGAAATGGTGAGAATTCTCTCTATCATTTAGTTGCTCTGTGTCCCTAAAACTAGCCTCCTGCTTTCAGATATAGTAAAAGAAGGTGTTCTAATGTTATTCCAACTTCCAGTCTAGTTGCTTCATACTAAGAATGGAAGTGTACCATTTTGCCTTTCACCTCATGCACAAGGTATATTTTGGCCAGCCTTGAACAATCGGGGGGGGGGGGGTGTTCAATAATGATATCAGAGTCAGCAGGCAAGGATAATTTAATCCTTTCCTTCCTTTCACGAGTCCTCCTCCCCCTCTTCCAAACAGTTATCTCTATTGGGTGAGGATGTTTCTACTAATTTGGTCTTACTCATAGCTTACATTCCCCAAAGTCACATTTAGTATGGTTCATACACACCATGATCCAAGAATAAGAAACAACTTCCTTAGGTGGTAAGAATAGGGGGTTTCGTTTTAGACTGATGGTAAAAGATAGCATGTTTAATGTGCCTCAGTGAAAAAAGAAAAAAAAATCCAGTAAATGATAAACCAGCACACCACCCCTTGCATGCTAGTTTTCACATCTGATGAAATGTATATATATTTGAAAATAGTGTTCCTTCCTCCTCCTTCACTTTTCTGCATGGTTCTAAGATTCCAGCACTGGAGATCCTAGAGACATTTCTAAAGTTACCCAAGACTTCTTCTGGAAACATCTTTGGAGAATAGGTGGGATATAATGCTTTAAATAAATGGCTACCTGTGAAGCTATCCTACCTGTAGGGCTATTGATGTAATCAGTTTCAGAAGCCCATCTGCCAGATGCCCATATGCATCAATTCAGAGTTATCAAAAATTCTCACTTAGAAGCTGCATTTGGCTTTCAATCTCCATTCAGAAGAGTCAAGCCTTTCCTTTCTAACTAGGATTTGGGTTGATTTATGATTAATTATTTATGCATTTCCTAAAAACGAACCTTGGGATTCAACTATGTCATGTTATTTTGTATTTTCTTGTGTATTGATTACCTGGATTGCAATTAGAATGGAAAGGAGGATCTAAATCTAAATATTTTTTGTTAAGTTAGTTGTAATGGATCATTGGCTTTGTGGGCTAGAAATGGTAGGAGTTCAGCAACATTTGTGGATTTCAAAGGGAGAAGTAAGCAAGGTATGAAATATACTAGAGTTATGCAGCAATTTGGACAGTAAGTCAAATAAGTGCTTTGGAGCATGCAGGAGCCAAACACATTTTTTCTCAGTATTGACTTATTTATTTACATTTATCATTTACTACGGTTTTATCCCAGCATGATCAAATTGACTCTTGGCAACTTCACATGATAGGAAACCATTAAAACATCCACAGTAGGCTTAAAATATTAAGAAAGTGCAAGTATCAACAATAATACAAATAACAGTTCAAACTCAAAAATAACCAGTTTGGGTAGCCCCAAACTGTTTAGAATGCTCTCTGGAACTGAACTGCCACTGCAAAGGCAGCCACACAATCCCAGGAAAAGGTATAGCTGCTTTAAAGAATTGGAGACAGCTGCTAAATAAATCTGAAATGCTGCACATCCCTAAGTATATTTTATTCAATTATATCCTGAAAGGAATAAGGTTGAACAACATTCTGTTCAACGAACCTTCCTACTAAGTGTTAGGATTCCAATACACTTGAGAAAACATCACTAAAATATATTATGAATTTGCTAGTCTCACACATTCCTGTCAGTAATTCTTTATTTTACCCACACAGAACAGCAGCAAAGAATCAGAGGACTCTCCAGAGTATTTTCTCAGAGGAGTATAGGACTAAAGAAGGAAGGATGTCACCAATTCACTCTTGTACAAGCAGACAGGCCTGCTCATTCAGCAGAAACACTGCATCCAAATATTTATCTTTACTGTTGTTTCTGTATGCTCTGCAGGTTTATGTTGTTATTATAACTGTTGTTATAGTGGCTGCTTAGTTTCTGTTACTCTATAATAGCCTTCTGCACCCTGATGCCGTATGAAGTTCAATTTGTATAAGCCCAGCCAGCACATCCAATAGCTACATTGTCTGGCAATTATGGGAATTGAAATCCGTCATGTCTAGAAGGCATCAAGACTAATCTATAAAACATAGCATGGATTGGTTTAAAAAATGTAGCTCCCAACCATAGGGCCTTTCCACTTTTCATGTCAACCAAGTGATTAGTCTTATTACCAACAGATTGGATACACAATACTGGTTTCCTTGTACTCAGGGCAATAACAAGCCCTCTTTCCAACCAACCAACTGTTCAACAAGAAGTGGGCTAAGGAATACTGGGAAGATTTCACTATTTTCTCTTCTTCTCCTAAGAGAATCTTCTTGGATCTGTGCTGTCCTGGTACAGAAAACAGAGATTTGAAGCATGGTTGCCAAGAGGGTTGGAAGAAGCCTAGACCAGTCATAGTCCAATCTTACCTTACAACAAATGTCCATAGCTTCTCATTTCCAACCTGTACATGTTAACTGAGTTTCTGTTGTCTAACAGCATCAGGAACCTTACCATCTGAAGCAGTATTGCTTTAAGAACCTGAGACAAAGTAAGCCAATTTTCCAGCAAGCCAATGATTTTAACTCAAGCTCACTTGACTTGGAGGGAAGGATAAGCCAAGTTTATCTTCCTCACACAAATCCTGAGTAGAAGAATGTATGGAAAGTAGTGTGAATAAGTAGATTTTGGTGGGGCAGGAAATGTGTATACAACTATAGATGCAGTTTCTAAATTGACAATGAGCAAGCTATTTGGCCCACCAATGTTTCATATTATCAGTATGTTCCTGAAATGATTAGGTACTTTCCCAACTATTTCTATATAACCATATATTTTTTGTTAAAAAGGTAAAGGTTCCCCACGCACATTTGTGCAGTCGTGTCCGACTCTAGGGGCCGGTGCTCATCTCCCTTTGTTAGCCGAAGAGCCAGCGTTGTCCAAAGACGCTTCCACAGTCATGTGGCCGCATCGGTAATTATAAGTTATTGCTTTGTAGTGGATGTTTAAATATAGTTCCTGAACAGTCTAAACTTAAAAATATTGTGTCAAAATCTTACAACTAAATTCATGCATGAAAATACTTCTATAAGTATCATGTCACCATTTTTATGCTTTGAGTCAATGATTGTCACTACAGGAATCCCTGAGATCATATTTAAAATATCATTAAAATGTACTTATTTACATAATGCTCTGGTGTGCTTTCAAATGAGCCATTGCAGTTCGTTGTGATGAATTATATTCCTTTCTAGAAAGGATTGTGCTTTTCTTAATTGCAATACAGAAGGCACCTAAAACATTCATATTCCATACTACAGTATGCACCATTGAAGCCTTGTAAACTATAAGAGCAAGGTTATGAATTCTCTAGCATTTTCACCAGTGGCTTTGAGGAGTTCATGTTCCCTTTACAGGTAGTCCTTGCTTACCAACCACTCATTCAGTGACTGTTCGAAGTTACAACCGTGCTGAAAAAATATCTTTATGTCCAATTTACAACCATTTACAATCTTCACAGCATCCCTCAGTCACAAGATCGCCATTACAGTCAGTACGTGTTGTCCTGTACCTGACCTGTGGTTTTTTCTTTTTTTCCCCCTTGAGAGCAGAGAGATTGGAGAGGAAGGGATTGCAAGAGAGTAAGCTGTTTTCTCTTCCACACATTGAAACCAATGTGATTGCACCAGCAACCTGGGACTGGGAGCTGTGGGCATGCTACACAAACAGCTTACTCTCTTGAAATCCCTTCCTCTTCAATCTCTCCACTCTGTAAGGGGGGGAGGAAAAAAGCAAGTGATGTCTGTAGGCAATCTCTCCTTTGCCTGACGCTTCCCCCTCCTCACAAAGTGGAGAGAATGGAGAGGAAGGGATTGCAAGAGAGTAAACTGTTTGCTGTTCTACACATCGAAACCAATACAATTGTGCTGACAGCCTGGGGCTGGCACCCACAGGCATGCTATACAAACAGTTTACAGTACTGTCTTGAAATCTCTTCCTCTCCAAATTTCTCTGCTCTGCGAGGGAAGGGGGAGAAAAAGAGCAAGCAATTTCTGTAGGCAATCTCTTCTTTGCCTGACCCTTCCCCACCAGCAGAGCAGAAAGATTGAAGAGGAAGAGGTTTCAAGAGATTACTGTAAGCTGTTTGCGTAGCGTACCCACGGCTCCTGACATGTTCGATTTGCTTTCGATGTGTACTAGACAGTAAGTAGGCACTCAAGCATTCCAAAGAGCGGGGGAGTGGTTAGGAGGCAAACAAAAGCCAAAGGTGTGAAACTGAATAGTCTTGTATCTTTCCAGCCAGAAAGTCATGTGATTTCCCACTTAGTGACTGCTTCACTTAGCAGTAGAGTTACTAGTCCAAATTAAGGTCAGTAAGTGAGGACTACCTGTATGTTAAGTTTACATTCCAGTTAAGAAATTTGTTTTATTCATATGTGATTTAGCCTATTGATTAAATGTACATGCAGTTACATATGAGTCAAAATGAAATTTTTGAAACAAGAAGTGTTGTGTTTTAAACAGCAGAAACATGCACTGTAGCAGATATTTTAGATGGGAATTGTCATTTGCAATTTTTATATAAACATTTTTATCATACCAGGATAGCTTCTTAGTCAATTAAAAATTAAATATTAATTGCTTAAATATTGCAGTTCTGGCTCATAGTGTTCATGCAGAGGAGAGGCAAGTGAATATACTATTATTTATTTATTTATTTATTTATTTATTTATTTATTTATTTAAATTTATATCACCGCCCATCTCCCCCAATTTCTGGGCAGTTTATTAACCTAGATCTAACCAGTCCATAAGTCCATAAGAGGCGTGGTGGCTCAACAAGCCTGGTAAGACACCAGGCTTGTTGATCGGAAGGTCACAAGTTCGGAGGTTGGAATCCCTAGTCCCGCGTGACGGAGTGAGCTCCCGCACTAGCCCCAGCTCTTGCCAACCTAGCAATTCGAAAGCATGCAAATGCAAGTAGATGAATAGGTACCACTTCGGTGGGATGGTAACAGCGTTCCGCATGCGTCATGCCGGCCACATGACCGTGGAAGCGTCTTCGGACAATGCTGGCTCTTCGGCTAACAAACAGAGATGAGCACCAGCCCCTAGAGTCAGACACGACTGCACAAATGTGCGGGGTGAACCTTTACCTTTTTTAACCAGTCCATTACATGTATGAAAAAACCAATACGTGCTATATGTATTTGCATCAACTAACAATTGCAACTTGTGATATTACAAGTTCACTTTGCACCTACTATACTTCCACCTCTTTTTCTCTATTTATTAGGTAGCATGCATAGAACTGAAGCAGCCTTTCCTACCCTCTACATGATGTCCTCTAGATATGTTGGGACTGCAACTCCTAGAATTCCCAACAATGACTAGCAAAGGAAATTCTGGGAGTTACAATCCAAACACACTTAATGGGCATTTGACTGAAGAGGGGTGTGTAGACTGTTATGGAATCCATGGCCATTCTCACCAGAAAAGGCAACCAGAAGATAAGATGCACAGGACAAAATCACATCCTCCATTATTCCATCTACCAAAGCCAGCTGGACCAGTAATGGAATAAAACTCTCAAACTGACCTTATTAAAGGATATTTCAACCCCCTTAAGAGAAATAGGCTACCTTAGCATGTGTAGTACTAACTGGATGGCATATGCCACTCTCATCTTTAGAGGGAAAGGAATAGCAGAGTTTCTCAGAAGTAATTGGCTAGAGATGTCACTATTGGTAGGGCCAATCCTGTCATCAGATGCATCATGGAAGCAAAGGGCAAGGCTACTCTGCTATACAGACATCATGAGACTATATGCAGAACAAGAGACAATTCTCCTGTGAGCCATCATCCTTTTGACCATAATGAAAATGGCGACATTCCTAATATATTTTTGGGGAGACATTAATTTATAAAGGGAAATTAAATGGCAAACAGTATGGCTACACCAGGGTCTAATACAGTCTAGCATAGAAGAAAGCTATTGGTACTCATGGTCAAATCTTTCCATGTGCCAGGTTCATCAACTGTCAATAGGCTTGAACTATGCAAGGGATACAAAATTGGTGGCTTCCATGATAGAAGAATGAATAAGCTTAGAGGAAGGGGGGAATACTGAGAAATCATGGTTGGGTGGAGTTGATGAAATAGATCTTCAAAAGGAAAATTTATGTTCTTTCTGCACTTTGCATAACACTGCTTACTCCAAAAGGGAATAGAATAATAGGTATATACTGTGTGTATGGAACACTTCTCCATAGTATAAAGAATATTTTTCTCATGAGGTTCCAAATATTTCTCCATCTCCTGCCAGCAGCAGCTAACAATCTGGATTGTAAATTGGGGAAAGAGGAAGATGTGAAATCAACCATGCATCTAGGACTGCATCTATTATTTGGTTCTGTACCCCTCAATTTACCTCTGTTTGATGCTTCATTTCTGGTCCTGCAGAAAAATCAAAATACTTCTCTGCTAAGAATCCATTTGATCCAATACATTATACCAGCTCTTGGCCATGATCATTGGGAATTTTGAGTGTGAAATCCATAATATCTGGAAAGCATCAGTTTAGGGAAAGAACATACAGCTCAGCGAGTTTGCTCATGTCATCTCAACTTATTTCATTGTAAAGGTATTTTAAATACTGCACAAAGTTCACTATTTATATCATTTGAATTTCAAGAGCAATGTATGTGAATCAGCAAGCAGTGGGTGATCCAGCCTCTCAATATCAAATCTGATTTAATCTGGGGAGAGAGATATGCTTTCATTTAGTTTATCCTATTATTTCTGCCATAGGTTTTTTTTTAACTTTTCTGGCTTTATCTGCCAAAGATTCCTTGCATGGCCATCCTGAGGATTTGGGGAAATGTTTGGGATTGTGATCATAAATAGTTCCCTCACAGAACTGACCAGGCTTGTTGGATCTCATAATTGTCCTCCACATCCAACATTCTTACAGCTGTACCTTTTAGGGAACAATTACTTATCTTCTCAGTTTATTCTGCTAAATTTCTAAGGAACCCCATGGCTTCCCAGAATACATTCAAAATGTATTTACTTTCTGTTTCCTCGCACTGCAGTCACTTCAAGCCAAAGTCAAGCTGTGCTTGCAGATATATCCTGGGGTAAACAGAGTGTTTGGACTTATTATATAGTTGCAAACAATATACAATCAAAGCACTATCGGATTATGAAAATTATCCCACAGTGCTGTGGGTCAGACATGTGATCCAACAGCTGGGCACAAGGGGATAAGGACAACCCACAGATTAGTTGACATTCAGAGTTTTGCACACTGGTGATTTGCCTACTGCAAGGAACACAATTTGTTCATTTACCATCCCTGAATATCTTTTTACTTCATTACCCAGAGAATTCAGATTTGGGGGATTTTCAGTACGATACCGATCCGGTTGTTTTTAATTAGGAAAGTAAATGAATGGTCTTCATTAAAAAAAAAAAGTTTTCAGCAACCCGAAGGCATTAAGTGATAAAATTACCTGCTTTCTTTCTTTTTCTTTTTTACCTTGATCTCTCTTTTGTCCTTCAGCTCCTGGAATTGTACAAAAGCAGTGCTTCTCTGTGTCAGTGCCATTCCCCTTTGGTGTATCTGAGAAGGCAGGAGCTAAGTAGCCATCAAATGCAATGCCTTTGTCAGTTCCAGCAAATGGCATACGCGTGCTACCACTGTTCTCATCTCCGGAATCACCTTTTCTAGGAAAGGCCTGCACCGTGCTTGCAGCTGTGAACGGCTTGAAAGCCATCTGTTGTTTGGATCCAACAGTAGTGGCTGCTGGTTCTGGAAGGTTCTTATTTACCACTCCATCCGCTCCCTTAAAGGACAAGGTTGCCAGTGATGTTATGACAATCTGGGAACTTGCTTGACTCTCACCATCTGTGACTGGCTCAATTTCATTTCTCTCTGGGCCCTGACCAGAGGGAACAGTGAAAGCTTGTTTAGGGGCTTCGGTTTCAGTCATACTGCTGAGTGACTCCATTGTGAACAGCTGGTAGGGAGCAAAGCTAAAGATGGCTGTCATTCTCACAGGACCCCAAGAGACAGTAGACAGCAGAGTTTGAATCAGAAGGAAGGAGAACATGCCTGGAATTGCAGAAAGAGAAACACTGAAATGAAGGTTGTTCCTATGCACAGTATCAATTTAATAAGTTGCAAAAGGAAGAAAACCAATGATTTGGAGCAATGCTGATTCACAGAACTGTATGAAGCACTATAGCCTCAGGCTAACAAAAGTCTTGATAGAGATTATGTCAGTGTCTCAAGCTTAGAGTTGAAATTGTCACAGTCTTCCACAGCCATTGAGACCAGTGAGTCACACACAGTCAAGGGAAGGGTGGTAGCCACCTTGGCTCCTCCAGGGGCTCCAGCCAAGCCTTCACTCTTCACAACCCAAATCTGGTCATGGTTTACTGCAGGGCTACCACACTCACATAGGCAATTGCCCAGAATGGCAGGGGGTGGGCGAGGGCAGGGCAGAGCAACAGGCAGAAGCAGGCTGTGGGCAATATGCAGCCTCAGAGATACAAAGAAACTCTCTTTCCTGCCATCTATTGGTCACCAAGTGTTTTGCAAGCCAGATCTAGTAGCCCTAGTAGTGGCACTGCTTCACCACTTAAAGACCATCCTAGGCTGCTCTGCTGCTGTCCTTCTGCCCCCAAGAGCCACTTGTATGGGTAAGACTCAGATTGCTCCCTCAAATGTAGCCATCAGCTCTTTAATTGATGGCTAATGTTGGGAGGGAGCCATCTGAGAGGTTTGCCTTGGGACCAAGTGAGTTCTATTTATACCCCTTGAACCCCTATCCTCACTTTTAACTTATACAGCAAAATTATTGTGAGGAATAACAAGAATCACAACTTTCTAACCAAGGGCAACTCCCTATAAAGCACATGGCAAGAATTCAGTTAAGAGTTTATTAGGCATGAATTACTGAAACTTGATTATATGTGTGTATGCAGTATGCAGGGTCATAACTGACACACCAGCAAAAGTGGATATAGGCCTCCTTGTCACTGAGAACATTTGTACCTCAAGTTACAGACTTGATTGAAGGATAACCCACCAACTGCACATCTGCTTCTTTGATGGGAATGCTACATTGCCCATTGTCCGCCTTCCTAATTCCCAGATCAGAGAACCGCCTATCCATAGTACTTCTATCTTATCTGGATTTAGTTTCAATTTGTTGACTGTCATCCAGTCCATTACTGCCTCCAAGAAACTGTCAAGCAGTTGTTCAGCCTCTCATAACTCAAGTGGAAAGGAGAGATAGAGTTGAGTGTCATCCAGAACTCTAAATATCTTGATGACAATCCAGCAACCTTGTGTAAATATTGAACAGAAGGAAAGAAAGAATCCAATCCAGTGGGACGCCAGAACTCAAGTGCAATAGGGCCAAACAATCTTCCATTACTGTTCTCTATTGGTGGTCCTGCAGGTGAAAATGGAACAACCATAATTCTGTATGACTGATTTCCAAACCACTGAACTGCTCCAGCAATGTACCATGATCAATAGTCTCAAAGACTCTAAGAGATTAAGAAGAATAAATAAGGTAGCATTCGTCATGTTTCTCTCTTTGTAAAGGTTGTAAAATATTAACTTTTATGAACGATACCTAGGCTTACAGATAAGGTCACAATGATACTCAACTCCCAGGTTATCAAAATACAGTAGTATATACTGTACATGTGAAGCATGTAGAATGCAATTTGCTAGATAGAAAGTTTGCTAGAGAGCCAGTTTGGTATAGTGGTTAAGGTGCTGGCCTAGAAACCAGGAGTTCTAGGCCTCCCTTAGGCATGAAAGCCTGCTGGGTGACTTTGGGGCAGTCACTCCCTCTCAGTCCAACCCACTTCACAGGGTTGTTGTTGTGGGGAAAATAGGAGGCAGGAGTATTAGGTATGTTCACCACCAATATTTATATAAAGGTGGGATATAATAGTAGTAGTAGTAATAATAATAATAATAATAATATTTCTAGAGAAAATAATTTGATATGACTGTTGATCCAATGGAAAATAAACATCCGAAGTCCATAGTTAGGTAAAATAAATGTTAGACTGTGTCTTAGCTTTTTGGTTGTTGTTGTTTAATTTATTTTTGCTGTTTGACTTTGACCTGAATGCTCTGTGGTTAGAAATTATAAACCAAATTAAATACAAATGTAGATTTATACATGCATGTTCTGAAACCTTGATCTTATAGGAGATGCTTATGCACATAGAAGTCAATGTACACAGTTGTTCCTTTGCAAACATTGGTACCTAATATTTGGATATTGGGAACAGCCCATTCAAAGGCTGAAGGCTGAAACACCCAAACAGTATCACTCAGCTATATTCCTTTCAAGTCTATTAAGTCCTGAATGAACAATGCCATTTTTGCCACATAAGAATTACAGAATGAAAACATTACAAATATATAAAACCAATAAGGAATCTGCTAATAAACAATTCTGGAATGAAATATTCTGACTGGATGGGATTTCTACTGATCTACACATTCCCAGCCATCATCAGCTGCCTCTAATCTCCCATTTTTTTATCCGGCATTTTGGGGTTTGGAAAGGGTGTTTTGTTTTTATATTCACAAATTTAGTACTTCTGGATACCTAGGCAGCTGCCTAATGATACTGAAAGAAACTATTGCCTGGTTTTTAATTCTATTTTGCTTCCAAGCAAATAAGCACCCAACAGCTGAATTGGCTATTGGAGGGACTGATGAATGCATTAAATCAGAGAGAGACATGGACAAACAAAATGTTTTACACTGTTCCCCTCCAATCCCATTTTAAAGGCACGGACCCATCATTATAACTTGCGGCTGTGGAACTTGCAAACATTTCTCCAGGTTTGGAGCAGAAATGCCCTGCAATTCTATTTTCAGTCCATGTTAGCTTCACATACATTCATTTTAAATCTATTGCAGCTGTTTCTAAATCAATTCATTTTTTTAAAAAAGTCACACAATTTTTTCTTTTTCTTTTTTCCTTTCCTTCACAAAAGGCATAGTTTGAATGCTACTCAACCTCAAACATACATTTTTCTACTTTCACACTAAAACACATTTTTTTCTAAGCATGTCAGTATAAAATGCATTAGGCATTTTTGTGTGCTTAAATCGTATCGTACATTCATAGTGGAGTACTATACTGAAAAAATTGAAGTATATGACAGCCAAGAATGATTTTAATCTGTATTTAGTCCAGGAACTGCTGATTTCATAGTGATGAACGTTCTTGAAGCGTTCCTCATTCAGAGGTAGAATGGGTCTGAACACTGATATTATCAACAAACCATCAGGAAGAAAAGTTGCACTTCTGCCCTGTTTGTCAATTTCTAGAAACTATCTAGCTAGACAGGTTGGAAAGACAATAGACAGACGGAGCTCTGGCTTAATTCTGCAACATATTATTATGTTATGTAATTATGGAAACATAATTCTGAGTTCCAATGAAAATGGGAAATAAACACAAGTAGTAAATACAGAAATAAGGCTTACCTGAAAAAAGTCTTCAGATTTAGGAAAGATTTTTCCAGTGCATCCGTGACATTGAAAAGGCAAGCTGAACTGTCTTAAATACTAAGAGTGAAAGCAAAAGTACATATTTTGCACAATTCAGAAACGTGAGCAGGAGGAGTTTAGGCAGTCTCTGGTATAAATCATTATTTCTTAGAAAGGTTGAAGAGGACATTCAGTTTGTTCTTTGTTGTGTCTTCATAAATAAAACTTGTTCTTAATCATTTATCTTGTTATATATGAAATGATATGTTAGCTCTCCAACTCAGTGATTATTTCCAACAGCTGTTATTTAGATTAATAGGGGGCAACTTCTTTCTGTATTAAAAAAAAAAGAATTTATTTTTTAAAGGGTTCAGTTCCAAAATGTGAAGCAGCCAAATTGACCCTATCATTAAATATATTTTAAATGATATGTTTGAAAGCAACTGGCATCCATCAGTGCAACAGCTGATAAAAAGTAGAGGGGGAACCTGAGCACAGAGTATTTAATAAGTTCATATCTATCAAGAAACTCCACCTATTGTTGTCTTCACTGAGCAATATTATTAAAAGTATACACCATAGTACATAGCTTTCCAAACTGTGTGTCGCAACACTTTAGTGTGTCGCAACACAACCCAGAAGCGGCAGCGGGGGCGTGCACGGCAGCGGCGCAGGGGCACACACGGCGGCGGCGGTGTGCATGGCAGTGGCGGCAGCGATGACGGCAGCGGCACACCATCAGCGCTTCCGCGTTTTAGCGGAAAACACGAGGCCGCCCCCGCCGTGCACGCCCCCGCCACCGTGCGCGCCCCCGCACCGCTGCCGCCGTTGGTATGTCGCCAATGGCGGCAGTTTGGAAAGCACTGCCATAGTATATGCTTCAGAGCTAGGCAGCAATCAGTCCTACCTTTCAAATTGAGTGTGCTGATAAGACGGCATCAATATACCTCTATATCCCAACTGATTGATTTGATTCAGAAGAATACCACATTGGCCACTAAGTGATCGAGGTGGGTTAACATGGTCATGCTAAACTCTTCCTAAGAGAAATAATCCATCAGGGCAAGCACATTTCAATGCCAAACTAGATTGCATGGATCCACATAATCTATTTCATCTTAATGGGCCTGATCCCAAAGAGTTTCTTATGAAGTAACTATACTATTGCCTCCCATGCTAGAATTATTTCATTTCACATAGACATATTGATCACCTCTTTGACCTACCCAGTCCATCTCAGTGTAATTAACCACACTGGGAAAGGTCACATACTGTACATTTCATTCACCTTCTTGGCCCACTTCACCTGATAATATACTATTCAGAGGAGTTATCTTTCTACAAGGCTACAATCAGACAAAACAACATGGGAAAGATACATTAATTCAGGTAACATGGTGGTTTAGAAAACTAGGGTAAAATTATTTTCTCTGTATATGCATTCATTAATCCTTGGAACCAAAGTCAATCACAGTGATAATCTTTTCCCCAATCATGGCATTCAGATGACAGGCCTGTGATTAGCACAACGTTCAAAACAGTACTTTTCAGCATTAAAATCAAACTCATTTCCTCTTACATATTATTTCTTTACCTAACATATCCTTGAATGAACTGGAAATTGGGCGGCCATGTGTTCTAATTTAGAGAGAAGAGCTCTCTATATGAAGAGCTATCTGAGGACTGGCCTCCATTTGAAGCCTTATCCTATTTGATAGAGTGCTCAGGCTAACATTTGTTTAAGAATAATGAACCATAAGAAGGTAGAATAGAGGTCCTGAAGTTCCCTTTTACAGTGAGCACCTGGATAACTGATTTAGCACAGACACAGAGAGATAATATGGTCACAGTTTTCCCCACTCTGATGGAAAGTACTATATTTCTCTTTAAATTATACTTTCCAAATGTGCACTTATGCATATAACTTAAGGTGCAATGGAAAGCTTGAAACTGGTGTCTGGAGGCTGTCAGGGTCTGGATGGGGTGAAATAGACTCAGGCTAAATCCCTTCAAGACTAAGTTGCTTTTCATCAATCAGCATTCAGAAACATTGACCCTGGTAGTTATTCCAGATGGAGTTGTACTCCCACTGAATATAGTGGTTTGTGAACTGGGAGTCCTCCTGGACTTGCAGCTACTGCTCAAATGGCAGGTGGAGGTTGTGGCCAAGGTGGCCTTTGACTAGCTTTAGCTGGTGTGCCAGTTATGATCCTACAGAAGTAGGAGGCCTTGGTGATAGTAATTTATGCTTTGATCACCACTTAGTTAGATTACTGTAATGTGTTCCACATGGGACAGCTTTTGGCAATGATGTAGAAGCTGCAGCTGGCTGCAGCTGGTACAGAATGTTGCAGCTATATTGTTGACAGAACAACCTATTGATAGATTATGTGCCATCATGTTGGTGTCAACTCTTAACCACCACATAGATAATCTGTCCCAAAGCTGGCCCTGCAGGTCTCCCAGTAGTGCACCCATCATTGCTGTAGTCAAGTCCATACACCTTGCTGCTGGTTGTCTTCTCCTTCTCTTTCCTTCCACCTTTCCCAGCATTATAGTTTTCTCAAGTTTTCTCAACATTGTCTGGTGAAACTCTCCATTCTCTTCTCTGCGATAGCACCCGCCCTATGGAATAGCTTGCCCCCGGAGGTGAGACTGGCCCCCTCCCTCCTGACCTTTCGGAAGGCCCTTAAGACCTGGCTCTGCCACCTGGCCTGGGACAACAGAGGCGGGAGTGCCTCCTGGGGTTGGCTAGCCCCGTAGCAACACTATCTATGCTACGTTCCCTACGTCCCCCATCTTGTATTTTATCTATTTATATTGTATTTTTTAGACTTTTATTGTATTGTTTTTCACTTTGATTGTTGTAACCCACCCAGAGTCCCTTATATGGGAGATGGGCGGGGAATAAATTGAATGAATAAATAAATAAATAAATAAATGATCTTATAAATAAATAATCACATGTGCAAAATTCTATGCAAGTATGTACCTTTTTGGAGCCCATTTTTGGTGTTTAATTTCCTCTCCTTTTTTGGCATTAACTTTTTGTCCTGGTAGTATATAAGTGGGCATATTTTCTGAAAAAATAGCTTTAACAGTAAAGCACTGGATTTTAAGTATGGAGGGCATGAGAACTTAAATTTTCAGAAAGTTGAATTCTAGGCAGAATAAGTGCTTTTCCTGCACTTTGGTAAACTAGAGACATGCAGCTCTGATAAAAATAATTCCACACCCCTAAAATGTACAATGATGTACTATGCTTGATTTTGTCTGAGCCAATATTTTACATGTTTGCTTTCATAATGCTTATAGGTCACTACTATGTTCCATTCAGGCTTAATGGATCAACTGTTTACCAACTTAGCCTCCAAAATCCCCCATACATCTCTTTTGCATTAGTCATATGCCTGATGCAGACATTTAAGAGTCCCCAACATGATACTGTGAATAACAGTGTTAAAGAAATTGAATGATTAGCAAGAAATACTCAAATCATTTTGACGACAGATTTACTGTTTAAAGAATGGCAGAAAGATATTTTGAAATTTGTTTGGCAAGGCAAGAAACCAAGAATTAAATATAAATTGTTACAAGATGCTAAAGAACGAGGAGGTTTGGGTTTTCCTAATTTAAAACTGTACTTTGATGCTTGTTGTTTGCTTTGGATGAACGAATGGATTACTTTGGAGAACAAGAAATTATTAAAGCTTGAAGGACACAAATTGAGATTTGGGTGGCACTCCTATTTGTGGTATGATAAAGTTAAAGTTAATAAGGATTTTAAAAATCATTTTGTTAGGGGTGCCATATTAAGGATCTGGAATAAATATAAGGTAAGATTGTCTCCTAATGTACCATTATAGTTGTCACCTCAAGAAGCATTTGTTAGAAGAGAAAATGTGGGGGAAGTAAGTTGGTTAAAGTATAAAGATTTGTTAAATTTTGAAGAGAGTGAACCAAAGTTTAAAACAAGGGAAATGTTAGAGTTGGAAGGTTTCATATGTCATTGGTTTACATATTTGCAATTCCTAGAATGTTTTAAAGTGGATAAAAAGAATTATAAATTTGTTAATGAAATAACGCAGTTTGAAATGGAACTTTGAATTAATGATGAACATGTTATCACCAAAACATATAAAATGTTGTTACAGATTAATTTGGAAGATGAACAGCATGATTAAATGGGCTAAGAACTTCGGATATAACATTATGATGGAGCAATGGGAAAATATGTGGAATAAAGGTTTGAAATTCACCTTGAATTATAACTTAAAACAGAATTTTTATAAGATGATGTATCATTGGTATTTAACTCCTGATAAGTTATCAAAAATGTATAATGGTGTAACAAATGTTTGTTGGAAGTGTTTACAGGTAGAAGGAACCTTTTGTCATCTCTGGTGGACTTGTGAAAAGGCTAAAAAATTCTGGGATCAAATATGTATTATTATTCAAAAGATTTTAAAAGTGAATATACAAAAAAAGCCAGAACTGTTTCTGAGAAGGAGTTGGAGAAAAAATATGGAATTTTGCTTTTATATATGATCACAGCTGCAAGACTTTTATATGCAGAGCTATGGAAAGATCCACAGATACCTACAGTTGAAGAATGGATTGTTAAATTTATGGATCTGGTCCAAATGGCTAAACTAATAGCATTAATTAGAGAACACTCCGTTTCTGGATTTATAAATGTTTGGCAACCACTTCTAGATTATTTGCTTGTGGCGGAAAAAAATGAAGCTTTGATTTTGGGTTTTAATGAATGAATGGTTTGTTTTAATAGAAATAATGTGTCAGGTGCTCCACTCTGATGCCTGAAATCCCCTTACTCTAGAGTAAACCACAGACTTTCTTAGAAGCAGAAGGGTTTATTACAAAGCATGAAGGCTAACACGAACAAAGACTTGAATGAACAAGCAAAGCATGGCATGTCACATTTAAACATTCCCCTCCCCGAGGTCCTTTGATGTTAACACGTGTAGCACGTGGCTCCAGGGTGCTCAGACATCTGCTCACAGAGATGTGTACTCGTGCTGGCCCCTTAGGTGCGAATCGGTCTTACTTCAAAGGCAGGTGTCTCTTCCATTTCTGTTTCAAGCCGCCCTGAATACTCGTAGCTGTCTAACATATTGGCAGAGGTCTGCTGAGCTCTGACATGCTCCCGGGCCAAGATATTCCCCCCACCCCACCAAAACATGCTAACTAATGAGCTAACTAACTAACTAAAACATTTTCAGTCGTGTCCTGTAACGAGAGAATACAAAAATTTTTTACATTATCCTGTTGGAGTCCCTGATTCAGTGGGATTTGTCCGGGAACTCTCTATGGAAAGTTTTTACCAATTTGGGAGTGCATGTGTGTTTTGCGCTAACCCACCCCTTATGTCCAATCGGCAAATGTTGCCACTTAACCAAATATTGCAGCTGACCCTTGTGCCATCTGGAGTCCAGAATCTTGTCGATTTCAAAGTGTGGTTCTCCCTCCACTAACAATGGGGCGGGTTCTGCTGGTTCCGGGTGCCACTGCTGTGAAGTGTGGTGCTGTTTCAACAAGCTAATGTGGAAAACTGGGTGCACCTTTCTTAGTGTTTTTGGTAGCTGCAGTTTAGCCGTTACTGTGTTAATAACTTCCATGATTGGGAACGGACCTATGAATTTAGGCGCCAGTTTTCGTGATGGTTGTGTGGCCCTCAGGTTTTTCGTGGAAAGGTACACCTTATCCCCTATTCTCAACTCCCATTCCTTCTCTCGTTTGCGGTCTGTGTATTTTTTGTAACTTGCTTTGGCTTCCTGCAGTGTTTTCACCATAATTGGCCAATTACTGGTTACTCTTGCTATCCATTCATCCGCTTTCAGTGGCTGCACTAGTTCTGTACTTTGGGTCATTGCCAACTCGGGGATAGTTACAAAATCCTGCCCTGTAGCTACTTTAAATGGCAAAAACCCCGTGCTTTGGTGGAGTGCATTATTGTAAGCAACTTCTGCGAACGGTAACAGTTCTGCCCAGTCATTTTGTTGGTAATTAATGTAATATCTAAGGTACTGCTCCAGTACAGAATTAAGACGTTCGCTCGCTCCATCTGAGCATGGATGGAATGCACTACTAAGCCCCTGTTCTGATCCAATTAATTTCAAAAAAGCCCGCCAGAACTTGCAAGTGAAAGTGCTGCCGCAATCGCTTATTATGCGTTCTGGCGTTCCGTGAGCCCGATAAATGTGTTGAATAAACATCCTAGCTAGTTTTTGGGCATTCGGGATCCCATTGCAAGCAATGAAATGTGCCTGTTTAGAAAATAAATCTGTGACCACCCAAATAGCTGTTTTCTTGTTGCTCACAGGTAGATCTACTATAAAATCCATGGCAATCTGCTTCCGTGGTTGTGTGGGGTTTGCTACTTCCTGCAATTTTCCTGTGGGTTTGCCCATTTTCCTCTTAGCTGTTGCGCACACTGGGCAAGATCGCACATAAGCTTTCACGTCTGTGCGCAATGTTGGCCACCAGAATTTGCGCCTGACTAAGTGTAATGTTTTCACAAATCTGAAATGCCCTGCCGTTTTGTGGTCGTGATGCTTGCTCAAAACCCCTTGCCTCAAAGGCTCAGGGACAAATGCTTTATTGTCTTTCCACCCCACCCCATCTTTCTCTTCGAGGGTGTGTTTGTTCTCCCCCCACCATGTGTCTGTCACTGTTGCCGCTCGCAGTTCGCTTGCAAACGGGTCACTCTCAGCCAAGCGTTTCGCGCTACTGTGAGCGAGAGCCATGTTTCCCTCCAGTTTATCAGCTTGTGCCAATTGACTCTGAGCCTCCTCTGGCTGGGAAGGTATGAGTGACTCAATAACTTCCTCCATCTTGCTTTCATGCTGCGGCAGACGCGATAGCGCATCCGCCAAGTAATTTTTCCCCCCAGGGAAGTACTTCAATGTGAAATTGAACCTGCTAAGAAACTCTGCCCACCGGAGGTGTTTGGGATTTAGTTTTCTGGGGGATTTGAGGGCTTCCAAGTTTTTGTGGTCAGTCCACACTGGAAACAGGACTGCTGCCCCTTCCAGGAGGTGTCGCCAAGTGCTTAGAGCGTGTTTAACTGCGAACGCCTCCTTCTCCCACACATGCCAACGTTTCTCAGTCTGGTTGAACTTTCTGGAGATGTATGCACAGGGTCTTAATTTCTTACTGTCATCTGCCTGCAGCAATATGGCCCCGACTGCGCTAAAAGACGCGTCCATGTGTATAACGAATGGTTTGTCTACCTCTGGATGTTTGAGGATGGGCTCCTCAGTGAACATTGCCTTTAGCTTGTCGAAGGCTTCCTGACATTCTTGGGTCCACACTAGTTTCGTGCTTGGTAGCTGGGCTTTCGCTTTCGCACCCTTGCTTTTTGTTTTTAACAAGTCAGTAAGGGGCAGAGCAATCTGCGCGAAATCCTGAATAAATTGCCTATAGAACCCCGCAAACCCGAGGAACGCTTGCAGCTGTCTGCACGTTCGGGGGGGCTGCCAGCCCAGGACCGCTTTGACCTTTTCTGGGTCCATTTCAATGCCCTCATGAGATATGTGGTACCCCAGGAAGTCTAGCTTATCTTTGTGGAATTCACATTTCTCAAGTTTCACATACAGCTTTGCCTCCAGTAATTTCTCTAACACCTTCTTGACTAGTTCCATATGTTCCTCTAAGTTTTCAGAAAAAATCAGTATATCATCTAAATATACAATTACCCCTTTGTAAAGAAATTCATACAGTACTTCGTTTATGAACCTCATGAAAATTCCCAGTCCTCCCGCAATCCCAAATGGGAGCACTCTGTATTGAAATGACCCCAGCGGGCAATTGAATGCTGTTTTCCACTCATCCCCCTCCCGTATACGTACACAATAGTAAGCCTCTCTTACATCTAATTTCGTGAAAATCTTCCCTTTAGACAGTTGTGCTAACATGTCTTTCAACAATGGGAGGGGGTACTGATTGGTAATCGAAATTGCATTGAGCCCCGTGTAGTCCGTGCAAAGTCGGAGGGACCCGTCTTTCTTCTTCCTGAATAAAACTGGGGCTGCTAGGGGGGAATTGGCTGGTTCGATAAATCCACGCGCCAAATTTTTATCGATGAATTTGCAAAGCTCCTGTAGCTCTTTTTGTGTCATGGCATACATTTTGGGCTTGGGAAAAGGTGCCCCTGGGATGAGATCGACAGTTGCGTCTGACTGTCTGTGGGGGGGTGCTTGTTCGCATTCCTGTTTGCCGAACACCTCAACCACGGGGAGGTATTTCTCCGGGATTGTGCCACCCCCTTGTTCCTGGTCTTCTTCCCAAAGTTCCGTCCCAGCTGCCCCCACTTCTAAGCAGCCCGGAGTTCTATCATTGTCCATCCCTAAATAAGTCAATTAATTCAATTTCCCCCGAAGCCCAATCCACCCTGGGGTTTCTTGTTCTCAGCCATTTCAGCCCTAATACAATAGGTCTTGTTGCAATGGGAGCCACAATAAACCTCAACGTCTCTACGTGAGTCCCAAGAGTCATTTGAATTTCTTCTGTGAAATGCTCCACTGGCCCCCCTTTCATTTCTGAACCGTCCAATTGGCAAAATGTAATAGGCGTATTTAATTTTAAAAGTTTCAGTCCCATCTTGTCTGCCACATTTGGGTGCATTAAGCATCTTGAGCATCCAGAGTCTAACATTGCCACCCCCGCATATTTCTTCCTCCCATCCAAAGTTTTTAACTGTACCTTTAAATGCATTGTCGGGCTGTGGCTCTCCCTTCCATTGCGCCCCTTTGCAAAGGCCTGTCCCACAGCGCTCTTTAGAACAGACCTTTGTCGTTTCTTGCCGGCTGGAATTCAATGTCCGATTCGTCGCTGTCGCTGTCGTCTTCCACGTGTGGGGGTTTTTTCCAGTCCTCCATGGCTGCCGCCACCCCTTTGCACTTGCTTCCAACCTCCTTTTCTCCCTTCCTATCTGAAGGGTTCCTCGGGTGCGTCTTGACTTTGGCAATTGTTCCATTCTGGGGGCAGTTACTAATAAGGTGTCCCACCTGCCCACATCAAAAGCACAGGCCAGCTCTCATTCTCTGATTTTTCTCCTCTTCCCAGTATTTCTGCCTGAGGTCCGCTCGGGTGGGGTGTGGGTCGGTCCCTGGCTTCTTCCGCAGGTGTTTGAACTTCTTTATGGTCAACAATTGTGTCTGACTTTGTTCAATTCTCCCTGCCATTTGTATCCATCCCTCCAGGGTTTTCGGTTCCTCCCTTCCCACCATTAACTCGAGCAAATCCTGTCTCAAGCCATACTGGAAGTATTCAATTTGGAATTCTTCCGGCCACTCCGGTAAGTCACTGAGAATCCTTTTAAACTCCAGGGCATATTCAGCTACAGTACTTTTGCTCTGGTCTAGATTCCGGAGGCGGACTGTAGCCGACACTTTTGCCAACGTGTCCTCAAAGCGTTTGCGTAAGGCATGCATAAATTTATTAAAGTCCTGTAGTGTGCTTGCCTTAGCATCGTGCAATTTCACGAGCCACCTTGCCGCCTCTCCTTCCAGAAAACAGGAGACATACCTAACCTTCGCCTCCTCCGTGTAGAAATTGTTCTCAAATTCCCCCATAAATCCATTCACATGGGTCATAAAACATGCCAGTTTCTTGGGATCTCCATCAAACTTCATTTTCAACTCACTCACCCCTATCGGTGCCTTTGCAGCTACCCAAGTTCTCCGCTGCTGGCTAGATGGGGTGGTTCGCGGCTGACTGTATACAATGGGTCCCCCTTCCTCCTCTTCCTCCTCCCCGGAGTCCTTGCTGGATTCTGCTGATCCGCTCCCTTCTTTGGAGGAGGATGGGCACGTCTTAGGGTTTTGCCCCTTCCTCCCTTCCAGGAGTGTAACTATCTTCTCTAATCTCTTGTTTATTTCCTCCACCTTACAGTCCAAGCGAGACAAGTTCTCCTCCACTGCCCCAATCCGCTGCATTTGGGTAACACGCTGCTTGGTTTTCTTCCCCCTTTTCTCTTCCATCCCTTCGCCCACTCCAAGTGACCAATCTGCTGCCCTGGTTCCATGGTTTGTGGGGTGGGGGGTGTTTTGAATACCTCTATTCCTTTGGTTTTCTTGAGCCTCTTGCCCCCAGGTCGTTCCTTTGGTTTTGCGGGAGCTGTGCTGGGTCCGGGCTCACTTATTGCAGCTGTCTCTGCTTCTTCTTGCTCCCTGGGTTCCCGAAGACTCATGCCCCCAGGCTGGTCGCTTGCCATGGAGGGTTCGGGCTCACCTGCCGCAACTTGCTCCATTGCCTTTTGCAAGTCGTGGTTTTCAACGAACAGCTGGATGCTACCCTCACTGTGGAAGTCGCTGGTTTTTCTCAGAGTAGTCCTCAGGAAAGGTAGCAAAAATTTTCATTCAAGTCTTTATGTCAGGTGCTCCACTCCGATGCCTGAAATCCCCTTACTCTAGAGTAAACCACAGACTCGCGGTTTCTTAGAAGCAGAAGGGTTTATTACAAAGCATGAAGGCTAACACGAACAAAGACTTGAATGAACAAGCAAAGCATGGCATGTCACATTTAAACATTCCCCTCCCCGAGGTCCTTTGATATTAACACGTGTAGCTCGTGGCTCCAGGGTGCTCAGACATCCGCTCACAGAGATGTGTACTCACGCTGGCCCCTTAGGTGCGAATCGGTCTTACTTCAAAGGCAGGCGTCTCTTCCGTGTCTGTTTCAAGCCGCCCTGAATACACGTAGCTGTCTAACATATTGGCAGAGGTCTGCTGAGCTCTGACATAATGTTACTATGGGTTAACTAATGGTAAGATATTATATTTGTAAATTTACCTATATCTGTATTGGAGAAGTCGGAAGTCGCTTTTCTGTTTTTGTTTTCTGTCTATTTGCACTTTTATAGTTTTTTTCTTTTTTCTTTAGTTCTATTTTCTAACTTTTCTGTATTTTCTATTTTGTATTTTAGTTATACTCTGAAAATTAATAAAGTTCTTTAAAAAAAAAAAAAAGAAATACTCAAAACCTAACTCTACTGGTTACGAAATACAAGTATACGATGCATCCTGTATGCTAGGCTATACAAACACTATATTATTTCCACTGATGGATGAAACAATTGTTGTGATGAATGCGCAGGAAAGAAAGAAAGAAAATTGAAAAAAATGTTGTGTATCTGTACTTCCAAAAAGCCAGACAGTAAGTCTGTGGAAGAAACTGTTTAAACAAATACAATGGCCACATTGAAATAAATCTCCACTCCTATGATTTGCAGAATTAGGAATAAATAGCAGTAATCTTGAACCTGAACATCCTACCCTATTCTTCTCCCATATATTAGAAGAAATCAGAAACTTCTACTTTTGTGTAGCAACAAAGCATTATAGCCACAAACGATGATTTGTATAAACTTCATCCAACATTCTGACCCAAAATTTGGACCTAGTTTGGAATTCTGTTTAGGGGCATAGAGTGATAAGATTATGTGCCATCAAGATGGTGTCAACTCTTAGCCTGGTCTTTCAGGTTTTTCAATGACGCAGTCATCACTGCTACGATTAAATTCATCCACTTTACAGGGACATGCAATAGTTGATTAAAATGATTTGCTGCATTTGGACAAAAAGGCAAACTAGTTTATCACACATGAGAAGCTTATAAACTCCCCATTTGCATACTGTGGAACAGGCATGTGAAAAAGGAGTGTGTTGAACTCATGCTTATGACAACCAAGGATACACTTAAAAGGACTCATTTAACCTCTACCTTTTCTCTGACTTGGCTAGTTCTATTTTAAAACTAAAAAGAGCACCACTGGGTCAGGTGAGTAGCACATCTAGTCCAGAATTCTGTGTTATCCACCTAGCTGCCAAACATACAGGAAGCTCACAAACATGAATAGGATGATCATTGTTCTCCACTATTACTCCCTAGCAGTTGGTATTCAAGGCATGCCATGGTAGTTCACACACATCAGGACCAGTAGCCACTGATTGCCTGATCTTCCATTAATGTATCCGGTCCCCTCCAAAATCATCTAAACTGGTAGCCTTCACCACATCACTTGGCAGTAGTGTGTGTGTGCCTTTGAGTCAATGTTGACTCCTGGCAACTGCCTGGACTAGTCCCTGCACTTTTGTTGGCAAGATTTTGAAAGTGGTTTGCCATTGCCTCCTTCCTAGGGCTGAGAGAGAGTGACTGACCCAAAGTCAGCCAGCGGGCTTCGTGCCTAAGGCAGGACTGGAACTCACAGTCTCCCAGTTTCTAGCCTGGCGCCTTAACTGCTACCCCAAGCTGGTTCTCTAAAATCATCTAAACTGGTAGCTTTCACCACATTACTTGGCATAGAGGCCATAAATTAACAGCACTGTATAAAGAAATACTGCACTTTCTTTTACTGTTCCTCAATTGCCTCACATTCAGTTTTAATAAATGCATGATTTTACATGCCCCAGTGAAGTCTGCCCTTGCCCACAGGAGCATGGCATTGAATGCAAAGTGGAAGAGGCTGTTTTAGGTCTGGTAGATTTCGATTTGGTGAATCTACCAGACCTAAAACAGCGACAGATAGGGCTGAGACTCAGAGTAAACGAAAGAACCTGGTCATTCCCTACATGGCTGGCGTGTCTGAAAAGATAAAACGGATATTTGGCAAAAACCACATACCTGTATATTTCAAACCCACCAACACACTGAGACAGAGGCTTGTACACCCCAAAGATCAAACTCCAAAACACAAGAAAAGCAATGTAGTTTATGCAATCCAGTGCAGTGAGGAGTGCTCTGAACTCTACATTGGAGAAACCAAACAATTTTTGTACAGGAGGATGGCCCAACACAGGAGAAGTAACACCACAGGACCAGAGTCAGCAGTTTATCTTCATCTAAAGGAAAAAGGACACTCATTTGAGGACATTAATGTTCACATTTTAGACAGAGAAGATAGGTGGTTTGAGAGAGGGGTCAAGGAATCCATTTTTGCCAACTTGGAAAATCCTTCCTTGAATAGAGGTGGGGGCCTCAGGCATAATCTTTCCCCCATCTTCCTCCCTGCTTTGTCTTCTGTGCCTAGGAAGATTAAGACCATTTCACAAGCTCAACAGCAGCATGGTGATCTTAACGATCCTCCTTTAGATAATAAAAGGATAAAAGGACTTAAAATAACATCTCAATATAACCATGACCTAGCCCCAGGTGTAAGGTCACACAGCTACCTAGAAACATATTTAGGATTCCCTTACTAACTTTGCTCAGACTGAAGAAGCTCCTTGGATAAGGAGCGAAACGTTTCCACTGAGAAAATAGAAATCCAGTTGACATGATTCAAGCTACAGACAATTCCACCTGGATGACTGAGAACCTTCATAGACATGTGGCCAGGTAACCGTTCCCACAGAGTTCAGTGCCAGGAATTCTGTCAGCTATTCTCTTGCTTGAGAGGCTGACTGTGATTCTGCTACATAAATATGAACTCAGAACATTCTCAACCCAACACAAAGAGCTATCATCATCATCATCATCACCACCACCATCATATTAAAAGGTACTTTTTTTCTTTTCCATCTTGTGAAGACAGATTCAACATTACAGCAAAAACCATCCAGCAGATGGCAGCCTTAAACTATCAGAAACGTTTTTGCTATACAGCAGGCAACTTTAATCAATCCATATAAAAGCAACTGCCATTATTCCATGCTTATTGTTCCATAGGTATAATGCAGATCTATTTAATGCCTTAGTATTCATTCTGTCTGGCAGTACAAAGACTGATTAGCCACAGGCTCTTGGCACATTGGTTTTATCCTGTGATAATACTACGAGGATGACCAACATGGATTCAGTATATAGCAAACACAAACCATTAGTCACATCAAATTTGGATTGATTTCTAAATATAACACTTACTTTAAATAATTACTTTTATATACAGTGTAGTGTGTATACACACACACACACACACACACACACACATACAGTATGTATGTATTTATGTATGTGTGTCAAATAAAATCATAGAATCATACAACTATATAAAATAAGATGGATAAATTCCTGAACTTTACTAACACATACAACTTCTATAGACACTGCAAAGTTATTTGGCGGTTATTCGGTGCAGGTAACTCCAGCAAAGGAGATCGTTACCTTGTCGTGGTGCTGGAGCTTGAGCACCTCAATGAAACCATTAGCTAAACCGTGAAGGGACACCCAAGACGGGAAGGTCGTGGCAGAGAGGTCAGACTAAATACGATCCCTGGGGAAGGTAATGGCAACCCACCCCAGTATTCTTGCCATGAAAACTAAATGGATCAGTACAACCAAAGATATGTCGGTATACCATCGGAAGATGGGACTCCCAGGTCGGAAGATGGTCAAAATGCTACTGGGGAGGAACAGAGGATAAGTTCAACTAGCCCCAGATGTGATGACGCAGCTAGCTCAAAGCCGAAAGGACGGCTAGCGGCCGACGGTGCTGGTGGTGAACGACGAATCCGATGTTCTAAAGATCAACACACCATAGGAACCTGGAATGTAAGATCTATGAGCCAGGGCAAATTGGATGTGGTTATTGGTGAGATGTCAAGATTAAATACAGACATTTTAGGTGTCAGTGAACTGAAATGGACTGGGATGGGCCACTTCACATCAGATGACCACCAGATCTACTACTGTGGACAAGAGGACCACAGAAGAAATGGAGTAGCCTTCATAATTAATAATAAAGTGGCTAAAGCAGTGCTTGGATACAATCCAAAAAACGATAGAATGATCTCAATTCGAATTCAGGGTAAGCCATTTAACATCACAGTGATCCAAATATACGCCCCAACCACAGATGCTGAAGAAGCAGAAGTAGATCAGTTCTATGAGGATCTGCAGCACCTACTAGATAATACACCAAAAAGAGATGTTATTTTCATTACAGGAGACTGGAATGCTAAGGTGGGTAGTCAGACGACACCTGGAATTACAGGCAAGCATGGTCTGGGAGAACAAAATGAAGCAGGACATAGGCTGATAGAATTTTGCCAAGACAACTCACTGTGCATAACAAACACTCTCTTCCAACAACCTAAAAGACGACTTTATACATGGACTTCACCAGATGGTCGACACCGAAATCAGATTGACTACATCCTTTGCAGCCAAAGGTGGTGGACATCTATACAGTCGGTAAAAACAAGACCTGGAGCTGACTGTAGTTCAGATCACGAACTTCTTATTGCAAAATTTAGAATCAGACTAAAGAGAATAGGGAAGACCCACAGATCAGTTAGATATGAGCTCACTAATATTCCTAAGGAATATGCAGTGGAGGTGAAGAATAGATTTAAGGGACTAGATTTAGTAGATAGGGTCCCGGAAGAACTATGGACAGAAGTTCGCAACATTGTTCAGGAGGCGGCAACAAAAAACGTCCCAAAGAAAAAGAAAACCAAGAAGGCAAGATGGCTGTCTGCTGAAACACTGGAAGTAGCCCAAGAAAGAAGGAAAGCAAAAGGCAACAGTGATAGGGGGAGATATGCCCAATTAAATGCAAAATTCCAGAGCTTAGCCAGAAGAGATAAGGAATTATTTTTAAACAAGCAATGTGCGGAAGTGGAAGAAGACAATAGAATAGGAAGGACAAGAGACCTCTTCCAGAAAATTAGAAACATCGGAGGTAAATTCCAGGCAAAAATGGGTATGATCAAAAACAAAGATGGTAAGGACCTAACAGAAGCAGAAGAGATCAAGAAAAGGTGGCAAGAATATACGGAAGATCTGTATAGGAAGGATAATAATATTGGAGATAGCTTTGACGGTGTGGTCAGTGAGTTAGAGCCAGACATCCTGAAGAGTGAGGTTGAATGGGCCTTAAGAAGCATTGCTAATAACAAGGCAGCAGGAGACGACGGTATCCCAGCTGAACTGTTTAAAATCTTGCAAGATGATGCTGTCAAGGTGATGCATGCCATATGCCAGCAAATTTGGAAAACACAAGAATGGCCATCAGATTGGAAAAAATCAACTTATATCCCCATACCAAAAAAGGGAAGCACTAAAAAATGTTCAAACTATCGAACAGTGGCACTTATTTCACATGCCAGTAAGGTAATGCTCAAGATCTTGCAAGGTAGACTCCAGCAATTCATGGAGCGAGAATTGCCAGATGTACAAGCTGGGTTTAGAAAAGGCAGAGGAACTAGAGACCAAATTGCCAATATCCGCTGGATAATGGAGAAAGCTAGGGAATTTCAGAAAAACATCTATTTCTGTTTTATAGACTATTCTAAAGCCTTTGACTATGTGGATCATAACAAATTGTGGCAAGTTCTTGGTGGTATGGGGATACCAAGTCATCTTGTCTGCCTCCTGAGGAATCTGTATAACGACCAAGTAGCAACGGTAAGAACAGAGCACGGAACAACGGACTGGTTTAAGATTGGGAAAGGAGTACGGCAGGGTTGTATACTCTCACCCTACCTATTCAACCTGTATGCAGAACACATCATGCGACATGCTGGGCTTGAGGAATCCAAGGCTGGAGTTAAAATCGCTGGAAGAAACATTAACAATCTCAGATATGCAGATGATACCACTTTGATGGCTGAAAGCGAGGAGGAGTTGAGGAGCCTTATGACGAAGGTGAAAGAAGAAAGTGCAAAAGCTGGGTTGCAGTTAAACCTCAAAAAAACCAAGATTATGGCAACGAGCTTGATTGATGACTGGCAAATAGAGGGAGAAAAAGTGGAGGCAGTGACAGACTTTGTATTTCTAGGCGCAAAGATTACTGCAGACGCTGACTGCAGCCAGGAAATCAGAAGACGTCTACTTCTTGGGAGGAGAGCAATGGCAAATCTTGATAAAATAGTTAAGAGCAGAGACATCACACTGACAACAAAGGTCCGCATAGTTAAAGCAATGGTATTCCCTGTAGTAACCTATGGCTGCGAGAGCTGGACCATAAGGAAGGCTGAGCGAAGGAAGATAGATGCTTTTGAACTGTGGTGTTGGAGGAAAATTCTGAGAGTGCCTTGGACTGCAAGAAGATCAAACCAGTCCATACTCCAGGAAATAAAGCCAGACTGCTCACTTGAGGGAATGATATTAAAGGCAAAACTGAAGTACTTTGGCCACATAATGAGAAGACAGGATACCCTGGAGAAGAAGCTGATGCTAGGGAAAGTGGAAGGCAAAAGGAAGAGGGGCCGACCAAGGGCAAGATGGATGGATGGTATTCTGGAGGTGACGGACTCAACCATTGGGGAGCTGGGGATGGTGACGGCCGACAGAAAGCTCTGGCGTGGACTGGTCCATGAAGTCACGAAGAGTCGGAAACGACTGAACGAATAAACAACAACAAACACCTCTACTCCGTGAGCTGCATTGGTTGCCAGTGTGCTTCCGGGTGCAATTCAACATGCTGGTTGTCACCTTTAAAGCCCTTCATGGCTTAGGACTGAGTTACTTGAGGGACCATCTCTCCCCAGTTGTTCCTACCCATCTGATCCGGTCAGGCAGGATGGGCATGCTTCAAGTCCCATTGGCTAAGGAATGCTGGTTGGCAGGGTCTAGATAGGCTGACCATATTTCCTTGAGACAAAAACGGGACATTGGGATGGCAAAACGGGACGGGGTCTTATGTAATATTCCGTATTCATGAAAAAGACAGGGGTCCCTGCCCCCCGGTCCATGTGATTGGCTCCCACCTGCAAACCCCACCCCCTCGGTTCTTCCTTTGCCACACGCTGATAGGCTGGAGGGCTTCCTCTTCCTGGCTGCCTCTTCCAGGCTGCCTCCAATCCTCCATCCGTGCCATTCCCGCCGGGTTTAAAAAATGGGACAAAATTGAGATTTTTATCAAAACAACGGGACGGTTGAAAAATGCTAAAAAACGGGACTGTCCTATTCAAAACGGGATGTATGGTCAGCCTAGGTCTAGAAGCCATGCCTTTTCTGCTGTAGTGCCCGCCCTATGGAACATTCTCCCTCCGGAGATCAGGATGGCCCTGTTCTGGCTTTGTGTAAGCCCTTAAAGACCTGGTTTTGTGCCCGTGCCTGGGGCCCCAAGTGTGTGCAGGGACCCGTTTCTTAGTTACTTAAGTGATTATGATGTGAGATTTATTCTCAGATGCTATGTATTTTAATTTTGGTATTATTGTAATTGTTTTTATTTTTTAAATTCCACTGAAGTCTGGAACTTAGCTTCATTGAAAGAAGACAACTAGAAAAGAGAAAATAGGAGGAGAAAATGGGGGAAGGTCTTCATTCATATCTCATTTTTGCTTCATTTGGACCCTATCATGTTTTCTGTATAATTATAATGATTCTGAGTTTTGACACACAGATTAACATCAGAACTACTGTATTTTTTTAACAAACATTAAACCATGAAACGGAATTAGAAGAAGAAGAGGGCATTTGTCTGCCAGAACCTCTAGAGCAGTGTTTTTCAAACTTGGCCACTTTAAGATGTATGGACTTCAACTCCCAGAATTCTCCAGCCAATGCATTTTACCTGGGAGGGCTGACATATTCAGAGCTTTCTGATGAGATTGACTTTTGGCACAACCAGAGAGTCACATTAAAGTGCTACACTTCTGTCAGCTGTCAAAAAAGGATGCGGACAGAAGACTTGCTGCTGAGGTTTCTCAGCTCTTTTCCACTAAAGCAGGATTTTTCAACCAGGGTTCCATGGAACCCTAGGGTTCTGTGAGTGGTCACTAGGGATTCCCTGGGAGATCATGATTTCTTTAAAAAATTATTTCAAATTCAGGCAACTTAACTCACATTAAAGAGTTAAGTGGTGGCTCAGCAGGTAAGACGCCAGGCTTGTCGATCAAAATTGCAAGTTCGGAGGTTCGAATCCCTAGCCCTGCGTGCAGAGTGAGCTCCTGCACTAGCTCCAGCTCTTGCCAACCTAGCAATGCGAAAGCATGCAAATGCAAGTAGATTAATAGGTACCACTTCGGTGGGTAGGTAACAGCGTTCCCCGCGCGTCATGCTGGCCACATGACTGTGGAAGCATCTTCAGACAACGCTGGCTCTTTGGCTAAGAAACGGAGATGAGCACCGGCCCCTAGAGTCGGACACGACTGCACAAATGTGCGGGGGGAACCTTTACCTTTTTTTTTACCTTCTTTCTTTATTTTTAGTTTAAGAACACTGTTAATGCATACATATAGGCCTACACATGAAACAAATATAATGTGTGTGTGTGTATATAAATAACTGAAATCACATAGGAACTTCCTTGCAGTTCCATTTTTCAGAACCATATCTATACAACATTCCCATGTGCAACTAAAATATCAAGGAAACAAACTGTGTTACAATATTGTGCAGCTCTTTCAGCAGCTGATTGTGAAATGGCACTAGGATGGTGCCCCAGAGTGTGGAGCACCTGTTTCCAAGAGCCTGGGAAGCTATACAGATAAGCTATACAGATAAGATATTTTATGTATATAAAATATGTGTATATATATTTATGTGTATAAAGTGTGTGTGTGTGTGTGTGTGTAGAGATTGGGGGGGGGAGATTTTATTGTAGTGTTTTTAATAATTGTTATTTTATTGTTGTAAGCCACCCAGAGTCATTGTGTACGAGATGGGCGGCCGAGAAATTTGATAAATAAATAATTGAAGTCACTCCAGACAGAAGCTGTGCAACTAGCTCTGACCTCTCTCCCTCCTTGCAGGCCTTTGCTTGTGCGGGGAACCTCTTTGAAGCACCTGGACTTGGGCCTGACCAGAATGACCATGAAGCAGGCAGAGCCTTCTGAGCTTCAGGTGCAGTTGCAGCCCACTGGTAGGCCTTCCAGGAGCCCCTCCAGTGCATTGCCTTCTTAAATCTCAGAAGCACAGTCTTCCCAGGTCCCTGGAGCAACCCCTGCTGAGTTGGATTTCGCAGTGTGGAAGAGCCAACTAGTTTCACATCCGCATCTGGATCCAGATCAGAAAAGTAGCCCATATTATGAGTCTCCATCTCCCAAAGGA
The DNA here is from genome assembly GCA_023362775.1 of Charina bottae. Lineage (NCBI taxonomy): Eukaryota > Metazoa > Chordata > Lepidosauria > Squamata > Charinaidae > Charina > Charina bottae. The sequence goes on from JALMGJ010000005.1 coordinate 12,429,170, forward strand.
TTGTGAGTTCCAGAAGCCAAGAAGCATGCTAAGCTTCTCAGTCCCCTTTTTCTTTCTCCCTCAAATTTCGTGAACCCAACACTAAGGCGCATACATCTCCTGCTCTCTGATACTCATGTGTGCATTCCCTCTTGCTCTCTCTCCCCACTTCTCTATGGCAAAAGAAAAAGCTTATACAGGCATGCATTGGGCCTGGTTTCTCTCCCTAAAAGCTGCATTTCTTTGTTAGCCACCAGGGACTGTTCACTACTATTCCCTCAATACTATTTAAGTTGGGAGTGTTGCTATTGTACCAGCCTCCCTGCTGCGTAGCAACCTCCCTGCCTGAGCTGCTGGAGGCCGTCTCGGGGTTGGTGGTGGAGTTCCCCAGGCTTATGGTCTTGGGGGATTTTAACCTGCCGTCCCTGGGACGTGCCTCGGAAGCAGCTCGGGAGTTCATGGCTACCATGGCAGCCATGGGCCTGTCCCAGATTATTCGGGACCCGACTCGAGACAGTGGACTCACCCCGGATCTGGTTTTCTTGTCAGAGCAATGGCAAAGTGACCTGAGGGGAAAGTTAGAACTATCCCCGTTGTCATGGTCAGATCACGTCCTGATATCCTTAAGATTCTCTTATGCCGCCCCACTCCGCAGGGAGGCAGGACCTATTCGAATGGTCCGCCCCCGGCGACTTATGGACCCAATGAGGTTTCAGAGGGAGCTGGGGGTAATACCTGAAGATCTGCTGCACGGTCCAGCGGAGGCATTGGCTGCAGCCTGGAACAGGGAGGCGGCCAGTGCCTTGGACAGGACCGCGCTGATGCGACCTCTCCAACCCCATTCGACCCGTCAATCCCCGTGGTTTACGGAGGAGTTGAGGGCCTTGAAGAGGGTGAAGAGACGTCTAGAGCGCCGCTGGAGAAAAACGAAGGCGGAATCGGACCGAACACAATCTAGAGCCGCTATTAAGGCCTACCTTGTGGCGGTAAGAGCGGTGAAACGTGAATATTTCTCCGCCCTTATTGCATCCGCAGAATGCCGTCCGACGGCCCTGTTCAAGATTACTCGATCTCTCTTGGGTAGGGTGGTATCGACCACCCACCTGCAGGGCCGTGCGGAAGAATTTGCTGAGCATCTGCAGGATAAAATTGCTCGGATTCGGTCTAAGTTGGACTCCATGCGTGAAATGCAGTCTGGGGAGATGCCGGGAGAATGGTCTTGCCCTGTTATCTGGGAACGATTTGATCCTGTTGGACCTGAGGAAGTGGACAGGATCTTTCGAATTGTTAATTCCACCACATGTGATTTAGATCCCTGCCCTTCCTGGCTGGTGAAATCAGCCAGGGAGGTGACATGTGGATGGGTCCAGGCCATGATTAATACATCCTTGATGGAGGGGGTGGTTCCAACTGCCTTTAAAGAGGCACTGGTGCACCCCCTCCTCAAGAAGCCAGCCCTGGACCCTACCATCCTGGACAATTTTCGTCCAGTCTCCCACCTCCCCTTTTTGGGAAAGGTGGTTGAGAAAGTGGTGGTGTTGCAACTTCAAAGGACCCTGGATGAAGCGGATTATCTAGAACCTTTTCAGTCAGGTTTCAGGCCGGGATATGGGACGGAGACTGCATTGGTCGCGCTTACGGATGATCTCTGGCGGGAGCGGGATGGTGGTAGTGCATCCATCCTTGCTCTCTTGGATCTCTCAGCGGCATTCGATACCATCGACCATGGTATCCTGTTGGGGCAGCTTAGGGAGTTGGGGGTGGGCGGCGTAGTTTTGCGCTGGTTCACCTCCTTCCTCCGAGGCCGATCCCAGTCGGTGGTAATAGGAGAGGAGAGATCTGACCCTCGGCCCCTCTTGTGTGGGGTGCCGCAGGGTTCGGTTCTCTCTCCTCTCCTATTTAACATCTACATGAAACCGCTGGGCGAGGTCATCCGACACCATGGGATGAGGTATCATCAGTATGCGGATGATACGCAATTGTATATCTCCATCCCTGGTGAAGTAAGTGATCCAGTGACAACCCTGTCCCAGTGCCTGGGGGCTGTGAGGGCCTGGATGGGGAACAACAGGCTACAATTGAACCCTAGCAAGACCGAGTGGCTGTGGATTGATGGCCTAGCGTCTTCTGGGAAATTATCATCTTTGGTTCTTGATGGGGTAGCACTGCCCCATTCGGAACCGGTGCGCAACTTGGGGGTCCTTCTAGACTCACGACTCCTGCTCGAAGAGCAGGTGGCAGTCGTGGCTAGGAGGGTTTTCGCACAACTTCGGTTGGTGCGCCAGCTGCGCCCATTCCTGGATCGCGACGCCCTCCGAACAGTCACTCATGCTCTCGTCATCTCCCATTATTGCAATGCGCTCTACATGGGGCTACCCTTGAAGACTATCTGGAAGCTTCAGCTAGTGCAGAATGCGGCCGCGCGAACAATTTTGGGTGCACCAAAATCTGCACACATAACACCTCTGCTCCGCGAGCTGCATTGGGTGCCAGTCTGCTTCCGGGTACAATTCAAGGTGTTGGTTATTACCTTTAAAGCCCTACATGGCATGGGGCCAGAATACCTGAAGGACCGTCTTATCCCCATTTTATCGACCCGCCCCACCAGGTCATTCAGAGAGGGCCTGCTACGAACCCCATCAATTAAAGAATGTCATCAGATGGGGTCTAGGAGGCGGGCCTTCTCTGTGGTAGCGCCCACACTGTGGAACATCTTGCCCCCAGAGTTGAGGCAGATCTCCTCCCTCCCGACCTTTAGGAAAGAGCTGAAGACCTGGTTCTGCCGCCTGGCATGGGAAGGAGGAAGGGATAGTTCCTCATGGGGTGGTTAATTCCTTAATTTATTGTCCTTCGTTTAATTCCATCTCCATCTGGGTTTATAATTATTTATTAATTTTATATATCGTACATTGATGTTTTATCCTGTTTTAATCTATTTTATTGTAAACCGCCCAGAGTTCCCCGTTGGGGGAGATGGGCGGTTATATAAATTTAATTAAATAAAAATAAATAAATAAATTGTATGTACTGTTTCTTTGTTAGCCACCAGGGACTGTTCACTACTATTCCCTCAATACTATTTAAATGCTATTTCCCCAATGAATGCTATCTTCCCCTTCATTGTTTCTTTCCCCGGTGAGTGTTTTCTGAAACTTTTTCATGTTTTCATTGATCTTCCCTTATCAGTTCCATCTGAAAAGCCTTTGAATGCTCTTTCCTCAATGATAGCTACTTTCTCCACAGCTACAATTTCCCACTGCCATACATCCCATTGTGTCAATTCCCCTATTGCCAGAGAAGACACTGAAGGTTGTAAGTAGCTGTAGAGAAATCTGAAGCCCTGTGAAAGATGAGCCTGTGAGATGATGCTCTGGGTGGGTGGAAGCTGTTGGTATGTGTCTTATTGCTCAAAGGAATGAAGTCACAGGACAAGTCTTGGAGATGCCAGTTAATTGATCAGCAGAGTCAAGAGTTCAAACTTCTATTGTTTTCCCAGGTTGTAGAGATAAAGGGTCAAATAGGTTAACTATCAGTAACCTAGATACAAAGGTATAAATTAGCATGTCTTTTATTCTGCTCCTTGCATTCAAGCTTGCCTTCTCCCCCCTGCCTGTCTGTTCTCAGAGACATGCCTGTAAGCTTTACTCAACCCTGTGTGTGGGGGTGAGGTTGAAAAATATGCTTTTTATCTTTATAGAGAGATTTTAACTCCATGGATCTGGGTGTTATTGTTTTGTGTTCTCTGTTATATTAATACATCTTCATTTTGATAAATGCCTGGCGTAATTACTTGTCTCTCTAATGCTACTCACTTCTGGAACTCTGCATATGCTCCAGAACACACACTCAAAAGGTTATGGGCCCAGAGAGAGCAGCAGAGAACACAAGAGACTAGCTAAGCATCTCATTTGCATTTGAAAGGCGAGTGAAGAGAAATACCGGTGAAGTGGTTTTTTCTTTGAGGCCGTTTGGAGGCTTTTGGCTGCTGCCTGTTTGCGGAAGAAGCTGAGCTGAGGAATTTACGAAGAAGAGGAGAAACATGGCGACTTCTCAATCTTCAGCAATGCCGCTTGAACGTCTTTCAGACTCAAATTATTTGAATTGGGCTCTGAAAATGGAAAGCGAGAGAACGAAAGGGGAATGAGGCTGAAGCTACAGCATTGGCAAGCCGGAGATGTTTTCATTGAGGATCAGCTGGACATCTACACAAAGACTGTGACCAACTGCACAAAGGTCAAAAGACAGGAAAGAAGAACAAAGAGACAACGAAGAAGAAAGTTCTGCAAACAACTCATATTGCACAAGTTCTTGAAAACTAATTCTGATGATATATGGGTATTAGATTCTGGTGCAAATTGTCATTTATCTAATTGTAAAAGTTATTTTATTTCATTGTCTAAAACTAATAGACAAAGTGTTTCCATAGCTGATGGGTCTACAATACAAATCATGGGTCAAGGTGACATGTATTTATCTTGTTTGGGAGAAACTGTTAGAAATGTGTTGTATGTCCTGCAATTGCAAACTAACCTTTTATCTGTAGCCCAGTTAGTAGCAGCTGGATATGTCATAACATTTAAAAAGGATGGCTGTGAAATACGGAAAAATGGTAAGTTGTTTGCAACTTGTGTACAAAAAGATTCATTGTACATTGTGCAGAATGCTGCTAAAACTGCAAAGGCTGTAATTAGTAACATTCCAGTTCATGATCAATGCATACACCTCCTCCTGGGGGTGGTTAGCTTAGTAATATCCTCCTTTTAAGAACTCACCATCTTTTGGATTTTTCTATTTATTTTATAGTGGATTTTAGATGTATAGGTTTTAACTTTTTATAATATTATTGTAAACCGCCCAGAGTCTACTGTTGTAGAGATGGGTGGTGATAAATCCAAATAATAAATAAATAAATACACCTCATGCACAGATTTGGTCATGCAAATTTTAAATATATTGCACATATGCCAAAGCTGTGTACTGATCTAAAATTGAAATCCTGTGACAAGTATCTGGATTGTACAATTTGTAAGGAAAACTTATAAAGCTCTTGTAAGCAAGCATGCAGACAGAATCACTAGACCTCTTGAAACTGTTCATTGTGATATAATTGGTCCCTTTTCTCCAAGTCTTGGACAAGCAAAGTATATAATGACCATAGTTGATGATTTTTCAAGATATACATTTATCTATCTGTTGAAACATAAAGATGAGGCATTTGAGAAATTTTAAGGTTTTGTAACATGAGCAAATGGAAAATTTCCAAAACCTGTATCTGCATTACAATGTGACAGAGGAGGGGATTTTCTGTCTAACACTTTTAAAAGGTTTCTGACAGAGAAGGGGATAGAACAAATTCTTTATAACCCTTATACTCCTCAGCAGAACGGAATAGCTGAGAGAAAAGGTAGAATGCTTCAAGAAGCCATGATGTGCTTGCTTAAAGATGCAATACTACCTTTTAAGTTTTGAGGTGAAGCCGTATCCACTGCCTGTTATATTCAGAACAGACTGTTTAATTGTGTGATTGAGGATACTCTATTTCATCTGTTCTATGCTATGAAGCCTAAAGTCAATCATCTCAGAATTTTTGGTAGCACAGCTTGGGTTCATATTCCTAAGCAACTGAGACGGAAGGGATCTTCCAAAACAAAGAAAGCAATCTTTGTTGGGTATGAACAAAGCCAGAGAAGCTACAGATTCATACTAGGTGATAAATTAATCGTTAGCAAAAGCCCTTCATTTGCTGAGCAAAACTGGGGGAAAATAAATTCCAGTTCTTCAGTTGACATAACACCAAGGGAACAGCAAGGACTTGCTGATGGTGGTCTGCTAGATTCTTCACCTAGTGAAATCAACAAACAAGAGGAGCAAGCTGAACTGGCTGATGAGACAGAGGCTTCTCAGGAAAATGGTGGGAGTCAGAATATTAGTCCTGTCCTACCTCGCAGGTCTCAGAGGACTAACAAAGGTATTCCTCCTAAACGTTTTGAGGTGGATGTAGTTAAAGCTTTTCACATTTACACTGAACCTGAAAATTTACAGCAAATAAATGAGATGCCACCTGAAATTGCTAAATGCTGGCATGAGGCAATTCAGCAGGAATTAGCTTCCTTGAAAGAAAATAAAACCTGGAAATTAGTTAATCTTCCTCCCAATGCATGCTGTCTAGATTGTAGGTGAATTTTCAAACTGAAAAAGGATGCTAGTGGGAAAATTCAAAAATATAAAGCAAGGTTGGTTGCAAAAGGTTTTTCTCAAAGAAAAGATTTGGATTTTGATAAAACCTTTGCACCAGTTACAAAGGGTGAATCAATCAGGTTGTTGTTAAAAGTTGCTGCAATTAAAGGAATGTCAGTTCATCATTATGATATTCAAACTACATTTCTGTATGGTCAGTTAGATCAGAAATTATACATGCAACAACCACCTGGTTATGAACAAGGGAAAAATCTAGTATTTGAACTGCATAAGTCAATTTATGGTTTAAAACAAGCAGCTCGCTGCTGGAATATAAAATTAGATGAAACACTACAGAAATTTGGTTTTGAAAAAGGAAAGGCAGACCCATGTGTTTATGTCAAGAAAGACAAACAAGGTTTTATGTATTTATGCTTATATGTTTATTATTATTACTGCTTACATCATCAGATGAACAAAGACTTGGTTTTGAGGCTTGCATGAAAAACAATTTCACACTGAAAAGTCTTGGGAAAGTTAATACTTACTTAGGCTTGGAAATACACAGAGAGGAAGATGGTAGTTTTCTGTTAAGCCAAAAGAGTAAAATTCAGAAACTCCTAGAGGAATTTAACATGCAGGAATGTAATCCTGTCTCTACCCCCATGCTTCCTGAGTTTCAAAAGGAGGAGGGAGAGGCTGAGTCATCTGATGCAGATTGGTTTAGATCTGCCATTGGAAGCTTACTATACATTGCAAATCATTCTCGCCCAGATATTGCAGATGCTGTGTCAATTTTGAGTAGTCATGTAGAAGAACCTACGTCTGCTGCAAAAACAGCACTCAAAGGGCTTTTTTGTTACTTGCAAGGTACTAAGAATTACTGTCTGAATCTGTCTGCTTCTGGGACAGGGGAACAATTAGAAATGTGGGCTGACTCAGATTGGGCAGGATATCTTAAGGATCGAAAGTCCACATCTGGAGCTGTAATATAGTTTGCTGGATCAACAATAGCTTGGTATTCTAGAAAGCAAACTATAGTAGCTCTCTCAATGGCTGAAGCTGAATTCTACAGTTTAGCACAAATCTGTAATGAGATTGTTTGGTTTAAACAGCTCTTAATAGACATAGGTTTAGACTTGCAACAACCTATAATTGTTTATGAAGATAACCAGGCTTGTATTCATGTGGCGCAATCTTAAGGTTGCAGAAATAGAACTAAACATATAGACATTCGTTTTCATCATGTTAAGGATTTTATTGCTAAGGGGGAGATCATTTTAAAATATTGTGATACAAAGGACATGATTGCAGGTTGTCTGACAAAGCCTCTTGCTGTTGTGAAACATAAGGAATTAACTGACATAATAGGCTTGTTACTAATTCCTTAGCATAAGAAGAGGAGTGTTGGTATGTGTCTTATTGCTCAAAGGAATGAAGTCACAGGAAACATCTTGGAGACGCCAGTTAATTGATCAGCAGAGTCAAGAGTTCAAACTTCTATTGTTTTCCCAGGTTGTAGAGATAAAGGGTCAAATGGGTTAACTATCAGTAACCTAGATACAGAAGTATAAATTAGCATGTCTTTTATTCTGCTCCTTGCATTCAAGCTTGCCTTCTCCCCCCCCCCCCCCCCGCCTGTCTGTTCTCAGAGACATGCCTGTAAGCTTTGCTCAACCCTGTGTGGGGGGGTGAGGTTGAAAAATATGCTTTTTATATTTATAGAGAGATTTTAACTCCATGGATCTGGATGTTATTGTTTCGTGTTCTCTGTTATATTAATACATCTTCGTTTTGATAAATGCCTGGCGTAATTTCTTGTCTCTCTAATGCTACTCGCTTCTGGAACTCTGCATATGCTGCAGAACACACACTCAAAAGAAGCTCGTCAAAGGGAGATCCAACCTTTGGGAGTCCCCTTTGGGGGAGATGGGGCGGTGATATAAATTGAATTATAAATAAATACATAAATAAACCTGGAAATAAGGAGGAATTTCCTGACAGTGAGAACTATTAAGCAGTAGAACAGCTTGCCTTCTAGAGTTGTGGGTGCTCCATCACTGGAGGTTTTCAAGAAAAGGTTAGACAACCATTTGTCTGAGATGGTATGAGGATTCCTGCCTTGGGCAGGGGGTTGGACTAGAAGACCTCCAAGGTCCCTTCCAACCCTATGAGTCTATGAGTCTATGAGTCTATGAGTCTATGAGTCTATCTTAAGGGGGATCAACAAACCTTAAGGGAATACAAGACTGTTGGCAGTGAGAACGGCATTAGCCAACCAGTCCAAGATCATAAAGGCTATTGCTGAAGGGACCAACAATTATAAAGAAAAAAATCTGAGAAATCTATGAAAAAAACCCAGGGAATATTGGTACAGTTTGTTCATCTTACACAGGGTACATTTCCACATTCTTGTATGTCTGTTGACTCTTGCCACTCCCTTTTCTTCCTTGTTATTTCAGATTCTTTCACATGTAAATATTTGGAAACTTGTTCTCCTAACGTCAACACTTCTGGCAACTCAAAAGGTGAACATTCAAGAGATACGTTATCTTTTGGTGGATAGAACAGTTTGGGACAATATCAATATTTTATCAGTTTATCGAGCTTCTATGTTTATTGTACTTCAAATGTTTTTTTTACAATACTGTAACATTTTAAAGAAGAAGATAGGATAAAAAATACCAAACATTAAACACATTTAACAAATGTGTAGCCATTTTACACTTTCATTGAAAATTCCCATATAACCCTCCATCCCTACAATAAAGCTTATGTCAACATTGTTGCAGAATAATGAACAAAGACATACCCAATGAACAAAGAAGACTAACTTCTAAAAAGAAACATTTATTAGATATGGTATTGCAGGATCTGCCCTGCAGGACAGATGACAGAGTTGAAAAGGCTACAATATACTGTATATATAATTTTTTTTTAAAAAAAATCCCTTCTCACCCCTATGGGTGGTATGTGTCTTCCTCAATCTCAGGTCTTCTATCAGAGGCCTGGGAGTTTGAGGTTCTGTGCAGTATCTTAGCTGTTCCTAGCACTGCACTCTTCTGGACAGAGAGCTCTGATGTTGCTCCTGGGAACTGTTGGAGCCACTCTCCCAGCTCAGGAGTCACAGCCCAAGTGCTCCTCCACCACTGGGACCACTTTGGCCTTCACTTTCCCCATCCTCTCTAGTTCCCCCTTCAGGCCTTGGTACTTCTCCAGCTTCTCATACTCCTCCTTCCTGCTGTTGCTGTCACTTGGCACCGCTACATCTATCACCACTGCTGACTTCTGGCCCTTATCTACTACCACGATTTCTGGTTGATTGGCCAGTACTTGCCTGTCCATCTGGATCTGGAAGTCCCACAGGATCTTAGCCCTGTTATTCTCCACAACCTTCTGTGGAATCTCCCATCTGGACTTTGGAGGGTCTAGCCCATACACTGTGCAGATGTTCCTGTACATAATGCCAGCTACTTGGTTGTGCCGTTCAGTGTATGCCGTTCCTACCTGCATCCTACACCCTGCAACTATGTGTTGGACTGTCTCTGAGGCCTCTCTGCATAGTGTGCATCTTGGGTCCTGTCTAGTGTGGTAGACCCCTGCTTCTATGGATCTGGTGCTTAGTGCCTATTCTTGCACTGCTATGATCAGTGCCTCAGTGCTGTCTTTTAATCCAGCTCTTTCCAGCCACTGGTAGGATTTCCCAATGTCAGCCACCTCAACTATCTGTCAATAGTACATCTCATGCAGGGTTTTGTCTTGCCATGGCACTTCCTCTGCTTGATCTTCCTCCCATGTCTGCTGCAGCCTCTCAGAAGCTCATCTTTGGGTGCCATCTTACCCATGTACTCCTGGATGCTCTGGGTTTCATCCAGGACAATGGCCTTGACACTCACCAGACCCCACCTGCCCTCTTTCCAGCTGGGGTACAGTCTCTGGGTGTTGGACTTGGGGTGGAAACCTCCATACATTCTCAGGAGCTTCCAGGTCTTTACATCGGCAGCCTCCATGTCCTCCTTTAGCCAGCTTGGCAGGGTATCTGATGACTGGCAGGGCGTACGTCTTGATGGCATGGATCTTGTTCTTTCCATTGAGCTGGCTCTTCAAGACCTGTCTTATCCTTTGATGGTACTTTTATTTATTTTTATTTTATTTATTTTATATCCCGCCTTTATTATTTTTATAAATAACTCAAGGTGGTGAACATACCTAATACTCCTTCCCCCTCCTATTTTCCCCAGAACAACAACCCTGTGAGGTGAGTTGGGCTGACTTCATCTTAGCATACAGCTTGATGTCATCCATGTAGAAGAGGTGGCTGATGGTAGTTCCACTCTTAAACTTGTATCCGTATCCAGTCCTTGTGATTATCTGGCTGAGGGGATTCAAGCCTATGCAGAACAGCAGTGGGGACAGTGCATCACCTTGGTATATGCCACACTTGATGGCCACTTGTGTGAGCTGTCTTGAGTTGACTTCCAGTGTTGTCTTCCACAGTCCCATTGAGTTCTTGAGGAACTTAGTGTCCTGTTGACTTTGTACAGCACCAGGCATTCACAGATCCATGGGTGTGGCATTGAGTCATAGCTTTTCCTGTAGTCAATCCGAGCTGTGCTCAGATTGGTCTGTCTAGACCTTGAGTCTTGGGCCACTGCTCTATCTATGGCAACTGGTGTTTTGAGCTTCTGGTGTTGTTCCCAATGCCCTTCTGAGCTGATCTAATAATCTCACTGGTGGAGTGGTAAAGGTACAAGCTAAACCCTATTCAAATAGCAATAAACTATTCTTATGTGTTATATTCAAATATGAGATCGATTATCATTGTTTCTGATGCAGATACAGAAGTATCATCCACCTCGTCATCTTTTGGATTTCACATGAAAGAGCATTAGCACTACTCTTATTAAATAAGATAAGTATTCTCTACTTAGATAAGCTTTATATAGGATCGACTAATCTTTGTCTTTTGAAGAGATCACTGTTATAATACAACTCTTTATTTTGAAGCCCAATAAAGAGTGTAATTGCAAATGAGTTGAATTAGTTCTTGAATTAACATATCCTAATAGAAATGCATTAATTCTGTCAGGAAATTCTTTGTTTTTCTTTTTAATTGTTCTAACAGATTTATTGTTGTTCTAACAACAGATATTCTTCTACTGAATCTGAGTATTGGGCAAGAACATTTTTATATGATGAGTGTATAAGGAATACTTTGATATTAAAATCAAGTTCATACCTTATATAGCTCTAATTTTTATGGAATGATCAATCCCGGAAATAGCCAACTCTTCATATAGTTTCCCAAAACTGAAGACTTGAAACTTGAATGCATGTAACCATAAGGGGAGTTCTATCTGCATTAGAAAGGAGGGTCCAATCACTCCAAATGACAGTATCCCATACTATATTCCACACCATTCAAGAGATTCCTGATCCTTGGGTACAGCATTTAGTAGGGGAGTGCAAAGATAAGATACAGGTGATGAGGAAACTCCAGACATGTAAATGAAACCTATCTCATGATCCCTGGTTCATGCTAGAATCTCTCTTGCCTGGTGCCCTTAAAAAAAGGTAAAGGTTTTCCCCTGCACAGTCGTGTCTGACTCTAGGGGCCGGTGCTCATCTCCGTTTCTTAGCCGAAGAGCCAGCACTGTCTGAAGATGCTTCCGTGGTCATGTGACTGGCATGACGTACGCGGAACGCTGTTACCTACCCACCGAAGTCGTACCTATTCATCTACTTGCATTTGCATGCTTTCGAATTGCTAGGTTGGCAAGAGCTGGGGCGAGTGCGGGAGCTCACTCCGTCACGCTGCACTCGGGTCTCGAACCACCATCAACCCCTTTACTCATACTGGATGGAAAAGATGGTGTTGTTGCAGTCCTGAATTTGTGGAGTTTTAGGTTGGGGAAGGCTAATATAAACTACTCACATGTCCCATTGTAACTAATGGTACTTACTTCTGAGTACTGTACAAGCGTATAAAAGGTTTCCCCCACACATTTGTGCAGTCGTGTCCGACTCTAGGGGCCGGTGCTCATCTCCGTTTCTTAGCCAAAGAGCCAGCGTTGTCCAAAGACACTTCCACGGTCATGTGGCCGGCATGACGCGCACGGAACACTGTTACCTACCCACCGAAGTGGTACCTATTAATCTACTTGCATTTGCATGCTTTCGAATTGCTAGGTTGGCAAGAGCTGGGGCAAGTGCGGGAGCTCACTCCGTCATGCGGGACTAGGGATTCGAACTTCCGAACTTGCGATCTTCCGATCGACAAGCCTGGTGTCTTACCCGCTGAGCCACCACACCCCTTGTACAAGTGTATAGGACTTAGGAAACTGGGAAAGATACCAAAAGACAGGGACAGTTGCTTTCTTTATTGGCCCATTTTATATCTTGCTAAATCAACATAACGAATTACAATTTCTGATGGATTTCTCATATGTTCTAAAATAATTTGCTACCTTTCTTGGAAATTAAAATCAGCAGCTTAGTATATAAAGAAGGAAGATAAAAGAATTTTCATTCTATAACTATTTTCCATAAAGCAAGAATTAACAAATTTGGAAATATAGATATACACATAATTAACAAATTGGGATATATGTGTGTGTGTGTCTATTTTTTCCCCAGGAGGATACTTGTGTGAACTTTCTGGGGTTGTTGATATTCAGCAAAACCTGTCTGGATACCTTTTCCACAAAGCTAAATAGGCTGGATGTGGAATAGATTATTTGTTATTAGAGCAAGTTGAGATAGATAAAAACAGTCATGACTGGAGCTCTAGTATCAGGGCAGATCTGTACACACACAAAGGAATCAGAAGTATTTGCCCTGGCAATAACCTGAAGGAAGGTAGGACAGCTTTGAATCTACTGGATTCAAAGTCTCCTTCCTTTCTCCTCCACAAAACCACAGATGGAGTTCCTCACCTATGCCATAGTAGGGGTGATATAAAATATTTCTCACTCATTTCAATAGCAGAGATAGTGAAGCGACAATCCTCTTAACTTGCCTAAAACTTCATTGTGATAGCTATTTCAAATGATCTTGGTGTGACAGTGCTTGATGGTGGTGATGACAATGATGATGACAGATTTATTTATACCCTGTCTTTCTAATAAAGGGGGGGGGGGGATTTCTTCCTATACTTCCCAGAAGCTCAGGGCTTCTTATGTAGGACATTGGTTTGTTCAAAAGACACAAAGAGGGATGGCTTTTACTGAATGATACATTGATACCAAGATTCACAACAAAGAACAGGAACTGTTAACAGTTTCTGCATCCAACTGTCTCCAACTGTCAGCTCTGAACTCATTCTTTCTGTTCCATGATACATCAACTTATAGTTCTATCCCTGCAATTCACAACATAAAAGTATCAGTTCGAACTGAACCTAAAAAAGTTAGGTAACCTCACTCACACACATGGAACACATCCAAACATTACCCAGCATACAAAGAAAGAATTATAGCAGTTAGTCCAATTAGTGTCCCAACTAGCATGAGGAACAGCAACTGGTAAGTCTGGGGCAGCAACTAAGCCTTGTGCAAGTACCGCCTAGTTCTTCAATTGCTTATTGAAAGCAAGTGACGCTTGAGATGGTAGGTTTCATATCACAGCATAGAAAAACAGCTATGATTTTTCACACTGTTATTCAAGACAATGGTTGGCCTACCTTTCCTTAACCTGAAAGTGGCTTTTTCAATAACTAGTGGCAATGTTGCCTTAAAAACTCAGGCACCCCAAGTGGCAATTCCAGGTAACAGCAACACTTGGCCAACCTTCTCTGGGCTCAATAATTAAGCAGGGTCAACTTAGGTGGGAGATCCATGAGAACTCCTTGGGCTGTGGACTAGGCTGAGAAGTTGAAAAAATTCTTGGAAACAGGCAGAGGCAAATAACCTCTGTACTGTTGCTCAGAAAACTGCACTGATGTGTCTACATAGTTACCAGGAAGGCACTGTCATCTTGTTTCCTGGCAGAAGTCAATAGCAAATCACTTCCATGCTGTTGCCACAAAAACTTCAAAAACTCCATGAAGTCATCAGAGATGCACATCAGCCCCAAAAGTAGTATTACTCATTCTAACTCTGAGAAGCCTTGTATTACATTTCTCCAAGTAAGAGGGCCGCATATCTTTATGCATTGCCTTCTTATCTTCCACTTATGGGAACCTATACAATCTCAAAATACAGTACAGCCCTTCTTGTTATAGAGATGAAGGAGTAGGTTTACCTTCTGACTTTCTTACTGTCTTGAAATTATGAACACCTCAAGAATTGTAACTGGGTAGGAAAAGGCCAGACAACCTACAAATACAATTTGTACAAGTGGTTTCTGTGTTGGATAAGAAGTAGGATCAACCTCTTTTTAGGAGTATAGAGGTATAGACACTTTTGATGTCTATTGGCTTTTGGATGTATTACACCCATGGCATTTCACAACAACCCATGATCAAAAATATGTAATGATTAATCCCAGCAAGCTGTCAATGATGTCTTAGGTGCAAAAGTACAGTATTTGCTACATTACATTGAACAGTTCTCTGAAAGATTATCCAGTCCAAATAATTGCTAAGGATAAAGGACCAAAAGAAGGGGAGCTGGGCCTTGGAATTACCATCTACAACAGCCTTTCTCCACCTTTGGACCCTGGAGGAACCCTTGAAATATTTTTCAGGCCTCGGGGAACCCCTGCACATTCAGGCTCAAATATAGGCTAGATGTTACAAAATTATTATATTTGTTTCATGTGTAGGCCTGTATATACTGTATGCATTACAGTGTTCTTAAACTAAAAATAAAGAATGAAACTTACCTCTTTCATGTGAAGTTGCCCGAATTTGAAATAATATTTTAAATAAATCGTGATTTCCCAGGAAACCCCTAGTGACCTCTTGCAGAACCCTAGGGGTCCATGGAACCCTGGTTGAGAAACCCTGATCTACAATAACTGACAGCTGGACAGCAGCAGACTGTACAGGTACAAATCACCTGATATATTGTATCTTTACTTAAATTGCAATATTCTTTTGCCTAAATTTGCACTTAAGCATAGAAATTAACATTTGCAATTTGCTGGGTAAATCTATACTCAGAAGGTGAGCTTATTTATTTGTGTGTGTGTTTGTTTTTGGAGGAGGAGGAGAAGGAAGGGATTATGCTTAAATGGCCCAGCGCAAGGATATAATCAAATCATGGACCAAGGGCTGCAATTCTGTCCATAGGGACCTAGGAATACTTCTCATGAACTTCCAAGTACCAGAGAACAGTGCATGCTGGCAAACTGAGGACATACTGAGCCAGTATATGGTGTTGTGCTGCTGGACTTAGGACAAGGGATATCTGGGTTCAAGTGCCCCTTCAGTGAGTGAATTTGGACGAGTGCCCCTCTCTTAGTCCAATCTGCCCTACACGATTGTTGCTGGGATAAATTTGGAGCTGCAAGTGTTACGCAACATGTCTTGCTCTCTTTGACAAAAGGCAGGATGTAAATATAACAAAAAGTAAAATACACGTGTGACAGTTAAAACTGTTCATACATTGCACTAGGAAAAGCTGAATCACATCTCATGTACCATTTCATGACCATGAAAGAGCCAAGGGGTTTATATTTTCTCACAGGCTGTGCAAAATTCAAGTGAGAAGAGGCAAAGATTGGGTAGCAATGGACAGACTCCCCACCTTCCTCGTGCAGGTTCTTTGCAATATGTGAAGAGAGCAAGTTTATAAACAGGTGCAATATTTTGTTTCAGGCTGCTTTTAATCTGCTTTTATAGTTTTATTGAATTATGACTGTTAACCACTCCACAGGTGGGAAGATGCCCTACATCAGGGTTTCTCAACCAGGGTTCCTCAACCAGGGTTCCATGGAACCCTAGGGTTCCGCAAGAGTTCACCAGGGGTTCCCTGGGAGATCACGATTTATTTTAAAAATTATTTCAAATTCGGGCAACCTCACCTTAAAGAGGTACGTTTCATTCTTTGTTTTTAGTCTAGGAACACTATTAGTGCATATATACAGGCCTACCCGTGAAACGAATGTAGTAGTTTTGTAACTTCTGGCCTATAGTTGAGCCTGAATGTGCAGGGGTTCCCCAGGGCCTGAAAAATATTTCAAGGGTTCCTCCAGGGTCAAAAAGTTGAGAACGGCTGCCCTACATACAGTAAACCCTTGGTAAGTAAGTCAGTAAATAACTAAAGGAAGCCAGAGCGCTATCACAGCATCTGTGTGAAGCAACTCACAATCCAGGCCATTTTTAATTGCTTAGAAGTGGTGTCAGTGTTTTGCACTGTGGGTGAGCCCACCCAAGAAGACAGCAGGAGCCCCGTTGACCTTTGCCCCCTCCTGCAGCGGCACGTGGCGACACACGGCTTCAAGATGTGTTCGGGTGTGCGCGAAGAGAAGCCTTCCAGGGATGCTCTTTCATTCCTCGTTAAAGCCAGCGGGTTTTTTTAAGAGCTGGGCAACCAGGGAGAGTTCGCGTGCCTGTCCGTTTCCTTGGGCAACTTCCTCAAGTCCACCCCACTGCGGGTCTTACTCGGATGAAGCCGAGCGGCGGGCCACGCGCTGCAACGAGAGAGCACGCTCCCGACCCATTTCATTCATTCAAAAAGCACGAACGGGACGTCGCGGGAAAAGGTGAGAATTTCGCCTTTCAGCGCGGAGCTAAACTCTCGCCTCCGGGTTCCTGGACAGAGAGGGGAAACGCTCGCTTCCCCGCCCCTTATGCCGCACGCAGCGCCTCCGCAGTCTCAGCGTTTTCCCTAGCCGACTTCTGCACGCGTTGCATTTGTAGTCGGCGCCCCTCGCCTCCAAGCCATTTCTAACCCTCCTTCCTCCCCGCCTTTTTTGTTACTAAAATGCATCGAAAGCTAACCGGGGTTCCCGGCGATTCCTGAGAAGGGAGAAAGCTCCGAGTTGTTTTTGTTTTTTCTTTCCTTCAGGCTGCAGAATCACCTCGCTGCAGATGCGGGTGCGGGTTTTTTCTTTTTTCTCCCCCTTCGCCTGCCCTGCAAGGAGTTTGCATGCCTTGAGGATGCTGGGCATGAGTGACAGTAGCCTCCCACCTCTGCGCGGCGACGCCGCTTCGCTGTTTTCTCATATGCCTTCCGAGCTGAGAAAGAAAGGAGAGAAAAATGCCAGCCACGCTCAGAGCCCTGTAAAGCGCCTGAGCATCGCGGCGAGAGATGCCTTCCTGGGTCTCCCCGCAGCTTATGGCGAGCCCAGCTACATTCGGGAGCCGCTTCGACTGCTTATCCTTTCATAAGAAAGGCGAGGTCGGGCTAACGGCCGTGCCTTGGGGAGATCTTTCCGCAGCGTCCCACTCCCACCGTCTCCTTTAAAATGCATGAACAATCTGAGAAGGAAGAACTGGCTAAATAGGGAGAGAGAAAAAATCCTCCCCCGGTTGGTTGACCTTCTTTAAAATATTCCTGGCACTGCGGCACTGCAGAAGTGACAGTGGTGGCTTCCCGGGCCGAGTTTAAGCAGCAGCACCCCTGCTTGAGATCACGATCGGCACCGGCTGGGGGCAGAGCCGCGTTTGCTCTTCATCCCGTCCTACTTCCTGTAAAGAGAAGGCAACAAAGCCACGGGGATTTTTCTGCCTGGCAGTTACTAAACCCCTGGGACTGGGCTGGCTGCAGAAGGGCGTTTACAACAGCAGGGTGGGGCTATGGGTCAGTGGAGAAACCCTACACATTTCTCAAACCACTGTCTCTAGGAGCCCGTCCAGCTAGCAAAGGAGTTTCCAGCGTCATCCATTTCACCTTTGGGAACACGAAGGTGAGTACCTCTTCCACGCAGGACCCCTTTTAAAACTTTATGTTCGGCTACGGAGTCTGATCCTGTGGGTGCTGCTTGGGCATAAATCCTGCTGTGTGCTTGTCTGATGCATATGCCTGCATTAAATATCATGCACATTTTCACAGAATACAGATTCTTCCAAGTAACATCAAATCAATTATGTTCATAAAGGCAAAGTTTTAAAAAGTGTGAACGCATGCAAAGTCAACTTTGCCCTGTAATAATAAGCCAGCTTTTTTTCTTTCTTCTTTTTTTTGCACCCAGCCAGATAAAGAGTCCTGCAGAACTCAAAAACTTGCTTACTGCCTTCTGCCTATTTGGTTGGTTATCCTTAATAGGATAACCTTTTTTATGATTGACAGGCAATTCCTAATCCTTAGACCCAAACAGTTCTAGATAAAATAGGGTAGGGGTACTTATCCTGCCAAGAAAAATTCTCGAAGGAAGGTCAAATCTACACAGGCAGTCTCCAATATTCCTACGGAAAATTCTGCAGGTAGGTATCTATATATACTATCCAGTGGTAGGACCAAGTGGAGCTATTTTAGGAGTAGGATAGGGGCAATTTCAGATCTCTTGGCTTCAAAGCTCTTTTGTTCACCTATAAAGTTCCCAAAACGGGCCCCCAGAGCCATGCCATTCATTTCCTGGCTCCAAATTAGAAAAGGAAACATTCATGATTTTAGAAAAAAAAAAGGGGGGGTAAACACAAGAGCTTTCTCATTAGAACAACTTTCAAACTTGGATGGGTTTCCGACATGAATGGAACGGTTCTTCAATTATAGCAAAACAATCTTTAAAAAAAACAGCTATATTGCATTGTTTCTCTTGAACTGGTTGGTTTTGCCTTTAGCGTAATTTGCAAAGGTAATTAAAAGGAGGGTTCTGGACCCCAACAAATTTGAAGTGGAAGTACAATATTAATTAATACAGGATTATCCAGAAGTGGAAAGGTAAGGATCAGTGTAATGCAACGTCTAGAAACTATAGCACCCCCACACATACAACCAAAAATACTGATCTGGTATGTAGACAACACCTTCATCATAATAAAAAAGGAACAACTAAAGAAGGCACATGAAACAATCAACATCTTCAAAGGAATAAAATTTATAACGGAAGAAGAAAACAGTAACACACTACCCTTCCTGGATATCCTCATGAGCAGAGGAAACGATGGCAAATTAGAAATGCGAGTATCAAAAAACAACCCACACTAACCAAGTGCTCCATTACCAAAACAACCCAACCTCCCACAAGAGGAGCTGTGTAAGAACATTATTCAGATGAGTATAAATGCACTGCAGCAATCCAGAACACCAGAAAAAGGAAGCAGACCATCTATACAACATCTTCCAACTAAATGGATACCCACGTAACTTTATCAAAAAGTGCCTGACCACTCACTTCTGGTGGGGATATGGCGGACTGAACAGGAGTGTTTTTCCGGAAAAAGGAAAACACCTGGAATCACCCCATTTGTCCTCCGGATGGCTGCTTGCAGCCAGAAGATCACAAACAGCATTTGCGTTTGACTGGTAAGAGTAGCCAGGAGGCTGGGACGTCACCATTTTCAAGCCGCGCTGTAGCCTTAAAGGGACACTAAGACCGGCCACCCCATTTCTAAATCACCCAATTTATATTTCTTTTAAGTACGCGTAACCTAAGAGAGGGTTTCTACAGCAAGGAGAAGCGGGTTCTCTTGGTGCTTATTGTTATTTTTGGGTCAATTTTTTAAAAAAATTCTTTTTAAGTTTTGGACTTTGTTTTCCATCTAAATATTAAGGAGAATTGAGAGTAAATAATTGTCTCACTGTTATTATTTTTGTACTGTATTTTTGTACTTTGCTGGGATAACCTTCCTGCTTGGGTGGCTCTACTGGGGAGTATATACTCTTGGTGTACACTCCTGGCTATTTTTCTCTCACCCCTCCTAGGAACATCCCCACCCCTCCAGGATGAGACACCATAGCAGGACTTGTGGGGGGAGTGTCCTAATACCAAACATCACTAAAATTCAGAAGGAAATAACTGATTTCTGATAGCACACTTTAAAACAGGGGAGGTGATAAAATGTGTGCATTAAGACTCTGCAAGATGTAATATACCAGTCTTGCCCTAAAACTTCCACCCAAACCAAAAGCAGACTGAGTTTCAGTCCTACCACTTCTAGCAGGGTCACCCAAGAGGTTAATTTTAAAAAATTAAAGCCTGGCACCATAAAAAGGATTGCTTCCCTGTCTGGTACAGAATGATCTGTTATGTACTGTACAAGTAAATAATGATAAACAATAGAATAATAACAAAGTGCATGAAGAATGTTCTAGTTCAGTCACCATTATCTTTGAGTTTTAGTGAGCCTTGTTTGTTTATCAGAGGGTACTCCAGAACCTTCAGTAACCATGATGGGATTCCTTGTCTGTTCCTCAACAGACAGTGCTCTGTGGAATATGTTTCCTGAAAAGAGAACATGTAAAAGCAACTGGGTTACGCGGTAACTTAAAGGAACAAAATCTATCCAGTGAAACTACAGATGGTCCTTTGTGGAATGTATCTTACTGTGGTCTCGTTTTCTTTTCATAAAGAATAAAAGTTTAAAATACTGTATATACCAAGTTCTTTTTATTATATCATAACTCACTGAATTATTTCTGTTTATGACTCCTCTGTTGGTGGACTTTGGAATAACCCTCACTGGGTTGTGTCCAAGCTGCTTGTAAACTACAATACTGTTGTATTCAGTGACTAGATGGTACCATTTTGGTTTTGAAGTGATATTTTGTCTTATGGTAACTATGATAATTCCTTAAGCAGATGTTTAATATTATATAAAAGACCCTGGGGTGTTGCATGGGAAATGGTAACAGGCTGGAAAACAAGACCAGTTATTGAATCAGTAAATCCTGAACCCCATGTTCCTAAGCCATAGTCCTTGGCTCTGTGTGCGTGTATGTGTGTGTGTACACACACACACACACACTTAGTATATATGCGCACATAGTATTTATAAACTTTGTATATACTTTAGTACAGGGTTTCTCAACCAGGGTTCCATGGAACCCTAGGGTTCCACGAGAGGTCACTAGGGGTTCCCTGGGAGATCACAATTTATTTAAAAAAATACTTCAGATTCAGGCAACTTCACATTAAAGAGGTTAGTTTAAGACCACTGTTAATGCATATATACAGGCCTACACATAAAACAAATATAATAATTTGGTAATTTCTGGCCTATATTTGAGCCTGAATGTGCAGGGGTTCCCCAAGGCGTGAAAAATATATCAAGGGTTCCTCCAGGGTCAAAAGGTTGAGAAAGCCTGCTTTTAGTATATATATAACTAGTATATATATAACTGCCCTTAAAATCTTGCTGTCTGCAGTCTGAACTGATTTAAGAAACATGTGATATCCCCAAACAGTGCTATATTTTACTGAAAGGAAAGAACAGGGACCAGAAGGTTGATAAAAATATTACTGTATATGGATTGAAGAATAAGGTTGTTAATCAGAGCTTGTCCTC
This sequence comes from Charina bottae, assembly GCA_023362775.1. NCBI lineage: Eukaryota > Metazoa > Chordata > Lepidosauria > Squamata > Charinaidae > Charina > Charina bottae. The sequence goes on from JALMGJ010000005.1 coordinate 12,450,660, forward strand.
ATATTTTGAATGTCTTTTTTGCCCTCTGAATTTGAATGCAAGCACAGGAGAAATTTTAGCAAAAACAGTGAATATGGAGCAAGCAGAAGACTTCCATTTATTTATTTTTTATATCTTTTTGTTAAAGTTCTCCAGAAAGAACTAAATGTGTCTTGTAACTAAGGTTATTTATCTTAAGTTCCCATGCATTTGCAATACATCCATATCAGTGATTTAAATTTTCATCTGAGTAAATTTCTTCTCCACAACCCCTTAGGAATAGAAATGTTTATTCATATATGTGTTCTTTTCTTTAAAAGAAAGTTCATGAAAAAAATGTGAAAAATATGGAGATGTCACCGTCACTAGCCAGCTACGGAGGTACTGTACATAATACTGGCTACTTTGCAAACCAGCAGATCCAGTTTCTTGTGGGTACAATCCTTGACAGGGAATATTTACAACTGTGTACATATACTGTAGACCTTCTTTAGCGACAGCCTCTTTTAGCGACCATTCACAGTTTCAACAGATGAAAAAGTAACTTTGTGACCAATCCTCACATTTACGACCTTTGCAGGTCTGTAAAGCAAAGGAAAGCTGAAGTAAGATCATAAGCATAGTTGTGGCTTCACTCAGTGACTGCTTCTCTTAACAACCAAGTTGCCAGACTTCTTGTGTTCGCTAAACGAGGACTACCTGTACAGTTACTTGACCACTCTGTGTATATAGTGTAAGTCAGTTAAATCTATTAATTTATTTTCAGGGGCATCCACGGGGCAGGGGTGGTCAAAAAGATCAAAATGTGGACATCACCATGTGATCAAAGCCCTGGTTTTGGTTTTTAATATTGTACATCACACATTGCGGTAACCAGGCACTTTTTAGCAAATCATGGTGGCGACTGCCATGTTCTTCCTACTTATAGACCAATAAGTCAGGCAACCAATATCCAGAATTTACCAGAATTGCCATTGAGAAGTGAGCTATGGTGAGGAGTAGATCATGACAATGGTGAAAGTTATAAGAGGGGTGAGACTGACAAAAGTGGCAATGCAAGCCTAATTTCTTTTCTGTGTCTGTCACAATGTTGCATGCATGCCCCAAAGGGGTGGAGCTTTCAGAATGACCTTGTTCCCATCATTCCGATAAAAGAGGCCAGATCCTGTACGTACACTGCCAAATAAAGATACATAAGATTAAACAGAAGCATAAAAAGGTAAACGTTCCCCACGCACATTTTGTGCAGCCATGTCCGACTCTAGGGGCCGGTACTCATCTCCGTTTGTTAGCCGGAGCCAGCGCTGTCCGAAGACACTTCCACGGTCGTGTGGCCGCATGACGCGGAACGCTGTTACCTACCCACCGAAGTGGTACCTATTAATCTACTTGCATTTGCATGCTTTCGAATTGCTAAAAAAACAGAAGCATAAGAATGACCATTTCTTGCAGTGAAGAAAAACTAGGTTACTCCTTGACATCTATTGGACAAAACTTAGTCAAAATACAAAGCTCTCTGATTAATATGCTTTTTTCTTTTAAAAAAAGGGGGGATGGGGCAGGAGAGATTGGATAAGGGATAATGCAGGAGCCTAATCCTATTGGTAAACTTAGTCAAAATTGCTTCTCATCCACCAAGAGAAAGTATTATAGATGCCCATATAAGAATATCTGTTAACATCTTGGATATACAGTAGATGGGCTGTTTTAGTAAGAGAAAATGGCAAGAGGAAAGTTTACTGTTTCCCTTGCTGCTGTTCTTGATTAACCTCCAACCCTCATATAACATGGTCCGTGTTGAAGGGTTTTTGTATTGTTTGGAGATCTTATCAAAGATTTCTGTGTAGTGCATATTATGGGTCTTGGGCAGCTGTATGTGTATCAATATTAGCACAGGTGGAACAGGCTTAAGAAAAAGGCCAAGCAGTAATCACAACATGGGATTTGTCATTGGGAAGAAGTCCATCTTTATCTCTACAGACTGAACCAATCTTAGATATGCTAAGTATCAAATGAGCTAGAAAAACTGGTCTGGATGGAAGAAGGTGAAGCTGCTTTTCAGGTTTTCCATTATGTGCTGCTCCAAGAAGAATACTTTTGAGGAATGTTAAAGTGGGATAGTGAAGCAGGGAGTGGGGGATGTTAATGCACTTTCAGTTTCACAATAGTTTAAAATAATTGGGTAAATACAAGTGTTTTTGCCTGATAACAATAAATAATATACATAACATAAATATCAGGTGGGTCTTTAGTATTCCATTGTTGTAGTGCCACTGTATGAAAGATTTACTCAATTGTTCAGTTGTGTGTCTGATAAAGGATGTATCTGATGCAAGAGGACATTTAATTCACATCTTGTGGGAACATATACTTAATTTGGATCAATGGAATTCCCATGTAAAAGGATTTATTACAAATATTTTTATACTGCCCAGCTCAAAATAGCTCCACAACCCAAATCTCTAATCATCAAAGTCGTAGCAGAACAAAAATGTTTTTCTAATACTTTTGCTTTCTTAAAACTTAGCAACCAATCTAAACTTGGGGTGGAGAGGAAGAGACAGCAAGCTCTTCTAGAGACAGGACCACAGCAGGGTGATCTCTCTGATCTCATACAAGGCAGGAACCTGAAGCATTTCCTTCCAAGTAGACCACACAGAACTTGCAGGTTCTATTTGGAAGATCCAGGATCCAAGCCAGTTCATAGTAATTCTCCTGGTTCAGTGGCAGCAATCTAATCCCAAGGAGCAGTCAAGAAGGGCTGTTCAAAGGTCATGAGTTCTGTTCAAAGGTCCTGGTCTGTAGTACAGGATAATAGGAGACAGATTCCCAAGATGTGCAGGGAAGAATCTCTGTTGCAACACTGAGGAAGGGCAAACAGAAGGTATCAAAAATGTAAGCAGGGTATCTCCTCCAAATGTGGTCTCTAATTCCTCTGCTGGAGAAGTCCTGATCCTGCCAGTTCTGAACTTCACCCATACACTATATCTTTGCAGCTTCTATTCTCATTACATCTTACCCCACAGCCTCAGTTGCCTCCATTCTTTTGGACTCAGAGAAGGAGGATTCTAGCAAATCAACTTATTTTGCTGTGTCCTGTTGAGGCAAAGAAGTCTCTTCAAGCTCTCCCTGACAGCTGACTGGAATTCCATTCTCTCCTGCAAGTCCTGACCCTGAAAGGTACCAAATCCTCCTCATCGAAGAAAAACATAATACATATAGAATGCTAATGCAGGTTTTAGCCTGCATTCGTTAGTTTTACATCCTCCACTGAACCTGCAGCAAGTGGCAGCACCTAGTTGACTTTGGCTGTTCTTGAAAAGCTAAGCAGCATCAGACCTCGTTACTGTGTGGATGGGAGACCAGAGAACTTCAGCGCTTCTAGTCTAGACTGATGAAAAAAATCCTCGAAGAAGAAGGCAAGGGCAAACCACATCCATAGTGCACCAGAAAAAATTATATGGATGTTTCCATGGAGTGACTTTGTGAAATCTTTTTCTGCTACTGAAATGATTGGTCAAAGTTCACTTCCAAAATTTCCTTTTATCAGCGATGGATCTTTCCGGTTGCTTTGAGAAAATTGGTCACTAACTATGCCTTCTTTCTTCCATTATGCCAGCTTACTGTGTACAATAGAAGTAAGATCAATTCAGAAATATTTGAAATGGAACTGGATACTGAATGGAAAAACTCCCAGCAGTGGCTTGTCCCCTGATACTATCTTGAAGGGGAGCATCTCTTATGCCTTACGTTGGTGATGCTTCCTCGGGTCTAAATTGCAGCAGAAGCTGTTGCACACTGCAAGCACTGAGGGAAGGAGAGGCTCAGACTCAGCATCTCTGGATGTTCCCACTTTGCATAGCAGTGGTTCTTTCCCCAAATATTGTTGAGAGGGAGAAAATGATAGGGGTTTCAAAACCAGTGGTGGTCCAGGGCACCTGCTACTTTATGGCACAGCCATTCCCATAATAGAAAAGAGCTGCTGTACAACATGATTGAGATGTAAAGACAGAGAGTTCTATCCATGTCATCTTCCTGGCTTGCTGTATTAATGGTGGGCTTGTTTATTTCATGCAGCTCTGATATGTTGTCACTACATCAAGTGAAGGATTTCTGCTATTTCTAGAATACCAATAACCAGATAATCAGTTTTGTTTCTTTACCGTGTCTCTACATTGTCTGCTTTCTGTTACCAGATCAGGTTTCCTGACATTTGAGCCAGCGATGGATCTGAAGCAAATTAAGGACTACATTTACTGGCTGTATTTTCAGTATCTCCTGGTCACCTGCAGTTACGTCATGGAGCCTTGGGAACGGTCCCTGTTCCATACCATCACAATCACTGTTGTTGCTATGGTGGTGTACACCGCCTATGTTTTCATCCCCATCCATGTCTGCTTGGCTTTTGATTTTTTCTCCCAAGTGTTTGGAAGCCAAACCGAAAATACGCTTTGACCCTCAGCACTAACTCGAGGCTTTGCCCTCTCTGGAAATACTCTCCCTCCACACTCTTTTACTCAGCTCTGCTTGCATTTATTTTGGATGCGATTCTGGACCTGTTGGTTCAAATGCACATATCCCCCTTTCTCTTGAATAAAAGCCATGCTGTTACTGACCCTGAAAACTGTCATGCTGATCCTCACTGAAATGCATGCTGGCACAACTTCTGTCCAACCATGACTCAGCCTCCTTGGAATTGATCAGCATCATGAACTGAGTTCACATGGGGCAGGTTCCCAATCAAACACAAGCCTTTGCTCTTTGAATACCTTTCCCATTGGAAAAAACAATTGGCTTCCATTTTACCTTTTATTTGTTGGGGTTGCATATTCTGTAAGTTGAGGATTTGGGTTTTGTTGTTGTTTTAATTGGAAGGACATATAGCTATGAATGTTTTAATTCAGGAATAAGAGGAAAAATATGTTAAGCCTTTTGAAAGATTCAATAACTTTTTATTTTATGATGGCGCCTGCCTCCCCTTCCCTTCTGACAACGTAACAAGTTAATATCTGAGGAAGTAATTTAAGAGGAAACTTAGTTTTAGAGAGATGGCTTCATTGGATTTAAAGGACAAAAGTGATTTTTTAAAGACATGCAGCCAGATATAGATAAATGTGGGTAGAACTTGGTGCGCTCTCTTCCTCTCTTTTAATGTACCCATTTTTGCCAGTCCTCGTAAGAAATTGGTTCTGACACTGGGGACTGGCCGAAGAACTGTTGTGTCCATCTCTCTCATAGTGGGTTTTCTGGATCATCAACCATTATATTAGCAATATCTTGAATTCCAGCATCTTAATTTTTTTTTAGTTCTACAGAGGCAAGAAAGTGTAAGGATTCAAGAAAAAGAGTAACTGAAATATTAACATTTCCCATTTTAAGATGTCTTGGCTTTCTGCAAGAAATAATCTCAGACTACCACCCAGTATTTATTTGGATGTTTTTGCAAACTGGTATTAATCTTGCTTAATACCAACAGAGAATTGCTTTTTATTCTGTTACTGTTCAGCTGAGAAAAATGCATGTGCACACACGTGTGTGTAGAAGTACTACTCTAATAATTGCAGGGGCTCTAAAGCATGTACATGGAAGATTCGGTACTACAGTACTGCTTCTTTTTAGAAAGCAAAGAAGTCATCCTTATTCAAAGTGGATTGTATTTTATTCTTGAAAAGTGCCAGTGTTATACTTCGTATAGATGGAATATAAATGCCAAAGAGCAAGCTTGCATATCAGTGTATTCTTTCAGCTCACAAAGCTACCTGTAAAAGTGATTGTATGTATGTAATTTGAAATATTTGTCTCTTATGCTGATTGCATTAGATTGCGTGCTTTAAAAAGCAAGTTGTGCTGTATCTTTCACAGCAACCTGGACTGAAAAGATCTGAACATGTATGCAAAAACCATAAAAGTTGAATTTATCTTAAAATGCATCTGTATTATTTTCTTACCCTGCAGTCCAGTTCCCTTCATGCAACACTTCCTAGACAGGATCAGAGTAATGTTCCTATGAACATACAAAGTGGTTTTATTCGTGTTTTTATTTTATAAGTGTTTTTATTGTTTCCATGGATTTTATAATATTAATTCTGTTAATTCTATTTACAGAATGTATTAGTAGCTTTGAAAGGTAAGAATCTGTTTTGATATTTGCATGTGACTGTTTGTGTACCATTGGGAGTTGCTGAATGACTTTATGGATTTTAATGCATTGTTTTGATATCTATTTGGAGAGGGTTACTTGTTTTGCATCAGAAATATGGGGTTATTTTTAATACTGATCTTTTTATTAGTCATGTTGGAAGTCCCTCTGGAAAGAAAACTGGCTTATAAATAGTTACGTGCAAAACTTACCATTCAGAGGCAACATTCTGGGGAACAGCAGGACGTTCTTGTTCTTCTGAACCACATCAGTTGCACATTTCTAACTGCCAGATCACCCCCAGAATGGCCATTTTGGTGCGGTCTGGAAGAAAAATGGAACATTTCAGTCTTCCCCAGAACTGTAAGTTTTGTGCATCCCTACATATAAGCCAAACCTAAAATGGAAATAATGAATTAACGTATCAATCCAAGATCTCATATGCTTCAGTTTTTCAGCTTTTGGCGGAACTGCCTGAAGACCAAAGACTTACTGTATAGGAAGATGAGGGGTCCCCCCCCCCAAATAGTTACCTGGGAAAGGTGTTGACTTCACAGTCCAGCCATTTGGTCCTGAGAATTCTTGGTGGTCTCCCAACCTAGTGCTAACAGAGTCGACCCCACTTAGCTTTCTTCCAGATCCGCCCAAGTCATCTAGGTGCTGCCACCTGAATGAAAAGAAAGTGAATACGGCTGCAAATATCCCTGCTGAAAAAACTTGGTGGTTGCCCTTTAAGTTGGAGATAAGCTGCTGGTGAATTTAATCTTTTAGTAACGCTTAAACAGAACTTTTCTTTTTTTCTTTTGCTGTCCAGTTACCTTTCCCCCTCATTTTATTTCCATCCAGTTCCACCTCCTGCTTTCTCTTTCCTTCCCCTTCTTACAGTCATTTGTTTGTCTCACTCCATTATTCCTGGGGGGAGGGTGTTTCTTTCTCTTATGCTGTTTCCACTGGAGAGAGAGAAATGTGTGTGGATGTGTTTCTGTGTGAGAGAGAGAGAATGGTTGATACAGGTAGACAGGGATCAATTTTTAAAATGGGTACCTTATTTTACAGGCAATTTGTATGAATAATATATCTATATCATGCTAGCCAGGACTGTGGCTTCTGGCAACATATGTGTATGTATGTGTCTGTGTGTACTGTACAGTATGCGCACACACACACGTATTGGGAAGAGAAGAAAGAAATGTCCAGGACTGATTTTAGCTGCAGTTGGCAAACCTAAATGGAGAAGATGGGAAACTAAGCATTACCCACATTTTTGTATGATTTGTAATTATTTTCTTTCTACTCTTTCTTTTGGGGTGAGAGAATTATCTTTTTGGTAAATGGGGTAGCTGTGCCAAACACAGAACTGATACATTCCATATAGTTGCATCTTGATGTAGGTACTTCTTCAAGACTCACTCCATATGTGTGTGTCCTATCTGGTGCTTTTTAGATGCATAGTTAAGCTTATTAGGGATTTCCTCCCAGTAAAAAAGCAGAGCAGGGGGTGTTTTGGAATCCAGCAAGAGACAAATGTCTAGGATTAAAATCTCCAAGCTTGCTGTGATCCCGATACTGAATCAACTAACCGTAGCTACGGTGTGCAATGATATGTCTAATTTGCCTTTGGGTTCAGCTGGATTTATTCTTTGGTGAGGATAACAAGGATAATAGTTCTAAAGAAGTGACAAGGATTCAGAAAACACCTGTCTCGTTTTTAGAATAGCAAAATGCTAGCAAACCAACAATTGCAGCTAAGACCAGAAACATATCTTCAATTCTCTTTTCCCCAGTTAACCCACCTCTTTAAAAAATATAGATAACTATGAGCAGAACAAAAAACCTTAAGTAAATATTTGTTCAATGCAAGTGTTAACAGGTTCATATTTGGCCTAATGATGGTCAATTCTGATAAATTTCAGAGTTCAGGTATGACCTGTGTGAATATACTCCCTCCTGACTCTCTGTCCTTTCCTCCCTCCTCCTCTGCATTTTTATTTCCTTGTCTTTAATGGCTGGCTGGGGAATTCTGAGAGTTGAAGTCCACACATCTTAAAGTTGTCAAGGTTGAGAAACACTGTTTTACACACAGTAGTCTTCATCTTCTAACAATTTAGAGATATGGTGATGAGATTAAAAGAAAATTTGAATTTGAATAAAATAATTATTCCTGGCTTGTAGCAAGAGATATGGTTGCTTGGTTGCTGATACCTATTATTATAAACTCATTTCACAGGATGGAGAATAAATACTTGATATTACTTGAAGTCTACAAAGCTCCCAACAAAAAATATCTTGGATTAACACAAAATGGCTTCATGACTAACATGAGAGGGAGAATATGACAGTTCTCCACACTGTCAAAAGGCAAGAAGTGGAAGAATTCCAGTTCTCTGTGAAACAGGATAGTAGATGTTTCACTGCCTCATTTTAGTCTTTCAGCTATTGGAAATGAAATTTTGGGGTGCACATAAGAATATTATTTCTGACTGGGCCTAAATAAAGGATAATTATGACCTTATTAATTGAAGTGCCTCTTAAAGAAGGAATCTGGAAAAAGATACAATTGTATGCAAAAGATTAGCCACTCTTGGTCAAATTGTGTGTTTTGATGAATCCCTAAATGAACAGAAGCTGATACAACCTCTACGTGGTTCAGAGCTAAACACAACCCCTTTCTGCAGATTTGGAGGCATACTTAGTGCAGTTTGTATAGATTCAAAATAAGCAAACGGTAAATATGGCAGAAATTTGGACACCTTTTCAGTCCGTATTTTGTAACATCACCTCTGGCAGAAATAACAGATTCCACACATTTCCTCTAGCCAACTAAGAAATTTTCTATTCTTGCTTTTAGAATGGTTTTCCTTGTCTTATTTTTTTATTTTATTTTATTCAATTTACATGATCGCCCATCTCCCCCAATGGGGAACTCTTCTAGTCGTCTTCTTCTAGCTCAGAAATATCCTGAGTTTTGGCATGCACTGCATGTTTGATATCTCCCCACAGATTTTTAAGCGTACTTATTTCTGGGAACCAAAAGCCATTCTAACACCTTTATCTTTTTTTCCCCTGTAAGTACTTCGTTGTTAATTTGGAATATGCTTCCAATAGGTGTCTTGCTGAAATATCCCACCTCTTTTCGGCTCCAGTTTCTTCACCTAGATTTTTGCTGGGTTGGATTAAGATTGTTTGAGTGTGAGGAGCATCATCAGCTCTGTCTGGGATTCAGATGTACAGTATATTTGGATATCTTCAGGACCCGAAACCGATGCATGTTCTTTCCCAGCAGCTTCAGGTAAACACCAGGGAAGGAGGAGAACTCTGTGGGGCCCTGCATTGTGACAGCCAATGGTTGGATGACACTAAACTTTACTAGTAGGGAAATTCTCCATAATGAGAGAGTGAAACAATTGGGCCCTAGAATAGAATTGACGGAGGTTGTCAAGAAGGATAACTCCTTTAAAATAGCCATCCTGGGAGGTTTGTAGTGTGATGCCAACAGTGATGGTGATGCCAGGCACCAGGTATCAGGCTTCAAGGTCGAGAAAAGCAAGAGGGAGAAGTTGTTTCTGAGTAAAGGCGTGGGGGGAAATGGGGGTGTTTCTTTTTTCATTCCCCCAAAAGGTTTACATCAATCAGCATCCTCCCTTCCCCCCAGTAATGTTTCAGTATGTTTCCGGGTGGGGGAGAACATTGTGAAGGATTTCAAATGGTCAGACTTCCCCCTCAAAAGAAACCATGCGGTTGTCACTGCTAAACACAACCTCCATTCACCAGAAGACTGAACTACTGGAGATTTTCTCCTCTCCACGCTGCCCTGCCCCCAGCCCCAGTCCCTGGGAAAAACAAGATGAAATTTTCCAATTTCTCGGCTCACAAATACGGAGGAGAATGTTGACAGGCCATCACAAACAGCTCTAACTGGGTAGAAAGAATTGGAACAGAAGAGCAATAAGTAGAGAAAAGGGCAGATAAGAAGGTGCTCATTGGGCAGATGGATTGAGTCACAAATGAGCAATGTTTTTTAAAATGGGGGTGGTCAATCATGGTCTCCAGCCACAAAAGGAAAGGAAAGGAAAGGAAAGGAAAGGAAAGGAAAGGAAAGGAAAGGAAAGGAAAGGAAAGGAAAGGAAAGGAAAATTCAGCTCAGAGAGCCGTAGTGTGCCCAACTTGATTTTCTTGTTGACCAGCTGGTCAGATAAGCTGGCTGGGTGTCAGAGAAGAAATCATTTTTCCAGCTACTACTGGCAGAAAGAAACTAACAGTCTTGAGCAAGACTGCTAGGAGAATTGTTCTTCCTCCCAGTGATACTAAACAGGTCTGGTGAGGTGGGATAAGACCTGAGGTCTCTCCCTTCCAGCACACCTGGATTTCTTGCTGAGGAAGACTAGTGATGTTGAAAAAGATTGCTTGAAGTGAGAGACTTTCCTGAAGATTACTGAGAAGAGGATAGGAAGGGGTTCCTGTGCATGTGACATATACAATGTGTGTGAATGGGTGCATATGCATGACTCTCCGATCACTGAGGTGACAACTCTATGTGGCCCTTGGGAGCCACAAAGGGTCTTACACCTGCCTTAAAACCTTTCTATGGCAGCTGCCTTGCCAGGAAAGACACGAACAAAACCAAAGCCACAGCCAATCTTGGTGGAAAACGAGTAGGCTTGGGAAGCAGAGCAAGTATCACCTTGGAAACTTCATTTCCCTTGGTTCATAAGTAAAACTATCACGCTGCCTTCAGTCCAAAACAGCAGCCAGATTTTAGTGGGATCCATGTCAGTGTAGGAAACAGAGTCCACCACACCTGTTTTATAAGTCTTTGTTCTTGGCTGCAACACCCAGCTAATGACGTGGTGCCCTCCTTCAGTTGATTCATGATCCAAATAATTCAAGGCTGATGCATTACAGTTATGTGAGTCTTTTAAGGAACCACAACAACACAGTTACTTTGCATGCTGGAACTTGTATGTTGAACGTTTTTTATTGATTCAAGTTAATATTCTTATCTTATGTTCTATGCAAACTGAAGGAGCAAAAGCTATGGAAGTTAAACATTTCTGTTTCGTTGTTTGTTTGTTTGTTTTAATCTGATAGCATGACCTGAAGTAAACACATTCCTAGGTGTATCTTTCCGCATCCTTTTTTCTTTGTTTAGTTTTTAAAAGAATACAGAGATTGCATCCTCTCTTTGCACCTACAAGCCTTTTGATCACTAGGGCAAATGGCAAGAGATAGATAAAGGAAAGGTTCTTTGCATGCTGTCCCTCTGTCTCTCTCTCTCTCTCTTGGCCTACTGTTAGTTCAAGAGTCTCTGTGTGTAAGAATTTAGCAGAATTTTCTGTCTTCTCTCTTCATGATGCAGTTTAAATAGAAGTGAGGCTTTCCTATCCTATGTATGTCTTAATAAAACTACAATTTTCTTCAAATACCCTCTAACAAGGGCTCCTGCTGTAGAGTATTCAGATCTCCAACAAGAGTTTCATCACATCTTAAAGACTAACCAATGTATTACTGCATAAGCTTTAATGGATTACGGCTACCAGACCTGAACTGCAAAAACATGGACAACCTTGAGGTGGGCAACAAAGAGATACAGACAATTTTAACTTTTTGCTACCATCTAAAGGTCATCTGAATTTCTGCACCCTAGATCTGATAGCTCTATAAAAGATTGATAGAAGAAATCTTACCACGGTTCGTCCCAAGCCGGGAATGAATAGACGCAGGCAGATGCTGGAACAGAGGTTTGATGGTTTATTCCCAAGAGCACATGCAGAGTACAGATGTACAGAATATGCTGGTTGGAAGGTGGCCACACGAACACACTCCAACCAGCCTTTCTTATAGTTACAGAGGTCTTTTGTTAGACAAATACAGGTTTATTGAAAATAAACATAAGGAAGTGACATTTATTTTGTTTTAATGACTCTTAATTGGTTCCTGGAGAAGCTTTCTTTAGGAATTCTTAGAAAGCTTTCACTATAAGAAAAGGGAAGTCGTTCCTTGTTTTGGCGCCCTCTATTGTTTTGTTACTTTCGTACTGCCGGTGCCTTTGGGTTTTCCCATTGAGTTCGTTTTGTCAGTTTCTGGGAAAGCCTTCTCTCCTTTTCTTATAATGTACGGGTTTTGTGTTCTTTGTCCCTGGGTGTGGTTGGAATATCGGGAGGTTTGATTTGCCCTATGGGTTAGTTTAATTTAGATGGAGATATTTCTTTTTACTTCTCCTTTCCTGGAATAAAAGAATGACTTCTTCCTTCCTTAATTACTGGATGGGGTGTGGGTGTGTGAATTTCTTAATCCTTCTAACAAGATCATAGTGCAGTTTATCATTTATGAGAAAGTATTTCAGTTTTGGTACTACTTCATATGTACCAGAGTAGTAATAGTGTACAGTAATTTTTACAGGGCTTATCTGTTTGTTTAATCAGTGATATCATCAAAGGAAACAAACAAAACCCATATGATGCTGGACATTACCTGTCAGTTTTCTAGCGGTTAAGGCTCCAGGCTAGAAACCAGGAAACTGTGAGTTCTAGTCCTGCCTTAGGCATGAAAGCCGGCTGGGTGACTTTGGGCCAGTCACTCTCTCTCAGCCCCTGATGTCAGGCTCAGGCGACAAGCCAGTTGGTCAATTCCTGTCGCAACCAATGGATCAACGTTTGGTTGATCTGATAAAAAGCGGACCCTGCACCTGCAGGTAAAACGCTAGGAAGAAAAAGAAAATACCAGGTCATGACCCTTAAATGGATATGACATGCTTACCCGCAACCCACATGATGCTGGAAACACATGGAAGCTCGACACCTTCGAGATATGATGTGATTGACCTAATCCCATCAAGAAACAGCTGCCAGTCAACCCTAGAGTGAATGATTAAGTTAACCCTACCTCTAATCCTATATGGATTCAAATAAGAACTAACTAAAATGAATAATTAGCAGAACCCAAGGCTTCATTGTAGTCCAAGAAGTCTAGGGATATACAGTAGGCTTCAAAAGGTCCATGATCTGGAGTTGGGCAAGCAGAGTGCATCAACATGTTAACAAGCCTCATGTGTTTAGGTATTATGCAGACCCAACCATTATATTTTCTGAATCATAGGTTATGGCTTAAGCATGTTGTATGAAATTAGTTGATTGTGGCTTATTAAATGAACCATGACTTTTTCTGCCACCTTTCATTTCAAATCACAGTGGTTCTGTTGGGCCTTTTAAGGCATTTTCTAAGAACCTGGCACAAACAATTGCTTGTGAAACAACACTTTTATTTATCTATTTTTATTTATTAAACAAATTTATATGGCGGCCCAACTCACACATGCTGACTCCGGGCGGCCATATAATTTTACTGACAATGCCATAGCGACCTGGGTCAAACCAGCTGATGAATGTTTTAGTCAAAACAAAAGCACTATGTTAACAGAGACTTTTGAAATAAGTCAACACCAAGCTGGGTCAGATCCCAAGCAGCTTGGTTCTTGTAACATCATACTGATATTCTGAGAGCAATATATGTTTCTAAGCAGTTTGACTACAGCTTAGCTCAGCTTGTATGACAATATGACCATTAAGGATTCAAAATGAGCTATTCTTCTCTACACCCAATTGTAATTTATTTTAATGGTGTTTGAAAGAAACACAGGATTAATCCTGATAAGAAATCAGTGGGAGAGTGTCAGTGTCATGTATGGCCCCACCTGGGTACCATCTGCAACATGGCGCCAGCCAAGAGACACGTAGACAAAAAGTAATTGAAAGCTCTAGCCGGAACAAACAGAAAGAAGAGAATGTATATTCAGTACCATAGACAGCAACAAACAACAACGAGGTGCGAGACAAATGGGGAGGGGATGGGAGAGTGTGTATATATATGTTAATCTTTGTAACCTTAATCCACTTGAAGCATTGACGTGCCTGGGATCACTGATCTTGTCTCGGGTGTGTGGAGTACTGATTATAATTCAGGATCATCACAGTCAGCTTCTACTGAAAGGAGTAGGGCTCCTTTTTAACACATTCATTGCTCTTGTGAAACAGCACTAGACTCTTTTCAAAACACCTGTTAGTAGTAATAGTGTATTCTAATTTTATAATGCAAGATTTGTTCCCCAGGTTTTAGCTTGTAGTACAGGCATGGGATGGTAACAGCGTTCCGCGCGCGTCATGCGGCCACATGACCGTGGAAGCGTCTTTGGACAACGCTGGCTCTTTGGCTAACAAATGGAGATGAGCACTGGCCCCTAGAGTCGGACACGACTGCACAAATGTGTGGGCGGTACCTTTACCTTTTTTACAGGCATGTTGCATTTGTTCTATCACCAAAAAAGAGCACCTTGTGGGTTCAAGGGAGTTGGGAGCTTCTCAACTGAAAACTTCATCAGTTGCCAGCATGTCATCCCATTCGTGTTCCCAGATGCTGCGTACAGCGTAACCCTTGCCATGAGCTACTCTTCCTTAACCCTAGTATGGTTGTACTATTTGGAAATCTATTTCCAAAACAATAGATTTTTTCCCAAGTTGTTTTATTAAATTTTAAAATGTGAATAATGCATTATCGAATACAGATGATAGCTGAGTACAGTGGTATTTATGCAATAGAAACTAGAAACTGTTAACACTATGATGATTGGATAAACTGAACCTTTAAAGATGGGGGAGTTTATATCACTGTTAAATATAATTTCTTAAAGGTGAATGAACTTAAGGTTGCTTAAATTGTACAATTAATGCTTAGTATAACATTGATAAACAGTTGCAAAATTCATTGAATTGTTTTATAATATAACCTTTTGAGCTTAATACTTAATACTAAGTATTAATACTAAGGTCTCCACTATATTGTTATTTATAAATGGTAAAAAAGAGAAAAAACAAAGAAGGGAGGGAGGAAGTAGATAGGTATTTAATTTCTAATTTCCCCTACTTTATACTTCAACTGATTTACAGTTTTTATAAATATTTAGACCCCCTTAAAAACCATACTCTAAGTGTTTGTATTTGCCTTGCTGCATGATGTATTGTAAATATGGAAACTATTCCTGCTTAAATTTGGTTCAACTTCTGTTGTGGATATATGCTGTTAGTTTTGCCATTGCTGCATGTTCTCCAAATTTAACTTCCGAATCAGATATTGTCAGTGTTGTCTTTCAATGTTGGGCAAAGTTTATCCTCACAGCCATGAACGTGTATCTTAGTAAATTATGGTGTTTCTTGTTAATGTTAATTATGGTGTTTCTGGGATTATACCTAGTAAAAAAAATTGTGATTTCATTTCAAATTTAATTTCTTACATTCTCTGGATAGTACTATGTACTGTATGTTTTTCCAATACTTTTGAGTTTTTTTACATGTCCACCACATGTAGTAAAATGTTCCTTCTGTTTCATGACATTGCCAACATTTGTTACTGTATTTTCCTCTATCTTGGAAATTATACATGGGGTTTTGTACCATCTGTAAAACATTTTATACCACTTTTCTTTTAAATTATAACTTGGAGTAAATTTTATGGATTTGTTTTGACTGTTTCTTTAAAGTTTGGATCCATTATATCATACAATTTTTTATTTGTTCTCTCTCTATATCATATCTGAGTAGGAGTTTATATATATGTCCTAACAGATGATACTGATTTTGTATAAGCGTTTCAAATTCTGTCATTTTTCTTAGTGTCCCTCCCTCATTTTTAAGATCAGATTTTATCCTTCCAACAATTAGTAAGTACATCAAACATGGTATATTCCAGCCTTCACTGAGAATTCTTGCTGTATCTGTAATCTATTCATGAGGTCTGCGTGACCCATATCTGCATATGTAATTACATTTTTCTTACTATAATAGTCTCCAATATGGAAAGCGTTTAGACCAGAGGCTAACAGTGAAATTGTTGGGGTTATTATTTTCCTTATGGAATTCCATATTTTTATCAAACTTTGTCTGATAATATGTCTTTTTAAGTTTTTGTCCTCTTTTGTATCTCTGTACCATAAATATCTACATCAGGGGTGGGGAACCTTTTTTATGCCAAGGGCCATTTTGATATTTCTAACATCACTCGAGGGCCGGGAGGCGGGGTCTGCGGGCGGGAGCCAATCGTGCGGAAGGGGGCGGGGTTTGCAGACGGGATCCAATCGCACAGAAGGGGGTGGGTTTTGCGGGCGGGAGCCAATCATGTGCACTGGGGGGCCGCCACGCCCGCCGCAATGCCTGCAGCTGCTACACCCACCACTACCACGCCTGCTGCCGTGCCCACCATACCTGCTGCCGTGCCTGATGCCACCATGCCCGCCATGCCTGCCACCATACCCGCCGCCACGCCCACCATGCCCGCCGCCATGCCTGCCCTGCCATGCCCGCCGCCACACCCACCACGCTCCTCTGCTGTGCCCGCCACGCCTGCCGCCACCACGCCCGCTGTTGCCACGCCTGCCACGCCCGCCCCAGCTACGCTGCTGCACCCGCTGCCACTACACCTGCCACACCCGCCGCTACTACGCCCTCGCTGCTGCACCAGCTCCCACCACACCCGGCTGCACCCACCCCCGCTGCTGCGCCCACTGACGCCACGCCTGCTGCCGCCACCCCCATGCCTCCGCTGCTGCGCCCACTGCTGCCGTGCCCGCCACACCCACCGTGGCTTTGCTGCTGCACCCACTGCCACACCTGCCGCCCCCGCCACACCCCCACTGCTGCACTCACTGTCATTGCGCTGGATGTGCCTGCTGCCGCAGGCCGGACCAATTGCTTTCGCGGGTCTTATATGGCCCACGGGCCCAACGTTGCCCACCCCTGATCTACATAATGAGAAGACACGATACCCTGGAGAAGATGCTGATGCTAGGGAAAGTGGAAGGCAAAAGGAAGAGGGGCCGACCAAGGGCAAGATGGATGGATGATATTCTGGAGGTGACGGACTCGACCATGGGGGAGCTGGGGGTGGTGATGGCTGACAGGAAGCTCTGCCGTGGGCTGGTCCATGAAGTCACGAAGAGTCGGAAGCGACTGAACGAATAAACAATAAAAGCATTTGTTCTACATTATACAGTAATGTAGCATAAATATCTACTGTACATTATACAGTATGTAGCATTTGTTCTACTGCCAAAAAGAACATCTCACGGGCTCAAGAGAGTTGGAGCTGCTTCTTAACTAAAAACTGCTTCAAGGATATGTCAGTCATCAGCTTGTCAACCCATTCCTAGATGTGTACAGAATAATCCTGGCCGTGAGGTACTCTTCTTTAACCCTAATACAGTTGTACAGAACCCCATAGGTTGGATCAAGCATGCTGTAGAAGTCCTTTGCAGAATAGCAGACAGGGCAGCCATGAAAAAAACAACCATTAAATTCTAAGGCCGTGGGGTGCTGTTGATGACAGCAAAGCCATCCAAGAAATAATTACCTATTTGCTCTTCACCTCCTAGCAGAGCATGCTGAATATTCAGTTTCTTAGTGTATGCTATATGCACTAAGATATAGCATACACTATTGTATGGCGAGTGCAGAATACCTTTTCTGTGTCTGATGGTAACCGTCCAAAGGGGCTAATGTGATGGTATTATTCTTCAAATATAGGAAGTGGTACTGGGCCATGCAGACAGAAGCCAATGTAACATACTGGAAGGGGTTTGTTTTGTAAATGATCCACCAACGAATACAGCAGACAACCAGCAAAACACAAAAATTCTCCCTCTACACTGAAATCAACCAGATGGCATCTTTTTTTTTCTCCAGGACCTGGGCAAATAGCACAGTACTTAACTTCGTAAGTCCGCCCCGATCCCTGTTCTTCACAATGCTGACCACTCATTGAGAGCCAGTTTGGTCTAGTGGTTAAGGCACCAGGCTAGAAACCAGGAGACTGTGAGTTGTAGTCCCACCTTAGGCATGAAAGCCAACTGGGTGACTTTGGGCCAGTCACTCTCTCAGCCCAACTCACCTCACAGGGTTGTTGTGGGGAAAGTAGGAGGAGGAAGGAGTATTAGGTATGTTCCCCACCTTGAGTTATTTATAAAAATAATGAAGGCGGGATAAAAATCACAACATAACACATCAACATTGCTCTGTATTCAGGAACTCATCAGCATTTAAAATACCCATATGTCCCCTAATAGAAAAGAAAGGTTGATTCAGACCATCTGCATCCATCCTGAATTGTACAAAATTATTTGGTCTAGGTGGCAGTATTGCAACCGAAACTCTTCCCACGACCTGAGTTCGATCCCAGTGGAAGCTGGTTCTCAGGTAGCCGGCTCAGGTCGACTCAGCCTTCCATCCTTCCGAGGTCGGTAAAATGAGTACCCAGCTTGCTGGGGGAAAGGTAATCACGACTGGGGAAGGCAATGGCAAACCACCCCGCTCTATAGTCTGCCAGGAAAACTTCACAAAAGCGGTGTCTCCCCAGGGGTCACATGACTCGGTGCTTGCACAGGGGAACCTTTCCTTTCCTTCCCTAGAAGCATTATTCAAAAGATTCTGTAGATCAGGGGTCGGCAACCTGTGGTCCACGGCCCACCGGTGGTCCGCGGGCCATTAGGAAGTGGGCCGCAGGGTGAGTCCTCGCGGCGGCAGCAGCGTGCGCGCGACAAGGCTTTTTGCCTCCCTGCCGGAACCAAGGACATTTTCAGGGTCCGGCAGGGAGGCGAAAAGCCTCGCCACACACCCACGCATGCTGCCGCCACGACAGGACACTAATTGGCTGGGGTGCTCCTCGGCCCGCCTCCGCTTCCCCACCACACAGCTGATTGGCGCGGGGGGTGCCCCAGGGTGGAAAATCTCCACGCCGATCAGCTGTGCGGCGGGGAAGTGGAGGCGGGCCGAGGAGCACCCCCGCCAATCAGCCTCCCCTTGCAGTGGCGGCAGCGTGCACACGTGCGCGGCGAGGCTTTTCGCCTCCCTGCCGGAACCGAGGGCATTTTCGGGGTTCCCGGAGCCTGCCCTTTCGAAGGGGCACCCCAGTGGGGCATGGAGCAGACCTTTCTTCCCCCCCACTTTTGCTCCCCATGTTATTTTTGGCCCCTACAGGTAGCTCGGCACGGCTCCACTTCCCCACCGCACAGCTGATCAGCACAGAGATCAGCTGTGAGGCCGGGAAGCGGAGGCGCGCTGAGCTACCCGTAGGGGCCGAAAAAAACATGGGGAGCAAAAGTGGGAAAGAAAGGTCTGCCCCACACCCCACTGGGGTGCCCCTTTGAAAGGGTCCCGCTCCGGGGACCCCGAAAATGCCCTCAGTTCCATGCACGTAGCAGCAGGCCTGCAAACCCTGCCCCGTCTGTCCGATTGGCTGCCGCCCACAAACCCCACCCCCGTTCATCCAATTGGCTGCCGCCCACAAACCCCGCCCCCCGGTCCTTGGAAAAAAAATTCCAACGGAGGTGGTCCCTGATGGAAAAAAGGTTGCTGATCCCTACTGTAGATCATTATGAATGACATCTATAGCATGTGTGAATGAATGGATACAATCAAGGTTTGCAATCATACACCTTTACAAGGTGTTAGTAAAAAGAACCCATATTGTCAATAGCTGAGAAAACACTCTGTTCAGTCTAAAGTATTACTGTAGCTTGTTTGCTCAAACAACACTCTTCTGCCACCTGCTGGGATCATTTACATTACAATTTCACTCAGGCCATCTAAAATCATAGAATAGATAAATTGAATAGAACCATATAAATCATTTGAGCCTGAATGTGCAGGCGTTCCCCGAGGCCTGAAAAATATTTCAAGGGTTCCTCCAGGGTCAAAAAGTTGAGAAAGGCTGCTCTAGGTCAATTGTAAACATATTGAATAGAACAGGGCTGAGCATGGTGCTCTGGGGATCCCACTTAATTATTCTCTCCAGAAAAATGAAGAACCACTTATGAGCATATTTGATCCACCTTGTCTTCAAGATATCAGGACAGAACTTGTCAAAAGTTTTCCTGAGATCAAGGTACAGCATTCCTTTGGTCTTCCAGTAGTCTGTCATAAAAAGAGATAAGGTTAGTCTGACCATCTTGTTCTTGATGTCTGACCATCTTGTCTCCTGGTAATGATAGTATTCTTTTCGAAGCACTCCCAGACTGATTGACAATTTATTCTAATTCTTTGCACAGTACAGATTGTAAGGATGGGTGGATGGGTGGATGGATGGGTGGATGGGTTGGATATGGATTTATGTGCATATTTATCAAATTTATATGGCCACCAGTGAAACTATGGGTGGTGAACAAAATAAAAACATATCCAACCCATTACACACACACACACACACAAAAGGGGGGGGGTAGGAGAGAAACAAGTCAAGACCCAATAAAAATCTCAGTTCTCACCTATCCTATACACCAACACCAGAGTTCCAATCACTTAACATCCTGGCCCTAATACCTGTGGGAAGAACCAGGTGTTCATGCCTTTCCAAAAGGTCAATAGAGTCAAGGCTGGGGGAGACTGTTCCATAAGGTAGGTTTGAAATGAGGCAGTGTGCTGGCTCGCCTCCAGAACAGATTGGAGAGTCTTGGCAGTCAGCCCGAGGTAAGGAATGCAGCCCAAGGTTTCTTTGCAAGACTGGCCGAGAGAGAGAGAAACCAGCGTGTGCCAATAATCAGAGTAGTGAAGCAAAGGGTAGTCAATAATCCAAACCGGGTCAAGGGTTCCAGAAGTCCGAGCCACGATAATCCAAGCCAGGTCCAGGGGTCCAGCAGGCAGAGTAAGATAGTCCAAACAGGGTCAGGAACGCAGGAAACAGGATACCAGAGTGGTCGCGAAGCCAAAGTGCAACGTTGCTCCCACAAATCCCTCACTGCGTCGTTGGTGATTTATCAGGAGCTCAGGAGCTGTCCTCTGGGTCCTGCAAAGACTCTCCCTGCCCTCTGCGTAACTCCCTAGCAGCCAGCCGAGCACTTTTCCTTCTGTCCTTTAAGGCGAGGCGCACACGCCTCCGCCTCTGCCCTTTGGGGGATTCAGGAGAGCTGGGAGGCTGATGGGATCCAGCTGGCTGCTGGCTAAAGGGTGGGGACAAACCGCAATCCCCAGCTTGCTCCGCTGTAGCCTCGGTTGCTGGCTGCTGGCTAGAGGGTGGGGCCAAACCACCATCCCCAGCTTGCTCTCCTGCAGCCTCAGGTATTGCTGCCTCCTGCGGTGCTGGGTCATCGTCTGGGCCCGTGTCCGCATCTGGGGCCTCGCCTGGCTCAATCCCCTGGGGGTTTGCCAGGGGCAGCTCGTCCTCTGACTCATCGCTGAGGCCCTGGGGCAGAGGCTGAACCAGGACAGGCAGGAACCATAAGTGCTGTTGCTGCCTAATACCATTATGTGAACATGAAACAGATAACAGACTTCTAAAAGACCATTGATTCAAAAAGATGGGAAGAAAAGGCCTTGACACAGATGTATGGAGGTCTTGATTCCTGTGTTCTGTAGTAGACTGAGCTTCTGCTTATAAATTAGTTCCTTTATGTTTGCAGTCAAGTGTTTAATCTAGCCGAGCCATCTCCTTGAAGTTTCTGCTGGGGGCTAATCAGAGAGTGTGAGAATTGTGGTGCGAAGCCTCACACAGATGTTAAATTAATCGGTCACTGGTTTTCCACTTTTTGAATACTGGGACTATGCTCTTCTCCAGTCTTCTGGTACTTCACCACTTCTCTGAGTTTTCAAAGATCACAGTCAGCGGTTCTGAGATCATTTCTGTCAGCCCCCTTCAACACTCTGAGATATTAATTTGAATGTCCTGGGAGACAAATTCATTAAAGGAAGTGAGGTGGGGTTTTACAATTTCTTATTCTATCTATCTATCATCTATCTATCTATCTATCTATCTATCTATCTATCTATCATCTATCTATCTATCTATCTATCTATTTCATATGGCATAGCAGAATACAGCATTATTGTTTAAAAATTCACAGAACAATATATAAATATGTATAAAATGTAAAACATTGAAACAGATTGTTTTAAAAACACACACTGCAAATACTAAGTGGGATTATAAATAAAATTAAATTATGTGTGAGCAATTACTAGAGTGGCTAAACCTATGGCCGGGTATCTAGATTGTTTAGCCATTGGATAGCAGTGCCCTCAAGATGATGTAGTTCTTGCAGGGAGCCAGGGAACCTTCTGAGGGGGCATTCCATCGTGATGTGATGTAAAGTTTACATCTATCATATAATGGAGTTAGAGAACTTAAGGCAGGGGTGGGGTACACTTCCGGTCGGATTTGCAGCGCGACAAGTCGGAGCTTCTCAGAGTGTTGAGAACTCGGCTAACTTGTCCCTGTTTGCGGTGGTCCCCAGAAGGTGAAAGACCACCGGTGTCTCCCCCCAGAGAGGGGGGAACCAGAAGATTGCTCATTGAGCCGTTAAGACTGCTCCCCTCTGCTCCTTCGGCTGTTTTCCACCACGGAGGGAACAGGGGGTGGAAGCGGAGAGAACGGCAAGAGAAGCCAGCTAGCTCTGCAGGGAACCGTAAGTCTCCTAATAGAGACGCAAGCGCAAGAACTGACTCTTAGATCACTATTATTTTATTTTTATTTTTAGATTACATTGCCTTATTACTATCTAAAGCAGAGCTTTCCAAACTGTGTGTCGCCACACAAAAGTGTGTCGCCACACACAGTCGGCTGTGTCGCCACACAACCCGGAAGTGGCAGCGGGGGCGTGCACGGTGGCGGCGGCGGCGCGCCATCGGTGCTTCTGCGTTTTAGCAGAGGCTGCCGCCGCTGCCGCCACCATGCACGCCCCCGCCCGCACCGGGTTTTCCCGCAGCGACACATGAAAATCCGAAGGCGCCACAGCCGCGGCGGTGCACAAAGAACAAAAGCGGCAGCAGCACTTCCGGGTTTTTGCGCGCTGCCGCGGCGGCGAAACTTCCGGATTTTCCCATGGCGACACACCAAGGGCGGTTGGTGTGTCGCCATGGGAAAACGTTGGAAAGCCCTGATCTAAAGTCTATCTTTGGACAATGCTCAAAATGTTGGTAAATTTTTTTTGCTTTCTTTGCTGTGATATTTGTGGTGGAAGATTGAGATGGATTTTGCATTTTGAAATACAGTGAAACGTCTTTATTTTTTTTATTGTACTAGAGTGGTTTGCCTCCCACTTGAAAGTAGAAACTTTCTCACTCCAAGCTTGGCTGGCAGCTCGACAAGTCAGAATTTCTCAGAATGCTGAGACCTGGCTGATTTTACCTTGTTTGCAGTGGGCTACAGAATTTGTAAGACCACTGAAGCTTCCCCCTGAAGAGGGGGGGACCAGAAGATTGCTCACAGGGCCATTGGAATTGCCCACTCCTGTTTTTCTTTGTAGTTTCCACCACAGAGAGAACGGAGGTGAATGCAGTGAAATGGCCGGAAGGAGTATCCTAGCTCTGCAAGTAACGTAAGTCTCTTGAGAGACACAAGAGCGTGCAGTCAGCTTTTAGATCACTTTATATTAATTTTTCTCTTAGATTAGAACGTTTTTACTATCTAAAATTTATCTTTGGACTTTGTTTAAAATGTTGGCTAATTTTGTGCTTTCTTTGCTATAATTAATTTTGGTGGAAGTTTGACAGATTTTATTTTTGCAATATAATGAAACTTTTGCATTTTTTTTTTTACCTTTCTTTTGTATCAGAGAAGTTGGGACTTAAGAGATTTTGTTGGTAATTTTTTACCCGACAAACCAATGGACTATTTACTTTCTGAGAAACTGTTTGGGTTAAGCAGCTTGCAGCCTGAAGAATAAAAGTACAGAGAAATGTTTGTATTTTTTCCTTCTTATCTTTCTACCTTTTTTTAGAACGGATTTGTCTCACTCGGAATTCATTTTTTATTTTTCCTTTTATAAACTGTTTGAAATACTGTTCTGTGGAATTTTTCATCTTTTATTTTAAAAGTTTTTCTTACTTAATAAACAGACATTGCTGGTAACTTTCCATTTGAATAGATCAGCTGACCACCCATTCCCTGGGAAAGTACCTTATTTTGACTAGAACAGCTAGTCACAGCAGCCTGAAAAAGGGGGGTAGGTGAGAATGGCATTTTTAACAGCACTTCAAGATTTTAAAGAAGAATTTAGTGAAACTCTTTTAGAAATTAAGAAATCAATAGAGCTTATATTGATAGATTTGGTGGCTCAGGAAAAAAACCCACAAAAGACAGATTTAGAAACGGAAGAAAAATTCCTCAAGCCAGTAGAGAAACAGGGAAAGAAGATTTTAAATACATTGGCACAGAAGAAGATTTTGATATTTTACAGGAAGTGGTCAGCTAAACAGACAACACATTATAGTTTAGGCACAAACACATTGTGGCAGTTGAGACAGGAAGATCTTAACATGCAAATTGATAGATATGGTGAAATAAATACTTTGACATCCCACATGAGTTTCAGAACAAAACAAGTTGCATATTGTGATCTTGGCATAACCTAAACAGGAAGTGAAAGGATTTGCCGGTGACATCACCGTTGCCCAGGGGATGCCCAAGGAGGCTCCTTTCACGTCCCTGTGATTTTTATTTAATCACATTTGCATGCTTTTGAACTGCTAGGTTGGCAGGAGCTGGGACTGATTTTTTACTGCAGAGCTTTCCAAACTGTGTGTGGCGACACAAAAGTGTCGCCACACACAGTGTGGTGTGTCGCCACACCACCCGGAAGTGGCGGCGCACACGTGCACAGTGGCACGCCGCCGTGCACGCGCGCGCCACCGCCCGCACCGCCGCCCGCCCCCCCGTGCCGCCGCCGTGCACGCCCGTGCCGCCGCATGCCCCCCCGCACCGCCGCCATGCACGTGCGCACCGCCGCACGCTCTCCTGTGTCGCCGCCGCACGCGCGCGCCCCCACACCGCCGCCGCTGTGCCGCCGCAGCGCCGCTCATGTGTCGCCAGCGGCGACACTTTGGAAAGCCCCGTTTTGCTGATTGCTGGTAGCTCACTCCGGCTCACGCTCTCCGGCTTTCGAACTGCCCAGCTTTCAGCCTTGATGGCTTCTGACTCAGTGTCTTAACCACTGAGCCACCGCGGTCCCTACATCTATCAGTTTAATCTGGAATCATATTCAGGGTTAATCAAAGTAAGTTTGAATTCTTTTTTCTAGCAATCAGTGATTTTCCTTCCTCAAATTGTCATTTGAAATCTAGTGTTATAAAACCTAAATATGATTTCCCACGTTGATTGTTTAAATCTGATATCCAGCGGGGTTTTCTCATTATGTTAAGTGACTGTCAAGGACTGCAGGATCCCCATGCTCTACAGAATGCTACTCATTCAACGGTGAGGCAGACCGACACCAAGAGGAAAAGCTGTTTCTTTGCTATTTCATCATTTTTATGGAACGCTTTTGCCCGTGCGTTGCGTTTTCACAAACGTTTTTTTAAAACTCAGTAAAAGCGATCTCAGGGAAAACAATACAACCCAACACTTTCGGTTCCCCAATGAACATGCGGGAGAACGCACGGGTTCTGTACGTGGCGATAAAGATCTGCCTGCCTAGAAAGGACCCTGTCCCACCAATGGCACGAGTCAAAAGAAACCGGAAGTAACTATACTTCTTCTCTATGCATCCAACCTTCTACTTCCCCTTTTTGAGGAGGGGGAAATGAAGTAACGGGAGCTCTCACGAGAGTTGCTTCGTTTTTCTCGGGCTTTGCGTGAGCGGTGTAGCGCTGCTCGTGAAGGAGAGTAAGTAAGACCGAGGACGCGGGAGCGCGACCGGTTGGTTTGCAGGCTGCGACGGAATGCGCGAGGGAGCCGGGCAGGGACTGGGAGAAGGCTCCTGCCAGCCTGGCCGTTGGCTGGCGTCCCCTCGATAGCTCAGCTGCCACGTGCCGTTGGAGGTAGGCTGTGCAGGCTGGCTTGGACCCCTTCCCCCCGGTGGCATCAGAGCTGAACCGATAGTCTGTGCCCAGGAGAACATGGAGAGGGTGGGGGGTAGCGAGAGTGCTCTCTGGGAGGGTCATGTTTATGCCTTACAGCAATGTTTCTCAATCGTTGCCATTTTAAGTTGGGTGGACTTCAACTCCCAGAATTCCCCAGACAGCATGCTGGCTGGGGAGTTCTGGGAGTTGAAGTCCACCCATCTTAAAATGGCCACGATTGAGAAACGCTGCCTTAAAAATTCCAACCTCCCATGTTTTTTCCCCCCCATAGATATGAGAAATGGGCCTTGTTATACAGAGGGAAGAACTATTTCTGTCTGAGAGTCCCTAATTCATGACCGCCCAACTGTGGCACTTGGGTTGGGTTCTGCTTGTACCTTTGGGCAAAGTACTAGCCAGGTGAAATGAGTAATCTCCCTGGGGGGGAAGCTGCTGAGTAGAACTGACAGCCTCAAATAGTTGGCATCTCCAGGTAGTGCTAAGAAGGTCTGAAAAACTGTCCGCTGTCTCCAGTCATCTGGCACTAGAAGGTATACAATTTAGGGTATGATATATAAAGCCCTTAATGGAAGGAGAGCTAGTTTGATGTAACGGTTAAGGCATCAGGCTAGAAACCAGGAGACCGTGAATTCTATTCCTGCCTTAGGCACAAAGCCAGCTGGGTGACCTTGGGCCAGTCACACACACACAACTCTGCAGATTTTGTTCTAGTACCTCCACCTTTCCATGCCAAATAAAAGTTTTTCCTCCTTAACCTTGCATATCCTTATTCTTTTCTCTTAATATTGAAATTCTTAAACATGGGTTTTTCTTCTAACCAGCAGTCCTTATCTTATATGCCAGAAAAACTTGTCTAGTGCAACAGATTAGCAATTTGTTGCTTTATGTAACTGCAGTAAAACATTCTGTTAGCACTGAGTATTGCATTGCAGCTGCTTATCAGACCATGCACTTGTGCTCCAATATATGTGCCCTATTACACCACCCAATATTGTATATCGCTTCTTCCTATAAATATTTTGCAATGGAGGACATGTTTGAAATTCTAAGGACAAATTTTGGGTGTTTCTCAAAAAATGACTGCTGGGACAGGTTTGCTATTCACATAATGACTGTGGAGTATGGAAAAATTATAAAATACTGATTTACCAGAATGCTAGCTTGCCATTTTAAAAAAGCTCAAAAAAATGGGGCATTTCTGTAAGCACACTAGTGTCTATCATCCCTTCCCTAGCTGTGGTATCTGTTTCTGAATTGTGATAGTTTGTGACATTTGATTCTGTACCTCAATTTCTTCCTTTAACCTTAATTTCTAATTGTGTGGCTGAAACCAGCCCTATAATTACTGTCTTTTAAAATCTTTCTTTTGACACTTGGTATTTTATGGAATCATTAAATCCCCATCTCTTGGTTAAAATTGGAGCGCATTTCTTCCCATCTTAAGAAGTTCAGATTGTGACTAATTTAGCCTTCATCATTCTCAATTTACCAAAGTCTGGCCTTCTTCCACTAGGTGTCAGTCTTCGTATCTTTTGAGAATTCTGTGTGGAACAAGAAATGGAATATATGAGAGAGCATACTACTTTTCACCAGGGGAACATGTGAGTAACATGGCTTTGAGAGTCAAACTAAACACATTGAAAAATATGAAGTCCTAGGAGTAAATGTATGCAGGGAACTGCCTATTTGAAAACAGTGTAATCAGCCTACCCTTGCATATGGAAACATAAGTTGCCAGGTGAGAAACTTGCTTCTCCCATTATATGTCAATTTTCTGTTATTTCATGGCATTATACTGATTTCAGAAAGCTAAGCATTGTCATGCCTGGTTAGTATTGGATAGGAGACAATCACAAAATCCCAGAGCTATAGGCTAGACTGGAAAATTGAAAAAAATATCTCTGAAGAAGGAAGTGACAAATTATCTCTGTATTGGTGCCATGTAAACTACATGGACATATCAATGTCAAGTCACCAGGAGTCAATGTTACTTAAAGAAGTCCTTACTTTTATTCTTTGATTGGGGGAGGAGGGTACAGTCCCATGAGGTCTATCAAATGTCTATCTGCATGAATGTTTTGGCTTTACATTCTAAGTATCCTCTCTATTATTTCCATTCTTGAATTGGGACTGCATTCTCAAATTATTGGGAATATAAGCTATTTGGAAATTAGTACTAGTAGAAATGAATTCTGTGGCGTAAACATTTGTGAGACAAAGCCAAAATATTTTGGAAGTGAGTTTTGAAATATTAGAACAGATTTATACCTCTACCATTATTTATTTATACATAGATTTTTATGTTGCCTGCTCACTCAGTTTTATTATCAATGTCAAGATGCTTAAGTATTCTAAAATTATTCTATTATTTATCCTAAAAAACAAATGATGACAAAATGATAAAATTGCTATTTCCGGTAAGGGTGTACTGATTGGTTGTGATTCAGAGAATCTGGTTTGATTCAGTGATTGAATTGGACTTTCTGTCTTGATTTAGAAACGTGATTTGATTTAGGGCTATAGTCAAATCAGCCTTGAACTTGAATCTCTGAATCAAAATGACATAGTTTAATATTAGTGTAGTATTCTTGGCACTAGAAAAGAGATTTATGTGTTGCTTTCCATTATTTCCTTTTTCTAAAAAGAAACAAAGGGTTTTATTTTAATGATAATTTTATTTGTTATAGCTTATGCTGCCAGTGTGGCATTGCAATCCCGCCAAATCCAGCCAACATGTGTGTCGCCTGTTTAAGGACTCAAGTGGATATCACAGAGGGAATCCCTAAGCAAGTCACTATTCATTTCTGCAAACAGTGTGAAAGGTACCGTCTACTTTCTAGATTTTAAGTCAACAGCTATGTTTGGATGTTGTGGTAGGCTAGATTTTTTTAAATTTTTATTAAAGGAGTTTTTTGGTAGGCTAGAATTGTAAATAAGTCTATTATATACTACTCAAGCACTCCCACTTGATTCCACTTGCCAGCAAGTACATGTAACACACTTGGAAAACTATAGGGTCTGTTTAATGTTATGTGCAAATGAAGAATTATAGCTTATTTCTGCTTTGCCTCTGATTAGATGTAGATTTGAAATTTACTAAATGTAATTATTACTACTGGGGCGCGATGGCTCAGCGGTTAAGACACCAGGCTTGTCGATTGGAAGGTCGCAAGTTTGGAGGTTCAAGACCCTAGCCCTGCGTGACGGAGTGAGCTCCCGCACTCGCCCCAGCTCTTGCCAACCTAGCAATTCGAAAGCATGCAAATGCAAGTAGATTAATAGGTACCATTTCCGTGGGACGGTAACAATGTTCCGCACGCGTCATGCCAGCCACATGACTGGAAGCGTCTTCGGACAACGCTGGCTCTTTGGCTAACAAACGGAGATGAGCACCGGCCCCTAGAGTCGGACACAACTGTGCAGGGGAACCTTTACCTTTTAATTATTACTACTACAGTACTTGTGTTTGTACATGTGAGGGCGTGGTGGCTCGGCGGGTAAGACGCCAGGCTTGTCGATCCGAAGATCGCAAGTTCGGAGGTTCAAATCCCTAGCCCTGCGTGCGGAGTGAGCTCACACACTCGCCCCAGCTCTTGCCAACCTAGCAATTCGAAAGCATGCAAATGCAAGTAGATTAATAGGTGGGTAGGTAACAGCGTTCCGCGTGCGTCATGCGGCCACATGACCGTGGAAGCGTCTTCGGACAACGCTGGCTCTTCGGCTAACAAACGGAGATGAGCACTGGCCCCTAGAGTCGGACACGACTGCACAAATGTGCGGGGGAACCTTTACCTTTACCTTACTTGTGTTTGGTCAAGCAATAAAACCGCAGTAAATTTTTACTGAAATTCTTACCACTTGTGAGCTCAAATTCTAAAATGCTTCACTATATCTGTTAGGTACAGTAGATCAGTTAAGTTAGTAAGTATATTGTGCAGAAATTGTTCTGTGCATGGAACAGCTAGTTTCAGGAGGTCTGAGTCCAAATTGAAAATGCTTGTTTTTTTAGTTCAGTTTTTTTAGGGTAAAACATCAATATTTGGTCTGGTTAAAAGACCAAAATTCATGTTCTGGCAGAAATGTTCATTGGATGTGGTGGATTCTGACGCTGGTTCCCAGGGAGGGAACACATTCCAGGCAGATAAGCAGATTCACAGCCCGGACATTGTTGCTGGGAAAGTTAAGAGGTTCAAGGTAGCTCCGCCCTAGAGCCTTCCTAGGTTATTTACCATTAGGTT
The DNA here is from genome assembly GCA_023362775.1 of Charina bottae. Lineage (NCBI taxonomy): Eukaryota > Metazoa > Chordata > Lepidosauria > Squamata > Charinaidae > Charina > Charina bottae. The sequence goes on from JALMGJ010000005.1 coordinate 12,480,845, forward strand.
AGTTAGAGTAGCTTTAGTCTGGCAAGATTCTGTCTATAAGGTGAGAAAATAAAGAACTAGAGTTGGAATTCACTGACTCGGAGTGGTTCTTGGTCTGGGCCCAACATTCAGAAGCAGAAAAGCCAGGGACAGCAACAGTAGTGTGTGGCAGCTAAGGGGTTGTAAAGAAAGGAAGACATTGGAAATATTGGGAGAGGAGCGAATAGGCTTGTTGGAATGGTAATTGTGCTTGAAGCCAAATTTGGCAGCAGCTGAGATAGGGAAAGAAATGGGCTGGGGAAATAGGAGAGCAGATTGACTTATGGGGCATGCAAAAGAAGAAGGGTGAGCCTTGCCCATAATACTATTGCAGATTTCATTTCAGCCGAAACCTGGAACAACCAATGTGTTTTGGGTTTCACTTCTGCTGAACCATAGCACACCTGGCACAGTTTGGCAGTACTCCTGAAACACAGTACAGGTAGTCCTCACTTAACGACCACAATTGGGACCAGTAGTTCCATCACTAAGCGAAACATCACGTGACCACAACAGGCTTACGACCTCACTTCCATTTGCATCATTAAGCAAATCACTGCGGGTCATTAAGCGAGCCATCACATGACCGCGACTTGCTGTTTTACTGCCAGTTCTCCATTGACCTTGCTTCCCCGACTGTGAAGCACGCAAATGGCAATCACGTGATTGCAGGATGCTGCGCTGGTTGTAAACGCCCGCCGGTTGCAGAACGCCAAAATTTCGCATGACCATGGGGACGCTGCAACTGTCATAAGTACGAAGGCTGGTCATAAAGTTACTTTTTCAGCACCGTCGTAACTTTGAACGGTCACTAAACAGGGTGGTTGTTAAATGAGGACTGCCTGTATGTTTTGGAATTCAAATCACAAATTTGATTTTTGTATATGACCTTAGGATATATTTATGTATACATCCATTACACACTCATATGTACTTATTCTAAGAACATTTTGGTCTTTAAAAGGACAGCAAAGATGTCTCTCTTTCACTAGGCTTCTAATTATTAGTCAATATATGCATTGGCATTAATTAGAACCTTATTCAAAACATCACAAATTATTTCTGCTGTAGAAGATACATTTCCAGAAATGGACAAACATCTCTGGAATGGACCACACTGTTTTTTATATAACTAGTTTTAATTTATGTTCAGAATTTTTTGTTTTTGACATTTGAGTTTCTTGATTGCCTACCTTTGCCTTGCTTGCTTAAACCAGGTAGAAAGATGGGATGTTGATGACAATCATTACCATCATTATTGCCATCTTCATCTAGAGTGAATTAAACTCAACTTTGTGTATCAATATAAAAACATAAGTTATTGGGTATATTGCTGATAGAAAAACATATTGATCTTCAAGATCATAGGTTGGATTCAGATTCAAATAATATAGTTAATTTCCTGAAATAAACTCATTGAATTCAGTGGAACTTTTAAGATTGTACTATAAGTTATGCTTTAGTGTCATTGAAATTAATGAAACAAATTAGTCATAGCTACATTTTAAAAGTCCTGCTGATTTCCATGTTCCTATTTATTCTTTATGTTTGTTTCATAAAAGTATTATGTGCCTGTGTTATCAAAACCGAAGCTGGGGATGGGGGGTTGCCTTAAAAAAAACAACCCAATATTGTGATTCTGGTTGAGTTGATTTTTTTTCCCTTCTTTATATTTCAGATATCTTCAGCCACCAGCAGCTTGGCTACAGTGTGCCTTGGAATCCAGAGAACTTCTTTCATTATGCCTTAAAAAAATTAAAGCTTCTCTTAGTAAGGTTAGTCTTATATATGTTTATTGTTGTATGAATTTTACTTACATTAGATCAGTGCTTTCCAAACTGCCGCCGTTGGTGACGGCGGCCTCCGCTAAAACGCAAAAGCGCTGATGGCGCGCCGCTGCCACCGCCGCCATGCACACCGCCGCCACCACGCGCCCCGCCGCCGTGCATGCCCCCGCCACCGCTTCCGGGTACTGTTGCAACACACTAAAGTGTCGCGACACACAGTTTGGAAAGCTATGCATTGGATACTGCAGTTACTCTTTATAAAATTCAAGTTTCAGTACCCAGAAGCATCTCTTAGCCTTTTTCCACCTTGCTACTTCCAGAGTTCAGAATCTCTAGTCACTGTGTACCAACACAGTTGGAAAAAAAAACAGAAACAATTTAGTTCCATATGTGTACAGAGTCTTTAACTGCATGAAACGTGTCAGTTTTCCAGTGTACATCAGGATAATTCTTCAACCATAATTATTAGAGATGTGCAGTGTGCAAGGGTGGTTCAGGTCTAACACAGGATCTGAACCTCCTCGTTAAAGGACTGTGCCTTTTCCTGGGAGCCCTACAGGCTCATGAAATTATACCTTTGAATTAGGATATGAGGTGAGGTTGGCCCCACTCTTCTGGCCTTCCGGAAGAGCATTAAGACCTGGCTCCGCCAACTAGCTTGAGGATCCAAGAGTGATAGGCAGCCCTGGGGGTGGTTGGTGGTTTGAAGACGATCTCTCTGCCTCTTAGTTTTTCTCTTCTCTTTTTTGTACTTTTATAATGGTTTTTATGACCTTTTATTTCTAAGCCGCCCAGAGTGCGCTTAGAAATTCCATAGTGAGATGGGCAGCGCATAAATTTAATAAATAAATGTGGTGGCACATGGTTGCACCATGATGCAGCCGCCTTAACTGATTTTTTTTCCTTTTTATTGTGTTGTTATAAACCTTGATACATTGTATTATTTCCATACAGTGATGTTTATATAACATAATTAGAGATTATTGACGTTCTATTATTTAGATAGCTTAGAGCAGTGTTTCTTCAAGTGTGGTCCTAGGACCCATGGGGAGTCTCCCAATACCCTCTCAGGGGTTTGCAGAATCAAAATTATTTTCCAGCCTATGTTGAAAAATAATACCATATTAAAATCCCATCAGACAATTGTGAAGAGCGGTAGCAGCAGCAAATGCATCAGTTTTAATTTTTAATACAGTAAATATCAATAAATATAACCCATACAAACAAAAGCTCTTTTGGGGTCCTCCATAATTTTTAAAAGTTGGAAGGGGGAAACACTGGCTTAGAGTATTGAAAACAGAGAAAAAAATATTCTATCAATACTAAGTACAATTTAGTATGTCAGTATTACAAGCATAAAATTATTTGATTTTTTCATCGAAAGTTGAGTAAAACATTGAAAAACGAACTGCTTCGACTCACATCAAAACATTTGTTATATGATAAACGTTTTGATTTTAAGTAATTAATTAATATTAAATTCTCCATTGTATTACTACTTTGTGTGTGTGTGTGTGTACATACATACACACACACGTTAATGAAAGGAAAAAATAAAGCAAATCTAACAAGAATTAAAATACCGGAAGGACGGATAGGCTATTAGGTTTCTCACTTCTCCTTTTTTATACATCTGCTAATTTGCAATATTTGTAGGCATTTAGGCCCCCTTAGAAGCCAGACTGTAAGTGATTATATTTGCCATGCTACGTGATGTGTTGTATGTATGGGAACCATTCTTGCTTAAATTTAAACTTCTATTATGTATATATACTGTTAGTTTTGCCATTGCTACATATTCTTCAGGTTTAAGTTCCCAGTCAGATGTTGTCGGAATTGTATCTTTCTTCCAGTGTTGAGGAAAATATATTCTCGCTGCTGTAAGCAAATATCTTATTAAATCATTATGTTTCTTGTTGATTTTTTCTGAAATTATACCTATTAAGAAAAGTTATGGTTTCATTTCAAATTTAAATTCCAAGATTTCCTGCATTATACTATGTATGTTGTTCTAGTACTTTTGAGTTTTTTTAACATGCCCACCACATGTGGTAAAATGTTCCTTCTGTTTCATGACATTTCCAACATTTATTACTGTATGATTTGTCTATCTTAGATATTATTGATGGAGTTGTATATCATTTGTAAAACATTTTATACCATTTTTCCTTTAGGTTATAATTTGGTATAAATTTTATAGATTTAGTCCATAATTCTTCCCTGAAATAATTTATTGTCCTGGCTAGTATGTGAGCTCCAGAAAAGGCACAGTTCTTTTAACGAGCAGTCAACAGGAAGCATGTCCACACTGGATCTGAAACACTCTTGCCTGTTTCAGATCCAAATACCTC